>CM074734.1:154111912-154711912 GCA_037367245.1 Phrynocephalus guinanensis
TCCTCCCCACCACGTACACTCCAATTTGGATCAACCCACAGGCCCCCACAGTATCTTTTTAAAATCTCAAATGAGTAATTGCACAAACAGATATAACACATATGTTCTGGTCCATGATACTTCTTCTACCAGGCTGTCATTTTGTTTTGTATCACATCTGGGAAACCTGGGAAGCATCTGGGCCAGAAAAAAAACATGAGCCACTGATGGATGCATCAGGAGACTCGTTGGATTGTCCAGGAGTGATGAGGGAAATGTTCTTTTCTTTCTTAGCTTATATACCATGTCTGTGAAATTGGGTTATAAGATTTGTGTGTGCTATTTAACATGGCTGTTTTTCACATAACATAACAACATCACATCACATAACAAGTGAAGAAACTGTCAAGGGTAGAATTTTTTTTAATCTGTTTCTCTCCCCCCCCCCCAGGGTGGCATGGAGATTATATTGCCAGGGGCAGGATGTCTCAAGCTATCTTGATGGATGCTACCTGTAGAAGAGAAACAGCATCACCTGGAAGGCTTTGGCTCCCTCAGTTATTATCATCCAAGAAACATCTGTAGTCAAATGCAGAAATAAATGCATTTTAAAAATCCTCTGTGTTGTCCTGTTTGACAATGGGCGTTTATACACGACCCCTAAACTCCGGGGCAAATGGCTCCCAGCTCCGGAGCTTTAAAATGTTTCCCCACCAGCTCTGGAGTTTACAGGAAATTAAGTGCGGCCACGCCCACTTTAGCGCGTCCCAGCGCACCTTTCAAGTACCTGCTCTTCCGGGGTGAAAATTGCTTGATGCGGTGTAATGATAGTGAGTGCGGGGCTCTCCTCGCTTCTGTTTGTTGTTGTTTTGGCTCCCGCCCCTTTAAGAGCTACTTTACAGAGACAGGAATGTTGCCGCGGCAAGAACGGAGGCAGAACGGAGGTGAGCCATGATCTTTTCTTCCTTTTTTTCTCCCTCCCCTCACGCAGCCAGCAGCCAGGGTGGGGACACAGGAAGAGCGACAAGCCCCTAAGATCTCTGGTCCGAATTTAAGTGGCCAGCGGATCTTAGGGGTCGTGTAAAAGCGCCCAATGTTATTTCAGCACCAATATTTGTACCCAAAGCCATCTAGGTTGAGTGGTTGCTGTGAGCTATATTCCAAAAAAATAAAACCTTCTTCAAGATCTAGGAAATAAGATCTTTAGAGGGGTTATAGCAAGGATATTTGGACAGCAGAACTCTTGAATTACTTCTGGTAAATGACTGGGTTAAGCCCAAAATAGGAGTGAAGTTACTCCTGTTCTTGGCCTGTCATCAACACAACCCCCCCCCCATTTCAAATAATTCAGAATAACTATCAACCATATATTGAGTTGTTGCAAGAAAATTGCTCAGGCTGATTACAGCATCATAATTAGAGATGGGCACGACTTAGCGGTATTCCCGTTTCCGTTTCCGTTACTCGTATCCGTTACTCTACGGAAACAGAAACGGGAATTACTCCGCCAGACTTCGAGCTCGAACCGACGAACGAACAATTTGGTCTGATTTGTCGTGCTCGTTACTTGCATCGCGCAATGCCAAGCGGCACAGAAAAAAAGTTTTTAAAAGTTAAAAAAAAACCGATTCCCGGCCCTAAAAGTAGGCGAAAACTGTCTGAGGGCACCTACCAGGCCAGAAGGGTGTTTTATTTTGGGGGGGGTTTCCCCGCCCCCCTCTCCTTGGCTATTGCTACTGCTGCGCTGCTGGTACCAGGCTGGGAGGGCGCATCCATTTGCCATGCAGTGCGGGGGATCCAAAATGGCGGCCGCAATATTTTTTTTGAAATCGTTGCCCAAAACCCCACCAAAGCACCACAGAAACATGCGAAAATTAGCTATTTTAAATGCTTGAATTTTTACAGTAGCAGCAGTGGGTTTTTCTTGCAAAAAAAGTCTCCGTTGATTTTATTTTATTTTATTTTATTTTTTTACACCTGCGCATTCGCAATGATGGGCTCGCCCATGGGAGTGGACCATGCAAAGTTTTGGAGCCATTCCACCAATCGCATGGCCAGGTTTTGCTGACTGTACCAGGCTGGGAGGGCGCATCCATTTGCCATGCGGTGGGGGGGGGGATCCAAAATGGCGACCGCAATATTTTTTTTGAAATTGTTGCCCAAAACCCCACAAAAGCACCACAGAAACATGCGAAAATTAGCTATTTTAAATGCTTGAATTTTTACAGTAGCAGCAGTGGGTTTTTCTTGCAAAAAAAAGTCTCCGTTGATTTTATTTTATTTTATTTTATTTTATTTTTTTACACCTGCACATTTGCAATGATGGGCTCTCCCATGGGAGTAGACCATGCAAATTTTCCACCAATCGCATGGCCACTTGGCCAGGTTGACCACAGAGACTTCTGGGATGTGCCAATCGGGCATAAACAGCCCACTAATCGTAGCCCAAACCCGAACCCTAAGCCTAACCCATACGCCAGTACACTGTCCTTCTAAGTGGGTCAGAGAGGCACCCAGATGCACCCCAATACTCACCGTAACCTCACCCGTAACTAGCCTAACCCTAGCCGTTGCGCTAAGCCGTCTTAACCCTAAGCCAGATCTACTTGCATTGCACTACATGCAAGTACGTGAGACACAGCGGGTGCAAAGAGTCTGCCAGTCCGTCACTTGTGGCTCTGGCTGACTCCTGCAGCTCCCTCCAGGAGCCCGCTACCCCCTCCCCAAACCAGTACTAACGACAACAAAAAAACGAAAAAACGAACCGACTAATTTTTGCAAATTTTCGCGAAAAACGGAAACGAGCCGAAACGGAACCGGCCCGACTAACGACAACTTGAAAAAAATTTTTTTCAAGTCGTGCCCATCTCTAATCATAATGTAGTTGCTCAAATGGTCCACTGGAATTTGTATCACAACTAATATCTGACTGTAGCAAAGAACTGGTGGGATCATAACCCTGAAAAAGTGACTGAAAATGAGCATGCAAAATTACTTTGGGACTTCCGAATACAGACAGACAGGGTTTTGGAGAATAATACCCCAGATATTATGATTGTGGGTTACAAAAAGTGTGGATCATTGATATTGCTATACCAGGTGATAGCAGAGTCACCGAGAAACATATTATTATTATTATTATTATTATTATTATTATTATTATTATTATTATTATTATTATTATTATTATTATCATCTACTACTACTACTACTACTACTACTACTACTACTACTACTACTACTACTACTGCAAGGGATGGGTATAGGCACTTGTCTGATTTTTTACCTGAGTGCCAAGGCATCTTAACATGGGTGGGTGGAGAATACTGTACTATTTTGTTGCTTTGCCTCAGACAAGAATATGTCTTTTTTACCTGAGTGAACAAGGCCAACCTTTTTCATATACAGAGGATGAGCCTCCATTCCTAGCCATCGTGCACTGGGCATAACAGTCTGAAAAGGACTTGTGCATGAGTGCATGTCGTCAGAAGCCTACTTACAATGAAAGTCATGAGAGTGGGGTAGGGTGTTAACCAACTATAGCCCCACAGAAGCATCATTCCAGCCTTCAAGGTAAACATAACCTTGTATCCAGACTCCACTTTGTTTTTGTTTGTTCAGGCTAACAAAGTGATATACAGTACATGGATGGTGCGTACAGATTACATTCACACACCCCACCCAGATGCATGAGGATAAACTGTTTTGCTACTGACCATCATTTTGCGATCTAGTTGTCAGTGTGAAGGGACAGTTATTAAATGTTTTGTCTATCTCTGTTACAACTGATCATAAACATGTCTCCAGACTAGCCTTTCAAATGATTAGCTTCAGAATGATTGAGAAGTCTCTAAAATTCTTCATTAGTATTAGGAGGGTCTGTGGGTTAGGACCTGATATATTATTTTTAAGTCCTTGAGCAAGTTGGCAAGATTTTAAGGGTCCAACTACATTATCCAAATAATCTGAGAGTTATGTCAGGGTGTTATTGTATCAATTCTTGTCACATGCTCTTTGTTTTGCTGTTCCCTTTCTCATGGGGCAGCCATATTGGAACAGGGGGACCATGGCACTCTCAAAATAGCCTTTAAATAGAACCAGGGTTGGGAGGGATTTCAACATGTTCTAACTTTGCTTGCATTCTATCCTTGGCCATAACTGTCTTGTCTGCCCCCACACACATGCTTTTTCATTCTATGTGTCATAGCAGACAGAAAGACTCCAGTGCCCATGTGATGCAGAGCCAGAGCCAAATGGTTTACTTTAAAAAGAAAAAGAAAAAGAAAAACACGCCATACATGACTGAACATAAGAACATAAGAAGAGCCATACTGGATCAGGCCAAAGGCCCATCTAGTCCAGCTTCCTGTATCTCACAGTGGCCCCACCGAATACATCTGGGAGTGCCCAAGACTAGATATCTGCCTCCTGATAACACTCCATTGCATCTCCCAACAGAACAGCACCCCACTCATCACTGAGATGTTAACACAGGGAATGCTCACGCACACAATACGACGAAACGGCCATTCACACAACCGAAAAAGGGTCAAAATACAATGTGCTCTAGAATGATTTAAAGTAAACAACCTCCGAACAGGTGTTCAAAAACAAACAGTTCCTGGAATAAAAATGCAGGTTCCCCCTCTGCTTGCAATAACACTGTGTAGTTGGGAAATTTTGAATTCCCTGAACAATTGGAGGAGTATATTGCAATGTAGTCGCATCCTAACACAGCACCAACAGCTGAGATAAATCACATTTGAGAAAATGTAGCTGCCCTGACTGATAAGACCCCAGTGCCTTCAGTTGATATATTAAAATGATTATGGTCGGTTCCAAGAGGGAAGGCAGTACTATTAGTACTTTAACTATACATTATACATTTAACTATACATTAATTAAAAAAAATTAAAAAAATGCTTTAATAAATGGACGAAAATAATTAAAACAAAAGGAGAACTGAAAACACCATTTTGAAGAGAAAGGAATGGCAAACAAAGGAGCAAATAAACAGGTACAGCTCCAAGTACCTGGGACTAACATGTGTGTGTGTGTTGTGTCGTTACAGTCATGACCGACTACGTGACTCCATGTCCATGGAGTTTTCTTGGTAGGAATACTGGGCTAGCATACTGGTATGTTATCTACGTGACTGCAATTCAGTATAACAGAGATATAGAAAATATTGGTACTGTAGAACTAAAAAAAAAAGCTTCCCTCATGTGACTAGGAAGATACAACCATTATGAAAGTACTGTACCCCAATCTTTCCCCAGCTGAAATACAAGCAATGGGTAGTTTAACTTCACATAAACAACATAAAAGGCTTTCATAAATTTCTACCTCTACTCTTGTCCTCACTTTCTCCCCTCAATATGCAAGTCAAAATATAGTACATAGAAGGGAAAATGTTGTACCGTACTGTATTCATATCAGGTCCCCAAGGAAGTGGAAGCTATGGTGCTCTTTACCTTTGCTTAGGCATATGTGGTCATCATGTCATGAGCTTGAAAAAAATTCTTTTTTTTTAATGGGCTGTTGTCTCTGTAGAATCCACCCAACAGATAGTACAGGGATTCTGTGAATGGCACTCCAGAGAGTTACCTTCCCAAATTCTTGTCTTGTGGCTGCAGGGGAGGGGGTGGAGACAATGAGGATATTTTCCACCTTTGCTGTTAAAACCTTTTTTAAAAAGTTTTGTTGACCAAGGCTGCCTTCATGCCTTTCTCTACTCTAATTCGTCACAGTCCTTTCATGCCTCGGGGTCAAACTACCTTTTCTTGTCCTATGGCGACCTCCGCAGTAAAGTGATTGTCATGTAGAGATGAGCACAAATTTAAAAAATGGTGTTTCGTTTGTCGTTTGTCGTTGAGAGGTCTGTTTCGTTTCGTTTCCATTTTTCGTGAATTTTTTGGAAAAATTTCGTTTTTGTTTTTCGTTTTTTCATTTGTCATTTCTACCCGCTTTTTGCGCGATTTTTAAAGCATTTCCATGTGTGGGCATCCCCCAACGCCCCAGACCAGAGGGAAAACACTAAAAAAATTGATGCTGGCAGAGACACAGTATAGACTAGGGAGGCTGCAAAGGCAGCGGCGGGCGTTGCCCAGGGTGCAAGGCAGCCACAGAGTGACTGTACTATGGGGCAGGGGAGGGTACTCACTGAGAGGTACGCACACACGCACACAGGGAGGCTGCAGGACTGAAGCTAGAGTCGCAGAGACAGCAATCCCACCCTAACTCCCACCGGATACTGGAAGGAGGACGGGGGCTGCCAGAGCTTTTTATGCCCTCTGTGGCTGCCACACCTACCCAGTCTGCAACCTGGGCATGCTATTGGTTGAAGTTGTCCAAAAATTTACATGATCCCATCACATGGCTTGCTTCCATGTTGTGGCTGGAGTGGCGACGTCCATTTTGTCATCCTTAAAGAGAAAAGGAAAATACATCGCGATGGGAGAAGACAAAAACAAACGTTTTAAGGACCCCAACCCCCTGGTAGGTAATAATTTCAAATAATTATCGCATTATCGCTGCATTTTTATGGATGTCCAGGGCGTTTTAATACCCAAGAAATAAATATTAGGCATCTGGGAGCCATTTTGGATCGATGTCCCCTAACTCCCCTTAAAGGAAAAAAATACAGCGATCTGAGAAAAGACATAAATGCACCTTTTAAGGACCCCCCCTCCGGGTAGGTATTATCAGACAGTATAAATAATTATCGCTGCGTTTTTATGGATGTCCAGGGCGTTTTCTAACATTTAAAACAGCTCATTTCATTGCACGTCGCCAGTAACAAAAACGAAACATAACGAACACAATTTTCGTGGTTCTGTTCGTTTCGTTTCATTTTAATCACAATTTTCGTTTGTTGTTTCATTATGTAATGGAACGACAAACGAATAACAGAAACGAAAAAATGTTCGTTTCGTGCCCATCTCTATTGTCATGATCCAACTTCCAGAGAACCTCACCTCGATGACTAAGAATCTTCACAGACATTCCACAGAGAAACCCCTAGTACACCACAGAGGTGTAAATAGGGTTTTCTGGAGCCCAGGACAAAATCAGTTTTCATGCCCCCTCCTGCCCTTCCCCCAACCACTGGAGGAGGCCAGCCGGTCTCTTTCCACCTGGCCGGACCTCACAGGGCTGTGAGGAGGAGGAGGTGGGAGAGCGGGGAAAGGCACGAAGCCCCACCAAAGGGCTGGCACGGAGCTGTGGATGGAGAGGTGGGTGTGCGCCTGCCTGCCCACCTTGGTGAGCCCTTTCTGCAGTGAGAGGAGGGAGGACAGGAGGCCGGTGGGTGTTGGGGAGGCTGCTGCCTGTGGCTGGAAAACCTTGGTCATACCCGCTCTGCTCCCCTCCCCTCTGCCCGCTCACTCGCCCACCTGCCAGGGGCCCCTTGAGAAGGAAGGGATGGGGATGAGAGAGGAAGAGGAGTCACTAAGCAGCCTAAAGGGAGGGAGGGAGGGAGGGAGGAGAGGCGGCCAGAGAGAACCTTGCTTCGGCCTGCAAACAGGAGGCTGCTCTTCTCGGCACCGGACTCCATCTCCACAGCGCCCAGCAGCCCAGCAGGGCCTTAACTGGGCTCTGCTTTCCTCTTGCCGGGGCGCAACCATCATACCCCCTGCTCCCCTGCCTGGGAGCGTCTCTGTTGGGGCAGGAGCACCACCGCTTGAGGTGCTGCCAGAAATTACCATGAGCATGTAAGCTACAGTCCAAAAAGATATTTTTCCAACCACTGTGGTGCAATTCCACACCGTTCCTCAAGAAGTAGCTACAGAGTAGTGTAGACGAATATTGTATATCCAGATGGTATTTGGCACAGGGTCTGCTTTAGAGAAATGGCTGAAATCCTGTTTCATAAGTTATGCCATGTAAGGCTGATCACATCGCCAGCCTTAGCATCATGCAACCTTTGGAACAGGATTTCAGCCAAAATTACAGTACAGTAAGACCCCCAGTATCCACTGGAGATCAGTTCCAGGCCTTCCCATGGATAACGATAACTGTGGATAAGAGAGAACACAAAAACCCCAAAACTGCTGTTTTGTGACAATAGCTTGTTTTATGGCTGCTGTTTATGCTAGTAGCTAGCTTTATAGCTGCTGTTTATTACAGTAGCTTGCTTTGCAGCTGCTGAATTATTTATTTAATTTTTTTCTTCTGCCAACCGTGGATAACTGAATCAGTGGTTAATGGGGATAATTCAAACTTTCACATAGCACTTCACAGTGTTGGAAATGCTTCAATTAATCTGTAAACTGAACCACCCTTCTGTAAAGTAGCCCCAAACACTGTTCCCATTTTATAGCTGATGGGGTAAAGCAGAAAAGCAGGATGAGGCACTTGTATAGAGATAATCTAGTGAGTTTATGGCAGGGCAAAACAGCAGACCTAAGGCCACATCATGAAACACTAGCTTCCAAAAAAAAAGGGGGGGGTGGGCTCACAGGGATTTGATCCCTTTCAAACTGCCTTTTGTAGCTGCTAACATCAGTTGTAGTTGAAGATAATGTAGTTCTCTCTGTGGTACAAAACCTTTGCTTACTAATTTCAGCATCTGAGGGAAAGCTTCAGCCAGGCATAGAAGAACATACTATACTTGTATTTCATCCCAACAGACAAATTCCAATGACAAGTGGGGCCAAAAAGGGTGGGAACAAAAACTCCACCCTAAAGGTTTTTACTGCCATTTTCACAGCCATGTGGTAGAGTAGATAGAGTGGTGGTCTAGGAATCAAAGGCCCTTGCTTCACGTCCTACCTCATTCTGCGATTACGTTCGTACCATGACAGCGTTGTTCGCGGTCACGTGGTTTTTGTCCCTGTTCAGTCCCTGTTTCCATTTACCCACGGGCGTGATTACTTGTATCGTGACAACTGTTATTGTTTCATGACAATTACTGGATTTCCCTGGCTTCATTTAGCCTTTTTTAAAATATAGTAAATAAAACTTTTTCGATATTTCCATTTACTGGTTTTCTGGGATTTACACGTCAATGTTACAGAATTTTCAGTACAGTGGTACCTTGTATAAAGGAATTAATTCATGCCAAATGAAATTATGTTAAGCAAATTTTCCTTTATACAAATTTACCATAGGAATGCATTGAAAACAGTGATCCCATTTTTATGTTGTACAGATTCGCCCCATAGGCGATTATGTTAAGCAAATTTCCCCTATCTCCGTAATTTTTGTTGTACAAATTTTATGTTATACAAACCGTTTGTTATACAAGGGTCCACTGTACTGTCTTTAATAAATATTTGCACTGCAAGGTGTTTCCCATAGGGAAACTAATGTTGAATGCCGCTTCAGCCGCTGACCATTAGGTGGACACTGGTTGTTGCGTGACAGTTGTTACCCCACGGTCCCTTGCCTCAGAACAGGAACCGGGAACCAACCGTGACAAGAGAATTCCCCATCCCAGGGGCAGGTACGGCTTGTCACACACTGTTCCCGGTTCCGGGGGCGTGGTTGAGACAACTTTTTGCTGTCATGCTATAGACGCGAAGTAAGATTTTTTTTGTACCGGTCCCAAGCGGGACAGCAAGGAGGGACGTGAAATAACCACCAAAGTCACAAGACCTGGATTCAAATCCATTGAGACTCATTGGGGTTTGGTGGAACTGGTAAATCTATTCCTTAGAAAACTCTTACATACCATGAAAGCCCTCTTAGGTTTGGTATGTGCCAGTTCTTGGCAGCACATAATATACACACAGCTAGGCCTCATTCATGTGCCATCAAGTCAGATCTGACTTATGGTGATCCTTTCTATGGCTTTCTAGATAGAGAGTACTCAGAAGTGGCTTACCAATTTCCCCCTTCTGGGTACAACATCATAGGGCTGTGCAGCCTGTCCATGACCATATAGGCTGGCTCTTCTCCCAGGAGGATCAGTGGGGAATCAAACTCCCAGTCTCTAAACCACTGAGTTATCCAGCCCACTAGCTATGCCCCTGTTTAGCTCTTCAGAATGATGTGGGGCAATATATATATAAAATGGAATGGGGACCCACTAAAGCAGGCATGTCCAAACTTAGGTCCTCTAGTCTAGATGTTTTGGACTGCAACTCCCACAGGCCTTTGCCATTGGCCATCTAAGCTTAGAATTCTGGGAGTTGTGGTCCAAAACATCAGGAGGGCCAAAGTTTGGACTTGCCTGCACTAAAGGATTGTGTCCTATGGAAGAAAACCTCTGAGGAAGCTCAGAGACAGAGGTGAGACCCCAGGCAGGCAGATTCTGCCCCAAAACCTAATATTCTCTTCCTCCTGCTTTGAATTAAGAGCACATGAACAGGATAGTTTATTTTAAGTTGGCTTGTGTATTTGTGCGTGGTTTTTTTTTAATAGAATTTGCATCCCTATGATATCTACATCACTACATCACTAGCAAGCACCCCAAGTGATGCAGAATAATGGAGCGTCTTCCTTCAAGCCATTCAAACAAATGAACCGACAGCAATAACAGCCAATATAAACATTATAATAATAACAATAATAATTAACACAAATATTGTGCGTCCTTGACACGACATCCTGGAGTCAGTTCCATTTTCAGATCCTACACCCTTTCAACCAGACAGACAGGTCCTCGCTTTCACAATGCTTCGTCCAACCATCCCTGCAAAGAGAAGACCAGCAAAAAGGTCACTGAAATGATGACTCCAAAATAAAGCTGACAACACAGAGAGACCAACTTCTTCTCCTGCCAGGCAGGCCATTTCCCAAGACATAACAGAACTGAGATGCATTCTGCCCTACGAAAACCCTATAAGGGTGGTAGACACAGTTCTACCAAAATGCACTGAGAACGGTGTGGGTACCAATCGGGACTTCAAAGGGTTATTTGTTTGGATCCCCACTTCCTGAATCTCCCAGCTTGCCTCACCACAAGGAGTTGGAGTCTACCAGGGTATTTGTGAGACCTCTTTGTGAATACCCACACAATTCACAACAGACACTGGAGGGATTTTGCTGTGGAGGGCCATTGACCCACGGTGACCCTGGCAGCACCGTGGGCTAAACCAGAGCCAAAAGTCTCGTCTGTATTACATTTATTCTAAAATTCCATTTCAATGTTAAAAATTCTATTTTAAATGCTTATGTTTTAAATAAAGTTGGCTCAAAGCCGTTTAATTTCCAGGCTGCCCCTCCCATCATTCTTCAACCTTGGCTATACGTACTGGCTAAAGACTGGTGGGAGAAGCTGCCCCACGAAAAGCAAACAAACAAAACCTAACCTCAGCATCTGCGACTTTCCCAGCAACCTGACAGAGAAATTCAGGCAGAGGGATTCCTTCTGTGGGCACGGGGTTGCACTCGGCGGCCTTATAGGCCCCTCCCAACTCCGTTAATTCTGCCCTTCTATGAATCTTTAGCAGTATCACATAACTGCACAGAAAGGCACAGCAGCAGGGATGGGTGACCAAGATGGCCGTGTGACCTATTTCAACATGGAAGAGAAATAAGGGGGAAAATCTGATGGGAATCTCCAACACTGTGCTGCCTAACATAACCATCAGGGGAAGAACAAGCTGGGACTGAGGGTATTTGTACACGACCCCTAAACTCCACCGCAAATGGCTCCCAGTTCCGGAGCTTAAAATTTTTTCCCCACCAGCTCCGGAGTTTACAGAAAATTAAGTGTGGCTACGCCCACCTAAGCGCTTCCCAGCATACTTTTCAGGTACCTGCTCTTGGAGGGTGAAAAATCCCAGATCCGGATGTAAAGGAGTGACTGCCCGTCTCTCCTCGCTTCTGTTTGTTGTTGTTTTTGCCTCCCGCCCCTTTAAGAGAAGGAATCAGGATCGGGGAGGCTTGGACCGGCAAACGGAGGTGAGCCTGCATTCTTTTGTCCCCCTTTTTCTCCCTCCCCTCACGCAGGCAGGATCAAGGAATTGCGGAGGGTTGGGGATGCAGGAAGAGCAACGAACCCCCAAGATCTCTGGTCCGAATTTAAGTGGCCAGCGGATCTTCGAAGTTGTGTGAAAAGGCCCTGAGAGTTGCTAACACAGGAACTTACTGCTTTCAAACGACCCCTAAAATCCGCTGCAAAACAATTGCAGATCCGGAACATAAAATTGTTTTCCCACCAGTAGCGGAGTTTAAAAAAATAAAGTACGCCCACGCCCACTTAAGCGCACCCCAGCGCACTTTACAAGTACCTGGTCTCCGGAGGTAAAAAAAATTCCAATGCGGATTGTAAAGCTGTGGATGCCGGGATCTCCTCCGTCTTCTGTTTGTTTTTGTTGTCCCCCACCCCTTTAACAGACTGGAATCCCTACGGGGCTGCTCCGAAGGCAGACGGAAGTGAGCGGAGGTGAGCCTGCATTTTTTTCTCCCTCCCCTCACAGCAGACAGAAGCAACAGAGTGCGGAAGGGTGGGAACACAGGAAGAACAAAACCCACATGATATCTAGCTGGGGGAATCCGAATTTAAGTTGCCAGCGGATTTTTTGGGTCGTTTGAAAGCAGTGTTAGAGAGTTGCTAACAGAGGAACTTCTCCTACCAGGCGCCCATGCCTTGGGACGCGTTCACGATGATTTTGACACAAGCGATGTCGTTAGTAATATCAGGACCCAGTAAATCTAAAAGGAAGAATGAGGAGGTGTAAAAGGCGTAAACAGAAGCACAACATGGTGCCGACCTCTGTTTTGTGAAGGGTTGTTTTTTACTAGTAATCCCCAACCTCCAAGTGCTAGCCAGGCTCTTCTGATTTCCCCCAGGCACAAAGGTTCCACCCACCCATTCTTCCTCAAGTCCTCCTGCCCACCTTCTTTCTCAGGACCAGCCTTGCCATGCACCAGGGGTCATGGCCTGTCTCAGGCAACACTGTGCATCGGGCGGTGGGGAAGAGAACAGGAATTGGTGTCGAAATGGCTCAGCCAGGCTTCGAAAACTTGCCACCACCCATCAAAAGGTGGCCCTGTGAGTTATTTGTTGCTGACTAGGGTTGTATGGTAAGTCCCTGTTCCTTGTTTAAACAAGAGTTTAACTCAGGTATGTCCAAACTTCGGCCCTCCAGATGTTTTGGACCACAACTCCCACATTCCTTTGACATTGGAAATACAGGCTTGAAATTCTGGGAGTTGTGGTCCAAAACATCTGGAGGGCCAAAGTTTGAACATGCCTGCCTGGTTTAACTGAACTAAGCCTTTAAGCCAAGAGGAGTTTAATCCATTAAGAAACTGAATATTCAGAATCAGAGGGATGTAATTTTGTTGTTGTTGTTGTTGTTTGGTTTGCAACTCTTAGAACTTCCCAGACAGCTGGAAAAATCAGCGGATCTACATCCAAAAACACAGATCTGCCCAGCCCTAGTGAAAAGATGAACAAGTTGACACTTACCCAGTGCCTTCTTAACTGGGCCAGTGAACCATGAGCACACTGAGAAAAAATGCCTATCATCTTCAGACAGCACAAATGAGTTCCCCCCAAAAAAATTATTGTGAACTTTGGCTACAAAAGACCGATGGGCTATAACTTATTAATTAGCTGGGTAAATTGAGTGCACTGGCCCGAGATTGGGAACCATTGGCTTAGAGAGGATAAGGATGCTTCTAAACACTCAGCTTCTAGCTCCACCAACCAAAGGCTTAATGGTATATTATTCTGTTCCATGTTTTGCTCCTTAACAAATATTTGCTGGGCAGAAAAAAAAGATGTAGCCATGGTGGTGAAATATGAAAGAGTTAAAAATAGGAGATGGCAAGATTTGCTGGATACCTCCGCCACCAGCCCCATCTGTGAAGGTGAACCCTGAATTGCAATGGTAACTAAATACTTTTTAAGTAACTTCCCAAGCTCTCTCCTTTGCACCTCACATCTACAGCCCATGATACAACCACACATACTTAACTTGCTGAGCTTTTGTAAGGGTTACTTCATCAGCACCATCCCTCCTGACCTTCAGAAAGAGGTTAAACGCTGGACTTTTCAGGGCAGCTTTTAATGGTCTTACACTTGGAAAACCTGTAAGCACTTGCTGTAAATAAAGTGGACCCTTGTATAACAAACGGTTTGTATAACATAAAATCTGTACATTAAAAAATTCCAGAGATAGGAGAAATTTGCTTAACAGAATCGCCTGTGGGGCGAATCCGTACAACATAAAAATGGTCGTGATTAGGGATTACTCTGTTTTCAATGTATTCCTATGGAAAATTTGTATAAAGGAAAATTTGTTTAACATAATTTCATTTGGAACAAATCAATTCCTTTATACAAGGTACCACTGTATTTGCCATGTTTTTCTCGGTAGGTCAATGGATTGGGTCAGTGTAGGAGTGTTGTTACTTGCCATCAAGTCAACTCCAGCTTATGACAACTCCATGAATGAGCAGCACAATCCAAAATGTCTTGTCCTCAACAGCTGTGTTCAGCTCTTGCAAATGCAGGCCTGTGGTTTCCTTTAGGAAGTTAAACCATCTCATATTTGGTCTTCCTCTTTTCCTGCTGCCTTCCACCTTTCCCAGCACTGCCATCTTTTCCAGGGAGGTTAATTTGTCATCAGCAAAGGATATTATGTCCTGAACTATTAACGCTATGTTTGTATGTCATTCATTTTTAAGATGTTTAATGTTTCCGTTGTTAATGTTTTGTAATTTGATATCCAGCAACCAGAGAGTGCTTATTCAGTCTGGGATGTATGTATGTATGTATGTATGTATGTATGTATGTATGTATGTATGTATGTATGTATGTATGTATGTATGTATGTATAGTACTTCAAATATTTGAAAACAGGACACAGGGTACTTCCAGAGGAGCCATTATTATGCAGTCATGCTGGCTGAATTTAAGCTAGTGTGGAAGAACATAAGAACATAAGAAGAGCCATGCTGGATCAGGCCAACGGCCCATCTAGTCCAACTTCCTGTAACTCACAGTGGCCCCACCAGATGCGTTTGGGAGCGCATGAGACTAGATATCTGTCTCCTGATACCACTCCCCTGCATCTGGGCCTTGAAGTACCCCGGTTTTAAGCCTGGAGATTACACATCTCCGTCATGGTTTGTAACCTGTGATGGACTTTTCCTACAGGAATCTGTCCAATCCCCTTTTGAAGGCATCCAGGCCAGATGCCATCACCACATCCTCTGGCAGGGAGTTCCACAAACTAACAAGGCGCTGGGTGAAACAATATTTTCTTTTGTCTGTTCTTACTCTCCCAGCCCACAATTTGAGTGTATGTCCCCTAGTTCTGGTATTTGGTGGGAGGGTTTATCATCTTCCATTTTATAAACTGATTGATTTTTGTCCTACTATTTTTTACATATTTATTCATACCAGAAGTTTAAAAAACATGTTAAGGAAGAAAAGGCACAATAGCACTAAAGACCTCCATCTAGAATGAGGTAGACAAAGTGCCTATATTTGGAAATGATTGGTCTGCAGCTCCCAGTAATTGTCATGTGTGGACAGCAGCCAAAACCGAAGGCAATTAGGAAAACCACCCATTCGGATTTCTAAGCATTTGAGATGGCAACCGAGATTATTAGCAGGCAACAGGGGGTTCTCTTATCATAACTCTTGTCTCTCTGACTACAGTAGCACAAAACTGCTGTTTAGGGCAAAGTAGGGAAATGGCGAAATGCAAGAAGATTAAATGAAAAATAAACACAACTCCCTGCTTGCTGATGTGTTTTGAAGCACCCGCACGCACTAGCAATCTGAACATGAACTGGGCATATCTTATTTACATTTCGGGTGGGGGTGGGGGTTTCATCTCCAGATGTATTGGCATTTCTATATACAGTAAAAGGCTAATTAGCCAATGCATTGTTAATAATATGTTATGTATTAACCTAAAGTACATGAAATGATGAAGTCAAGTAGTATATTGCATTCTATTTTAATTTTTTAAAAATAAGATATTTAAATTTTTGTTAAAATGTTTAATCAATATTTTAATTGAAATACCTCATTTTAAACAAAAATAAATAATAGAGGTTGATCCATTTCCCCCTAGACCAGGCATGTCCAAACGTTGGCCCTCCAGATGTTTTGGACCACAACTCCTACAACCCTTTGCCATTGGCAATCTAAGCTTAGAATTCTGGGAGTTGTGGTCCAAAACATCAGGAGGGCCGAAGTTTGGATATGCCTGCCCTAGACTATTCCCTCTAGTGAACCACAGCAATGCCTGCCCCCTACATTCCCCGGTGGAACAACACTGCCCTCTAATGGTAATCACGAAGACTGACCTGCACAGGATACGGAACACAGGTTCTCGGACACATTACCATTACTCTCTTCGTCTTCGCACCACCAGCCGCTGTTGATGTGGAAGATGCCGAAGTCTTTGGTGCCATCCCCGTGCCGATCAACGGTCTCGGTTTCAAAGCCACTCTCATAAAACGCCAAGCAGATCCCTGTAGAGATGGAAATGGGTGCGACATGCTTCAGGATCCCTAAGACCGTGGGTCCCTTGTTCCCAAAGGTAGAAAGGGGAGTTCCACCCCGTATTGTTCGGGAGCAGTTGTGATTTCCAAAAGCGTGTGACGTTGCTTTCCATTCCTGCAGGCTTCCTGCATGGTCCATTGAGGTGTAGAATTCAGATTTTTCTAGAGCGAAAAATCCCCCTACTGTGACAGCACCTCCCCTAGATTTATAGTAATCAATAGCAATATCAGTTTATGTTTGGAAGAGGCTGGCCTCAGTTCCCTCCTCTGTAAAATGGGCATAACAATACTTGCTTGCTTGCAGTAATAGCCTACTGAATGCAGTCATGGTGACGGGCGTGGGCACGAAACCATGGATTTAAAATCGCTTTCACAGATCGACCAATAAACCAAAGGACAAGATTGGATGTATATGGTGAAAAAAGAGTCTAATTCGAGATTGAGATTGAGGATTTATTTATTTATTAATTTATTTATTTATAAGATTTTTTTTAAGCCGCCCCACTACCAAGAGGTCTCTGGGCAGCAATAATTTACTATAAGATATTTGTCACTGCTTGCCAGTGTGTGTGGGGGGGGCACAAGGAGGGAGGGGGGCAGTGCTGTTGCCCTTGTGTTCTGCCATTGCCTTATTTATGTCCCCCATCCCATCTTTTCCCTCCACTGAGCCCAAAATGGCATGCCACAGCCCTCTCTGCCCCCTGCTTTATCTTCTCAACAACCCTGTGAGGTAGGTCAGGCTAAGAGAGAATGAACAGCCCCATCTCACCCAGAGAATTCCATCACTCCTTCACTTTACAGCCTTTTGTAGGCAGCTCAAGGCCTTATTGCTTACGGAGGCTTTTGAGACCGGGCACAGCCAATCGTTTCCTTTCCTTATCCAAATATAATTGCTTTCATTTCTGCACTTTTGTGGCACCTCTCTCTCTCTCTCTCTCTCTCTCTCTTTCTCTCTTTGTCTTGTTATGTTATATTTCCTGTCAATTGCTATTGTGTTTTATTTTATTTTATTTTATTTTATATTGTGTTCCTGTATTGTAATGCCTGCTGGCTTTTGTACCATTTGGAAGCTACCCAGATTAATGTGTGCCTATGTGCCAGTTGGGCAGGGTGAAAATCAAAACAAGCAAGCAGACAGACAGACAGACAGACAGACAGACAGACAGACAGACAGACAGACAGACAGACAGACAGAGGAGAGTGCGCTCACAGTCAGCCAGACTATAATTCTCAAAGCCATCCATCCCGTTGTTCTGCAGCACATGGGCCAACTCGCAGCGACTATAGAGTTTAGCTTGGATAAGGTCCGCAAACCAGGGAAGGAAGAACGTCCGGAGTAAGAAAATCATCGCCTCAGCCTTTTGACATGTCAGGAGACGGAGCTCACATTTAAAGTGGTGCCAATGAAGCAGCCACTGTCTGTAACTTCTTTTGGGATGGGATGGAGTAAGCAGCAGAGAAACAGAGGAGCTGACTCAACCTAGGACCAAAAGAGAGATAACATTTAAAGAAGAGTGTGTGTGTGTGTGTGTGTGTGTGTGTGTGTGTGTCCGTGTCCGTGTGTGTCCGTGTCCGTGCGTGTGTGTGTGTGTGTGTGTGTGTTTGTGTGTGTGTGTGTGTGTGTGTGTGTGTGTGTGTGTGTGTGACTAAAAGCCCCTTCTTTGCCCACCCAAATGGGCATACAGTATTTTTGTCTCCTGGATTACATCTGAAAATGGACCTTTTTGTGGGAAAACTGAGCTTTTAGTCAGCAATTATGACAGCCAGTGTCATATGGTTGGGGAAGCCAGGTATACCATGCTGGCTTTCAAAGTGGAGCCTACACCATGTGGCATTCCCAGGCAGTTTCACATCCAGGCACTAACTACTCTGCTTGAGGTCCAAGATCAAACAGGGACAGCTGCATTCAGAGTGAACTGGCCACCCTGGGTGCAACAGGAGAACAATATTGATGTTGAATCTTTTCTCAATATGCGACTTTAATACTATTGTTGGCATAACTGTCCTCTCTAAACACCCTTCCCTTTTGATTAGGCAGCGCAGGCTGCGGAATTCACAAACCTCAACCAGGCATCCTGTTCAACTTACAGAAACAGGATGAACTCCTGACTGCCTGGTGAGGGAAGCAGTTTTTTTTTTCACAAGCAAAAGCAGATCAGGAGGGGCCAAGGTCGCCGTTGCTTTTGCAAGGAGCCTGCTGCAGCCATTAGACTCCAGCCCCTCCTCAGGTTCCCTTTGGAAGCACCATGGAATTCTGGAACACGAAGTGAACTGTGACATCGTTGCCCTCAAGGAAGTCTGGGCAAACTGCCATAGAACCGGCAGTGAGTCAGCCCTTTGTCTGCAATTCTGCATCCACCACAAGCATCAAAATTCTAGAAGGCCTACAAACCTGTTCTAGGGAGCTCTTGGGGAGTCTGTAAACCAGCCCCAGATAAATCCTAGGGCACTGCAGATAGGAGCCAAAAAAAATCCTATGAATGTTACATATGTGACCCATAGGGGATTGAGGACAAGTCCCAGAGGTAAAGCATGCAGATAGACCACCCAATTCTTATGCCCACACAGAATCTGTTCTTTTCCTGCTCTTTGCTTCTTGCAAGATGATGGGTGGCTTGTGACCAAATAAAGTGCCGCAGATGGTCCATAAGTCATCGGTCCAAGATTCTCCACACCTTTCCCTTTTCCCTTCCCAACCCAAGGACAGCCTCCTTCCCCATACCCTTGAAAGAGGCAATTGACATGTAATATCATACATTTGTGAATATGGGCAATTAAAGCTCAGCACCCTAAGCTGTACTTTCCTTTTATAGTCGTCGTCGTCGTCGTGCGCCGGCAAGTCAGAACCAACTTATGGTGACCCTAATAGGGCTTTTAAAGTTGAAGGAGATATTTAGGGAGAGGCACCAGGTATTTATCAGTTCAAGACCTCTGCCTCCCCCCAGTGACGCTCCATGGCTGAGTGGGGATTCAAACCCAGGTCTTCTGAGCTCTTATCTGTCCCTCTACACCACACCGGGTACATTCCAAGCCACCTCAAAGATTAGACTTGGAGAACAGAGTGAGAACCAAAGTGCACATGAGCCTGTCCACCCTTTTCCTTCAAGGGCAGATTTCAGTTGCCCATTTTTGTTTAAGGAAAAATCTGGGGTCCTGGCTACAGCCAGATCCCCATCTGCATGAGGAGCAAAGCAGTCTTCTGCCTCCAACTATAGTCGTTGATGGCTCTTGGCCTCCAACGGTGTCATCTACTACAGACAATGCATCCCTCGGAACAGGAAATCTTAAGCAGGAAACTGGCATGAGTCCCAGGCAAGGTAATGGGCCTGCATCAGATTTTTCTTCAAATATAAACATAACCTAGAGAAATGAAGACTGAGGGGGGGGGATACGATAGCACTTTTCAAATATTTGAAGGGCTATCATACAGAGGAGGGGCAGGATCTATTCTCAATCATCCCAGAGTGCAGGACACGCAACAATGGGCTGAAGTTAAGATAACCCAGCTTTCGGCTGAAGATAAGGAAAAACTTCCTAACTGTTAGAGCAGTACAGCAATAGAACCAATCACCTCCAGAGGTGGTGAGTGCTCCAAAACTGGAGGCATTCAAAAAAAAATTGGACAACCACCTAGCAGGTATCGTTTGATTTGTATTCCTGCATGAAGTGGGGGATTGGACTTAATGGCCTTTTAGGCTCCTTCCAACTTCAGTGTTTGATGATTCTATGGGCCTTTTCACACGACCCCTAAGATCCGCTGGTCCCTTAAATTCGGACCAGAGATCTTGGGGGTTCGTTTCTGTTCCTGCGTCCCCACCCCTCAGCACTTCCTGCTCCTGTCGGCGTGAGGGGAGGGAGGGAAAAAAAGGACAAAAGAAGCCTTTACTAACCTGCCAGTGCCGGTCGAAGTTGCCACGAGCCCCGTTACTTCCTGGTTCCTTCTCAAGGGGCTCTTAAAGGGGCGGGAGGCAAAAAAACAACAGACAAGCGAGGAGAGCCCGGCACTCTTATCCACATCAAATATTTTTCACCTCCAGAGAGAAGGTACAAGAAAAGTGCGCTGGGTTGCGCTAAAGTGGGCAGGGTCCCACTTAATTGTCTGCAAACTCCGGAGCTGGTGGGGAAACATTTCTAAGCTCCGGAGCTGGGAGCCATTTGCAGCGCAGCTTAGGGGTTGTGTATAAACGCCCTATGATAACTAGTCAAAGCACATCTTTAGGGCATGTGTGGATAACATAATGTGCAACTTAGCTCAGGAGTCACACAGGCTGCTGCCAGTAATAATGCACATGATCATTAAGTCTGGAAACCTGTGTCTACGCAGCCCAGTTGTGATATTTGATATGGTTAGCTGCCATAGTTCCGTCCTATAGAATCCTAGGATTTGTAGGTTTGTGAGGGAATGCCTTGCTGTAGTTCAGGGGACTGTATCCTAGCTCTCAAGCAGATTCCCCGGGACTCTTGTAGGATGGAACACAGCAGTTAAATTGGTATCCAAGTCCTATATTTGTGTGTGCTCCAAATATATTCAAAACCCAAATCCCCGTAAGTCAAACATGTGGATAAAGCCAACAAAGTTCCAGAACTTGGAACACGGCTCCTTAAGCTGTAACTTAATGCTTTTTTAAAATGCTTCATTTGCTGATTGGAAAAAGGGCTCAATTCCTCCCCTTCATTTTTCAATACAAGTTGATAAAATGTGCCCCAAATCAACCCCCTGACCAAAAAATTCTAAAAACGACCAACATTGATGTTTTAAAATTACAAGTAAACATTCGTACCATACTTTTAATGATTTATTTGTTATTACATGTTAAAAGGCTGTGAACTCTCTCCATAAAAATTCCCAGTGTGTTAACATACAATGCCATTATTCATCATGAGATACCTCCAACCTCTTTAGGGCTCACGGGTCAAGCTAGCCGTGGTGGCTGGGGCCTACTGTGGTGGGTGGGGCTGAAGGCCCAGCTAGCAGTGGTAGGCAAAGTTGGGTGGAAGAGTGGCTATTTGCTTATGTGCACATGTGCACATCAAAATGCACACAAACGGCTAGGCAAACGAGCATGCATAGACTAATAGAGAGAGACTTTCTCCTGATGAAAGAGGCAAGATGGATAACAGAGAATCTAAGGCTGAGACATGGCGGTGGCCCACTTCCTCTAATGCATGAGCTGATCTGACAATGAAAATTAGTTCCATGTCTTTCTGGTCAATCCTACCATTCTCCCATAGATGGCTAGTAAGTGGGTTGGGGGAAATACACCCCCAAATTTTGATGGTGGTGGGTACCACCCAGTCTCATCTATGAGTTCCCCTGCCCCCACTCTAATGGCTGTTCTATTCCCATCATAGACCTGAGAGGGCATATAAATGTCCATGTCAAGGAAAGGGTTGGGACGTTGCTTGTTTTATTTATTTAAATAATGATTTGTCTTTAATCCAGTTGCATGATGGTGGGATCACATCCGCAGGCAGGAGGCCAGAACAGAAAAACTGGGTCATAGGAGACTGAGTCCATGTCTAGTACTGTGAAATCAGAGATTGCAGGGAGCGACCCAGTGACTTAGATTTCTGCCACGACAATGATTTCTCCATCCATACCTAAGGGGAGAGAAAGAAATACAGCACATCCATGCAGAGCTTATGGGGTAGAAGTCAGAATGAGAGTAAAAATGCCATCTCCCCAAGTTCCTTTTCTCCCCTGTTCTTGGCAAAATAGTTTGATGCAACAAGCTTTTCTGCCCCAGGCTCAACTCCTGGCATCTCCAGTTAGGATTAGGGAAGCCAATCATCCTAATATCCAGATAGGCAAGCACTAGTCAGTATAATAAGACTATGGAATCCAGGGAGTATCAGCTCAAAGCCCCCTTTGTGCAAACGCCAAAAACCATGGAATAGCAAATCCGATGGTCTCTGTCTCTGTCTAGTGGCTAGTTCTGGTAACTGCAACATGGAAATACCACATTTCTGGTGGGTTTTCATGTAATGTTTTTAATACTCTCAGACCGTGAATAAGTGAAGCTGTGAGTACTAATCCTGTGGATATTGGGTCCCACTGTATTGATAACATTGAAGGAGATGATCCGTAGTATGATGTGCTTTCAGGCAATTTCATATGTTGCTGATATATACTCTGATTTTATAAATGTTTATGAAGATATGTCTGTTTCTTTCTCTCTGGAATCATAATGGCTGCAAACAAACATTTATGCTTAGATTTTACTGAGGAACCAGCTTAAATTACAGTACTGTATTCCTTTTATCTCAAAACATTTCTTTGAAAATCTTCAAAGTCCTCAGAAATTGTAAGTGCAAAAAACATGACGTTATGCCGAGATAGATTCAATAACTGGACCACTTATCTCTCCATTCCTACAGCACCTGGTATTCACTGGTGGTCTCCCATTCTAATACTAACCAAGACCAACCCTGCTTAGCTTCCTAAATCAGGCGAGTTCGGATGTGCTTAGGGCATCAGGCAGCTTGAAATACTGTCCACAATATATTTTTCCAAAAGAACTTCCCTCCATAGAGAAGCCCTATGACTCATGTAGCATCAATTCTACTAGAGTTTTGAAGGTCAAAAGGGACTACACCTATAGTGGTGGGGCAGAGAAAGCACCAAGGCCTGTACAAAGGCCACTTTAGGTGCATCTCGTTGACAACTCTGCTCCCTTTCAGTTCAGTCCTTTTACTGATCAGGGGATTTCCCTCATTGCTCTTTGACAAGCGACCCTCAGCACAGGCTTGTAGCACAGCAGAAGCCCATCATCCAGGGTTGTTGGCAAGTCTTTGGAGCTGAGTTCTAAGTCCAAGTCCAAGTCTGTGGTATCAAGCCCCAAGCCCCAAGTCTGAGTCCCTATGAAAAGCCAGCTTTTTTCTCTCCAGAAAAAAAGGGAAGGGTGGGTGAGTTCCAAGTCATGAGTCAGGTCCAAGTCATTGGAGTGGTAGCGGGGGACCAAGTCAAGTCACTGGTGCATCTTAAGTTCAACACGTCAGCAAGTTCTATAACTCAAGTTCCCATCCCTGCCACTGTCTTTCATACAAGAAGTCATATGGAATACCTGACCTGGATCTGCTCCTGTCTCTGTTGAAGCCCTGTTGAGTGGAGGGATAAGTGAGTTTCCTAGCATGCATCTGGACGGTCATAGCTACTACCATCTTTGAGCAGCTAATAAACTGAGAAAATTCCCTCTGCTCAGCCTCTTCATATATCGGAGGGATCTTCATACCCTAATCAGCGCTGGGTGGGAGGGAGTATTTTTACGCCCACCTCTCCATCCGCAGTTCCCTGCCAGCCCTTTGGTGGGGCTTTGCGCCTTTTCCTGCCCTCCTCACAGCCCTGTGAGGCCGGGCCAGGTGGAAAGAGATCAGCTGGCCTCCTTCAGCAGTGGGGGAAAGGGCAGGAGGGGGCGCAAAAATTGATTTTGCCCCTGGGCGCAGAAAACCCTAGCTACACCTCTGCATGGGTGTTGCCTGAGCTGCTGTCGCCGTACTTGTTTTTAACTTCATTTGGTATGTTTGTCATGTATTGTTAGTGCTTTGTTGTTGTTTTTAGGAATATCCCGTTTACCTTTTCCCTAAAATGTGTTTTATACTTGACTTTCGTCTCAGAGTCTTCGGTGTCCAGTTTTTATCCCAATATGAAGTGCTTCTGATTTGTCTGGGGAATCAATGAAAGGGCAGCATGATAAATAGGAGACAGGACTCACTGGTTCACAATTCCAGATGAGGTTCAGCTGACATTAACCCTGCAATGTCTGAATATGGATCTTGCCATATTCCAACACTTCACACCCCCACCAAGACGGCCACAGGTAACAAACCATACTTAATGGGAGTGGGGAAGGGCAGCATAGGTGTGACACCCCATGTCATTGTCCACATCACACATATTCAGGCCATTGTCCGTCTAAGGAGCCTACTCAGACAAGGGTGGGGTGAAAACAAGGTGAACTATAAATTGCAGGTCACCTACCAATTTTTCTCAGACTGATGGAGCTACTTGGATAAGTAGTGAAATGTTTCAATCTCACAAGAAAAGAAGCCCAGTTGCCATGACTCATTTCCTGGATAACCTCACCTGGATGACTTAGAATCTTCACAGACAATCATGACACAACATACAGAACAGAACAGACCCACCCCTGATAATTGATATAATAATATATCCCTAAAGGTTTAGGCAATGAATTCAGATCCCTCCTTCTATCTAGCTTTTCTGACTGTCAGTGTGTCTTTCTGCAGTTTAAGAGACATATGTGGTCCTATGGGGTGGGCTAGCAATATGTTTGGAGGTGCAGGGGCCCTTTGTAGCATTCCCCATATACAGCCCCCCCACAAAAGAAGACTCCAAAACAGCAGGCAGCTGCATCAGTCCATATCTGCCAATAAGGAGTAGGGTGGGTGTTGGGTTTTGTTTTGTTTTTTGTAAAGCCATTTGTTCTTAATTACCTACCCAGTATAAACCATATTACCCTCAAATATGAGGGCAGGGATGACTTGCAGTAATAAACTGATCCTGGGGCGGAGACTCCATTTCCTGGGATTATTAGACGGGGGAACAGGGAACCCACTCTACCACTGCATCAGCGATATATTCAGTGCCTGTAATGCAGGATATTTTTAGTCTGGCCTAGTTGTCACTGAGAAACCTCATCATCAGTGTTTGCGCTGTGCTATTTCAGAGTGTGGGCGGAGACTTGCGCAGGGCCACATGTACCTTCATGCAAATCATCCTCTTTCCCCTGCTCTAAGTATCAAGCGAGACGACAGGAAGAAAGCTTTAAGGCCGGTTCGTTTCATATGACCTGATTTTAAAACCTCATTTATTCTTGGAGGTGCATTCAAGCTTGGGAGATGCAGCCTGTGCAACACATGACAGGTGCACCACAGTAAGAACTGGGCCTCTGGCTTCTTCCTCTCTGAAGATCCAGTCTTTCTTGGGTATCCATGGCTTCTTTCACTTGCTTCTCCCAGGTAGAGATGGGGGTTGAGTTGTGGGACTCACTGTCAAGTCAGACTTTTTATTTCACACTGGTGACTCAACTTGGACTCATCTCAGGGCCTTTTCATACAACCCCTAAGATCCGCTGGCCACTTAAATTAGGACCAGAGATCTTGGGGGTTTGTCACTGTTCCTGTGTTCCCACCCCCTCCGCACTCCTGGCTGCTGTCTGTGTGAGGGGAGGGAGAAAAAAAGGAAGAAAAGAATGATGGCTCACCTCTGTTCTGCCCTCTTGCTCTGCTCCCGGCAGCATTCCAGTCTCTTAAGGATCTCTTAAAGGGGCGGGGGGCATAAAAACAACAAACAGAAGGGAGGAGAGCCCGGCACTCACTACGTTACATCCGCACCAGGAATTTTTCACCCCCGGAGAGCAGGTACTTGAAAAGTGTGCTAGGATGCGCTTAGGTGGGCGTGGTCGAACTTAATTTTTTGTAAACTCCGGAGCTGGTGGGGAAACAATTTTAAGCTCTGGATCTGGGAGCCATTTGCCGCGGATTTTAGGGGTCATGTGAAAAGGCCCTAAGACTCCATCCCCCCCCCCATGACTCAGATTGGACTTGCAACTCCCTGCAGGAGCCTACCCAATCCTCCCTTTTTTCTTCTTTCAGAAACAGCTTGTTTTTAATCCGGACTTGGACTTGGACCTCACAACTTGTCCCCAAAGACTCGGACTCAGACTTGAAACTGCAATCTAAAGACTCGCCAATATCCCTGCTTTGCAGTGGTCTTTCTGCAGGGCTTTTTCCCTGTGGCGCAACCTAACCTGAACAGCAGAGGTTTGTCTGAGGTGGTACTAAGGCCCCTTATTTAGGAGGATCAACAGTAGGCCCGCGCCCCACGTTCAGTCCCCAGCACCTCCAGTTAAAAGATTCAAATGGCCGTTGATTGGAAATTCAAATGATCTTTGCTCGAGGACTGTAGAGATATTGCCAGCAGCCTCAGACAATATTGGGCGCCACACAATATTGGCCAACAAACAGTTCTTTTGTGTGTTGCAGCTGCATTGACGGCTTTTTAAGTCTCGTCATCCCACATACTGATGACTGCCAAAAGCAAAGTTTTGGCTCAGTTTCCACATTTCAACAACCAGATGGTTAAGGCATAAGAGCAAGAGGCCTTGGTCTCGACATATTCGTTGCAGGGGTGTCTTCCCCATACACAAGCATCTTACGCAAAGCCTCCCCCAGTGTGTCTTTACAACAGCGCTCCCACACTGAATGGAGCAGCTAAACTTTTATTATTGTCATGAAATGAAGAGTCTCCAATAGGAATCCCAAGCACTCAGGAACTCACTTCCTCACCTTTCAGAAAAGCACTAAAAGAGAGAACTAGATCACATGCTTCCTGCTGAGGATGAACCAGATGTGTCAATATGGGGCAGATATGGAGCGATGGATGGGTTGGTGGGAAGGTAACTGAATGGATTAAATGCACAGTTGGGGGGACACGGTGGGAGACAACAATTCAGCTCCTTACCAGGCTTCCAAGCCTCCTTCTCTGGCTGCCGCTTTCTGGAGGCAGGCTACGTCATCCTCAATGTCATTGGTTAGCAAATCTAAGTTAAAAGGGCAGAAACAACAGCATTAGCCACTGTACAATACAGTGTGACACAACACAAACAACACAACACAACACAACAATAATAGTAACTGCTGGATAGCTCGATGGCTTAGGACTTAGGTCTCTGGCTGTGGAACCAGAGGTTGGAAGTTTGATTCCCCCACTGTGCTTTCTTGAGAGGGGCTGGACTCAGTAGTACATAGGCCTCCTTCCAGATCTACAGTTCAAAGGTTATTGTAACGCAATGCAACACAATGCAGCTCTAGCTACCAGCTATCCATACAGAGCTACAGGGCAGTGCGTAGCAGTTTCAGCAGAGCACAAGGGGCAGATGCCCAATTGCAAGGTGCAAAAAGTGGTGCTTTAGGAAAAAGAGAGTAGAAATGAAGACGGCATTCTCAGAATCTATAATAAGGAAAAGGAGGAAGTGCATTGCATAGTAGCTAGTGGTAGGGAGTGGGCAACTTGCAGCCCCCCAAATGCTGCTGGGCTGCAAATCCCCATCCATCCAAGAACATTGAGCCAGTATTAAAGGTTGATTGATGCCTCCGCCTACCAACCTCTAGGGTGGCACACATCAGGATGAAGAAAGGTCAAGGAACAGATGGATTTGAGAACAGCATGACTGGTGGCACACTTAAACATTGATTAAAGGAACATTAACAAAAGAGAGGAAGGATGATGTATTGGAAGAGGGAGACACTAAAAGAGGTGCAGAAAAGTGCTAGTTCGTGCTAGGACAAATAAACTTCTTTCATAGCTTTTGGAGATTCTTTCTCTAATGATGTGCTCACTGTGTTATCTGCCTTTGGACTGAATGGGGGATGCAAATGGGCAGAGAAGGGAGATCGATCTAACCAGGAAAGAGGAAATAATGTTTTTTTAGCCTGCATACTGTAATTAAACTGTAAACTGTCCAGAGACTACTTGGTATGGGGCGGTATATAAGCAGAACGCTTTGCTTTGCTTTTTTGCTTCACTTGGAAGCTAAACCCGTTACATTTGTTGAGTCATTTCCGTCTTGAAGTTGCGTCATGGCAACTAGACTTCTTTTCTTGAGAGACAGAAACGTTTTGGTGCTCATCCAAGCAGCTCCGTCAGTCTGCTTGGATAATCAACAAAATGTTTCTCTCTTTTAAGAAAAGAAGTCCATTTGCCGTGACGCAACTTCCAGATAACCTCACCTATATGAATGAGAATGTTCACAGTAGAGATGGGCACGAAACAGAAAAATTGTGTTTCGGTTTTTCGTTTGTCGTTGAGAGGTCTGTTTTGGTTCGTTTCTGTTTGTCGGGAATTTGTTGAAAAATTTCGTTACCATTTTTCGTTTTTTCGTTTGTCGTTTCTACCTGCTTTTTGCGCGATTTTTAAAGCATTTCCGTGCGCAGGCATCCCCCAACACCCCAGACCAGAGGGAAAACACTAAAAAAAATGGATGCTGGCAGAGACACAGTATAGACTAGGTATGCAGGGAGGCTGCAAAGGCAGCGGTGGGCGTTGCCCAGGGTGCAAGGCAGCCGCAGAGTGAGTGCACTGAGGGGCAAAGGAGGGTACTCACTGAGAGGTACGCAGCACGCACACACACAGGGAGGCTGCAGGACTGAAGCTAGAGTCGCAGAGACAGCAATCCCACCCTAACTCCCACCAGAGACTGCAAGGGGAACGGGGGCTACCAGAGCTTTTTATGCCCTCTGTGGCTGCCAGATCTGCCCGCCCAGTCTGCAACCTGGGCATGCTATTGGTTGAACATGATCCCGTCACATGGCTTGCCTCCATTTTGTGGCTGGTGGCGACATCCATTTTAAAGGGAAAAGAAAAATACATTGCGATGGGAGAAGACAAAAACAAACGTTTTAAGGACCCCAACCCCCCGGTAGGTATTATCAGACAATATAAATAATTATCGCTGTGTTTTTACGGATGTCCAGGGCGTTTTTTAACATTTAAAACAGCTCATTTCATTGTGCGTCACCATTAACGGAAACGAAACGTAATGACCACAATTTTCGTGGTTCTGTTCGTTTCATTTCATTTTCATCACAATTTTTGTTTGTCGTTTCGTTACATAACGGAAACGACAAATGGTAACGGAAATGAAAAAATGTTCGTTCCGTGCCCATCTCTAGTTCACAGTCATTTCAGTGTGTTTGACTGGGACTGGTCTACCTTTTTAAGAGGAAATCCAATTCTCATACAGACTGAAAACAAAAAGCCAGGTAAATCCAGCAACGGAACCTATCATCAGCATGAGGCTGCTCATGTCAGTGGTTTTTCAGCGATTAAAAACTTCCAACCCTCACTCCTGAGGCCCCTATTAGGTACCTTTCCTCATGCTGTTGTAACCATGGATTGATTGGCTATTTATTAATTTATTGAAAAATTATTTGCGTATAACCAAAACTACTCTGCTCAGGCCCAGGCAATTTAAGAAGTGTATTGTGATTTTAAAACGTGCAATTTAAAAAAATGTGTATGCTGTCCCTTATGTTCCTTTACTGAAAGATAAGATAAGACAGGACAGTTCCAGTCCTTCTGCTAAGATTCTGACGACAACCCTTACCATTGCAAGGCATGCTGCATAAGTTCCTGGATTCACTGTGATTGTCAGCACACCAGGAGCGGCTGTTCAGTTGGAAGACGCCGTATTCTGAGGTGCCATCAGCGTTGTGCATCACGGTGGCTGTGTTGAACCCGCTCGCATAGTATGCCAAGCAGACCCCTACGTGGAGTTTAATAACATATGAGCAAAGGCCCTCATACCTGGGAAAGGGCTTCACATCTTGCCATTCTTAGTTTTCATTTGATATAAAGTTTCTAGTCCCTCCAATGTTAGCGAAATTATAACCTTGGATCAAAATATACAGTAGTAACTGCTTAGGCCGCTGGCTTAGGCCACTGGCTGCGGAGCCAGACGTGCCTTGAGATAGATTGTAAAGATTCTTTCTAACTTTACAGTTCTAAGCTTATGATTATTTACAAACAGAGAGATAGAGAGAGGGTATTTGTACACGACCCCTAAACTCCGCCACAAATGGCTGCCAGCTCCGGAGCTTACAATTGTTTCCCCACCAGCTCCGGAGTTTGCAGAAAATTAAGTGCGACCACACCCACCTAAGCGCGTCCCAGCGCACTTTTCATGTACCTGCTCTCGGAGGGTGAAAATCCCCAGATCCGGATATAACCTAGAGTGCCCGGCTCTCCTCGCTTCTGTTTGTTGTTGTTTTTGCCTCCTTCCCCTTTAAGAGAGGGAATCAGGAGGACTACGGGGCTCCAGGCAGCTTCGGAGGTGAGCCTGCATTTTTTCCTCTCTTTTTTTCTCCCTCCCCTCACGCAGACAGGAGCAAGGAAGTGCGAAGGGGTGGGGACGCAGGAAGAGCAACGAGCCCCCAAGATCTCTGGTCCGAATTTAAGTGGCCAGCGGATCTTAGGGGTCGTGTGAAAAGGTCCAGAGAGAATAGGTGTACACATGTTTGTCTCTGCACAGCACAAGTCCTTGAAGCCTGCAGGCCTGAAGCTTGATGGGGACCCTAGGGTCTGCTGTTCAGAGTGATCTGGTTTTTAAGCACATTAATTAGTAATGATCAATAGAGAAACCTGTCTCTGTACTCTAAAGTTCCTTTGCCATCACTGTGTGTTATTAGATCAGTGTTTTTCAACCTTTTTTGGGCAAAGGCACACTTGTTTCATGAAAAAAATCACGAGGCACACCACCATTAGAAAATGTTAAAAAATTTAACTCTGTGCCTATCCGACACACACAAACACACTTCTCACCCCCCCAAAAAAAACAACAACAAATCCATCCTCCAGCCCAGGCCCTCCCAAGGCATCCCTACCAAAATGTCCGCCTGCCCTCACCTCCCCCCTCCCTCCTCCTGGCACTTTTTTTCAGAGGAACTTGCAAACCCAGGAAGGTGAGGCTGGGGGAGGCTCTTCATATATGACCCCCCAACCCCCATCTTTTACCCCTTCCAGTATAAGCCTCCCTTCTCCCCCCCCCACCTCCTTCCAGCAAGGCAGCCACAGGGCCCGGAAGGGACCCCCCATCCCCGTCTCCTCCCTAGGTCCTAGGAATCCCCTCCTCAGCCACCCACGCCCTCCCCTTTATTTACCCCCCCCAAAAAATGACCATTGTCAACGGCCGGCCGCTCCCCACCCTTAAAAGAAGGGTGCGCACGCGTGCTCCTACCTGGCTCGGCAGGGGCGCGCGCCCACCCTCGGGAGGCAAACAGCAAGTGCGCGAGGCGGGGGAGGGAGGGAGGGGGGTTCGGTGAGCGAGGAAGGGGAACCAACCCCAAGAACCTTTAAGAGCGGCTTCTGGAGCGCCCTTTGCCGCAATGCGCCTGCGCGGGTCTCCCGGCTCTCTCTCACTCTCTCGCTCTCCAGTCTCCTCCTCCTCCTCCTCCTCCTCCTCCTCCCTTATTTCTTCTCCTTCCCCACCCACGGCCAGCCTTTCCTCGCCGGCGCGCAAAGCACGCCCGGAAAGGTAGTCCGCTCTCCTCCCCAGGACCGCATCTCAGACCTGCGGGAGGAACTACATCTCCCAAGGAAGCCTTGCGGCAGCCGGCTTCTTTCTGGACGCCCCGCCTTCCTCCGGCTCGCCGGCGCTGCACCGCTGCCTTGGTCGCGAGCGGGATGCGGGGGGGGGGGCATTGCTGATGTAGGGAGAATTTTTCCCACGGCACACCAGGCAACATCTCGCGGCACACTACTGTGCCGCGGAACAGTGGTTGAAAAACACTGTATTAGATGGATCATTTTACTTACCATATTGGGAACCTATAGAGCCATCCAGTCACTAGATGGCACACTTTCCTAATTGTAAGGTAAGACTGTGGCTCCTACTGAGCCAAGCAAAAGCGGCAGTGTAACTGATCATGCAACAGTGGACACATCATGGGAAAAGCTGCACCCAGAGTGCTGGAGACTCCCCACAGAGTGGATAACCAAGGCGGGAGGCAAACAGAGCAGTAATGTCTAGATTCAGAAAAAGTGAGACTCTAGAACAGTGGTTCCCAACCTAGGGGTCGGGACCCCTTTTGGGGTCGAAGAACCATTACACAGGGGTTGCCATGAGCCGTTGAAGAAAAAGGCACAAACTACTTGGGTCTGGAGGAGGAGGGGGAGGAAGAGTGAGTTACAGCTTGATAGGTTCGACGGGATGTCAGTCAGTGACACCGGAGGCTGCGATTGCCTGAGGGTGCCTGCAGAGGGCACCTGTGGCAGTGGCCTGCCAAATGGGGGCTTGTGGCCTCTTCCAAGCAGGGCAAGGGGTCACTACAACATGAGGAACTGTATCAAAGGGTCACGACGTTAGGAAAGTTGGGAACCACTGTTCCAGAAGGACACAGCATCTACTGGTCTCTGAATTCCTGTAGATCCTTTAATCCTCCTTCTTTCTCCCCCCCCACCTCCTCACCTTTGAAGTCTATATGTTAATTAACTGCTAGGTGAAGTGCTTTTTAAAAAAATGTTTTATTTTTATTTTGTTTTTGTCCAAACTGAATTTCCCCCCAATCGGTCTCCTTGGATGACACTCGATTCCGATAATAAAAGAGGGAGGTGGTAAACTAAAAATCAGAGTGCACCACCCCTGGGTCCATTTAGTCAGTTCATGGCATGGGACGCATTTGAGCTGGCTGATTCTCTATTCATTGTTTGCTCCCTTAGCTGGTATATATCATGCCACCTGCCTTAAGTACAACTTTCAAGCATGAACAGCTCTTTGCACAGCCAACCACAAGGCTTACTTTACAAGTAGCTAGAATGTTACATAAAAACATAAGAGCCATTCTGGATCAGGCCAGGGGTCCATCGAGTACAGTTTCCTGTATCTCACAGTAGCCCTGACAAATGCCTCTGGGAGCACACAAGACTAGGTATCTGTTTCATGATAACACTCCCCTGCATCTGGCCTTTGAAGTACCACATTTTTAAGCCTGGAGATTACACATCCCATCATGGCTTGTAACGTGTGATGGACTTTTTCTCCAATAATCTGTTCAATCCCCTTTTGATGGCATCCAGGCCAGATGTCATCACCACATCGTATGGCAGGGAGTTCCACAGACTAACAAGATGCTGGGTAAAGAAGTGTTTTATTTTGTCTATTCTCACTCCCCCAACCCTCAATCCTAGGGGGCATTTGGGTTTCTATCCACATAACCCAAGCCAGGAACAGTGGTGTAGTAAAACAAGGGCTTCACAGGATCAACTCCCTTTGAGTTGCTGAGTACCAGGGACCACGACATCATCTGTCACCACCACCCCTTAAGTTTTCCTGTTCTCTCGGAGCTTAACCGTGATGAACACAGTGGTTGAAAGAGAAATGGGCTTTCCCAGGCTGTAGCGCAAAGTATTTGAGAACGAATTGGTTATAAACAGACATTCAAGAGCTATACGCTTTAGAAAAGACCTGTTCCTCATTTGTTGATATGGACCAATCCAGCTGCCAGCGTTTTTCCCTACTCTCCTTGTGGGGAGTGGGTACAGGATGAATGCCAGCCCTACCAAATGACTACTACACTATCAGTTAAGAATCCAGAACCTCTTTCAGTCCAGGGGCTAAATGCCACTTTAAAGTTCACAGAAGTTGTCGAAAGCCAAAAGGACAGAATCAAAAATATTTCAAGCTCCACTTGATAGTAACAGATTGAGCACTTCAGCTCTTTACAAAAGGGCGGGTGGGACATACAAAAGCTGGGAATGCACCATGCAGTGTTAATGTCAAGAAGGGGAGTATAGGTATATGAAGAGGGCCAAAACTCCAGGCCGGGAGCCCAGAAAAGGCAGAATTTCACCGACCCTTGTCCTAATTGAAATGAATTTACTGTACTGGAATGGCTCAACCATACCAACACCAGGGAAGCAAAATGGCACACTTCCCTGAACACACAATGCAGAGAGGTGGACCAGATATCCTTTTTCCAGCTACTCACAATCTGCCAAGCTGTAACCCTGGCGCCTATCCATTCCCCACCGTTTCAGTATCAATGCCAGCTCACAACGACTGATGATCTTGCCATAGACTTTTACCACCACGCAGACCACGACAGGTAACAGCAGCTGAAGTGCCTTCATCCCCCCACTCAACGGAGGCCTCGATCGGTGTCCCGTTTTGGCAGTCACAAAAGGAGTGGAGATCTGGTTTCTGCAAAAAACAGCAAGAACAGAAGCGGGGAAGCAGCCAGGTTGCACTACCATCCCCAGAACCCCCTAGACAGAAAGGATTGTTCAATGGTTTAGGACCGTGGCAGCAAAGCTGGAAGTAGGGGGTTTGATTCCTCTCGGTGCTTCCAAGGAGTAGAGCCAGCCTGTGTAGCCTTGGTCAAACTGCATAGTCCCATGGCACCCCCAGAAAGAGGGGATGGGAAACCACTTATGTGAATACCTGGAGAACCCTGAGTCAGAACTGACTTGACAGCGCATTGTCATCGCCATTAATTATCAACAAAGTGGGGTTTACCACAAGCTCTAAAACTGTCTTCCATTCTAGAAGGCAGGCCAGAAGAAAACTCAGGAGCATCTTCCCCTAGTTTCTTTCCTCATGGCAATCTATGAAGAAAATTAAAGGATTTACTCCTATAAATCAAGAGTATGTGAATAATGCTGGCTGGATAATTCAGTGGTTCTAGCTGCAGGTATCTAGCTGCAGATCCAGAGTTTGGGAGTTGATTTCTCCACTGTGCCTCCTGTGGGTAGAACCAGACTATGTGGCTTTGGGCAAGCTCCACAATCCCAGGACCACCTCAGAAGAACCACCTAGAAAATGCTGGATCTGCCGTAAGTCAGAATTGAATTGATGGTACCTAATTATTAAATTACTGAGTGAATAATATAATACTATACATCCTCCTAACTCTCCTGCCTATAGGCTAAGTGTCCAACCTACGGTGATTGCACTTCAAATGGAACATAGGATTCTCTTCCGTCTCCACAAGTACTAGATGGTGGTACATTAAAGGTAAGTACCTCAGGCAGATTTATGAAATATAAATGTTTATATCTCTCATGGGCTTTTGATACCATCGACCATTCTATCTTCCTGGCCCATTCCTCTGAGATTGGACTTGGAGGCACTGTTTTACACTGGCTCTGGTCCTTCCTAGAGGAGTGAACCCATAGAGTGGGGCTTGGGGGTTCTTGTTGAACACCTTGGCCATTGGCCTGTGGTGTTCTTTTGGGTTCTGTTTTGTCCCCTGTGCTATTCATCATTGACATGCAACCACTGGAAGAGGTTGTCCAGAGTTTTGGGGATCAGTGTCAACAGTATACAGATGACACCCGACTCAATCTCTCCTTTCCATCAGAATCCAAAGAAGATGATTCAGTTCTACATCAGGGTCTTGTGTCAATTATGGACTGGATGAGATGGAATAAACTGAAACGCAGACAAGACAGAAGTGCTCCTGGTCTGTAAAATCCTATAATGAATAGGGTCGCAACCAGTGCTGTATGATGTTACACTCCCTCTGAAAACTCAGGTGCACAGGTTGAGGGTGCTCCTGGAGTCTTCCATGACCCTGGATACCCAAGTTTTGGCAGTGTCCAGAAGTGCCTTTGCACAATTACAACGAGTGTGCCAGCTGGCTCCATTTCTTGAGAGGTCTGATTTGGCCATGGTGACACATGCCCTAGTTACTTCTTGGTTGGATTACTGTAACACACTCTATATGGGTCTGCCTTTAGAAAGCCTTCAGAAACTTCAGAAGGTCTAGAATGCGAATTCTCAAGCGATCAGGGACGCAAGGAGATCTTTGTCTCCCTGAGAATTGGTGAGGCTTTGAACCGTCAGGCTGAATTGTTCCGGGTGGTTCGAGACCTCACCAATCCCGGTCCGCTGGGGCCTCCTCCTAGTGATTTCACTAGTGAGTCATTTGCAGCCTTTTTAAAATCTAAGATAGAGGCCATCCGTTCCAAGCTGGATGCCGGTTGCATGGATCCACCCTCTGCTGTGGCCAGTGCCTGGCCGCCTGGGTCGCCCAGGTTTGTTGAGTTTGGGCCTGTTTCATCAGGGGATGCCTCCAGGGCCCTGGGACATTGCAGGCTTGCGGCTTCTCCGTTCGTCCCTTGCCCTTCCTGGCTGATTAAGACCGCCGGAGGGAGCATGCCGAAATGGGCTTCACTAATTGCCTCTGCATCCTTCAGAGACGGGATTTTTCCCAGTCGTCTGAAGGAGACGGTGGTGAAGCCCATTATCAAAAGACCTGGCTTGGCTGTAGACGATATGTCTAACTATCGTCCTATAGCCAATGTTCCCTTTAGGGACAAGGTGATTGAGCAGGTCGCCGCCCTGCATCTCCAGACGTTCCTGGAGAGAACCATGTCTTGGATCCTTTCCAATCTGGAAAGGGGATTGAAAATAAAACAGCGAACATTATAATGCCTTTATACAAAACAATAGTAAGGCCCCACCTGGAGTATTGTGTACAATTCTGGTCACCGCATCTCAAGAAAGACATAGTGGAACTGGAAAAGGTGCAGAAGAGAGCGACTAAAATGATTACTGTCCTGGGGCACCTCCCTTATGAAGAAAGGCTAAAACATTTGGGCCTCTTTAGTCTGGAAAAAAGGTGCTTGAGGGGGGATATGATAGAGACATACAAAATAATGCAGGGTATGAGTAAAGTGGATAGAGGGAAGCTCTTCTCTCTCTCCCAAAATGCCAGAACTAGGGGACATACACTCAAATTGAGGGCTGGGAGAGTAAGAACTGACAAAAGAAAATATTTTTTCACCCAGTGCGTTGTAAGTCTATGGAACTCCCTGCCACAGGATGTGGTGATGGCATCTGGCCTGGATGCCTTCAAAAGGGGATTGGACAGATTCCTGGAGGAAAAGTCCATCACAGGTTACAAACCATGATGGAGATGTGTAATCTCCAGGCTTTAAACCAGGGTACTTCGAGGGCCAGATGCAGGGGAGTGGTATCAGGAGACAGATATCTAGTCTCATGCGCTCCCAAACGCATCTGGTGGAGCCGCTGTGAGATACAGGAAGCTGGACTAGATGGGCCTTTGGCCTGATCCAGCATGGCTCTTCTTATGTTCTTATGTATGCCGCATCATGGGACTGAGACGGCACTGGTCGCTCTGCATGACGATCTGTTGAGGAGGGCTGACAGGGGTTGCTCTACCCTGTTGGTCCTTCTCGACCTGTCAGCGGCTTTTGATACCATCGACCACGGTATCCTCCTGGGGCGGCTTTCTGAGATGGGGATCGGGGGTCTGGCCTTTGGCTGGCTCCGCTCCTTCCTTGAGGTCTGCACCCAGCGTGTGAGCTTGGGGGGTGATCTGTCGTCTCCCTGGACACTCTCTTGTGGGGTGCCACAGGGGTCGGCTCTCTCCCCCATGCTTTTTAACATCTACATGAAGCCGCTGGCTGAGATCATCTGGAGTTATGAAGTTTGCTGTCATCAGTACACTGATGACGCGCAGCTCTATTTCTCCTTTTCCACCGATGCAGTGGAGGCCGTCCAGACCCTTGATCGCTGCCTGGCCGCTCCCCTTGAACCTTGTTCGGCGATTGCAGCGGGTCCAGATTGCGGCAGCCAGGTTGGTGGTTAGTGCGCGTAAGTTTGACCACATCACCCCCATCCTGGCCTGCCTGCACTGGTTGCCCGTTGCCTCCCGAATAAGGTTCAAGGTGTTGGTTTTGGTTTACAAAACCCTCCATGGTTTGGCACCTGTCTATCTGGCAGAGCGTATCTCCCGGCGATTAGACCTGGCCCGACCCACCCGATCGTCCTTGGCCCTCTCACTTTGGATTGCCATGCCAAGGGAGGCCCGTAAAGTGACTACCTGCAATCGGGCCTTCTCGGTTGTTGGTCCTGCTATTTGGAATGCCTTGCCAAGTGCGAGATACGGCAAGCGCCTTCATTGGCGTCCTTCAAGAAAGCCTTGAAGACCTGGCTATTTAGGGACGCCTTCGGAAACTGCTAGGGATAGAGGGTTGGTTTTTTGTTTTGTTTTTTGCTTGTTTTCCCTTGCCTTGCCCCCTGCCAATACTGGTTCACCGTCTTGAATGCTGCTGTTACTGTTTTTATTTGTTTTAATCCTTGTGTAAACCGCCCTGAGTTCCCGTTCGGGAAATAGGTGCGGTGTACAAATTTGAAAATAAATAAATAAATAAATAAATAAATGCTGTAGCCACATTGCTAAATGGATCTGGCTAGAGGCAATATATAACCCAGCCAACCACCCCGCCCCATTATAGCAGCTCCACTGGCTGCCAATCCATCCCCAAGCACCATGCAAAGTGCTGGTTTTAGCCTATAAAGCACTAAACGGATTGGGTCCAAGTTTAAAAATCTGAACTGCTGGATATCTCACTGGTTTAGATATTTGCTGCAGAGCCAGAGGTTGGGAGTTTGGTTCCCCACTGTGTGTCTTTGACAAGGGGCTGTACTTGATGGTCCATAGGATCCTTTCCAGCTCTGCAGTTTAAAGGTTATTAGCTTATTAGAGATTGCATCTTCTAGTGAATGTAAGGAGAATATCAATGCCATCTGGCCATGGCTCTAGTCTGTCTTTCTTTCTTTCTAACCACGAACTTTTTCCTTATTTATTTATTGCTCATTTAAAATATTAATATCCCATCTTTCTCCTAAAAAGGGAACATGGCAGCTTTCTCCTCTTCCTTTAACGAAGGGCTTATGCCCATGCCTTATGGCAGGGTGGACAGGAGATGGTGCCACTTGCCCCAGACACCAAAATGGCTAGTTTACAACTCTACACCTCAGCACAAATAATGACTGACCCTAGTCCAACCAACCTCTGTGAAGCTCAAACAAATTTTGTACCAATGCAGTAGACTTGCATACATGGACAAGGTCTGATGCTCCCTTTTCCTTCAGGGTACCAGATCTTAACCTTTGAACACCTAATAGTGGGTGACTAACAGTGAGGATCCTACCCTTGCCTGCTCACTAGCCTGAAGAACTCCTGGGCCACAATATTGTTTTTAAGTAGCCCAGCAAGATGTATGCACCAACACCCGGATATGGCAGTCCTTCTAGCTTCTAGAACTTCAGCACTGAGGTCATCTTGTGATGTCACAACCTGTGGCCAGAGGCTGGCATCCTCGCTCAAGGCTATGCCAAGACACGCTGTGGCATGAAGCAGAATACAAAAGGGCACTCACCAACGCCAGTCTAGGGCACTATGTTGTTTCTCTTGTGTGCCATTGAGTCACGTCCGACTTATGGCTACTTTAGGAATGAATGGTCTCCAGAATGTCCTGTCCTTCCCTGTTCAGCTCTTGTAGACTTGAGCTTACGGCTTCCTTTACAGACTCCATCAACATTCCCGCTATGCTATGTGGCCACACAGCTACGCAGCTGCACAACACTGCATGGGTGCCATATATCAGCAGCCATTCTTGCCACAAGTTTGGTTCACTTATGGCTGAAAGCCCACGTGGGTCAGAGCAGGGCCCCCATCCATACCTAGCAGAACATTAGAGGGAATGTTGCAAGCCTCACAGCACAAGGTTAAGCTATTGTAGTACAGCCTAACTCGGCTCACAACCCAGGCAGGTAGGAGGCTCAAGGTTCAGTCAGCCTTCCATGGTCGGTCAAAGGAGCACCCAGTTCACCTGGCAGCCAGAAGGTGGGGTGGGGTGGACTGTGTAGCCTGCATAATTAAAGTGTAAACCACTCAGATAGTGCCCTAAGCTCTTTTTCAAGGTCATTTTTGTAACATGTTAGTTCTTTGAGATGCTTAAAATCACATGAATTGGAGAAGCTCACATTACTGTTACTCAAGACTGCACATGGGGGGCTAATATCCATTGCAGCACTCCTCCATCCTCCATGTCAAGGAGGATACAGATGCTAATTTGTGACCTGGTAGGTGATGGGTCTGTTGTAAACCATGTTGACAGACTTTATGGTTGCTTTCTGAAGAGCCACCTGGCAGTTGTACTTGCTAAAGTGCCCACAACTGCCTGCTATTGTCCAACAAATTGAATAAGGTTTTGAATTAATCCAGTTCTCTCTTGAAGATTCCAAAAACAACAATCTCCAAGGAAGTATTTAAAAGGAACTGCTTCAACTCCATTACTCCACAATGTTTTTAAAAAGGCATTAATATTTTTTCCATAACGTGCCATCTGCAGTGTAAGTCGGTGGTTTCTCTAGAACAGTGATTCTCAACCGGGGAGGTACCGCCCTCCCCCGGTGGGTGGTGGGAGGATGCTGAGGGGCGCTGGGCATGATTTGGGCAGTAGGGGGTGGTGGGCATGTTTTGGGTGGTAGGGTGGTGGGTGGGCATATTTTGGTTAACCGGTGGGGCACACCAGGGAAAACAAGCGGTGGCACCACTTCCACCTGGGAAGGCTTGCAAACTCTGGAATGCCCCAAGCCTCCAATGCGCTTGCACGCCTTTTCTGTATCAGGAACCGCCCACTTTGCCTGGGAAGGAGGGAAGCCAAGTTGCATGCTGAAGCTCGCACCCAGCCCACTTGCAGGATTTCAGGATTTCCCCTTCCTGGGGAAAAGTTTCATTCTTAAACAGACAGGAGAGGTGGGAGCCAAAGGGGGGCTGGGAGAGGGCGCCAGTGCCCCGTGGCTCCACCCACTTTGCCTGCCACCAAGGTTCACCGGCAGCGATGCAGGAGAGGTGGGGGCTGTGGGGAATGGGGGAGGCTGTGCCAGTGCCCTACAACAGTAAAAAGGTTTTACTGTTTACCTGCTGAAATAAGCAGTTAATATCTCTGTGGACCTGCCACTCACCACATTGGCGAGTGGGATTTGCAGCAGCTGTCGCGTGGTGTTCCAAGTCCCCCCTCCATCTCCACCCCCAGACGAAGTTTCTGACCAGGAGCAAGTGCAAAGAGGAAAGAAAAGTGATTGGTGGTTGTTGGGTTTTCCCCCCCGCACCCCTTTCCCTCATCTCGATTCCAAAAAAACATTGTGGAAAGGGAGGAGATCCAGCTCGTCATTCTGCATCCCCAGCTGCATTGCTCTGAAGTTCACTTTGGGGTATTTTTCTTTTATCTTTTTTTCTTTCTTTCTCCCCTCCCCCCAGAGGTGAGGGAAGTGTCCCTAGCCGCTGGGGGACTCCAACAGTAGAAAGGAAAGTAGCTGGAGTGTCCTTGCGGACACCGGGAGTGCGGTGGCAGTGGGGGGGGTGCCGGGCGGCGGCGGGCCGGCAGGGGGCAGGGGCAGCATGGGGGGACGGACGGCGGTGGCCGGCGCCCCCTGTCTATTTTGACGCCCTAGGCAACTGCCTAGTTCGCCTTAATGGACGTGCCGGCCCTGGCTGGAAGGGACGAATGGCTGGAAAACAGAACAGGAGGGAGGAGCGCAGAGCTGCGCCAGACATGGATGCCGAGGACAGGGAAATGCTGTGGAAACAGTTTAAAGACTCTTGGAAAATCCTAGAGAAGGAGAAAAAAGAGGAGAAGAGCAAAGGCCCAGTTAAGAAGGAGAAGGGGCAGGAGGAAACGGCGGGAAGGCCCCGCCAATCAAAGGCGGCGGAGGTGGGGTTTGGAGAATGTAAAAGGGGAGAGGCACGTGTGCTCCCGCCAGGCTGGGAGTGGGTGTGGATGGAGAACCCTTGGACTGGACAATGGGAACAAATGATGATGTCCGGGCCTGAGGCCGAGACCTATAGGCGACGAGCACATCGTCAAGGCTGCTCGTATTGGGGAGAGCGAGAGGCTTGTGAGTACAACAGAAAAAGAAAGGAGATAAGGAAGCAGTTGGCCTTAGAGCAATGGCTGGCCAAGGTGCAGGAGGAGGCGAGGACCAGGAAACTGAGTACCGAGATGGATTTGACCCTGAGAGAAGATTATCCCTTTCAATCCCACCACCAGAGACGTCTTGGACCCAAGCCTACCTCAGAGGTTGGGGTGCAGGTGGGGGAGCCGCGCCTCTCGCAGGAGGAGGGAGAGAACAGTGGTGGAGCCAATTCTCCCCTGGTGGAAGTGGGGGACGTGATTTCTCTGTGAAGACTCCCAGTTATGACTTCAAGAATAACCCTTTTGTTACTGAAGTTAAAGATGTTGAAACCGTTGTAAGAAAAAGAACCTCTGTTGTTGTAGAAGAACCTAATAAAAGTTCAGTTTATTCTTACCAAGATATGCCGTCATTGAAGCAGGAAGGGCGGGAAGCCTGGGCTAATTTGTTAGAGGAGGATCACTGGTTGTAGCATTACATTCTATTGTGCCTCTGTGGTGACTACATTTCCTATAATGCAGTCCCTTTTCTTAAGATTAACCAACCAGATCTTGTATTTCGTTATTGAGCCCTAGCTCTTACTTCTGTTGTTTTTGTTTTTTAATTGACTGGATTAGTTTGCATGGTGAGGAGGACAGCTTATTGGATGAACTGAATATTCAAATTGAATGTGTCTTAAGTGTACTGGACTGTATATTATCCCTCATTACTGTAAGCCGCCTTGGGTCCTTTTCCAAGGAGAAAGGCAGGATAAAAAAACCCCACTAAAAATAAAAATAAATAAAAAAGCAGTGTGTAAACATAACACATAAAAGGCTGAAATCCAGTAGCAAGTTGCAACTAGAGTAGACCCATTGAATCAACTGAATGCAGACCCCTTGAATCAATTCACCAAATTGCCACAGGTTCAATGGGCCTGCTCTGAGTGTAACTTCCTACTGGACTTCAGCCAAAGCAAATACGAACAGGAGCATCAGGCTGATTCATGTTTCCAAAATGGCAGCGCAGATAACAGTGGGAAGTTCCCGCAAAAGCAACAGCCTTCCCTTGTTCCCATCATCTGGTAGTCAGAGATCATCTAGCTCTGTGTTGGCGAACCTATGGCATGGGTGCCATAGGTGGCACTCGGAGCCCTTTCTGTGTGCACCCAATATTGCCCCTTCATAGCCTCTTGTATTCAGGTTAAATTGCTATATTGGCACAATGTGAAAAATTACTGTATATACTCGAATATAAGCCTAGTTTTTCAGCCCTAATTCTGGGCTGAAAAAGAGGGTCCTCGGCTTATATTCGGGTCAATACTTTTAGCCACTGAGGCAAGTTTGGGTCAGTGGCTAAAATGTGATTTATGTGATTTGATTTTTATACTGCACCATCTGACCAATGGTTACTCTGGGCAGTTTACAAAAGTTAAGACATGGACAATACAATGAATAATACAATTAAACAATATATAAATATACAATTAAACAATGTATAAATGAAAATAAAACTAACCAATAAAACATAATTAAATCTGATAGCAAAGCAAAAACAAGTCAAGCCCCGCACACAAGAGCACACACAGAAAAAGTCATTTTAAACATTGTGCGCCACTTCTCCTGACCCCCCCCCATGTTTAAAATGACTTTTTAAAAGTTATTTTAAAACAATTTTTTAAAACACACCCAGCTCACAAAGGAGGAGTTGCCAGGCCCTGCTGCATTTCCCACCCTAGGCTTATACTTGAGTCAATAAATTTTCCCAGTTTTTTTTTTTGGGTTTAAATTAGGGGCCCCGACTTATACTCGGGTCGACTTATACTCGAGTATATACGGTAGTAGGTTTTCAATCATAGTTTGGGCACTCTGTCTCTAAAAGGTTCACCATCACTCATCTAGCTCACCACCACCACCAAGGTTTCACTTGCTGGATATTAGTGCAGCTATTAAAAGCAGAGGTTGGGGAACTTGGTTTTTGGCAATCATTTTTACAGGGAATAGGTTTGGCACGGATTGCCAAAATAGGGGGAAGCGTGCCTCTGTGTTGCCATTTTTGAACTGGTGCTATCTTCTTTCCCATCGTTCCTTAAGTACATAACGCTTTGAACTCACACCACTTTTATTTGGCTCCTTTGGCTCCACTTTAATTTTTTCTCTTTATGTAAACCTACAATATAAAAGCAAAAACAAAATGACATTTATTCACACACACAAATAATTATAACAGAACAAAACAACCTTCCTTTTTTATTTTTTATTAATTTTATATAAAAAACGGATAAAACAACAAAATATCATAAAGAAGAGAAAATAACACACATCAATGTAACAAAAGTATAACAAATACAGTGCATAAGAACACAAAACAACCTTCCTAACAAACTCTGTGCCACCTACCTCCCATTCAGGACTTAATCCACCATGCTTAAAATCATTAAGATATCGACCTTCCCAATTTCTCTAAAGAAATACATTTAGTCTTCTCCCAGTGTGTACCCTTTACGCTTTTGAAATACACGTACCAACAAGTGATCCCATATTAATTTAAAATTGTTGCATTTTTGAGTCCCTTCTTAATTTTAACTTCGCAAGTCTGTTTATCGTCAATAGCCATATTCCATAATTCCCTATACTGTACCATTCCTCCATTGTTATTTGATTGTTGGATTTTCAATTCTTAGCAACAACTATCCTTGTCACCCTTGTTAACATTATTATTACCAACTCCGTTTCCTCTTTTTTCAATTGTCTCCACTTTCTCTTCACAAACAACCCTGTGTGAGGAAGATCAGGCTGACAGAATGGGTCTGGGCCAAAGTCAGCCAGTGAGTTCTGCTGCAGAGTTTTAATGGCTAGTAATATTCCTTTTCCTCCATGGGAGAAGTACAGAGATTTCACAGAGAATGCTGGGCTGGCTGCCAAATCCCTTCTACACCGGCATACCTGTTTGCCACCAGCCTGCCATCTTGTCACTCAGGATTTGCTTGAAGCTTCACAACTAGTATATATCATATAAAGTCTCAAGTCATGAAAAACCTAGCAACATGGCAAGCAGAATGGTCAGGGAGACCCTCCCATATTAGAACAGAATCGGGTGAGGACAGGGGGCTGTGATTCTCACTTTTGAAGTACCCTGAGAAAGTGAAGGAGGCTACAGAACTTGTGAGTCAAACCAGAGGGCCAGTGGCATGTTAGAAAGCTCAGCAAGTGCCTCTCCTAGGCCACCCACTTCCTCCTGCTCTTTGAGGGATTTGCCTTGACAAAAGAGAGCCATGATTGCAGGAACCTTATCCCAGGAGACAAGGCCTGGGCCGCCACCCACCAAGGAGTCTCCAGCACACTGTCCCCATTCAGCCCGCTCACAAAGCCATTGGAGTACCGAAGGAACGGCGGGCTTGGATGCCAACACCAGAAAGTTAATAAGTAAGAAAAACACACCTGCAGGAACACACACAGGAGCATTCTCAAAACATTGACACCAATCCATAACCCACGATAGATAGATAGATAGATAGATAGATAGATAGATAGATAGATAGATAGATAGATAGATAGATAGATAGATAGATAGATAGATAGATATTTAATGTACAATAATTCTGCTGCACAGATTCACGTACCAGTCTGCACACATATATGCACACACCCCATTTTTTGACTCCCCGCTCCTTAAGTTGTCTAGACTGCTTCTTCTGGTATATTCCTACCCCTTCTCTCTCGCTCGCTTTCTCCCTCTCTCTCTCTCTCTCTCTTTCTTTCCTGCTGGTCATTCCCACCATGGAAAGGTGCTCTCTAGTCCAGGAGGTGGGAGGTGATTTAATAAAGCCGCACCCCCTACTGTCGCATACCTAGGATAAAACAGTGGTGTCACAACTGGCGGGCTTAAAGGTTTTTGCAAAGGAAGAGGACCCCAGAGATCCAGGGAGATGGAGGGTGGCCGGGCAGGCAAGCAGAAGAACCCTGGGTTCTCTGAGACCTATCCTGAGACGGTCAGTTCCACTGCTGGTGAGTTGAGGGAGACGCACCTGAACTACAGATCTAGGAGAGTTGGAGCATCAAAGAGGGGGTCAAATAGAATGGGTAGCATGGGGTTGGTGCATAAGGCAGTGGTTTTTCAACTGGGGCAAACCCAGCAGGGAGAACAGCATCACCGTATCAGAAGTTTCACAGGAAGATTATTGCTCATGCATTGGGGATATTTCCCCAGTTCTGAGCAGGGCATGGGGGCTAGTGGCTAAGAGTCCATGAAAGCCATTGGAATACATTTGCAAGACATTTCCTGAGGTTGAGTGGGTTGGTTTTTAACAGCTAGCCTTAGGCAAGACAGTTGTGGTTTCTGGATTGTGTTTCTCTGTTAAATCCGACAGGCTGCCTTTACTGTTGTATATCTATCTATCTATCTATCTATCTGTATGCCTTTACTGGTGTGTATGTGTGGGGGTGTGGGGGTGTGCGTGCACGCACGTGCGCATGTGTGCGTGTGCGCGTGCATGTTTGGCAAGGTTTTTTTGGAAGGTAGGTAAGCAAGACAGGCAGAGAGATGATAAGGACAGGAATATCCCTGGGTTCTGAAGCTATCTATGAAAGTAGACCATACCCCTGGCTACTGCCTGTGTTTTTGTTTTTACAGTGGTACCTTGTATAAAGGAATTAATGTGTTCCCAATGAAATTATGTTAAGCAAATTTTCCTTTATACAAATTTACCATAGGAATGCATTGAAAATGAAGTAATCCTATTTTTATGTTGTATGGATTCACCCCATAGGCGATTCTGTTAAGCAAATTTCCCCTATCTCCGGAATATTTTATGTTGTGCAAATTTTATGTTATACAAACCGTTTGTTATACAAGGGTCCACTGCATTTTAATCTGCTTCCTACCTTTCCAAGCCCATCACTGACCCCAGTGACATCTCAGGCAAAAATGTAATGAAGCCACCAGTAGATGGCAGCCAAACATTGAAGAATTCCTAAATAAGTCAGGACAGAGTAATCTCTGAGGGGCAAATGGGTTTTTGGGCCTTTTTACACGACCCCTAAGATCCGCTGGCCACTTAAATTCGGACCAGAGATCCTAGGGGTTCGTCGCTCTTCCTCTGTCCCCACCCCCCTCCGCACTTCCTGGTTGCTGGCTGCGTGAGGGAGGGAGAAAAAAGAAAGAAAAGAATGCCGGCTTACCTCCGTTCTGTTCCCGGCAGCATTCAGATCTCTTAAAGGGGCAGGGGGCAGAAAAACAACAAACAGAAGCCAGGAGAGCCCCGCACTCACTATCCTTACACCGAATCAAATATTTTTCACATCCAAAAAGCAGGTACCTGAAAGCTGCGCTGGGACGCGCTAAAGTGGGTGGGGTCGCACTTAATTTCCTGTTAACTCCGGAGCTGGTGGGTAAACATTTTTAATCTCCGGAGCTGGGAGCCATTTGCCTCGGAGTTTAGGGGTCGTGTATAAACGCCCTTTCTGTTTGGCTTCCTAACAACGTCCTTCTTGAATTATGGGAAAGAAGGGATACCCACCTGAGCAACTCCCAGGGTTCTGGCTTCCCTTGCCACCTCCTCCGCCTCCTCATGGAACTGGATGGAAAGAAATTAATTTTCCACACCAGACCCCCCCCCCCCCAAAAAAGGAGCCAGAGGGCAGTGCTCAGACATAGAAGAACAAAACAGGCTTCTGGGGGCAGGTTCTCCCCCAAATAATGGGATGCAGACACAGGAATGAGAAAGCCATTTGGCTCAGATCCTGGGGGCTCAAGTTCCTTCACAACGGGGTCCCAAAGTAATTAGTTTTTCAGGTGACTCCATTGTGCTCCCCTTGGTCTCACGATCTCAGGTTCTCCCGGAGAGTGGGGCCAGAGAGTCATGTTCCCCACAGTTAATCCTAGGGATTGCCGAGGGGAATGGCTGGGCGGGAGAGGAAGAAGCCAATAAGAAAAATACTGTTATCACCTTGGGGGTCCATTAGTGGCATGGGAGGGAAATGGCTGGCAATCTACATAATATACATTTTAAAAGGATATTTAAAAGGCACAGAGAATACATAGAAGAGGGAAAGCTTTCTAAATTGTGATAGCAAATGGTTTGCAGTGCATCCTTATATGCTTGTACAGTGGTACCTCGGCTTACGAATTTAATCCGTTCCGAATGCATGCTCTTAAGTCAAACTACTCTTAAGTCAAGGTACCTATCTAAAAAATTGAAAAAATAAGTTAAAAAATGGAAAAAAATGTAAGTCGAGCAGACCATATCTAAAATTTGTAAGGTGGCAGTTAAAATGCCAACAGTTTTATGCTCTTAAGTATAATTGCTCTTAAGTCGAGCTGCTCTTAAGTCAGGGTACCACTGTATTTGACGCCTCTATTCCCCCGCCCCTGGATAAAAATATCACAACCAATCACACTATTTTGTCCTCTAGACTGACATTCATTATTGGGTATAACAGCTGGAAAGATGGTGCCATCAAATAGGTGCCTTTTTGCTGCAGTTTTTCCAGTTGCAGCTTCTACGACTACGTGCTTGCTAAAAGCCGTTTGGGTGTGTGTGGACAGCGCAGTGGAGGTGTGGAACGACTAGAAGATATGTGCTGCTCCACCTGCCGCCGCCTTTCTCTGAAGAAACCCACAGCTTCTTCTCCCCCTCCTAGGGGTCTGAAACGCCTGCTTACCTCACCCATGTGCATAGGGGAAATTTGTGTGCGGAAGAGAAGGCAGCTCTAAGCGTACTGAGGCAGAAAAGCAGGCTCCAGATAAAGCCTCAAGCACGCCACCAGCCACAGCTGCTCCCGTGGCCTTCCACCACGAAGGGAGCTCTTATATGTACCAATGTGGGCGAGGAGAAGGAGCTAGGAGAAGTCTGGGAGATGATGCGGGAGTGGCATCAAAGCTTGGAAGCAGTTAGTGGCACATATGCCATTTCTTGTTATTAATTTCTTTTGCAGTAAAATAAGGGTGTGATCAGATAACTGATGCTTTGGACCGCTTTGTGGCAAGGTCCAGGGCAAAGTATTTTATGTTTACTAGACTATGTACAGGAGGTTGTGGAACAACCGAACACTGCTCTGTATTCAAGCTGGACTTTTTCTGGTTCAGCGGCAGAGCTGTTCGTTCTGGGGTCCATGCTCGAGCGATTCCTATACAAATGTTAGGGTCATTTTCAGGACGACCACTCTAAGCAAAACGACCCCTTCCAGCAATATCAGATGCAAGTCTTTATCATTGCCTGATCACATCCTTCATTCCATTCCAACTATTTTTTTCATTTATATTCCAGTATTAGCTTATTAGTGAAACACTTCTCTTGTCTAATGCTGCATTTTTTTGTTTCTTTTATGATTACTGTAACTTATCTCACACTCACTCTAGTCACAAACCCTTTTGTTTTCACTCTGCCATACACTCCCCCACACCCTGGCAGAATCCTACTCATGCCATGTTCACTCCTGGGAAAAGTCCACTCACCCCATGCTCATTCATCCTTATGCTCTGGGTAGAAATACACATGCCCCACATTCATCCTAGATAGTCATCCCAACCTCTTTGTACATGCCCATACAGCCTTATCCCCTGCCAAAAATGCACAGGAATTATTTTCACCCAGCCACTGTGTCTCTCTCTCTTTCCAGCTCTGTTTACTGGGAATGATGGAAACTGCTTTTCTAGCACCCTGCAACATAAGACACAGATGATACTGTAGGAATAAAGAGTTTTGTCATGGTTGGCTATGGTTTACCTTGTTACACCAAAGAGAATCCTAGATTACCTAGCCAGGAATGAAGGAGACAGGAAGCGAATCACACTTTCATCAATGTGCTTATTGGTGGTTCTTTCTAAAAATGGGTGGCAGAAGGCTGTTTTGGGCCCAGTGTTTTTCAACAATGTTATTAATGACTTGGGTGAGAGAGTCAAAAGAATGCTTCTCAATTTTGTGGATGATGCAAAAATGAGTGAAACTGCTAATATCCTCAAAGAGTGAAGCAAAATTCAAAAATACTGTATCTTTATAGGCTGGAGCACTGGGCTGAAAACCATTAGCATAATTAGGGAGGAGCAAAAGAGTGCATTTGCCCCTGGGGCGGGCAGCACTCTGGGGGCACCTGGAGGGGGGAGCAGGAGGAGGAAACCATGCTCCATCCCACCAGCAGTCCTCCTTTCACCCTGCTAAGGCTTGGTGATCCTTAGTTGGGGGAAAGGAGGAAAGGGAAGCAGGCAATATTTTTTCTCCAAGTACCTCCATCAATTGCTCCCCCTCCTCCTTCCCCCCACCTCCATTAAGGCTTGGCCCTGGGAAAGGAGGAGGGAAGCGTGCGACAGAGGTGCTGCTTGGGAAAATAAATCCCATTGCCTGCTTCCCTCTCCTCCTTTTTTACGCATCCTGGTTTATGGGACAAAAATTCAGTAGCAAGCATGACCAGAAAGAAACAGCACGATGTTTAAGTGTTTTCCACACTGGCTTGATTTACATAATCCATACAGGAACCAGTTGTTGTTTTATAATACATAGCTTTCCCTAAAGCACAGAAGTGCACACAGAATACTTGGCAGGCTGTTCTTGATTGTTTCATAGAATGAGGCAGTCCCCTCAGTTGTCAACCACCTGTCAGGAAGCACAGAGCAGTGGGAAGTGCTGAAGGGCAGAACCAAACAGAGCAATGTTGTGCAAGGCAGGTACCTAAAGCTCAGGTAGCTTGGAAGAGGCTGTCACCACTAGTGGAGTAAGATAAAATTGCCAGTCCAGTCTGATGCTCTAAGTCAGTGATTCTCAACCTGTGGGTCCCCAGATGTTCCTGGACTGTGACTTCCAGAAGCCTTCACCACTCACTATGCTGGAAAGGATTTCTGGGAGTTGCAGTCCAGGAACATCTGGGGACCCACAGGTTGAGAGCCACTGCTCTAAGTGAAATGAGGCCCAGGGAGTTGGATGTGCCACCTTGTCCGTTGCCTCAGATGGCAAAAGGTCTCAAGCCAACTCTCTCATTTGCCACCACACACCGGTCTTAAGACGTTAATGGGACCATCTAGGATGCAAGGTGGAAGAGTAAAATTGCGGGGTGGGCGAAGGACTATCTGAGGTTATAGCAATGTCCAGGATTGATCATGGGTGGGTCAAACGGGAGAGGCGTCAGTAGATGTCCTTATTTTCTTCTAGACGTTGAAGTTTCATTCTATAAGAAGCTCCCCAGTGTGGGTGGACTGCTTCCCCCCACAGCCTCGGCTTCCTTGCACGCAGCTGCCACTCCAGCCCGCCGACGTCACCGAACTACCTTCAGCCAAGATCAGCTAGACCAACTGGAGGCGGCGTTTGCCAAAAATCACTACCCTGATATTTACAGCCGAGAGGAGCTGGCCAGGGCTACCAAACTCAACGAGGCTCGCATCCAGGTACCTGTTCCATACTGTCCAAAGAACACATGGCCAATGCCTCATTGGACATGTCCCTGTCTCCCGGGGGTGGGGTGGGGGGGCTGAGTGGGGCCCTCCAGGCATTCCTGAACTGCAGGGCTTATCATCCTCCATGCGACCGCAAGAGCTCATCCACCTCCACCCAGTGTATGCGACCACCAAAATAGCAACCATTCCCAAACCCCTTCACTGAATTTGGGCACTCCCGTTTGACTTGTAACAGGGGTACTTTTAAGGCATACCGCCTGCGTTTCCTTTCCACGGCCACTTTAAAAACCACCACAGCTAAGGGTGAAGTTACACTGCCACTTACAAAAGAGTGAGAACACTGCTGGTGAAACCCAAAACACCGGTGTTGTTTGGGTGGAACAAATCTGAATGCGTGCCCCAGCGCTGGGCAGCTGCACACATAGATTAGCATATCTGGTGACCGCTGCATTTAAAAATAATAGCAAACAGAATTTGTAAACAAAAAAATATGTATTCTACAAAAAAGCAAAAGAAAAGTTTTAATATTACACTCAGCCATATTCTTGTCATCTCACTGATATCTCCTTTATTTTCAATTTTCTTTCCCGATAATTTAAACAGAGATTGTTCTTTTTATGCATGTCCAGTAGGATCCCTGTATCCTTGGTTTCACTTACCCTGTTTGCTGTACTCATCTATACACAACATACAAGGGAGCAGATCTCATGGCCTTTGCCCCATACCTGTGTATGTTGCATACACAGTTTGCTACTATCCATCGTTTCAGGCATCCATGGTAGATCATGGAACTGATTCCCCACTACTACATAGTTCCTATCTATCTATCTTTTTCAGAGAGGCCTTTGGCGACCTTGTTAGCTAGTTTTGCTAGTTTGCATTTTTTTTCTTCCCCTCCCTCCCATCGCTCGGGCTCGCCGCCATCTTGCCCTCTGTTGTCCGAGTTTTATTTCCAGTTTTACTTGTTTTATTGTTGTTAGCCGCCCAGAGTTCCCTCTGGGAAGATGGGCGGGATATAAGTTCAATAAATAAATAAATAAATAAATAAATAAAAATAAATAAATAAATAAATATCGATCGATTGCCAAGGAATGCCCACCTTATCTTAATTTTACGTTTATCCAGAGGTTTCTCCACTTGTCTTACCTGTGCTCAGCAGCCCTTTCTGAAACATTAGGGAAGGAGGGAAGGCTGTTCACAGGCCAGATTTGAATTGCAAATGAACAAATTTCCTGGTAATAAAATTGCATTTTATTAATTGTGTTAACAGACTTACAAATTTGAAACTTTGCAGCTGCTTCCACTTCAATCATAATAATGATAGACCACCAAGTCACCTCCACCTTATGGCACCTTTCCAGGGTTTTGTAAGGGCAAAGCAATCATGCTTTAAAAACCCTCTTCTGTGCAGCTTGCCCAAGGCCACACCTGCTGGCTTTGCTCCTCCAAGGCACAGTGGGCAGTGAAACTTCCAAGCCAGTTGTCCCAATGCATTGAGCTACCAGCCCACTTACTGCTACTTAAGAATTCAATATTAATGTTTTAATAGATATTTGTTTCTACATGTAAAACTGAGGCACTCTCAAATAGAGAGAGGACTTAGGACCTTCTGTCAGCCAATAACAGCTATTGCCTCTGATATTTACAAAAGAACTAATCAAAGAATCATGCGAGAATGATTCTTCAGAATGTCTATTTGAGCCTTTAGATAAATGTCACTTTACCTAAACAGTAGCTTTCTCAGAATTACTTCTTTTGCTAGCTGTATATGTGGTTCTTACTGCTGTTTTTACAGATTTAAAAACCTGACATGAGTATAATTTGTCCATCCTGCATCTAGCAGTTGGTTTACCTTTCTGTCCTGAGTTATGAATCCTCAAATATGACAGTCACTGTGCATATTACATCAATCAGGGGCAATTCTACATGACTCTGTAACCGATGCAGTCAGGATACTTTAGACTGGGCCTTCAATTTGCAATATGTGCTTTGTCTATCTCCCGACAGGTTTGGTTCCAGAATCGGCGGGCAAAGCAAAGAAAGCAAGAGCGGGCCCTGCCCAAACCAAGTACAACTGGAGTCCTATCTGTCTGTCCCCTGCCTGCCCCCTCTTCTCGACATTATCAATATCCCACCACCCTTGGCTCACACCATCACCTACCACGTTATCCTTCTTCCACGTATACCCTGCCAGCCCCGGCTCCCTCTGCTAGTGGCCAGTTTCCTTGTCCAATATCCCACCAGTCTCAAGCCTCCCGCACACATGAAGATTGGTACACCCCACTGCGCTCTATTGGCTCCCCAACGATTGCGCCAGCACCTTCCATGATCTCTCTGAGTCTTGATCCCAGCGCTCACTGGAACTGAGAGTTCCGCTGAATCCAGTCCAGCAACTTGTAGGATAGGATATTTGAGTATAGATGTACACTGTTTATCTCATTTATTCTGTTGGTGGATAAAATGGCATATCTATAACCCAGTAGGATACCAGGAAGTCAGTGGCGCTGCATGGGCTAGATTTGCCAATGCTGAAGTACAACTGTTGAGGCAAGGGCATTTGAGTTAAACAAGATTGCCCAAAGCTTTCCAGCGTTAGCAAACAGCTGATTTTCCAAACTCTGCCTTTGGGGGAAGAACACAGCGCTTGAGAGACCACCGTTCCTACAGTTTCCTAGCCAGTATAGTCTACTTGACTGGAGGATTGTGAGACTCGGAGCCCAAACTCACCCTGATCTCCAAGCTGTCTTGAGGAGCACATGCAGAGTAATGCCTTATCTAAATTTCTAACAATCCCCATGGTAACATATCTGCTGAATCCAGTAGTACATTGTGCACTTGCTACAGAAGCTTTTCAGACAAGTCTAAGTATATTATTCATACAGAATATATTGGCCAAGCTTGGGAGGCCTTGCCTTCTCCCACATGATCTATAGCCAAGAATGTACCATAAAAATACCATGAGCCTTATAGGAGAAGATTTTTAATGGTGGACCACTTGCTTTTCAGGAAAGCTTTTTTTATCATTACTCATCTTCCAGTTGAGGAACCTGATAAACTCCCTTGAGGATTCCTAGCAGGAGAAATTGTTAGTATCCGGGTTCACCTCAGTGGGCACAGAATTGTCTTCTGCCATTTCTACAGATAAAGAGATGCCAGTTGCTCAGTGAATCATCCACTACCTTTTGTAGGAGCATGTGACTTTACTCTGGGTGAGCGAAACAGCTCACAGAAATATAGGAATCCCCCTATCTGAAAAGCTGGAAAATAAATATAATGTCACACTACGGAAAATATATTTTTTAAAAAAGTAAATGGAAGTGATTTCTCCCCTTAAGCTCTAAAATGCCCAGCTTGATTATGAGTCTCTGAAAGAAATGAAATCTCATGGGTTTTTTTTACATTTTACTGCTCTAATAAAGGTATTGTTCACCCTTCTTTTTTTATCTACCAGTGGCATATATATATATATAGGATTAATGAGACATTAATGCTTGTATAGCACAGCCCAATATATAGGATTAGTGAAACATTAATGCTTGTATAGCACAGCCCAACATTTACTTTCTAATATGGCTGCTGTGAAATTGTCTAGCTGTTCCATCTTCCCTTCTAGGTGTACTCTAAATGGGCTAAAGCACAACCTTCATCATCTCATCCATCAAATATCATGTTAGGTGATAAAGAAGAGGGGAGATGTAATCTAACACATCTGGAAGACAGTGGGTAAGACAAGGCCATGCTGTTTTTCAGCTCCATGTTTCCCTTCTACCTCCACTGTGAAAATGACTTGGACTGAGCAGTGAAGGTCCTTCTATTTGACTCCATCATTTTTTAATTGAGAACAGCTGCCTTTTCAGTAGCTGTCCCCTCCGGAATGAGATTCATCTGGTATTGATGTTGATGAAGTTTTGGTGCCAGGTCAAAACCTCTGTGTTCCAGAAGTTTTTAAATTGAAATAATATAGATTGTGGGTCCTGATGACAACTTTCAGGGTATCATATTTTTAACTGTATTTCTGTTGAATTTTAAAATATTGTAAGCGGCCCAGAGATCTTTGGGTAGTGTGGGCGGCATATAATGAATGAATGAATGAATGAATGAATGAATGAATGAATGAATGAATGAAACAAGGGTACCTGTAAGCTGGCAGGGCAAAATATACCCTTTTGTCTCAGAGTAACCCTATTCCCCTTCTCCTTAGTTAAAAAAAATCTTGGGGGGGAGGGGTCTTTTGTCTGACTGTACACTTTTTTTTGTTCTAAAGCAACCTATCCAATGCTGGTTTCTGAAACAGTGAATTGGAGTACAAGCAATAAAAAGTCCTGTGACACTTCACCGGCTAACCCATCCGCTCTACTGTAAGCTTTCATGGACGATCACTCACTTAATCATATATCTGATATATATCATCCAAAATATCAGACCCATAAAATGGTCGGAGTTTACAAGTGACATAAGGGGGAAATGTACCAACATGGCTGCTTTTACACGACCCCTAAAATCTGAGGCAAAGGGCTCCCAGATGCGGAGCTTAAAATTGTTTTCCTACCAGCTGCGGACTTAAAAAAAAATTAAGTACGACCACGCCCACCTAAGCACACCCCAGCGCATTTTACAAGTACCCCAAGCTGCAGTTTGCCGCCATGCTGCAGATCTTGCTAGGTCGCTTATTTTAAAATTGTTGCCATTGTTGCTATTGTTATTGTAGTCTTGTTGTGTCTGTCTAATTGGCGGTATTTGATTTAATGTTGTGAACCGCCCAGAGTTCCTACGGGAAGATGGGCGGTATAGAAGCTCTATAAATAAATAAATAAATACCTGGTCTCTGGAGGTAAAAAAATTTCCAATGCAGATTATAAAGCTGTGGATGCCGGGCTCTCCTGCCTTCTGTTTTTTTGTTTGTTTGTTTTGTCCCCACCGCCCCTTTAACAGCCTGGAATCCCTACAGGGCTGCTCCGACCAGCAGACAAGCGGATGTGAGCCTGCATTCTTTTCTCCCTTTTTTTCTCCCTCCCCTCACGCAGACAGGAGCAATGGAGTCTGGAACGGTGGGAACACAGGAAGCAGAACAAACCCCCACGATCTCTGGTCTGAATTTAAGTTGCCAGTGGATTTTAGAGGTCGTGTAAAAGGGAATCGTTGGTGATAACACAAACAGCCTGGCATTGTTTTACCAAACTAGCAAGAGCAGTGTTTGTGTTTGCTTATTTTTAACTACTTAATACTAATTAACATAGACCTTAATGCAACCATTGATCTGGCTGTTCTCAAGGCAATTCAACTATAACAGAAAAATACCCTTTGGTGCCAGTGATAACTATGGTATCATCCGGTCTTGGGAGTGATGGTTAAAATTACCAGCATCCTAGAATTCCAGTCTATTCATATGAGTGCACATCCACACACATCTCCAGCAACTTCAGAGATTTTTAACTAATGGATCCTCTGGGGGGGAGTTGGAAGGCGATGCATAGCAACATCATATTACAAGCAAAATAAGAGTGGAGATTTGCTGGGACAGGTATGAGAAAAATGATGCTTTCTGTTTTTACATGGGGACTACTAGAACCTCTGCGTCTGGCACACAAACACATGACAAGAATGCCTAGTGTACAACCTGTCATTTTATATACAGTATCTTCATTTTAGGATACATTTGGAGCCACCAGAGACAAGTGCTACTCTTTTTTACATATTTTTCTCTGCAAAGGCAATCTTTTTTTAGAAGCTGGTATACCATGGTTACTGCATCTTAAAATGGGAGGTAACAGCATGAGATGAGATCCCAGTATCTCCCAAAGGAATGACAGCAACATTTTAAAAGTGCTTTGGTTACTTTAACTACTCTCAATTTCAGAAGTCCAATCCTTTGACAGATATTTTTTAATACAATGGGTAGGGAGGCTTAAATCAAGAAGGCAACACTTACTTGGAAAAATATACAGTACTGTATTCTGCTTAAAAGTGTCTCTAAATACCACTTAAAAACAAATGATATTTAGAATGTGGCATTCCTCGTGCACAAAGCCTAGCACACTCACTCTATATGCTGCCTTTGAAATGCAACTCCAGCACAAACTAGTGAACAATACAGAGCTGTCATGCCCAGAAGTCCCTTCTTACTGGTGGCTGTGTTGTAACTTAGTCATTACTTTAAAGCTGACCCCAGGGCAAGAATAAGGGATGTTATTAATATTGACATCAATGGTTCTGAGCCTTGTGGTGCAGTGGTTAAATGCCTGTACTGCAGGTAAAAAACTGTGCTGACGACCTGGGGTTCAATCCCAGGTAGCAGGCTCAAGGTTCACTCAGCCTTCCATCCTTCCAAGGTCAGTAAAATGAGTACCTAGCTTGCTGGGGGGGGGATGACAATGTGTAGCCTAGCTACTGTAATTAAACTGTAAACCACCCAGAGACTATTTGAAGTGGTATGGGACAGTATATAAGCAGAACACTTTGCTTTGTATTCTAGGCTACTCTTTCTTGAATCTGAAAGAGTTCCAAAGCAGGTTTATGCACATTATTTTGGGCTAAACTAAACTCAATGGAACCTATTTTCATACAGAAACACACAACAATAGTGGTCATGTCCAGCCAGAACAAAACACAGGCAAAAACAAAGTCTTCAAACACCTTGAGGACTAGCAGATTTATTTTATGATGTTTACCCTGGACTAGAAGCCACTTCCTCTGACACATGCCAACTTGAAATGTACAGGGTCAGACTCCTTCCAAAGCTACAGTCCTTAAACTCAGCAAAGAAAGCAGCATTTTAGGCAGGTGGATACATTTCAAAGAAATCACACAGGGGAGTATCTGACTGAAAACTACTGAGGTTACAGACTCCAAAGGATGACAAGGATATCAAGGACAAATTATTGCTAACAAGTTGGAAGGGGGATGGATTTCAGATGTTAATTTAAATTTGGATCACACACTTTGTCTATTTTAATAATTTTATTGAGCTCTGCTCTTTCAGAGATAGTGGAATCTCTCACATAAGGAGTGAGAAATGGAAATATGCTGGAATCAATTCAAAAGCTCAGGTAATAATACAAACATCCATGTGCAGGATGAATAAAAGTCAGTGATCTTTTTAAAATGATTTAAATCACAATTTAAAGGCTTTTAAAAATATGTCTGTGAAGATTCTCAGTCATCCAGGTGAGTTTATCTGGAAGTTGAGTCATGGCTACTGGACTTCTTTCTCTTGAGAGATAGAAGTTTCACTGCTCATCCAGTCTGATGAAGCTGTCTGGATGAGCAGCGAAACATTTCTATCTCTCAAGAAAAAGAAGTCCAGTAGCCATGACTCAACTTCCAGATTTTTTTTAAAAAAACATTGACATTTATCCACTCAACTGATCATGCTTGCACTGCAATTTAATCACAATGTAAAATGATTTTTAAAGTTACACTGTTACTTTGTGGATACAATACCATTATCTCAATTTGATTAAATCAAATCCACACTGCTTATATGTACTTATAGCTAATTCTTGTTTCAAAAGAGGTTCATTTTCTTTTGGTTATGAATCTACATTTTATGAGACCTACTTGAGAATAATGCAGTCCTTGACATCCTTTAAAAAGGCATTAAAAACCTGGCCTTCAGCAATCATTAATGTGTGTTTGTGCTCCCCATGTTTGATGCATCTTTTGTTATTAGTTGTTTGTGCCCCTTGCCAGGTATTTATTTATTTATTTATTTTGCTCTCTTTTATCATTGTTGCTTTTCTTTTGATATAAAATTTTCTTATGTGTTGATTCACGTAAATCGCCCAGAGTTCCCACTGGGAAAATCAGCTGAAATAAATAAATAAATAAATAAATAAATAAATAAATAAATATCTTAGAACTGCTGAGCTGGAAGGGACCTACTGGATCACCACATCACATCAAGCCCCTCTCAAGGAAGCACCATGGTCAGTCTCCACAGCCAAAGATGTGAACCATGAGCTACCCAGCCATTTTCTGACCTCATGAACGGTCTAACTCCAGTTGGTCCCAGTCAGCCCTGCTGAATAAACGTCCTTTACACATGGGCTAACCCACTGTTTGGTAGTCCTGTTAGCCTGTCTCAACAAGAGCAACAAAAAGCAGAATTCCGCTAAAACTCTGAAGTGGAATAAATAAGGGGACGAGATTCATAAATAAATAAATAAATTTAATCGATTTCTCCTCCTCTATATGGCTTAGCGAAGATAAGCATTGGCAGGGGCTTCCTTTCCTTACAGCATTTTGAATAGATCGTACCATTTTGAAAGAATACAAGAATGATCTATTATAAATGGAACCAAGATGATACTTCTGTTTCCCTTTTCCGGATACAGACGCACTTCGCGTGGTTTCGCTAACGGTCAACAATGGCCCCAGCCGTTGTTTTCCCGCTAAACCTTTAATGACTGCACTGTATTTTGGAGGCAGTTTTGAGGAAGACCAGCTTCCGTTCGTCCTTAAATCAAAACCAGTTAAATCACTTCTGCAAAACGCCTGCGTTTAGCTTCTCCTGGGCTGCTTCCTCCTCCTACTCGCCCAAGTTCCAACTCCTTTTCTCCGCCCGAAATTTCGCAACCCCCCTTCCTTCTCCGACGAGCAAGAATTCCCCTCGCCTACTACGTCTGATTATTTCAAAACGGTTTCATATTAGAAGGACATTTATTTTTAAACCAACAGGGTTCTCCTGCGCCTCCTCTTGAGTCGCACATGGGCGAGCCCAGTAGGGGACCGGAAGCGCCACCGATGTGGAAGATTATTATTATTTTTAAAAGGCACTTCTCTTTGTCCTAAAGGGGTGAATTCCTGACGAGTGAACCAAGGCCCACGAGGGCAGAGACGCATTTCGGGGGGGGGGGGGGAAAGAAAGTTGGAGGCAATGAGTGCCCGGATGTCCCAGCCACATCCTTAGGCCCCGCCGATGGCAACGAACCGTTGTCCCGGAAAGGCGCATGCGCACTCGCCTCCGCCCGTAGAAAGGCGCCGCGGTGTCACGTGGCCCTGCCATGGGCGGGCCTCTATATAAGCGTGGCGCGGGCGGCGCCTCGGCCGCATTTTCAGTAGCTTCAGAGGCCGAGCTGTGTTTCAGTGAGTTGTGAAGGTTCGGGGGGCTGTGGTTTCTTTTATTCCCGAATTTAATGGTGGAGGGGGGGGGAGGGATGGCGATGCTTTTCGCATTCTTTGCCTGGGCCTTTGGTACGAAAGTTACAGAAACGGGTTCGGGGGGGGGGTATCACGGCAGTGCAGTGTAAAGAGGAAGGCAGAGGACGTTGAGGAGCGGGCTCCGTGGGTGCCTCATAGTTCGCGCATGCGGCGAAGTTGCGAGGGGCTCCTCGAGCGGCGGCCGTGGCGCAGCACGCATGCGCGCAGGAGGCGTCCGCCTCGGCGGACCGTGGGGGTGGAAGTTAATGACGCCAGCAAGAAAAAGGGGGGGGGGGTTGCGAAGGACGAGGACGGTCAGAGATGGGCCCGTTGGGCGCGAGGCGGTGGAGCAGGCCGGGCCGCCATTTTTGGCGCTCTCGATCCGCCGCCGTTGCCTGGACTGGGGAGAACAAGATGGCGCTTGAGGCGGGGCCACGGGGGCGCGCGCGCTCCGTACTTTTCCTTGGCCGCCCTCGCGCGGCCCCGACGGCGATTGCCTTCCTCGTTGCAACAGAAGAAGGCCTCGCTTTGGAGGAGGCAGCGTGCTCATCGCAAGCGGTAGCCAGAACTAGAGTTTGTGAGCTGCAAAAAAAAAAGGCAGGGGTTTCGTGATCTCTTTCCCGCTGCACGCACGCACACTCTAACTCACTCACACAAACACACACACACAACACCCCGAAGGTGTCGAAGTGTAGGGTTGTTAATTCTCCCTTGAACCAGGAAGCTAGCGAAAAATAAAGCCCAACTACATTTTTAAAACTCGTGTTCCTAGCAGCTTCAGCCTATTTAGAGGGCAAAGCATCTGTGAAAGTTCAGCGTCCTTTGTCTGAGAAAGGTTTGGTATCAGAAGAATTTGAGTGCAGTTCCTGGGTTTGCTGTTTGAGGCTGTCTACACGTGGCCTGCCTACAACACAAAGCAGTTTGCTTAGTTTGTGTTTGGTCCTGACCTGTACAATTGTTGTTTTTTCCCGTTCAGACTTGTCACCATCATCATGTCTTCTGAAGAAGGAAAACTCTTCGTTGGAGGTCTAAATTTTGATACTGATGAACAAGCCCTGGAGCAGCATTTCAGCTCTTTTGGCCCAATTTCTGAAGGCAAGCTTATTTTGGCTATTGAGGCATGGGAGTTGGAGCCAGGGGTTGTTACAAATAGTATAACAACTTATTTTTATTTGTCTTAGTTGTTGTGATCAAGGACAAAGAAACTCAAAGATCAAGAGGCTTTGGCTTTATCACCTTTGCAAATCCAGAAAATGCTTCTGATGCCATGAGAGCTATGAATGGAGAGGTCAGTACTTCTGATATTGTTCCCAGTTTGTGCAGTGTTAATGGTTTTGTGTTGTCTGCTTTGTATGTTAACCAGATGTATGAATGCTCACTGGGCTTGCCTTCTGACTTTAAGATTTCAGTGACAAAAGTGTCCTTATAGTGTCCATCCAGTGGCTTTATAGTGTCATTAGGCATACCAGTTTATTGGAAAAGATATAGATTGATAAAAGACAAATCTGGTATGCAACACATTAAATGCTCCTGACTTACCTCTCTCTTTTGGAAGAGTACATTAGTGGAAGAGTACATTCAGGCTTCAGTGTTTCTGGAGAGCAGTTGTCTGGTCCCTGGGACACTGAGGAACTACCAAGTTGCTGCCCTTGATGAGATTATGAGCCCATGATCAGGCTCATTACTGTGAGTGGCATCTCATCAGTTAACACTGGTAATTTAACCAACTTGCATAAACACCCAGTTGGGCTCTTGTCTGTATATTAAGTACAAGCTCAAGTAAGAATAAGTGCCTGTTCCTTTTACTGCAGGGGGTGGTTTGAATTAAGAATATTCTTCAGCTTACTTACAATGCAGCCTTAATAAATACAGTGTCTCTGTAACAAAAACTCAAATGTCAAAAATTCATAACTAATTAGTTGATTTGGATTTACTTTATTAAAATTAGTGTGACTATTTTGATTCTGAATTTGGAGAATATCATTTAAATATTTTAAAATTTCATTCTGTAGTCCTAAAGCAGGCATGTCCAAACTTCCGCCCTCCTGATGTTTTGGACCACAACTCCCAGAATTCCAAGCCTGTATTGCCAATGACAAGGGTCTGTGGGAGTTGTGGTCCACAACATCTGGAGGGCCAAAGTTTGGACATGCCTGTCCTAAAGGGATTCTAAAGCAGCTTATAGAAGCCATCTTCAAAGCTTGCTGAGTAATACTACATCAGCCCCAAGTAATCTGACCTATATCACTGAGTGGTACTACTCAAATATACAGTATCAGAAATCAGTCTTTTGATCTCCATAGTATTTAATTTGCAAAAACATGTCAAAATTGTATTTCTAATTGGAAAAAAACAGTGATGTAATACATTTTCATACCAACACTGTACTATACAGCTGATCTCCTTACACACCTGTCATCCATAAGTAAAATGCTTGTTTCTTATCAGTCTGTAGATGGTCGGCAGATCAGAGTTGATCATGCAGGGAAATCTTCTCGTGGATCCAGAGGAGGATACTTCGGGGGCAGGGGAAGAGGCCGTGGTTATTCTCGAGGTGAGTGTAAAGAAATTGAGGGATTAAATTCACTCAGATCAATGGAGAAAAATGGGTTGCTGCTATTCAACAGTTAATAAATCGTAATGTTTTGCCACAGGTGGTGGAGACAGAAGCTACGGTGGCCGCTATGACAACAGAAGTGGAGGCTACAGCAGTTCCCGGGACTACGGGAGGTAATGGTGCTGTACTCTTCCTTCTGCCTTATATTTCTATTTGAGAGGAGAGATGTAAAACACAATTGCTTTGCTTTCAGAAGTCAGGGAGGCTATAATGACCGCTACTCTTCAGGAGGATCTTACAGAGACAACTATGACAACTGAGGTAAGTGAGTCTTGGATTGAAAATTCTGCCTTATTGAATCAGATTTAAACCTTCAGCGTTCTAACTTACACTTGCTAACAGCAAAAACTACAGCTCCTACTGAGTTGTTAGACTTTGTGAAACTACCTTCTTTGATACTGTCATTGATTCAAACGAAAGTATTGCAGGCCTTAAGTTACATTTATGATAAGTAACTTAATTGCATGTTGGATCTTAAAGAACTCATAATTTCGAATTGCAAAACTGTCAACAGTGCTAACTGGGGGAGGGCCTGAGAACCCTAGGAACACTAATCTAAAAAAGTCTAGGAGTGGTGAATTGCAAATGCAAGATGTCCATATGCTTGTGCCTTTATTATTGTACCTGCTTCTTGTCCTCAGCTCACACCGAGTAAAAATCCTTCCTGAATCAAGATCGTCCTTCCAATGGCCGTATTTATAAAGATTTTTGGAGCTTCGCTGAATCTTGTTTAGTTACCTACTTGTATCTTCCCCTATATAGCTTTTGTCACATGCAGTCTGAAAGCTTCCTCTACAAGATGGTCTGTTTAGACTTTGCTCGAGAGTTGGTTTTTTCAAAGGTGGTTTTTAAGCATTTTTGAAATCCAGTTTTATTTGTCTTGCCTTTTCAATCTAAGGTTTCTTTTAACTTGTCACATGAGGCCCAACAGAATAAAAGTGATGGAAGCAGAGAACTCACTTTTTTGGGGGGGAAATCAAAGCAGTTCTCAAAGATCAATCCTTGGTATAGCAAGGGTGTGTGACAAAGGCACACCACCTTGCTATTACTAAAGTTAAATGATTCACATTGGCAATAAGTAAAAGCTATTTTACTGTAAAGTAAACCTAGAATTCGAAACGTTTAAGAGGTTCTTGAAAATGTTTGTTTATATTGTCCTTTTTTTACTGGAAGAAACGTGCATAATTCTCATTGTATTTGAAGTGGATAAGGAAGTTCCTGTACTGAGTTATTGGCTTTACGAAGCCCATTAAAATCCCATCTGAAACAATCTCTTCTCTTGACGTTTGACATCATGCTGCACCACACAACCTGAAAGAGCTTACTAACAAGCAGAAATACGTTGGGCATCATTTAGGGTAATGCCCAAATAGTAAGATTATTATACACCAATGCGTCTAAAAGATGTTTAATGAAAGCAGGAGGATAACATGGCAACCTGAGGCAGATCAATAAGAAACACATCTGCTCCTCTGTAAACTAGTTAAAGAGCACCCTAATTCGTATAAGCATCTTGCTTGTCATGTTATCAAACAGTCCTTTGACTCTAAATTGATATTGATATGTGATTCAAAACAGCATCAGTGCATACTTCTGATTCCCCATAGCATCATCAAAATTTCAGTATTGTCCTGGGGAAATAAATCTTGCTGGTCAATGAATGGCTAGTGTCTGAAATGGTTTTATAGCCCAGGGACTGGTCTGGTGGTAGTGGATTAGCTCTGAAGTCTGAAGAACTTGAATCCCAGTGGAGTTCCTCCATGGAGTGACACTTGAACATTCTGGGTTTTGTAGTTTGGGTATGAAATGGTGAATTATGTAACCAGGCCTTGGTTTTGAAGGCAGAACACCATTTGAATTTTGGGAGTTAATATTGCTTGGAGGGGAAACCTGAATGTTAAGCATAAATAGGATGAAGTGCATTGTGCTGCAGAGATTTTCTCAGCTCAAAAATGTTCAATGTCTTACGAATGTTCCTCCATGGTTAGTGTCCCTTGCTACAATTGTAATACCCTCTAGTACTGTTCCTATAGAAGAGGGCATGGGAAGCAATCTGTATCTCATTTGTAAACTTGCTCAAGTGGGATGTGTCCTGCTTAATCTGGAAATTCAGTTTTGTTGGATGAACTAGCGGAGGATGAAGCTCTAGAAGTTGGGGGGCCTGAGGCTTTGTTCAAGTGTAAGGCCAAACTGATGTTGGAAGGCCTCGCCTGTAGTTAGCTCTGTCCTGTTCTTACACTGTGAGAATTCTCTGCTAGCATGTGGAAACCAGTGTCCTTGGAGACCCCGAAGTGTGTTGTGCATCCTTCAGTGCGATCCATGTGAGACGAAAGCTGCTCTTGGCTAGTTCATTTGTGGAAATAGTCCTGTATTTCGAGGTAACTCTTTTGCTCATGTCTGCATCTTCTTTCCCACAGAGCTCCATTCTTGTGGCTACAGCAAACCACTGATTCATTGCTTTTGACAAAGTTGGGCAAATCTGGGGTCCTTTTGGACCCTAGAACTTGGACTGAATCTGCTGCATTTTTTTATCCTGGGGGGAGGGCCTGCTTGTTTCCTGCAACTTGAGATTCTGCTTTCCAAACGGGAAGGTAGTTGGCTAAATACTCAGATTCATCCAGCTGTCTCTGCTGTCAGTTTTGTCCAATATCTTATAATTGTACCTTGTGTGGACTTTTTGACTGCTACTTGGGAACGTCTTTCCCTGTGCAGTACGGTTTGGGTGCGGGAGGCTTCTGTTCATACTTGTAAGAAGTTTTCCATTTCTTAGTATATGGTGGTGTTGGCCAACGTTCTAAATGGGACAAAAATGTAAACATAGTAATATGGGGAATCTCCTAAGGGCTAGGTGAAATCCTAGCATCACCTAGCCTTAAAAATCCAGTTAGGACTGCATAATCTTCTGAACATAGATTTTGAATGCACATGTTTTAAGTGATTCTCACTTGTTTCTAACAGGTAAGAAAAGGTGATGACTACTGCTTTGTCCTGAAAGAAAAGGCATTGTTCTGTTGACCATGAAGTACTGGAATTGCTTTACTTGGGATCCTGGATCAGTGCTGTAAAGTAAGTGGATTTTTTACTCCTTGCACAACAAAGTGGTTACCATTGCTGTGACTTTAACTAGTTTGACCAACAAGTGTCTCATTACTTCCAGCAAACTAGTGATACTAAAAACAAGGTTGCTCCTTCCGTGTAATAATTACCGGTAATTGGCTGGAACAGGCTATTCTATATGAGGAAAATCATTATTTGATGCTTCTGGCAGTACAGCTGTCTTGATGGTTTGGAGGCCATGTTACAGAAGCAGCTATTTTATAAAATTGTCTTAAGATACAGAATGTTAGGGAGCAAATTTATCAAGAGTATTGTTATATTCTCATCTAGCTGTCTTTTGCAGAAGGCCTATGTAATGACCAGCAGTTACTTGTTTCAGGGCTTTCTGTAATGATGAGAATATGTGACAACCAGAGGGATACCCCTTGTGGAGAGACCAGTTCACGTGTTCAGGCAGGTTTGTCTAAAATTTTTGTGGTGATGGGCCCCCCCAGAAATAAGCATTTTAATTAAATGAACATTTTTAACTTTGTTGAGTTGCTGTGCACATAACCAATGGCATAGTTATGTGTTAACATAGCTCTTTCCATTCCAATCAGGTTGGTGGCATTGCTGGAATTGCTGCTGTCGGAACTCATGTAACAAATGGCAGCATCACAAGAAGACTAATATGCTTTGTATAGAATGCTCTTGGAATATAAATGCACACCAGAAGGGGATTTGGGTAGTAAAGTGACCTTACTTTGGTCCAGTCATTCAAGGAAAAACGGGGTGTCCAAAGTTGCTGAAATCCAAAAATTGTGGATCATCTTTGTGTGCAACCTCTTCAGAAAGTACGCAAAAAGTTGTGTGTTACTAACCTGGAAATGTTTGTACTGTGCCCAGGCAAAGTATGTGATGGGAGCCTACAAAAGGAAGATTCTTGTAATGGACAAATGTAAGAAAATGTAGGAGGTAGCAAATTTTGAAATAATTTACTCTTCTATGCTTATGGTGTGTTGGTATAGTTTCTAATAAAGTCCTAATGGAATAGTAACCGGCTTGGTGTTCTGTTTGTTCTTGTAAATGTAGCATGATCTTAACAGTCACAACAGGAAATGATACATATTCTCAACTACCAGTGACCCAATCCCCCTCCCCTGTAGATTTTAGAGCCCAAATCCAAAGCAGAATGTGTTTCTGAAAAATGTAGTACTACCTGTAATTGCAATATTTCTTCAAATACATGTATAGCGAAATCACATCAGAGCTCAATTGCTTTATAGTTGGGGTTAGGCACATGAGAATTTTTTCCAACACATGAAATTGGTGAGTAGCTTCTAAAAATAATATTGCTAAAATCGCCAATGGACATGGTTGTAAAGTACTGTAAGGAAAACCCCTCTCATGATTGTACATTACAGTTCTTCACTACTAAACCTAGAAGCAAAAATGGGATTTTTACATCGCTTTATCCCACCTCATAGCTATCCCCAAGCACCATGCCCCACCAGTAAAAGTGACACAGGGTGTTGAGACAAGTGCAGCTTTGCATTACTTGTACATGGACAAAAATTTGAAAAGTTTATGGAGATAGCTGAGCAATCTGTTCAGTGTCAATAGTGTATTACAGAAGTACATCAGCTTGGTTAAGGAAAATGCTACAGGCACTTGTGTTGTCTCCTGAACACAAACTTGTCTAACCCTTTGCCGGTTATTGCCAATGGAGTGGTGAAAGGAAATTTGCTGGCTACAATACTTGAAATCAGTTTTTCCTCATCCTTTACAGCTCTCAATATTTTGAACTCCCAATTCCCAAAAGATCTAATAAGAATGGCAAGTAGGTGAGGAATCTGGAAATCCAACATAAGGTGTTAACAGGTGGAAAAAAACTGTTCAAAAATTTGAGTACTGTACAGCTCTCAAATCTACAAAAGACAAACTTGGGAACAATGTACATATTGTAGCTCACTTGTTTTTGTTCAAAGCTCTACAATTCTGGAAATGTTTATAAAACATTTGTAAGGAGGGGACACATTTGATGATAGTTAAACCATATCAAGACAGGCTAATTTTGATGCCCGTTTTGGGGTTTAACTGCTTTTAAAATTTATATTACACAAAGCAGTTTACATCTGATGGTCAAGAATTAAATAATATATAAAATCCATTAAATTTCAAATCTGGCAGTTGACTGGCCTAAATTGTAAACTGCCAGGTAAAATGGCCCAGGTTTTTCAGCCTCTGATCAAAAAGGAATGGAGGTCTGATTTTTTTCTGGTGACATTTCATTCTTTCTAACCTGATTTAGTGCAGTTGTTACTTCTAAATGCCCTCATTTGTAGATGAAATGCAAATAGATGTGCCCAAAGGGGGCTGAATTGCTGCTGCTGCTGATTTAGGATCCTAGTTCACAATCCATCTAAAATGGAGGGATCAGAGCAATTCACATTTGCAGTTTTACCTCAACACTTACCCAGTGCCTATATGCAGATTAAAGCTTCTGTGAAGGGGATGCATGTGGGTTTCTGCTTTTATTTTGGAATGGCTGCCGACATTTCACTGATGTGGAAAAGCTAACATGGCCTGCCAGGGGCATGCTAGTGAAACTCAGCGCCTATAATATGCTTTCAAGAGAGCCGCGGGGTTGAATTGGGCTAGCAGTAGCTGGCTTGGTTTCTAATACGATTTGAAACGGGGGCGGGGGTGGAGAGATGGGCAGTGCTGCCATCCAAAGATGACGTGCCGGGCCCGATGGACATCGGACTCGAGATAAAACAGTCTTCCCCACGTTCCAGAAAACGGATGTTAAACTAGGATTCTTGGGAAGAGCAGGACGGCGTGGGTCCGAACACAGCGCTCTTTAATCATGCTTTAATCATGGAAGAGATTTGGAGCACAGGTCGGGTCGGCGGGGCCTGCGAGGCGAATTGGCTGCGCACGTTTAACGGAAAAGTTAAGTCCGACTGAGCGGGACCACGTTTTGTTCTCGGGCGCTCATGTTTCCGCCTCTTTGTAAGCTCAAAGAGCGCGAGGGGGAGGGGAGAGCGAGAGCGAGAGCGCGTGCGCGCGTGTCTGCGCGAGAGGGCGGGCGAAAGGAGAGGGGGCCGTAGATGAACGAGGAAGGGTTGCTCAAGCACCCGCCCCCCCCACCTCTCTTCCTTGGTCCAGGGGCAGGTGGGCGTGGCCCCCCCTGTATTGTGACTAGGCTCCGCCCGTATAAAAAGCCAGCCAATCGCGACCCCGGAGCCACGCAGTGGGCGTGGCCTCCGCGCAGCCTCGGTTCCATTCTGCCCGTTGAGTCCCTCTCTCTCCCTCTTTCTTGCCGCCATCGTGGTCCTCTCTAGGCTCATTGGCCAGCGGCTCTTTGTCCGTCTCTTCCCTCCAGGACCCATTTCGGTGAGTGAGGGCTGGCCGCCCGCCGGCGTCGCGGGTTTCCTTGGGGGGGTGGGGTGGGGTGGGGGAAGGACGGCGGGAACAATTGGGAAAGGATGCCGCGTCCGGTAAAGCCGAGGAGGAAGAGCGGAAAGAAAAGGTTCCTCTTAAACCCCAGGTGGGGAGGAGGGGCGGCCGCGGCGGCGCGAAGGGGAAACGAGAGATGCTCCACAAAATGGCGGTTGCGGCGGCACATAAAGAACAGCCGGGGTCTTGTGCGCATGCGCGCAGTCGAACGCCCCCCCCTCCACCCCTTCTGCAGTAACGGTGAAAATCGAGATTAGGGTGGGAATAAGAAGTGTCTCGAAAACAAAAGGGGGGAAAAGGGTTGGAAGCTTAAAACGGCAATTCTAGTTATCTTGCCTTCTAACGGCGAAACTCACGCGTGGGCGGGAGAGGGGGAACCCATGCTTACTGCGCTTGCGCGGGCTCGTGAACGTGGGCCGGTGTGCGCATGCGCCGTTCGGGGCCTTTCTGTGGAACGTGAAGAGCGCTGCGCTCGCCTTCCCGCATTCTGTCGAGACCACGTGCTCGCGGCCATTTTGCCCGGGAGGGGGAGGGGGCGCGAGGAGGCGGGAAAATGGGTCGGGGTGGGGGGCGTTCCTTCTCCCCGCCGCCTTCCCGTTTTGTTCCTTTTGAGCCCGTGGAGTCCAGAGGCCCATGGGCACGCCTCGCCCGCCCGAATCCTTGCAGGGGTTCATTCACTCTTCCCTTGGGTTGATAACTGCCCCAAGTGTTCCGACTCGCCTGATCTGCACAAATCAGAATGTTCTCCAGGACTCATTGTTACACCAGGCCTCAATTTTTTGCATCCCCCTCTTAAGAAAGCTGGCGACACTATAAAGGCTGTAAACAGACAAGCGAAAGGGAAAGAAAGAAAGCTTAGTGGCATTTTGTGGGGTTTCCTTGGGTGCCTGTTTGCTGTTTTTTAAAAATATATATGAGATGCAGTATAAGTTATAGGTTGTATAGCCCAGTCCAAAACCTGTTTTTATCTTGAAGTCTCCCTGGTATAAATATTTAGATAACTTTGGTGTTAGTCATCTAGCAACATAAAATGCTTCTGTTGCATCTGTGGCGGTTTGTGATCAATAGGCGAGTTTGAGTTCAGGTTAAAATAGTCCCTAAACGTAAGCAACATATTTTAGAGCAAGTAAAGGATAAAACAGTGATGTTCTAACCTCTTCTTTCGAAATGTTGAAACACTGTAGTAGTGAGTGAGAAAGACGACTTCCCCTTTTGGAAAGTCGCATAACCCCTTGTTTTCACATTAGTGGGAAACCTGTACTTTCGACCTTGTTAAAGGAATTAACAAATGCAATTATGTTAAGCAAATTTTCCTTTATACGAATTCCCATAGAAATGCATTGAAATGGAGTAATCCCATTTTTATGTTGTATGGATTTTCCCCATAGGCGATTATGTTAAGCAAATTTCCCCCTATCTCCAGAATTTTTTTATGTTGTACAGGTTTTATGTTATACAAACTGTTTGTTAGATAAGGGTCCACTGTAATTGTGTGCAATTTCTAACAGTTGTCCTTTATGCACCTCACCTGATGATAGTTCCTCACTTGATTGTGTAGATGTGGTCTCACACCTACTTGCTCCTGAAATGATTAAGAAGAAAGTTGGCTAGAATAATTTAGTATAAGCTTTTTGAGACATAGTACTTTGTTTCATTTGTAGACATATGCGTAGGATTTATATCGTTTCTCAGTAGGCTAGTAATGCTTCCCTCTGAAATTTCTTTCTCACTGAGAGATATCTGGCATATCCCTGCAAGTGATGAGAATAACAGCTGCCTTGGGTTAATAGTGTGAAAAAAAAACTTCAAAGGAGAGGGGTATTCTTATTTTCAGTGAATCCTTTAAAAAATTCTTCCCACTAGCAAAGGACATGAACACATCTTCTTTTCTTTTAAACTTAAACCCAGGTATACCGCCCTATCTCTTATGTTAATGAAAGTAGATTATAGTGTATTCTTTGGTGTTTGGCAGTTCCGTTCTGCTGGAACTGATTTATAGTGGGTTTATAATAGGGTTGCCAAGATAAGTGAGATTATTCAAAGAGTGGTTTTACCAGTTTCACTCTTTCAGTGGGTTTTCATGGCCATTTGGAGATATGAGCCCTGTTCTCCAGAATCCTGTCCTGCTACTGGATCCACTACACATTGGGTACCTTAGTACAGTACTACTTTTTATTTAAACTTCCATGTTATAGTTGGAAACGAGGTTGTATGCATTTATTTCCACATGGGTTATAGAATATGTGCACTCTTGCACTTTGAGGTTTTCTTCCATGGTTTCTAAATTTGCATAGGAATAGAAAGTGTAAAAATAGACAAGATAGAAAATATAGGTAGATTTGGGAGGGGGGACAGCCACAAATGCAGAGAACAATTAATGTTCCTCACAAATGCTTCAAGAGATATAGAAGAAAATATACTGGAATCTGTAAACAGATAATTTTGGGTGCCTGGTAGGTGCAGAACATACTGACATTAAAACAAAGACTCAGGGCACATAAAGAAAACTGCATGGGCACTAGAAGCCAGCAGAACTTCTCCTTTTCTTCTTAAAATGCCAGGTACCTGCTGAAAAGGTTGCCTTTTTAAAGGCAACCTTTGAGATATGAATCATAACCACATGAGGGGTGAGTAAATGTATTATTAGATGTTTTACGTGCTTCTGCTGGTGCATCTCTGATAGTTTGTGTTCATTGCCCTTATTCCTTAACACAGATAAACAAATAGGCTTCTGTCTACAGATCTCCTGGACAATGGCATCAGATGAAGGAAAGCTCTTCATTGGAGGACTCAGTTTTGAAACCAATGAACAGAACCTGGAGCAGTTGTTCTCCCCCTATGGAGACATTGCAGAAGGTGAGGAGGAATGCCATACTCTTCAGCATTACAACATCAGGATTTACTTGATTGGGTGTAGGGAATTTATAATTGCACCTGATCACACACGTTAATTTGGACACAATGCCAGGAGCCATGCTTGGGTGGCATAGTTACTGCTGGCAAGTAAGATTTGCATTGTGATGCATGTTAAAGTAGATATTTGTGTACATGTGAAAGAAGCATGTGAAGCAGCAGATTGAAGTTTAACCTTCTTTGAACATGAAATGCAATATTCGTTCCATTGCATGATAGTATCCCATTTTTTTGCTACTAAATCTATGCATCACAGTTTCTCCACTTTCTTACAAAGCCCGTTATGATTGGTAATGCAGTAGTTAGTGTACCATTGCCTTTTTTCATGTTTCATTTGTGCAGTCTTAAATATGTCATTCAATCCTGTAGTTCACTGTAAAAGTTGCATGCTTTTATCAAAGACACACACCCAACCTTTGACCTCCTGTTCTCTGGAACTGTTGAATAAATACTAGAATTCCCTTTTTTGTGCTGCTTTCTGACAACCACAACACTCCAATCAGTCTAATCTGCCCCTCACTACCATTCTGTCTTTAACATTTAATTGTATGAAAGCACCTATAAGTGTTCTCATTCCTGTAATGTTGGTGTGATAGAATCATAAAAGTTGGAAGAGATCTCAAGGGCCATCTAGTCTAAACCCCTGCCATGCAGGGGGGAAAAACCCGGCAGTTTGGCAGATTCCACTGCAGAGACCACCACCACCTCCACCTCCCTCTATTTCTTGTGAAATTGAGGTGTTCAGAGAAGGAAGAAGAGGTGTTTCAATGGGATGTTGTTCTTTTTGCTGTGAGTAGTTTTGGTTATTTATCATTAGCAAAAATGTGTAGTTTGTTCACTTTCAGGTCAGCAACCAACTCATTTGGTTAGGGTGGTAGGGCCATTGAATCAATAGGAATTCTAACTAAAGTCAACTCCTGTAAGTTCCATTGTATGTCTTACTCCTAACAGCAACTTGCTTTATTTAGCCTGCTGGGTTAATGTAGGCCTATTTGAATCAATGGGAAAATATAGAGGAATGGACTCAAAAAATCCCTGCTGATTTCAGTGGGCCTACTCAAGTGAAACCTATCCTAAGCAAAAAGATTTCAGCCAATTCGTTCCACGAATAAAGCTCCCTTTCTCCATCCTGTCATATGCTTTTAACTTGAATCCCATAATTCGTTGCCAGTGGTAGTATTGGCTGGTGTTGATGGGAGCTGCTGTGAAAACGATGTTGAGGTTGGTAATCTAGGGAGATTAATGTAGACAGTAGCATCCATGGAACCATAATGCGTATAAGGCTGCACCAAAGTGGTTGTAGTAGCTCTCCAGATTTGTGACCAAAATTTACATCTTTTTTTATTTCTAGTGGTGGTTGTGAAAGACAGAGAGACTCAGCGGTCCAGGGGGTTTGGTTTTATTACCTACTGCCGTCCTGAAGATGCTAAGGATGCAATGAGAGCCATGAACGGAGAGGTAAGGACTTAGTGCTGTGCCTATGTAAGGTGCTCCCTTTCCTTTTACACTTTGTGAGATCCTCATTTCTTCACAGTTCTATCTGGGTGTTGTGGTATGGCATATGTTTCAAGTGTGGTCATCAGTTACTTTTCGTGTTTTATTAATTCCCCTGCAAAAAAAATAAAGGTTCCAGGCTCCCTTATGAAGCTGTTGGACCTGGGGAAGACTTTGAGGACAACAGCAGGCGGCCAAGAGCCTTAAATATCTGAAAATTGCCTGTCCTGGCCGCCACAGTGAGACCAACGGTGGTAATTTCCAGACATTTAAGCTTCCTCCTTGCTGGCTCCAAAGACATCCCTAGCATAGGAACTTTTGGATGGGTTGGGAAGGAACTTGTGATCATTGAAGTAGCCCAGCAGGCTTACATGGCATAACTTGATATTGCTAGACTTATGTTAGTGATACTAAGTAGTTTAAGTACTTAGTTTTATCTTGCTCTGTAGATGAGCTTCTGGATGGTTCATCAAAACTCGAAAAAGTAAAATATTTGTCTATAGTGAACAGATTTTTCACAGACATACATTATTTGAGTTGAGGAGAAGATTGTACTTATTTCTATTTTGTTATTTGTTTTGTTATGTGCTTGATTTTTTTTTCTTGTTCTTTGTTGCTAACCGCCTGGAGTTCCTTTGGGAAGACGGGCAGTATAGAAATAAATAAATAAATAAATAAATACATACATATTTTAACACTCATTTTTACTATCCTGGACCAACAAAAGTCAGTCTGAAGGTCAGGTAGCTAATGGGAGTGAAGTGAAATGTAGAGACTAGAATGAAAATACTCTTGTGGTGTGTAATCATGCTGAGAGAGGTATCCACGCTTATTCAGAAGTTTCATTGAGTTCATTTGGGGATTTGATTCCACGTAACTGGAATGTTTAAATGTTTTGAAAGAGTTCCAGTTTGTTTGACTCACTATGATGCTCAGCCTCACAGAAAAGCATACATTGGGATACTATTTTCTTGTTGCCATTGCTGTCTTGTACAAGTAACGTAGTCATCAAAAGAAGCTGCTTCCCTGTTGTCCTAGTTGCAGGAAATCCAGTGTATTATGAAGACTTTGAGTGTGTTAAAAGAAACTTTCTTTTTTATTGGAGTTAATGGATACAGCATCGTTTTTATATGGATTAACAGCTATAGCTGTGACTTTTTATTGTTTTTTCAAGTCTGTTGATGGGCGCCAGATCAGAGTGGACCAGGCTGGCAAATCCTCCCGTGGTTCTTCTGGAGGAAGAGGACGTGGGCGTGGATTCTCCAGAGGTGAGCTGTTCTGGGAGCATGTTTTCAGTGCTAGATGCTGAGGTGCACGAGACCGCTCTGACTTACTAAGTCCTTGTCTCTTGGCCTCAGGAGGTGGAGGATACGGAGGTGGCCGTTACGACAACAGAAGTGGTGGCTATGGTGGATCCAGAGACTACTATGGCAGCAGGTGAGCCCAACAGGGTGGACATCATAGTCCTTATTAAAAATGGTTACGTGGAGAATATTGAATGCTAAACCTTTGAGCTTGTCTTCACTCGTTGGCCACGGGTGAGTGAGAAGCACCTGGTGGTTGCCATTTGCCAGTTGTCCTATCCAAAAGTCTGATACTGCTGTCCTTGGTATATTGTGTTCGGTGTGAGAAGAGTAAAACTGGGAAAGTGGTTTTGAACAGTTAAGCCTGATCAATTGCTTCATTTAATTTTCCTGCTGAAAGATCTCTAATGAACATCAACTTTGCTTTGGGTAGAATTAGGAGAAGTAAAAGTGTGGGGGGGGGTGTTTGGTTTTTTGGCTCTTTCATATTTGTTCATTTTTTTGACAAGGCTACTCTGGCACAATATACAGTGCAACATAATAAACATCAATTTAACGACCGTAGTGTAAATGTAAGCAAGCAACATAGTAACTAGAAAAATGAAAAATGCAAATACACATACATGAAAAGGAGGTTCCTTGTCACCAGCATTTCAGTCCGTCCTTGTTCTCTGTCCTATACTTTTTTCAAACTTCTTTCTTTCAGTTGTTTCTCTTATGGTAGCTTCTTAGGAAGTGCCTTGATCCATCCTTATGCAACTGTAGATATGATGGTCTGATTATAATGGCCAACCATGTCTTGCAGAAAGGAGGGCACATTTGGCATGTGTGACCCTCTAGGTAGCACTTGCAAAATGCAGCACACTTTAATCTGCCACCCACAGACTTGTTCACCCAGGTGAAATTTCATGTTTTAATACATATCCTGGATCTTTTGGGCATTTTAGTTGATTAAGTACTTCTGGAAAATTGAGGAGTTGGTGCTCCCCCCATGAAGTGCAGATATTCCTTTGGCTTTTATTATATCGATTGCTGTTGATTACACAAAACATAGCATCAACATACTTGAATCAATAAAAAGCTTAGGTTCAGTGTCTATTCTTGAACACCCTGTTTTTAAGTAAATTGCACTTTCTTACTTGAGTGAACACAAACTGATACACTGATGCATGCAGGCCGCACAGGATCAGTGAACTGGAAAGTAATACTAGTATTGCCTTCCTTGACCTGCTTATATTAGGTATAGTGGTGGAATGACTTGACTGAAAGTTACATCAGTCCTGCCTAGATGTTTGAGCTGGGATTTCACCATTTTAACTATTTCCATTTTAATGGTCCACATTTGAGTGTAGACTCCTTAAATGTAAAGCTGTGTTATTCTTTTCTTCTCCAGGAATCAGGGAGGTTACGGGGACCGTTACTCTGGGAGCTCCTACAGAGACAACTATGATAACTAGGTAAGTAGGCGTTGTTGAAAGGCCCCGGTGAGTCCCAAGTGCCATTTGCGCCTGACATGCAGCAGCTGCTGACGCATAGTCCTCAGTCCTCTAACCACCTAGTCTAATTTGCCAGCAGATTTCCAGTCATCAGCGGTCTAGCGTAAGCGTGGAGAACGGGCCTGCTGCTGGAGGAAATCAAAATGGGATAGTTAAACCCATCCACACAAACTTTTTGTAAAGAAATACACTGGGGGCAACCTCTAAAAATCATGGTCATGGCCTTTATGCCCGGGAACCTCCTCTGAATCGTAAGTTTGTGGGAGAAAAACCGCCACATTCTTAATAGGATGTTAACTTTTTTATGATTTGCATATAGGTTTAAAAAGTAAGTGCAGATTCCCATCTTGGCATGTAATCTAGATTAATAGGGGAAAAAATGGAAGCTCTTGGGATAAGGGAAAACTAGACGTTTGAGGTCCTCACCTACCTGACCACGAGCCTTCCCTGAATTCACTTAATTGTTTTGTGTCCAAAGCAATCTGCCCTGGCCTAGTGGGAGGGAAACTATATTAGGTGAATGTACCCGGTCTTTTTTCAGTGTGCTTTACAACTTGTACCTGCTTCTTGTCCTCAGCCTGCGCCGAGCATAAATCCTTCCTCAATCAAGATCGTCCTTCCAATGGCCGTATTTATAAAGATTTTTGGAGCTTCGCTGAATCTTGTTTAGTTCTCTGCTTGTATCTGTCCTTTTTTCCTGTTTTTTTTTTTTTTTTTTTTTTTTTTTTGCAGTCTTATTGCAAGCAGCCCAACAGCTTCTGCTACATGATGGCCTGTTAGTTTTCTGGAGAGAGAAAAAAACATTTTAATTTGTCATGTTTGATTTTTTTTTACAGGTGCGTTTAGGCATTTTGAATAAATGCTTTTATTCTCCCTCCCTCCCTCCTCCCCCTATTTCTTTTAACAAGTTAAAAATGGGGGCTCTTCCCTTTAGTTTACCTATAATTCCCCAGAGTCTGAGCAAGGTGTGAAGGTCCTTGTTTTTATAAATGCATTAATACCTTGTAGTTTTGTAAAAGTCCTCTGGTGTAGCAAAGGAAGGGGTGTGGTGGAAGGCAAACCCCCTTGATCATAAAGGGAGACTCGTGTGTTTGATCTTCAGAAATCAGAATTTATACTGTATGATGTACCTAGAACTTAAGCTTGCAGAACTTGCAAGTTGTTCTTGAAAAAAAATGTTTGTTTATATTTTTTTTAAACTGGAAGACTCACATGTAACTCAATATTGTACTGAAAGTGGTTAAGGAATTCCTGTATTCAGTTCTTTGGCTTCACGAAGCCTATTAAATGCCCTTCTGAAAATGAATTCTGCTCATGACCTTTTAACGTTGCAGCCATAGTATCTGGCACACGACTTAAAACAGGTGTGTGGATATATGATCAACTTCAGTCCTGAAGAGACAACATGGAAGGAACACATTAGGTAGTGATCCCAAGCCCCTAAGTTTTAAATCATTTGGATGCTTTCTTAGGTCAGCACAAATATCTTTCAAAATTTGTCCATGGGGGGGGAGAATCTTTAATATGAACTTGTCTGCCATAAAACTTCTGTGTGTGTTAGATATATTTTTATGAGTGCTTACAGGATACGATTCTGTGTTTTCGGGCCTATACCTCTAAATGTACCCCTTGATGAAGCCAGCCATTCCTTCCCTAAGGCTGTCTAGTCCATAGGAAAGATGAGTGTCAGTGTCTGAGTTTGGTAGCTATACTTTCCTTAGTGCTTTTGGTGATCAGATGAGCTTCTTGTGAGCTTGAATTTTCCAAAGCATGCCCTGCCTTTCTCATAGCTAAAGCATAGGCGGAAGCTGTGTTAATTTCATGACGCTTCGGCCCCTCTCCTGCCCGCATTCGGGCATTTACTCAAAAAGGTTTAATTTCTGAAAGCATGGGAGTAGGCTTTTGAAATATGGGAAATTGGCCAGTATGGGGAAATGTTCAGTTACAAAAAGTTAGCCATTTTTTTTCAAGTTATCTGGGGTCTTGCTGGGTCAAGTTTGCTGCTTCCTGGATGCCCTAACCCAGCAGGGGTATTAGTGGGCGGGCGGTGGAGTCACCCCCTCATTCACTAACCCCCCTGCTGGGTTGGGGCAGCTAGCAAAAGACAGGGAGCCCTCTCAGCACTTGCCACCACAGTACGAAGCAAGGGGGGGGGCTGATGGCAAAGGAGCCATCTGGGTGCCTTCCCTAACCCAACAAAGTAGGGGAAGAACTTTCCCTGCTTTGCTGGGTTTGGGGGGGGACCCCCAATGAACCAGCAGGGAAGGCTGCCAAGATGTCAAAATCAGCTGCTTTTGGAGGCCTCCTGACAACCAGGTGGTTTTATTTATTTATTTTTGACAGCTCTGCTTGGCTGCTGGTTGATTGAGGGGGTTTCCCACCAGCCCAACAAAGGAGGGAAGCTGTTCCCCTGCTTTGCTCGGTCAGGGCAGGCTTCCCATAGGGATGCAGTGAAAACCAATTAATCTTACAGGCCTGAAAACCAATTAATCTGTTCCCTTATTTTGCCTTTCCCCCCCAAATGGATTCATTGGTTTTCAGTGCATTCCTATGGGAAATTGCGTTTTGAATTACGAAAAGGATAAATTATGAAAATTATGTTGGAACGGATTAATTTTGTAATTCAAGGCATCACTGTATAGTGCTTTGCAGAGCCCCCTGGCCTGCTCTATGTTTTGTTAACGCAAATAAATTCTGCAGCATAGTAGCTGTCACACAAGTAACAGATCAGGAAGTATAGGGAAATTTGGCAAGCTTGTATGACTTCCACTGGTCCGATGTTTTCTTACTGATAATATAGAGATGTGTAATGACACAGTACAGTAGAAAACTTGCTAAAATTGCCAGTTGCTTTAGTAGGCAGCCTTTTTTCTCATCCTTTGTGTATCTCCCTTGAGTTAATTATAAGATGCTAAAACTGCAGAAAGGTGGCAGTTCCACAGAGGGCCCCAAAAGTCTGAGGAAAAAGAGGTGTACATTTTCAACAAAATAATTTCAGATATGAAAAAAAATACGGTAGAACTCTTAAAAATACAAGGCTAGAATGGCTGAATTTTTATACTGAGATACTGATTTTATACTGGGGATACAGAGTTACTGGGTAAGAGTAGTAATTCTGTATGACATTAAAAAAAATCTAAATGTTGACTCAACTATATTGGGGATTGAATGCAAACTGCTGATAGTCCCCCCTTTAACTATGTAGAAGAGCCCAGAACATTGAGTGGTGTGCTCTGTGGAGTGGGCACATGTGTGGTTAGTGAAAATACTAGAGGATTGTTGGCTTGCAATGCAACCTTTGTGTTTCCAGTTTTCCTCCATACTCTAGTGAGGCATCAGCTTCATCTGCTTGGTCCTGCAATTTTAAAATCAAGGCCTGTCCAGCCTCTATATGTGATCCTGTTTGCTCATAGAAGATTAAAACACCCTAGCTTCATGATATTCAGTATGGACTAGCCCTAAAACATTGAGATTTACGTGGAAGGCTCCGTAGACGCTATATAAGTGCAGCATGAATACTGAGCCAGGATTGTAACATGGCTTTATTTGGCAGGTGGAAGGGACACTCCTGGATCCTGGAAGTGAGTTAACCTCAAGGCTGGAGTTGAGGACAGACTTTCTCTTTGGGTGCCCCCTCTGGAGCTTCTGTCTTGTGCGTATGTCATTCTCAAATGCCAAGGTCAGGCTATCCAGTAAAATGGGGTTAGGTTGGAGTGGGTAACTAATAGCAGTTACATAAGATGGTGTGTGTGGTTGTCCTTACTGCTTCATAGACAGCAAGAGAAAGTGACGCCTTGTTTAGATGGATGGGGTGTCATTCATTACACTGACAGAAGTTCTCAAATTGCCCGGTGAGTTAAACTGAAACATGTCTGCCTTGTAAATCGGCACAGTTGTCTTCAGCTGATGCCAAGATAGTCAAACAGTAGAAGGGGCTGCAGCCTTTAATTGACTATCAATTAAGCTGAAATAAAAGCAGCAATACAGTTAGGGTTGTCATTAGCAGTGTTTTTTGGATAGGTCTTTTCTCATATTCGCCTAAGATACCTGCTGTGACGTTGATAAGGTCCACCTTATAAATACTGCTGCTGTTTGGTGCAGTTCTAAACTATACATTTTTAATTAGTTCATTAGAAACAATTTTATTAACTTCAGGGGTTTTTTTTTACTGGCAGCCCTGGTAAATAAGCATTAGCCCTTATCTAGTCAAGGAACTCAGCCAGGTAGGGCTGTCAACCATTTTGCGGTGGGCTTTCTGGCAGAGCCAAATGTAAACAGTGTAAAATGTATTTTATCTGTGGAAGGCAAAGCATGAAGTGCAGGAAACCTATCATACAGAGGGGAACAATGGATGTTGCATTTACTTTAAACGTCTATACTGGCTCATCAGAAAAAGAACTGGATTTAGTTGTGTTCCTCACTTTCCCTCCTTTGTGTAACTGGCAAAAATGCAAGATCATCTTCTGCCTAGAATTGTCTTAGGTGGGTTTACGATTGAATCCTCAGGTAGCTAATCTGACGAGTCATAGTACAGGTGAGTTAAAGTGCAGGATGAAAATGGCAATTGGATCATCTGGGAAGGAGGCAACAATTAGCTCAACAAGCAGAGAGGGTAAAGTAACTTCCATTCCTAGCCTTGCGTGAAGAAAGCCCCCTACAGGGGGAGAAGAATGCCCTTCCCTTGAAAGGAAGGAACATCTCTTGGTAAGTAACAGCACTGCTTTCTGGAACATGTTGCATTGGTGAAGTATAGACTTCCAGTGCAATCATTACATATGAGAAGATGAATTCTAGACATCTCTACAGCGGTTATTTAAGATTCCACCCCCCCTTTCCCTGTTCAGTGCCTACTTAAGGTTTGCATTTTAACAATTTCAGTTAGAACTACCGTAGGTAGGGCACTGTACTAGGTTGTGGGTCTTCTCTTAACTTCAGAAGTGCATCCAAAGTGTAGGTATTCTCTGCAATCGGATTAACATGCCCCACTGAAAGTCAGTATGTGATTGATGCATCCCTTTAACTGAAATGGAAAAAGTTCCAGCGTAGCTCACAAAAAAGAAGGTACAGAAGAAATTTCTCCATGTGAAGAACAGAGGAATTCTGCTGGACACCTCTGCAGCTTCGCCTGCAATGGGCGAGGGGTACTGGGAGGGTTTCATTGGTTGGACAGTAAACCAGAGGTTGATGCCGCCAGTCACATAGGGAAAAATCACTTTTTAAGATTTTGAGGGGATAAATAATTTTATCCTGGTAAATTTCAAATCGTTGGAATTGGGGAGATAATAGGGGTTTGTTTTTTCCTTGTTTTCCCAAGGGAGCACCCATTGTGAAGTTGGGCGGATGGTTCATTTGCCAAGTATTGTTCAGAAGGAGCCAGTGAGAGAAGGGCTACTGCTGCCACTGAGGTTCTTGAGCATTAGCCTTGGCAAGGGCTAATTATCAGGGGAAAGGCAGGCTATGTTACTGCTCAAGAAGAGGGTGAGATACTGGAAATCTGTGTAGCAATAGGCACTTGTTACATTGCCAAATCATAATTCTCCTTGCACCTTGGCAAGGTGTTTTAAACAATACATGTTTCTTCACTTAAACCATTTACAAACCTGTGGCAGCAACACATGCATAGCATAAAGCTTGAAAATGTTTTGCCAGAATTTTAATTTTGTAAATAAATGCTGTCTACAATTCAGCATCTTTCCTGTTTCTAAATTCTCTCTTGCGTGTCTGATACAGCACTCCCAAAGCTGCTTGAATTACACTGATTTTGTGGATCTACTTCATTCTGGTTGAGTACATTGATATAATGCACAAAAGTAATAAGAGGCAGGCAGTGGGGAAACTGGTTGTCATCAGAATCTTTCCTCCCCACACTTGGTGCCTGTATTTGCTTTCATCTTGACTTCCTGTTTGGTTCCTTTTAAAAAATTATTCTTACTCATTAGTGCTGGAGCAACTGGACAACCTAAAGGAGGAGGGAAATACAGGTGGAGGTTTTAAGGCAACTATGTTGTAAGGGTGTCTTCGCCAAATCTGGACAGGTAGAGTAGAAGTAACTTAAGCTGTGGAAGCGAAGCAGAAGTGAAAACATACTCTGCTGATTCCACCTCCCATTTTAGTCGCCTAGTTGGCCTAGGACAGTGATGGCGAACCTATGGCACGGGTGCCAAAGGTGGCACTCGGAGCCCTTTCGGTGGGCACCCAACATCGCCCCTTCACAGCCACCTGTATTCAGGTTAAATTGCTGTATTGGCACTTTGTGAAAAATTAGTGGGTTCTGAATCGCAGTTTGGGCACTCGCTCTCTAAAAGGTTTGCCATCACTGGCCTAGGACTTAAACAGCAAGTGTTTTGAAACAAAACTGAAAGGAAAAGGGGGAAAGGAGACTCTGGCACCATGTGTGGGCAGGAGACGATTCACACAATTAAGCTGCAAACAAAGCCAATTTCCTCCCCTATCTTCTGAAACCTGCCTGTTCAGCCGAAGCAGATTAATCCAGAGAAACAGTTTTTCAGCCATCGTGAGCAAGAAGGGTGGGAAGAGTCCATAAGTTCTCCTGAACGTATTGTCTTGAATCAGGACTTAATTTAAAAAGGAGGTTACAAACTTGTTGAATCTGCTTGTGGTATCAAGATTTATATTGTGTAAGGTGGAATCATTTTCCCTCACGTTCTCTAGACAAAGGTGCCAGTCACCTAATACATCGCATTGGCTTGTACTGAAGCACACTGTAGATCTTCTCTTGGGCTGAGAGAACAGAGAGGTCTCGCGAGTCCTCTGCCAGAAGGATTGATTATTAAATTTACTTGACCAGGCTGGGCAACAAAATACAGTGTGTCAACTATAGCTGAATGAAGAGGGTTATGGAGTAGCCAGAGAATGATGCCTCAGGGGCCTGCAAATTTGTTGCTCTATATTTTCTTCCAGTGCTTTGAGACCTAGTGAAGAGGGCAGAACAGAACCAAACACGCACAGACATGCAAAAACAAAATTGAAACTTTTCTTTTTCTAGTGTCAATAGCAGCACCTCCTAAACTTAAAGGAAGAAATGCATCTTGTTCTTGCATTGGAGAGGTCAGTTTGTAACAGGGCTTGCTTGTCCTTGGTTCACAGAAATTAGAATAATCTAATACTATGCATATTTTTAGAATTAGTTTGGAAAATATTAGAACACCCTGTCTTAAAATATTTTATTCATGTTAAAATTAAACATTCCATAATCATTTTTCTTTTTTTCAATTTTTCAGAAAAAAAACCCAAAAGGCTTCAGGAAATTTTTTATTTTTTAATTGTTTTTGTTTTTGAAATTTTCCAATTTTTTTCCAGGCCTTCACATCTCTAGGAAGAAGCAAATTCAGTAAGATGAGATTCAGCCTGACAGAACAAAGGTTGTAGAGGTGCCCCTTGCGGAAATATCTTGTAATTGGCACTAGCAAAAGTAAAATTTTTTTATCAAAATACTAGTCTAAGAGCTGTCCAAAATGAATCTGATCATATATAGGTGAAAGAAACTTCACAAACTTCAGTCTTCTTAGTTATGATTAATAGTAGTGATTGAAGGAACATGTTGCCTCTTGCCCCTGTGGCAGTAAAGATGTCCTTGAAAATATAGGGACAATAGTTGGTGACATCTCAAAACCCAGGCAGACCTTTTGATGGTTTGGGAAGTGGACTTGAATGCTGTTTTTCCATCTCATAATGTCCCAAATAAATTGTATAACAGGAATACTGCACAGGATAAAATAAATGTTGCTTGAATTGCTTGTGTTTTTAGGGGGTGGGGGGGGGAGTGTTCGGGGATTTTTATGTGTGTGTGTTGAAGGGGTTTTTTTTAATGTGTGTGAGAGTGTTTGGAGATTTGTGTGTGTGTGTGTGTGTGTGTGTGTTGAATCTGGTCTCTGGGTGTCTGAATTTCGTTGTATGTGTATACTGTGTATATACACACAATGACAATAAATTATTATTATTATTATTATTGTTCTTGTTATTGTTATTTTATTATTATTTGTTGCAGAATCCAAATTAAACTAGATTGGATAATCTGGATTACCTTCATGCAAAAGTCTGCTTTTATAAATAACAATTTCTTCATAGTTCAAATCCAAGCCCACTCACCCCTTGCTCTTGCTTCCTCTGAGAAAAATATGTCTCTTTAAAAAAGGGTGAATGTAAATACACAGTCCGGACTGGCTCACCATGACATGCATCACCTGGATAACCCAAGTCCTCTCGAGTTATTGATGGGCCATTTTCCTGAACTTGTCTTGGTCCTCTTACATAGCCCCAATATTGTCAGTTGTAAATTGTTGAGACACGTATGAAACATAACACCCTGCCATAAAAAGTGAAGAGAAGAATCTCTAGAAAGGTTTGTCTGTCTGCCAAAGCGTGACCTCCATTTCCAACACATCCCAGGTTTAAAAGTTGTTGAAAACGGCCTGTATCTGAGAAAGCCAAAAGGACAGGCATTCTGTCCTTTACTGGATTGGATGTGCTGCAGGTGCACTTGATTGTTCCAAATACCGCTTGCTCAACCAAGGCCACCCATTTCTCATAGAAGGAGCCCCCCCCCCCCCCACACACACACAACACACACACACACACACACACAGAGAGAGAGAGACATACACAGAGCAGGAAAGCTTTGTAAGGAGAGGCAGTTTAGGGAGCTGGGAATGTTTTGCCTTACAAAAAGAAGGTTGAGCGGGGGGATATGATAGCCACGTTTAAATACTTGAAAGGATATATCGAAGAGGGGTATGGCTAGTTTTTCATGGCTTCAGAGACTAGGACTCAGAGCAATGATTTTAAACTATTATTTTTTATTTTAGGGTATTTTTTACCCCACCTTTCTCCTTGAAAAGGACCCAAGATGGAAAAGAGATTCCATTTGAACATTAGGAAGAACTTCCTGGTGGTTAGAGCTGTTCAGCGTGGAATGTGCTGCCATAGAGAGTGGTGGAGTCTCCTCCTTTGGAGGTTTTTAAGCAGAGGCTAGATGGCCATCTGTTAGGAGTACATTGATGGGGGTTCCTGCATGACAGGTTGGACTAGATGGCCCTTGAGGTCTCCCAACTCTATGATTCTACCCTTGGGTGTCCTCTGGGCAATGACATGCAGCCAGCAGATTCTTCCATTCCAGAGGCAGTGCCCTGGAACTACAACAAAGCCACTTGCTTCATGGACACTAAACTGCCATACACACACCCCAGAGTGACAGCTGAAGTCAAGGAAAGGTTTCTGCCCTCATTTCAAGCCCTGACTGCTGCTGATTTTTTTTAAAAAAAAGTTCAATTTTCTTCACATTTTAATTGATTTTTGTTTCATATTGGTTATATTTCATGTTTGTCCATGATATTGAATATGCTATTCTCTGATGCAAATAAAGAATTTCCCTTCCACAGAACTGCTTAGAACCACTTTTTCCCTGAAGCAAACAGTTGTGGTCAGTAATGTATGTGTTCCTTTAAAAAATACCTTGCTGTCAGTTACAGGTATTTCACCATTTTTGGAAACATACCCCACACCAGGTCACCTCAATTGCTTGGTAATTAGAAAGGATCTGCAGTCATTAGATTTATGATGCTAAAATACTTGTTTATTCTCTCTACCACCACCACCACCACCACTTTTCTCAACCACCACCATCCAGTCTTCAGTCGCTTCCATCCATTTCGGACTTGAAACAACCCTTGATGTACTTTTGAACATCCTTTTTGTAGCAGTGTTTCTTCCAGCCCACCCTGCAAAATAATAAATAATAATAATAATAATAATAATAATAATAATAATAAAAGCAGGGGATCATTCAAATTGTAAAGGAAGAAAACACGGCTGTAATAGAAAGGGTACAGTTCAAGGTATTCACAAAGGATGTTCTAGTAATGGAGCAGATAAGATGAGGCTCAGGGTCTGCATCCCAGTTCCGGGGAGAATTGTAGTAGGGAAAGGGTAGAAACTTGGTTTGGTCAAGGGCTGTGTTTGATCTCTGGTCAAGGTGCATCCAGTTAAGAGTGTGGACTGCTTTCCATTGCCACCTTCCCCATTGAGCAAGTGGCCAGCAGCTTCATTTGAAAGGCCTAAATCTCAAGGCCACTACCCAGGGATCTCATGCTTGGCACTGACCTAGGCTTCCCTTGTGCAGCACCATGGTCTGTGATGTTGAGATCGCAGAGGGAGAAAGATCAAACAGGCCCCTCAGATACATTTGCTTTTTGCTGCTGCATCAGTTGTCTGAACTAAACGTCAGCCAAGGCACCAACCCAAAGAAGAAGAGGGGCTCAAGAGATTGTTAGAACAACTAAAGTTGGACCAGTTGGTATGCCCACTCTGAAATCTAGATATCTTGAGTTGCCTGGATTTCCTTCTTAGGCCTCATTTTAAACCAAATGCATTTTAAGGCAAGGGAAATTTTTCAGCATCTCAACAGAACTGCAGTGGTGATTGACTTACAGCTTCTTGATGGCCGACGGGAGTAAAACATCAGAATGGCCAACGGTCCACCACCCCACAGTGGCCCTAGATGAGTCCTTTTGGGAAAAGGACTTCACAATTAAATTGCCACCATTAAAAAGGTTGTCAAAGACCTGACCTTTTTGCAGGGGTATTTCCTGGAAAGACTCATAATGGCCTTAAGACCTAGGTGAATAAATATAGAATGAAATGCTCCTTAAAATAAAGTTCTCCAATCCTTTTCAACTTTCATTCAGGACTTTGAACTGGGACCTAAAGTGGTCTGGCAGCCACTGAAGTTTTATTTTATTTTATTTACAGTATTTAGAATATTTTTACCCCTCTCTCCTTGGAAAAGGACCCAACATGGCAAAGCCATGATCAGAGTGGCTAGTCCCAGGAGTTCAGCCTCGTGCCCCATTCTTTTCAAATAGATGGTATATCTCTTGAAGGTGTGCCCTGCATAAAACATATTTCCATTGCCCACCCAAGATGTTGCCCAAGGATGAATAGTTGTCACAAGGTTTTCTGTGTCCAGGTGGGGGACAAAGATGGTATATCAGCCTACAGAAGGAGCTGATAAATTAGCAACAACCATCTTTAGAAAACCCTCCATGGCTTGGGACCTGAATACCTGTCGGAGTGTATCTTCCACAGATCAACTGAGGCCCAGCCCACTAGAATGTCGCAGGCGCGCTCACTCGTGAGTGGCCACGCCTAGGGAGGCGCGGAAATCAGTCACCCGCAACCGCGCCTTCTCGGTGGCTGGCCCCTAACTCTGGAACCATCTTCCGATTGAGTTGCACCTTGCACAGTCCCTGCCCACCTTCAAAAAAGCATTAAAAACCTTGCTTTTTAGGGAGGCATTCGACGACTTGGATTAGTTTTATTTCCCTGCGCTGTCTTGTCGTTGACTTATCAACTGCTTGACGAGTTGTTTTATATTATACATCATTATTTTTTAATTTATTCTTTGTTTCTACGGCCTCCCCAAGATTCACAAAGAAGGAACACCTCTCAGACCCATAGTCAGCTCCATAGGCTCACCCCTACAAAATTTTTGTCTCATTGATGTATTGTTCCTTTGGGGTTTGTTTGCCCTCTTTGTTCATCGCCCGGAATTCCTTTGGGACGACGGGTTGTGTGTGTGTGTGTGTGTGGACGTGTGTGTGTGTGTGTGTGTGTCCGTAGTCCAGAACCAAACGCCTGTGTGTGTGTGTGTGTGTGCAAAGTCTGCCCAAAATACATCGGACAGACAAACAGGAGAATAAACGCACGCATCGCAGAACACAAGAACAGTCAAAAAAGAAAGAAAAATCTTCCTCTCTCTTCCAGCACAATAACTCATCTCCAAAACTGAAACACTTCAACAGTCAAATAATCATGGAAGCCATTGAAAAAGAAAAAACCCACATGAATAATAAACGTGATGTGTGTGTGTGTGTGTGTCGGACAGACAAACAGGAGAATGTCGCAGAACACAAGTGTGTGTGTGTGTGCCTGTGTGTGTGTGTGTGTGTGTGTGTGACCCTTGTAACAAAACCACGACTGCACCATCTACCGCTACTCCCCACTCCAGCCACCACATGGAGCACACTTACACACGCCAAAAAAACATTGGGAGACCACAGACACGCAGCCAGACCAAAATGTTCACAAGACACAGGACCCCACTCCACCAAACCTTAATGAGACACACAAATCATAGCTATTAGATCACAAAAGCGAACACAATCAAGACAAGCAGTAATGTGATCATTTAGGAGGAATGCAATTCCTCCAGAACATGCTGTCCGGACAAATGGGATATATCAACCACTTAGGGCCTTGGGCTATACATGTCTCTAATTTCCCTGCCTTGTAATTCATCAGAGGTTTCACTTACCAGGGAGTCAGCCCTCTTGCTTGCTGTGCTATCAGCTTGGCACACTTCATATCATCTCTGATGTCATCATCTAGGAATTCTTAAGAAAGAAGAAACAAATTGAAGTGGTCTAGGCAAAAGGGTATGGATGTGCATTAGAAAATATTTCATTATGGACCAAATGGGAAGCCCAAGTGGCAAAATGAAAAAGATACTTCCACCACACATATGGACCTGTCCAGACAGGAGAATTTAGAGTGATCCAGCTTGCATTTTAAGTTCTTGTCTTCATTGTGATCTCTTATTTGAGAAATGTTTCCACTCATCCCAGAGGTGCTTATCCACCATTGAGAAAGGCCCACACATGTCTTGGGATTCTCCCAAGAAGTAGCAATGACAAACACTGGGGAGATGAATACGTACAAGGTAACCCCTGCCTTTCTCATGGGGTATATCCTTGGGGAACAACACCAACAGTTCCATTTTGGTGTGAGCTAATCATCTGCACAAGCTGTATACAGCAAGCTATTTAGAATCACATTAAATTCTACCAAAAAAGAATAAATGTTCTATCACTCTGCCAGAAAGCTGCACCACAGCCCTTTAAAGGGGCAGTATGAATCGTTTGTTCTGACTGGAGATACGTTCAGATGCTATCACTTGATTAGAACCAAACCATATCAGTGGCACTCAATATATTGGTCTTTAAGCCAATGCAGAGACTCTCTGTGCCATTGTCTGTGCTATCACTACATTTCCCCAATCTCACCCACGCAAGTACTTACTGCTGCATGAAATGTGGCACATGTTCTTGGATCCTTGGGTCTTTCCATCATCACACCAGTATTGGCTGTTAATCTGAAAGATGCCGTAGTCACGACTTCTGCCATTATCATTGATGGCGGCGGTATTGTATCTACTCTCATGTTCTACCAGGCAGACCCCTGCAGAAAGATATTTTGGTCTAGTTACCTTATGAAGGGCAGCACACATGTTTATTCTAAATAACAGGCTCTCTGCAATCCAGTCCTGTGGAGATCAGAATAATTAAGGCAGCTTCTAAAGGTACTTCTGAAAGTTGTCCCAACCATGTCTGTGGAGATTCTCAGTTATCCAGAGTTGAGTCATGGCAACTGGACTTCTTTTCTTGTGAGATCGAAACATTTTGCTAATCACCCAAGACTGGAGAAGCTACTTGGAAGTAGTGAAATGTTTCAGTCCCACAATAAAAGAAGTCTGGTTGCTATTTCTCAACTCCCAGTTGGCCCAACCATTTACCTCAGAAACAGTGTGCTTTTTCACCAGTGAATGGATTCAGTATTTTCTGTAAGAGTACACCCTTCATCAGCCTCAAGAGTCTCATAAAGAAGTACATCATTGGTGAAGAAAGAACAAGTGCTCTCAGTCTTTCAGATCACCTTCCTGCACATTCTCTAATAAGTAAGATTTTACTCATGAAGGTAAAATAACTGCCAGCTTAAACAAACTATTGATATGTCTGTATATGGGAGTTGCCTTCCCTTTTGACTTCCTTTCCATCCCATCCCAAATAATCTGTTGGCCATTTGGTTTAACTGGTATGAAAACAGGTGTACGCTGAATTCCTCCCCATGGGCTACAAGTGGATGGCTATGAAGCTATCTCCTGTGTTCCTACAACACTTCCACAAAAGTCTACATCTGCTGGAATGTGGAGAAGTTAAAACCAAACCACCTTTCTTTTCAATTATGTGTAGGTTGTCTGAGGTGAGGTTAGGCCGGGCTTTCATTGCCAGGAAATCTAGAAACAGCTTGTGGCACCCAGCTGTAATAATTTGTTTTCTCCTTTGCAAGAAGAGAACACACTAGTAAGAAAAACCTTTCCCTTCACCTCAGATTTGTCCTAGGCAGAATTTTTATTTATTTCAAAAAAAATATTATCCCACCTGTCTCCTTAAGGAGGACCTGGAGAGAGTCTTGATCCCACAGGGAGAAGAAGCCATGAGGTGACAAGCATCCTGTTCATAAAGTACAACAGTACTCGCAATACAATATAATACTCACAGTCACCCACTTTATCGAAGCCACTTCTCTTCAGTTCCCGAGCCAGTTCACACCTCTCAAAAACTTTGGCTTCTGCCCCTGGCATAGCCAGTGCTACAAAAAGGGAGAGTCCCAAGACCAGAAGTGTCTTCATCTTGGCGATGTTGGATTGGTTGTGACCAGTACACAACTGGCTCCTGTTTTTATCCCCCCGTTGAAAGTGGGGGAAGTCACCACCTGAGGATACAAGGAAGTGGAACCTTTGTGGTATCTCCTCCTACGTCCTGCCAGGAATCATGCTGGCCACCTAGGATTTCATGAGTTGCGGACCTTACCAGCACACCCTAGGGCAAAAGCAGGTAATTAGGCCAATTAGTATTACAAATTAATGCCTCAGTTGTGGGAAGGAGGCACTGGCACACCCTTTACCCAGAAGTGCCATGATTTAAGCCATGATGTCACCGCCCCCGATGTTCCTCCCTTGTCATCCAGTCCACAGATGTTGCTGAGCAGTTTCAACACGTGAGGCTCATACTGCTTCAAGCAGGGGAATTGCTGAGAGAAAAGGAAGGCTGGCCGGCTGGCTTTTGGAGGAGGACTGTGGGTGTCTGACAGAGATGGAGGATAGCCTCAGTCCAATGTGTTATTTGCATGCTCAGAACAAGACTTCGGGGCAACTCCAATCGACAGGGTGACCTGTCTAATTTATATTAAATAGGATATCAAAGGGGAGTATCTTGCATAAAAAGCTTAGGAGGGAGCAAACATCCAAAAAGTAACTGTTTCAGGTTTGGATCTTGGCCTTTTTTTAAAAAAAAGTTATTTGTTTTTGATTTATCGTCTCATCCCTATTGGATGGTAGAGGATCGCCCTTTGGAGGGTCACTCTCTAAAGCCTGGTTCCAGGGCAAACTTCACTGTTGGAATCCCCAAATATGGTTGTGATCTAGTCCGACAAATAGGGGTCATGGTACCCTTTTCAGATGCTTTGGTTAACAATGTTAATCTCTCTCTCTCTCTCTCTCTCTCTCTCTCTCACACACACACACACACACACACAAACAAACAATCCTTACTTCTTAGGGTATTTATAGCTAAACCAATGGCCCAACTATTATATGATCTAGCGTAATGTACTCTATAATAATATACCCATGTACTGAGGCAACTAGCTTTGTTAGAAGCTCAAACATTTGCTTATGCTGTATTTCGAGGTTATTCATGATATGAGATGTGCTGTTCATGCTCTGCAGCTCATGTAGGGCTTTTGCCTACTACGGCTTGAGTCTAAAATTAGGGCTATGTCTTCATTTTCCTTTATTGGCTCAGGGGAAATGGGAAGCCAGCGTGGTATAATAGTTAAAGATTGTTGAAGGGGGGACCTGAGTGGTCCTGGTGTGATTAAGTGAGAAATTTTGAAATGAAGTAGAAAATTGGTTAATAGAAATAACAAAAAAAAAAGGATTCATTTAAAAATAGATCATATCTTTTTTAGGATTTCTGGATAGAGAAGGCAATTGGAGAGAGAAAAGATTGTGTATTATGGAGTAGCAGCAGCTATAATTGTTTTAATAATTGGATGGAAGGATGCAGGAAAATGGAACTATGATAAATGGTAAGATCATATATACCAATTTTTCCAAAACGATTGCATACAAATAATGCAAGAAGGAAAGATAGAAGGGAAAATAGAATTCTGAAGGAGTTGGAGAAGTTTATATATTGGATAAAAGGAAAGCCTGAGAACAAGAAATGGGCTACCCTAGTGGTGGCAAACCTTCAGCACTCCAGTCCAGATGTTTTGGATTTCAACTCCCAGAATTTTGAGTCTAGATTGCCAGCGACAAAGGATTGTGGGAGTTGTGGTCCAAAACATCTGGAGTGGCAAAGGTTCATCACCACTGGGCTAGACTATTCTACCATGCTTTGACAATGTATAATATGAGAGAGAACTGAAATTAACTGCTTGCTAGCGGGAGGGGGGGATTAATGAGGAAGGGTGAACAAGTCAGTGGAAATTTTATGGGAATACATGTTGGAAATATAAGTATATGTGCTTGGTCTTCAAATAAAAAAAAACTTCTGTTATACACAACCTTAAATTCCATCTTTTAACTCTTCCCCACTCTCCCTTCCAAAAAAAAAAAAAAACCAACACCCACATATTTTTGTCCTTTTCTTCTTTCCCTTTACACAATACTAGAGCATGTATCAATTCATCCCATATTTCATTAAATCTAATTATCTTTTTAATCCCCTTTAAAACTTGATTTCAGAAGTCAAGTTATCATTTATTGCAAGTTTCCAAATTTCATTATGTCACTCCTGCCATGGAAATGCATATGCTTCAATGGATATTATCTTCCTACTCAACCATGTCACAAATGGTACTACCTGACAGCAACTAGGTGTGGTATCAATAACAGAGAAGATGAGAAAGACTGCTCTGCTGGTATGGACATGTCCTCAGAGCAGCGCCTTCCACCATTGCTCAAACTGCATACCACCTGGAAATCAATGTCTGGCAGCCATGTGGACAACCAAAACAGAGATGGCAGGGCATGGTCAATAAGGACATGCAAGGCATCAGGCTGCACCCTGAAAATCCAATCAATTGGGCAAAATGGCATTTCTGGATCTGAAAAGCAGAACCCGCACCTGTGGGGAAATGCTAGAAAGAAGACTAATGTAAATGGAAAACTTCAGTCTTTTTAGAGGTGGTTCTTCTCTTCCTCTACAGCAAATTTGTATTGAGCTACTTTGATGCCATCAACATCACATACACAACAGCTTCATAATATGTAATTGTATGGTGGTGGTTTTGTCCAGTGTTTATCACCACTGGATGTGCTTTCTAGGGCTGATGAAAGCAGCCCACCAGCTACATCTTGGAGGGCCACACACATTCCACCCCTGCTTCATCATCACAGCAGCTTTCCCATTCCTTGAACTGTGATTCCCTCCTTAGTCCATGTCGCAGTGGGCTCCCAAGCTATCACGGCAGCAAGGGAAAGTTGGTGGCTACCAGATGTCATTACACTGAAACTTCTGGCTACTTTAAGCCCAAATAAACCATGGTGAGGAATCATAGAAATGGCAGTCCAGCAAACAGCTGGAGGGTCACATGCTGCCCACCCTTGTTTTATGGGTCAGGATTACTTTTTAACCAACTGCAGTCAAATGATTAAGGATTCCCTTGTTCAAAAATGACAAGTGAGTGGCTCAACAACTGAACTGTATAGGGATAATAGTCTTATGGTGCCAGTGAAAAGTTATTTAGGTGACAACTGCATTGCCTGTCATCCCCGAGTGAAGGAGATAGTTATGTTATTATCAGATATCTTAAAGGTTGTCACACAGATGGGGAAGAGGGGTTTGTTTTCTGTTGTTTCAGAGGTCACAAGAAGAAATGGATTTGTTTAAAAAGAACCATTTTTACTCAGCATCATAAAAACCTGATGGGTAGAGCAGGATGCCTTGGGAGATAATAGGTGCAGTAGTTCTTTGTGTTCTCTGTGGTTCACACCAGTGGGTTGTCCTGCACCTGTACAGGCACCTCTCAGAATCTCCCAGAGCCTGAAAGAGATCCGTAAACCCACCCTGTGACTTTAACGCACACTCAACCTCTTAACGTTTATGCACCAGTTCCTTCTAACTGCTACTAAAGCAGTGCCTCTCTAGCGATACTCCAGAGCCAATCACTGCAAATATACATACCTTTCTTCTTCACAGTTTCTCTGCACTCTGACACATCTTTATGTGGGCAAGGCTCTGTCCTAAGCTGCTGTTAACATCCATTGCACTGTATATCATCCCTTGGTGCTCCATCACATCTGACCCCAAGGCACTTTCCATCATATCCCAGGGAAATGCAATAGAATTCTCCACCCTCCCCATGACAAGCTGACCCAGGAAAGGCCTGCCATCTCATGCTCTGAAGGAAGAGATTCAGACCCTCCTCCAGAAGGATGTGATACAGAAAGTCCAACGCCACGGGGTTTCTACTGCTATTTCACAATCACGAAGAAAGACACTGACTCAAGACCCGTTTTGCATCTCACAGACATCACCTTGTACATAACACAAAGAAGTTCAAGACGCCCACAATCCTGCTCTTGCTGATGAAAGAAAATTGGTTCACTGTGACAGACTTTGAGATCCTCATCTTCCACATTTCTGGTACAGCAAGACCTGTGCCATAGTGAGCCAACTTCTTGAAACAGGTATCTTGGGTGAATTTAACTATTATCACAGGTAGGTGTAGAACGTTTCAGGCCAGAGGGTTCAGATACGAATCCAAACGATGTAGGGCCTAGTAAAGCAGATCATCACAGACAGAATAAAAAGAGAATAAATATTACTAGTCGGGATCTTCAATCCCATTAGAGACAAAAAAGGAACATATACAGTAATATCTTGGTTTAAGAGTAACTTGGTTTAAGAGCGTTTTGCAAGACAAGCAAACATTTCCTCTGGTGAAAATCAGGCAATATATAAATATAAACAAATAAATTTCTTCTAAATATTGCCTTGATCAACCAGCAGTGTCTTGCAAGTAACTGGAGCAGGTCACATGACCACAAGTGAGCCAATGGTGGCTTTCTCCCCCACTCCCCACAATTGTGGGTGATTGTCTGGAATGCTCAGTCTCAGGCAGCCTCCAAAGCAGAGAGAGGAGGAGGAATTCCTTGCACCAGCTGTAAATTTTTTCAAAGGAGAGTGCAGATTAGGGGTTTGTTTTATTTTTCTTTAATTTGTTTTCAACACCCTTTCTTATTTTTCAAACCATTTCTAGTCATGAGGCAGCTAGTCAAGTGTGTATAGGGCAGTGACGGAGAACCTTTTAGAGTCCGAGTGCCCAAACTGCAGTTCAAAACCCACTCATTTTTCGCCAAGTGCCAATAGAGCAATTTAACCTGAATACAGTTGGCTGTGATGGGTGAGGCGGGGTGCCCACAGAAAGGGCTTCTCCGAGTGCCACCTTTGGCATCCATGCCATAGGCTTGCCAACACTGGTATAGGGCTACCAATTGCATTTTATTTGTACTGGTGACGTTTTAGCTTTTTAACTGTTTTATTCCACACTGAGTCCCACTCGTGGTGAATAGGTGTGGTATATAAGTGTGAAAATAAATTATTGTCCGATTAAAAACACAGACTAAAATCCAGTTGTTAGTCCCAAGCAGAGGTGATTCTGCAGCCAGGTACTTAAACCATGGCATGGACGAGGACTTCTAGCCAACTTCTGTGAGTTTTGGCATTTTTTTTTTGTCCGCCGTCTTGCCGATGACTAATTGACTACCTTGTCAATTTGCTTTTATATTATATATATTAGAGTATTTTATTTTCATATATATATTCTTTTTATTTTTCCATCCTCTGTTTTGATTGATGTACTGTTTCTTTATTGGGTTTGTCTTGCCCTCTTTGTTAACCGCCCAGAGTTCTTTCAGGAAGACGGGTGGTATAAAAACGAATAAATGAACAAATAAATAAAATAAACAGTATGTGGTCTATGATGGGGCCCCAGAAGAAATCATCTGCGTTTCCATTATTTCTTATGGGGAAATTTGCTTTGATATAAGAGTGTTTTGGTTTACAAGCATGTGTCCGGAATGAATTATGTTCGTAAACCAAGTTACTGTAGTATTTAACTTGTCAGAGAAGACCCTTTCTAGGGATAAGGTGCAGATATTAATTAAAGGCCTAAGCTTTTTGCACCTATGCTCTGTTACAATCCTTTCCATTCTTGTGTGGTCTTGTTTAGGCTCATTAGGCAACTGAAATCAAGTGGGGTTTTTTGTTTGTTTGTTGTAACACTCCTCAGGATCAAGTAAGTAGTTTAGACCCAAAACCAGTTTCACTCCACCCAGTACAAACACACCTGTTGTGATGTATGAGAAATAGTATTATGTGGCTAGGGGAGAATAGAGAGAACATATAAAGCCACTGATCAGAATCTAACATGGAAGAAAGGAAGGCAATACAAGATTAAAGCAGAGATAAATCCATTACCATTAAAGCAGCAGAAAAAGAGGAAATGTGGTAAACATGAACACCTCCGATTACAAATAAATAATATAACATTATGTGAAAGTCCATTACTTAAAAAAAAGTGGAGAAAGACCCCAATGAACATAGTTTAAGGATTATCAAGATTATGGTGGAAGAAAGGTGTTGAATGAATATTTTCAGAATACACTGGGAAAGTTCTTACTTAGTGGACCAACCACCAAGTGGGACAAACGCTAAGAAAAAGAAGACGACTGGGAAAGTTCTTATTAATACACACCTGAGAGTACCAGCATTTTATGTATTACCTAAGATACATAAACTGAGATCCCCTCCCCAAGTCAACCTATTGTTTCTCCCTCAGCCTCAGTATTAGAACCTTGTTTGTGTATAGTTGTTTAGTCTTTTGTAAATATTCCAGCTTAAATTAAAAGTACTACAGATTTCATTCGTAAAAAAGAAGGCTAGGACAGTGTTGGTGAACCTATAGCACGGGTGCCAAAGGTGGCACTCAGAGCCCTTTCTGTAGGCATCCGACATCGCCCCTTCACAGCCACCAGTATTCAGGTTAAATTGCTGTATTGGCACTTTGCAAATAATTAGTGGTTTTTGAATTGCAGTTTGGGCACTTGGTCTCTAAAACGTTTGCATTCCTCCATCGTCAGCAGGTTGGGCAATGTGGCTTTTGAGCTGCCTTCCAACTCTGTGGCTGTATGATTCTATGGTGTTGCCTTAGAGGGCCCTCCTGCATATTCTGCTAAATGGGGGCCTTGGAGATCTACCCAGTCTAAGCAACCACTTGATCCTCTTCCACAATCCCCTTTCGTTTAAGAAGCTGAATCAAAGCTGTACCGACCCAGATGCCCTCCTGCAGATCTCCTGGGGACATTCCAAACCCCATTCCTGAGAGCTGATTTTCCAAGATTGTACCTCAGGCATGTCCAAACTTCGGCCCGCCAGATGTTTTGGACCGCAACTCCCACAGTCCTTTGCCATTGGCAATCTAAGCTTAGAATTCTGGGAACTGTGGTCCAAAACATCAGGAGGGTCGAAGTTTGGACATGCCTGTTGTAACTTGTGAAGAAGTATCCTGTGCGAATGCACAACTGGTTCACTTCTTGATATGCTTCTTCCTTGTGATCTGATCCAAAATTTGTGCTTGAGCAATTGAAACAGAGTTCATGAGTTCTTCCCCTATTGTTTCAGCCAAGTGAACACAAGGAAGGAGGAAGATAAATCCTGGGTGGTGTCAGTAAATAAGGTGGCAAGTGAAGAGGAGGGAGGGTTTGACCTGAATCCAAACAATGGGTTTATTTCTGGGAAAGCATCAGGAAAAACAATGCTATTGATAAGGACAGCTAGGACACATGTACAAAACATAAGTGACTACCTTACCCTGACTCAGACCACTGGGTTCCTCTAACTCAGTAGTCGCCAAACTTCAGCCCTCCAGATGTTCTGGACCACAACTCCCAGAATTCCAAGCCTGTATTGCCAATGACAAAGGACTGTGGGAGTTGTGGTCCAAAACATCCGGAGGGCCAAAGTTTGGCCACCACTGCTTGAGTCTAACTCTATGAAGTCAACTTTGGCTCTCCACAGCTTCATGCAAAATTTGTTCTTCAACCTACCTGGAAAGCACTGGTATTATAGGCTCCTTTCCAAGAACTAACAAGGCCTGGGCCTGTCCTGCTTCCCAAGTGAGATCAGAATGTGGCGTTCAAAGTAGTGGCCTATCTGCAACTGCAACAGGCAGGCCAATTTGGAAGAGCAGCAAGGCCTCCCATTCCTTCTATAATAATCCTTAACACATTCCCCACAGCCCCATAAGGCGCCCTTGCTTCAACTGGGTCACCATCCTCCTGTGTTGCTCTGATGCAGGAATCTCGGGATGCACAATGATGCTGAAGGGCCACCGAGTCTCACGAGGGCCCTGAAGCTTCCAGAACGCCAGCAGAGTGCTTTTTCAGAAAACGGGGATCTACCAGCACTGGCAACCAAGTGCTAGGAATGGGAAATGCAACTATGTTTCACCAAATGGTAATACAGTCACCCCCTGCCATTACACAGTTCAGGTACTACGGTCCCACTATATTGTGGGATTGCAGTACCTGTGCCTTGGGGCCACGCGGGGGGGGGGGGGGGCAGCGGGGGGGCGATTGCCCCTCCCCGCCGCCCTGCGCTCCTCAGAGAAGCCTCGGGGCTGCACGGAGGGGGGCAATCGTATCTCCATTGACATGTATTGGATCAATGCATTTCAATGGAGACGGCCCCGGACGAAAAGTCTCAGGGTGGTGTGGGGCAGGCAGGCGGTGGGAGGTCAGATCCCCCTACCGCCCCCGGTGCGTGCCCGTCCGAGAAGTCTTGGGGCACCGCGGGCAGGCAGCGGCGGGAGGTCAGATCCCGCAATGCCGCCAGCGTGCGCCACCCCAAGACGTTTTGGACCAGCGCGCACCAGCGGTGGCAGGGGGATCTGATTGCCCCCCGCCCCAAGCCCCACCCCACCCACTTCCGCATATTGCGGATTTTCAGGCATCGTGGGTGGGGTGGGTCCCTAACCCCCGCGATAGGCGGGGGGTTACTGTACCTCGTTTTCTCTTTTCTTACTTTTCTCAATGTATGGACACTTTTACAAAACTCTACTACACTCAGCATTCTTGGTGAATGATATCTGCTTCTCTACGAAAATACAAATATTTTATACTTTAGTTTTTTTTTTAAAAAGGTAGTTGTTACATTTTTAAAAGACTGACTAGCACTCTGCCGTACAGAATAAAGATCTTTATTGCTTGATCAGTGGCTCCACTACAGATTTCGCTCATACACACACACTTTACTTTGATATAGGCTCATAAAACGGACAATCAGCTCTATAAAGAAAGGTGTGTTTTTTAGATTTGGAGCTTCTTTAAAAAAACTGAAAATAATTTGGATTGGAAATGCAGTACAAACTTTGGACAAGATCTTAAACAGATAAGTAACCCTAATTTCAACATCGCAGTATGAAAAAAAGCAGTATTTTCAGCCTGGTAATAATAACTTCCACTTGGCAATAACCGGTGGCTAAATTCCAGTTGTTTAGTGTATTAAGTCACAAGTCAAGTCGGCCCACTGAATCATTGGGGATTTCGTGAGTCAGCTCCTCTGCAGAACTTTCTACTGATCCAATGGTCTTACTCTGTTTGAGAAGCTCAGCTACAGCATTTCTCCCTCTGTCTGCATCAATCCTGTTATTACAACTTCAAATATCTAACATGAAACATAACTTCATGTCCTTTTCGTGTCTAGATTCATGTCTGACATTTCCTTTTGACTGCCACATATGGTAGCAGGAACCAAAATATCTTGCATTTTCACATATGATACCAAAGGGCGGCTGGCCTGTTCCTTATCTCCTTTGGTTTTCAAAATGCGGATCATATTTTATATGAACATTGTTGCCAAATACCCACAACCCACACGGGAACTTTGCTGGCTAGGCAACAATAATAATAATACCTTTATTGTCAACGTACAACATGTGCACAATGAAATTAGCTGAGTCTCCCTTGCCCACTCCCACCACCATCCTACCACCATCCCACTGGCAACCACTCAGTCTTATTGCACCCTGTGTACTTGACACAGAATGCGCCAGCCCGCAGGTCAAGAAAGAGAGGCTCTGCACAGTAGAAAAATCGGTTATGTTAACGGCCACGGCACATCCATGAAAAGTGCCAAGCATCGGCTGACCCAACGCAAGTTGCTTCTCTTCCCATAAGTCCAATGAAAACCTTTAGTCTGATAAGCTTGTTAAAAAGCCTAGCTGCCAAGCCTTGGTCCAAGATGGTGAACAAATCCTGCATCCCTAACACGACTGTTGGATGTTGAAGATCTTGGTCAGCAAGGAGCTGTTCGACTGGGATTTCTGCTCTATCTCGGCCGCCCGGGCCAGCTGCTGCTTCAGACGTTTCTTCCCTTTCCTGGTCTGGATTTCATCCTCAGTCCGACGCTGGACAAAGCCCCAGCTCTTTTCCTCCTGTTCTCCCCGACTGCTCTTCTGCGAGAAGCGCTTGCTCTTCTCCACATTCTGCAGGTAGAAATTTGTCTCACGCTTGGCCTGCGAGACTTCAGCGCGCATGCTGCTGCCGGACCTGTCGTTCGTATGCGAGCCGCTCGCTCAGGTGAGTCCACTTGAAACGGTGCAGGTACTGGGGGCAAATAACAAGGGTACAACTCAGTGAGGCGCCATTACGTAACTCTTCTGCACAAAGAAGTGAGCAACTTGCCTCCTCCCAGATGCAGCTAGATTGGAATTCCCAACCTCTCTCACCTTTTGCGGTGAAGGATGGGGTGCTTCAATCTAACAACCATGGCAGGTTCACAAGTTGCCTTCTTGTGGACTAAAAGATACAAAAATCAGGGGTGGGCAATTTCTGAATTTTCAAAAGCTATTCCACTTTCCACCCATTTGCCCCAGCGTCAGAACAATCTCCCAGTGGTCAGACTACAATGCATTTTGCAGTACTAAGTAGTGAACTCTTCGCACAGAAAGGGTTTGCAAGCTGTTGCCCTCAATCTCACTCCTTGGAGCCTAATTTCAAAGGCCTCTGTGAGCAAAGCGTGGATATCTCTAGCACGAGCAATCTAGCTCTACTCCCAGAAACCCAATGGATAAGAAACAGAGAGGAAGTAAAGTTGACAGCTCCAGCCATTGCTGGCTTTGAACCTCACCACCACCAGTGGCCTCTAGTGGTTCCCAACCTTGGGTTCCCAGATGTTCCTGGACTACAACTCCCAGATGTCTTTGCCACCTGCTGTGCTGACCAGGATTTCTGGGAGTTGTAGTCCAACACCATGTGGAGTTGGGAAGCATGGGTCTAATGCAGTAGTAGCAAACCTTCGGCATTCCAGATGTTTTGGAACTCTCAGAATTTTAAGTCTGTATTGCCAATGACAAAGGACTGTGGGACTTGTGGTCTAAAACAACTGGCATGCCGAAGGTCCGCCACCACAGGATGATGGCCTTAAAGTGGGATTGACAATTTAGGGACTTTCCAAATGTTTTGGATTACAGCTCCCATAATCCATTACCACTGGCTAAATATGAGTCCAAAAAACCAAAACTTTGAGCAGGGTCATAATTCTTACATGCTTGCCATCAGGGAATGGATTACTTAACAAAACTGAGAGATGAACCATGTGATCTTAGTGATATGAGGTTATTAAAACAAGTGGGGAAAGGCAGAGAAGTCAACGGACCTCCTCAAAAATAAGCTTAAGAAGCCCATCAGGCAGCCATTGATTGCTCTTTCAAAATGTACTCAGCAGAGTAATATGCATCATAGTTAGTAATATGGCAGTTTATTTTCCTTAGAACTGAAGCGTTGGATGCCGAAGTTAGTCGCAGCTTGATTTCATCATTAAGGCGACCACATGCCAAGCAGAGGCTGAGCTCCAAGCGTCCAACTGTGGTGATGGCAAATCACCACTGATTAAAAATGAAATTCTGTCAACTCAAGGAGATTTCGAGTGCGTGCAATTTGTATACAACACAGCAAAGTGGAGTGCATCTAGAAATTACCAAAGGATTTCTTGCACACGTGTACCGAAAATAAATTCCACATGTTTTTAAAATAATTTGTATTCCATATTCCTTTTCTAATCTTGGCTTCACTTGTTAGTTTATTGTTACCATATTCCATATTTCTTTATACCACCGCTCCATATTATGCACTTTATTATTCTTCCAATTCTATGTAAATATCAACCTTGCCACAGTTACCATAATAACAAGTAATTCCTTTCTTCCCGTTTTAATTGATTGCTTCTTAACCATATTCAACAAAGCTATCATTGGAGACATTTGAGTGTGAATTACTGACAACTCCTTCCTCATTTCACAAGTCCATTGTATATGTAAATATGTCCCAGAGACCTACAATGTTAAGTCAGAATTGCCTAACCAGAGTAAGAGAATACGTAGTATCTTCAGAAGCCCAGATACCACATCTTATTTCTCTCTTTTTCCTCTTTTGCTAGATCTGGGTTGCCACTAAAATTTTATTTTTAATTTCCCTGACTTTCCCTGACCAACATTTTATCGATTTCCCAGACCAACATTTAAAAACAACCACAAGTTTTAAAACGAATAGATTGTGTTGCATTAATGCAAAGCCTACTGAAATGTTCCACTCTACAATTACACAAGTCTCAAGTGCAAAATTATTTGTCCAAGTAAGAGATTTAATGTCTGATTCATTTAACATTAACTGCACCAACATCTGTTTTGCAATTCCACCAAAAATTACAAGCTACAAACTTCAATTCAAGTCAACTTGAACAGAGCCTCGTGGCGCAGTGGTTAAATGCCTGTACTGCAGGTAAAACTGTGCTCACGACCTGGGTTCAATCCCTGGTAGCAGGCTCAAGGTTCACTCAGCCTTCCATCCTTCCGAGGTCAGTAAAATGAGTACCCAGCTTGCTGGGGGGGGCAATGTGTAGCCTGCACACTGTAATTAAAAAACTGTAAACCGCCCAGAGACTACTTGTAGTGGTATGGGGCGGTATATAAGCAGAACTTTGAATTGTAACAAATGACATAACAATTCGGTCATTGTTTTAAAGATACATTAAAAATTAATGTTCTATCTAAAATGGTTTCTCTGAAGCCACATTATGAAGCTTAAAGTTTTGAAATTGCGGTAATAGGCAAGTTTGAAACTATGTACTTTAATCACCAGCTTCCCTTTCCCTGACTTTCCAGCAAGTAGCAACCCTGAAAAAGGTGAATTTGGGACTTAAGATACATTGACATGCCTATATTTACTGCTGCGGCGCCCAACATGTGCATATGTACCTTCATATTCCAGAGATCATAGTGGAATTTGCTTTTCTTGCGGACACCCATGGGTGTGTTATGCAAACTGGTAGCAACCAGCTTTGCGACACGCTTATCCCGGAATTCAACCCAGCCTTCAGTGAAGTTTTTGGCATTACTTCCAGCTTTCTTCTTTTTCTTTCGTATATATCGTTCTGAAGGAGACAAAAGTGAGAGGGGTCATCAGTTGCTTAGACCTAGGGTTTGAATATCAGCTCAGAACTATCCACAATCGTTAGCTTATAGATGTCACATTGAAATGCTGGGGGGGGGGGGTTTCGTCCATATGTAAAATAGGTCTGCCAACAATTTAGAAGCCATTGCAATCTGGTGCAAAACTTCAATCTGATACAGATTACAATGGTGTGAAGGGTCTATTTCAGATTATGTATTTCTAGTGGAAGACATCTATAATTTTGTTCTTATGTGCATTCAATATAAAAACATTTTAAAGGAAAAGCATGTCTATCACTCTTTTTTAAAAAAAATGTTCAGAGTCATTTAAAGCAAATACAATTAAAACATAATATAAGTAATCCCCCGCTTATCACTGGGGTTAGGGACTCGATCCAACCCACGATAAAGGAAAATCCGCGATATGCAGGTGCAGGGTCGGGTTGGGACTTCGAGGCCTGTCTGGGGCCTCCTACACTTATTTGAGGCCTGGCGCTGCCCCGAATGAGTCTCCGACAGGCTTTCCGGGCCTGTCAGAGGCCCCAGAAGTGGTTTTGGGTTATCCGGAAGGCACTTCCAGTTTTTCGGAAGTGACTTTCGGGTTTGCCAGAAGCCAATTCTGGGGCCTCCAACAGGCCTGGGAAGCCTAGCGCAGCAGGCCTCAAACAGGCCCACACAGCTTGCCCCCCGAGGCCCTTGTCTTCATATACTGCGGTCCCGCGATATACCGGGACTGCAGCACATGAACTGCAAAATGGCGGGGGGACAACTGTATTAATTTTTGGGACTATGGACAAAATCCTTTTCACATATATTTACTGGCAGAAGCTGATGACACCATCAGCTCCCATTAGTTAAATTAAGTTCTGCTTGTGAAGCTGATGTCATCGCTAACATACTGAGTGTAGGCCCTCAGTAATTTAAATGAATTACTTAAAAGCTTCCTATCCCCTATTTTGTTCTGAGGACTTTTGTTTGCCAAGGAAGCCTTTGGGAACTTGAGGGTGGGAGTGGGGCTTTAATAGCCAAAACTCACTGCCAGATTGCCACCAATCGAATCAGGATCACCCTCCCCCGGCTCCCAAAGCCTGACGCTCCCAGAGGTTTCCCCACAGCAAAAGGGAGGTTAAGAACCTAAAAAGGTGGGGAGGAACAGGAAGCTTTTAATTAGTGGTAATTTAAAAATAAATTTCATCAGTAGTAGCAGATGCCATCCATTTCCAGTACGTAAATTTACACTCACCAGGGGCCTGCCCAATGAATTGTACAATCATTCAGTTGCAGCATCATGCACTGAACAAGGTCCTGAAGTCGGTTTTCATCTAACTCGCTCTGGCTTCCGTCCCATCCTCCTTACACGGGACAGTTCAAAAGAGAGACTGCACCCAAGACACTAGTTTGCTTTTCAATAAATCTTCCTAGCAAGACCTAGCACCATGCACACATCATCTCGCTCACCCTCTTACACACCCACGTGTACACACCCACACAGGCTCACCTTCAGGCTGCAGGAAAATACGCCCAACTTCACCATAGGCACTCAGCAAGTTACGGACATGCCGAGGACGGAAGCGGGGTGGGATGTGACCAAGGTAGATAATGCCTGGAACAACTTTTTTGCTGCCAGCTTCATGAGTTAGATCCAGCTGAGCATCACTCTCAACTTCCTTGGTCTCCGACACAGCCTTTTTGGTGACATCTTGATCCGAATGCACTGCATCTTCTACTTCCTTGTTTTCTGGTTCTTCTCTTTCTTCACCATCCATGACCAAATCTGGATCTGGAGGTGTCCGTTGTTGGTGCTCTACACTTCTGCTAGACATCCACTGGTTTTTATCCCTAACAGGAGATGTACAGAAGGGTGAGCACAGTTGGAAGGCACCTTTCTTCCTGCAGTGCACAAAACAAGCCATTCAAAAGACAATTCGGGAAATTTAAAGGGAAGTCAATGCTTCTCATTACACACAGACTTATGCAGCTTTCCCACCAATCTCTCCAATGTGATAAAAATATGCTACTCTAAATGAACAGATCTTCCCATAGGAGCTTGACCAGGCATTGAGATCATCAGGAGAAGGCTTAGTCTCAGTCCCACCACTCTCACAGGTGCACTTGATGGCTACTTGGGAGAGGGCCTTCTCTGTTGCTGCTCCCAACTCTGGAACTTCCTCCCACAGGAAGCTAGGCTGGTCCCAATATTGCTGTCCTTCCACAGGCAGGCAAATGCTTTTCTCTCCGGGCAGGGTTTTCTTTAATGACTTGAGAGGCGTTTTAAATGGATTATTGTGCTCTGTTTTAAGTTGTCTTTAATACTGATTTTAATACTATTTAATACTATTTTAATATAACACTTGTTTAACTTTTTAAAGGATTTATATATCTCTTTGTTTTTAGCTTGCAAGTACTGTTTTATGATGTAAGCTGCCTTGGGTCTTTTGCAGGAGAAAGGCAGGATAGAAATAGTTTAAATAAATAAACACAGTAGTGCCTCGTAAGATGAGTGCCCCTTAAGATGAAAAACTCATAAGATGAATGCAACTTCCAGGGATAGGAAAAACTTGTAAGACAATTTTTTCCTTCCTGTTTGCATTTGTCTTACGAGGTACCATTGATCCTCGCCCAGGCTGGGCTGTTGGCAAGGGACCAGCCCAAGCTGGATTAGGATCACTGGGTCCCTGTTTTGCCCACCAATCTGCCACCGCGGCTTGCCTTCCAAGCCTCCCGGGCTGGGCGAAAATCCATTTTAAAATGTCCCGCCACGAGCGCTCAAGCTAGGGCCAGTGCACTTGTGGCGGGACATTTTAAAGAGACTCTATGCACAAAGCCTAAGCCGAAGGGGAGGCAGAGGCTTGTGCCCCTGCCAGCTGCTTCCTCCCCCTTTGCCAGGCTTTGTGCACGGAGCCCTTTAAAGGGTGCTTTGATCCTGGCTTTCACGATAGTCTGGCACCCATGGATCAGTACTACATGATCAGGAAAGCCAGGGAGGCTTTTCAATTTCATGCGCCCAGAACTGCCTCAGCCTCTGAAATTCAAACGCCTGCCTGGCTTCCCCTACCATGTAGCATCTGATCCACGGGTGCTATACGATCAAGAAAGCCAGGATCGAAGCGCTGCTACCTCCTCCTCGCCCAGGTCTCTGCGACCGAAACCTGGGCAAAGAGAAGGTGGTGGCGCTGCCTTCCTTTCTGCAGCCTCACGTGCTTGCAAGGGGCTGCCTTCCTTTAGCCACCCTCTCCATTCACAGAGGATGGAGAAAGGAGCCCTTTAAGGGGTGCACAGAGCCCTTGAAGGAGGAGTGGTTGCCCCAATGTAGGAAGGGAAAAAATTGAAATTTTCAGAAAAAATGAAAAAATGCTGCATTCGCACTCCCTCCGCTGAACGTCATTCTGTTACTATGACTATGGATAATTTGACTTGGCATAAAATTATCACAACTAGCATATTAAAATATAGTGTATCCAAGCAATTATTATGAACAGAATTTACTTTTTAAATAATATTTATTTGTAATTCTAAGTAACAAATACAGGAACAATCTCTTGAACTGTTTACTAGTTTATGTGGAACAAAAAAACCCTCTACAAAACAATGTTTAAAAATCCAGAATTAACAATTATTCATATTTCTTCTCCACGGTATTAGATACAAATAAAATAAAAACCTCATTCTCGTAAAAAGAATTGAGGGGGGGAATGTATTAAATGGAGTGGGACTATAAGTCTGAAGGACATTTTTTAGAAATGATCTGGAAAACATTTGAACACCCTGTCATAAATATTTTATTCATCATGTTAAAATAAAACATTCCATAGTTATTTTGTTTTTTCATTTTTTCAATTTTTCAGAAAAGAAACCAAAAAAGCTTCAGGGAAAACCCTCTGCCCCCCCCCCATGTTTCTGGTTTTAACCCTGGCCTTCACATCTCTATTCCTGCCTTCGCCTTCCAGCCCAAAAAACCCAGAACCAAGGCAGCCATGGTGGTCATTCAAAGCAAAGCAAAAAGTGTTCTGCTTATATACCGCCCCATACCACTTTAAGTAGTCTCTGGGCGGTTTACAATTTTAATTACAGTGTGCAGGCTACACATTGGGCCCCCAGCAAGCTGGGTACTCATTTTACCGACCTCGGAAGGATGGAAGGCTGAATGAACCTTGAGCCTACTACCTGGGATTGAACCCCAGGTCGTGAGCACAGTTTCACTTGCAGTACAGGCATTTAACCACTGCGCCAGGAGGCTCTATATTCACACGTGTTCTGATAATTTATTTTTATTTTATTTATTTTAGGGTATTTTTACCCCACCTTTCTCCTTGAAAAGGACCCAAGGCGGCTTACAGTAATGAGGGATAATATACAGTCCCGCAAATACTTCCCACTTTCAGTTCTAAGGCCATATAAAGGCTTCTGAGGCTGCAGCGCTCCACCAGCCCTCAATTGCTGCTGGACATCAGTTCCCATCCGTCTCAGTCAACCCGGCCCCGGGTGGGGGGATTATGGGATTTGCAGTCCGGGGACATATAAATACAACCTGCGGGAACCAGGTGGGCACGCCGTGGCTTATATACCAGGCATCGCCTATTCTTCCTTTTTCTTTTCTCTCCTCTTTCTCTCTAGTTATTAGAGTCTAATATTTAGTCACGTGTTCTCAGTAACTAGAGAAGGTTCCGGGCTTACCGTAATATTTTTCCCCCCAGCCGTGTGTCAGAAGAAAAGGGGCCAGAGCTCACGAAAGTCCGACACAGAAGTAAATCCGTCGGCCAGCGAGTTGTGGCTGGGTTTGCTCGTACGGCTCTGACCCTGAAACGGATTTTTAAAGACGCAGGGAAGTCCTTCTCACGTTCAGCACCCGGGCAGAAACTTCGAGCCAGGACAGAAGGGCTCGTGTCGCCAAAGGAAAAGCCACTTCCTGCTCGCAGCAAGAAAAGAGCGCAACTTCCGAGAAAAACACGAGGTTTGGTATTTTTTTCAGGTGCCCCCTGGTCGATTTCTTTGCAGTATCTTCTTATGGTGAATGCCTCCGGAACGGAAAGATCGAGAACTAAAACGGGAAAATGGTTAAAGGCTTTATATACTTTGGTTCATTCATCAATCCAAAGGGAGATTGCAACCAAGACTGGGGCTAGGAAGGGTAATCCTCAATCCAAAGGGAGATTGCAAAAAAGACTGGGGCTAGGAAGGGCAGCAAGGACGGCATTAGAAAAGATCCTCCAGTGTAAGGACGTTTCACAAGAGACTAAGGACCATCATCCACACTCTTGGACAGTGATAGCCAAACTTTGGCCCTCCAGATGTTTGGGACCACAACTCCGACAGTCCTTTGTCATTGGCAATACAGGATTGGAATTCTGGGAGTTGTGGTCCAAAACATCTGGAGGGTCGAAGTTTGGACACCGCCGCTTTTGGATCTCTCATCGCCTTCTATGTGCGCGAAGGCTGGACAGTCAAGAAAATTGGCAAGGAAAAATAGTTGAGTAATTGGAATGTGGTGCTGGAGGAGAGCTTTGAAGGTGCTCTGGGCTGCCAGAAGAACAAACGTGGATTCTAGACCAAATGAAGCCCGAACTTTCTCTGGAGGGCAAATGTGAGAAAACGGAGGCTTTCCTATTGTGGGCAGACTTGAAGGGAAGGCAAGAGTCTCTGGGAAAGGCAATAATGCTGGGAAAGCGTGGAAGGCAGCAGGAAAAGAGGGAGGCCGCATGTGAGATGGACTGGCTCCATCGCTTGAAGGAGCCCACAGGCTTGACTCGACAAGAGCTGAGGAGGGCAGCTGAGGACACGACCTTTTTTGGAGATCGCTTTGTTTATAAGACTGCTGTAAATCGGAGGCGACTTAACCGCACTTTACAACAACAAATAAGACGGAAGTAGAGATTAAATATCTAGTGGTGCATCACTCTTCTTTTTTGTATACATCTATGATCAGTCGATTCCTATTGGTCGAAAGGAATTCACGCTTTGTTACAGAGACGGGCGAAAAAGAATGAAAGGGCGATATCGTCATCGATGACGAAAGGAGGCGGGATTAAGAGCTGCCGTAACCAATAACGACGAGGTTCCCGAAGGACCTCGCGCATTGAAGTGTTGGAGCGCCTTTCGCGCATGCGCCAACAGGCCGGGGGCCGCACTATGTGTCTCTTTGGAGAGAGGGGCGGGAGTGTTGGAATCGTGCACTGAATTAATAAACCTAGTTCCCCGCCCATAAGCCACATGCGGGTGTGTGTGTGTGGCTGCCATTGTTCTTTCACGTTTGCTTAATTTCCCTTGATTTCAGCCGGCCATCACTAATCTGTTATAACGTGCAGTATATTCAGAAATAAAGGGGAGGTTATCCCGTTTGTGCTTATTACAAAGAAGGGGATCGTATGAACGGTACAAAAATTTAAGGAAATCGCCTCTGTATAGGATGTTGTCCTTTTGTCCTTTGATGCTATGACTTCTATGAGAATTTGCAGAAGATCGCTACAGTACCAAAAACGGCCCTTGTCCCTCTAAGTTGTGGCGGGGATTTTTTGGGGTTTCTAGAAGTTTAGCCATTCCTTCCCATTATGCGTGTTAGCTGGGCTCCAGGGGTCAAAGAGAGTTGTGGGTGAAAACATCTGGAGCAGAGCTTTGTCAAGTTATTTTGTGGCTAAAACTCCGAGAAATCCCAAACTGTATGGCTGGTTGCTGCACACGCATTACTGAGAAAAAGACAAAGCAAAAGTGTACTGCTTATATACCACCCCATAGCAATTAAAGCACTCTGATTGGTTTGCAAGTCATTATGCAGGCTATACATTGCTCTCCCCACCCACCCCAATCTGGGTACTCTTTTTATCCACTTTGGAAGGATGGAAGGCTGATTGAACCTTGAGCCTGCTACCTGGAATATAATCTCAGGTCCTGAGCACAGTTATAGCTGCAGTACAGGCATTTAACCACTGCCCCAAATGTGTTAATTACACTACTGGAAATGGTTACTTTCAAGTGATGACAGGTATAAGATTGTGCTATTAGAATTCATAAATAACACGTTTTACTTATGTACTAGGAACAAATATGCTTTATAGATTAATTTTGTATATTTAAATGGATTTGGTAAAACAGATTATATAGATAACTTAAACAGTTCGTTGTTTATTCCTCTTCCCTCCCCCCATTGAAGATTGAGTTTTTAAAATAATATGGGCTGTTGCCAAATTGGTTAGACTTCGAATTCAAATTAGCTTTTGTTATAGCCAATGACCATTATATCTATACACATATATAAATACAAATAAAAGCAGTATAGCAATCAGTCAATTTCCAAGTATCCATATTCAAGGGCAACACGTAATCATAAAGGATTACAATAGAAGCCGACTGTATTTATACCTTACTGTTTAACAATATAAAAGTTAAAAATCAAGTTAAAAGCATATACAAATACGTTAAAATTCTCTTAAATGGTATCACCATAATCATAATTGTAAAACCTATCAGAAATGTCTATAATCAACTAAGTACCTTGTATTTCTTCAAACACTGCCTGCTCCCTCTTGATGCTTATCCAGCTAACCCTTAGCTTTATAGCCATCTTTCCAAAATTGGCCACTTGTTTGGTAATCTCTTTACTCTTATTTTCCAAAAGCTTCTGTAAACACTCTTCCCTGTTTACCCTCCAAGGCACATATAATCGGTTTGACAACCCATTCCCTGATATGAATATATATTTTGCACTCCAGGAGCACATGGCTCAGCATCACAACGGTTCCCTCACCACAAACACACAGTCGACTCTTATAGGGAATATTATTATACCTTCCCAGCAATACTGCAGAGGACAATAGCTCCATGCGTAATGACATAAAAGGCCCTTCTAGATTCTAAATTTTCTAACTTGTTTAAGTATGGCATAGGTAGCACTATGTAAAACTCCATGATCAAGGGATCAGAACAACAATTGGCAAACCTACCTTATTGTACCTTGTTGTATGTATAGTAGTGCATACCTACTACTGTATGGGACTTTATATGGATAAAAAGCAAAAAGCAAAGTGTTCTGCTTATATACCACCCCATACCACTTCAAGTAGTCTCTGGGCGGTTTACAGTTTAATTATGCAGCCTACACATTACCCCTCCCCAGCAAGCTGGGTACTCAATTTACCCACCTCAGAAGGATGGAATGCTGAGTCAACCATGAGCCGGCTACCGGGGATTAAACCCCAAGTTGTGAGCACAGTTTTACCTGCAGTACAGGCATTTAATACATGAATGTATGAAAGAGCCTTGTGGCATTGATTTATTTCATACATGATTGCATTGATTGATTTCATAAGAACACTGGTGTTTTCCATGTTGCTTTCACCCCTCATAATGGATTTTTCTTTTCTTCTTGCATGCTCTTTGTAGCTCTAATATTACCTTTTAATGTTCTAAGATGCCTCTTCAACCCCCCCCTTCTTAACTTCAGGCAAGCTTTCCCTGAATGATGGTCTACCAATTATGTGTCTTTTATAATATGAATCTACAAGATCACATATACTTTGTGTTTACAACTACTTATAACTTAATGGGTTTACATTGACACTATGTTTTTATATGAATCTATAGGATCCACATAGACCTTTGTGTTTAAACTACTTATAAACTTATGGGTTTACAATGAAACTAAGTTTCCATCACTCATAACTTTACATGGAACTTTATTCCCCTTTAACTGCTTGCATTCTCTTGTAGCTTTAATGCAGTGATGTCTATTGTGAGGGTTTTGTGTTTGCCCAGGCTTTCCGCCCTTCCAACTTTAAAGAAGGCATGTCTTGAAACGAATAAACAGAACTTTTATTTGGTTCTTCAGCTACAACTGAGGTTCTCTTCCTCACAACAGTTTCAACGTCTTTAACTTCTGTTACAAATGGGTTATTTTTGAACTCATAATTGGGAGTCCTTAAAGAGAAATCAAATTCCCCTCCTCCACCTGGGGAGAGTTGAGTCCACCACTTGTCCCCTCCTCTTTCTCGAAAAGATGCAGCTCCCCCACTTGCATCCCAACCTCCTTCTCAGAGAGGCGGGGTTTCCCCACTTGTACCCCAACCTCTGAGGTTGACTTGTGTCCAGGGCGTATCGGCGGGCAGGAGCGGAATGGATAATCGTCCCTCTGGGTTAAGTCCACCTGAGTGTTCAGCTTCCCGGCCTTGGCCTCTTCCCGTAGCTTGGCCAGCCATTGCTCCAACTCCAGTTGCTTCCGTATCTCCTTCCTCTTGCGGTTATATTCGCGAGCCTCTCTCTCTCCCCAATAGTAACAACCTTGTTTGTGCACCCGGCATTTATAACTCTCTACCTCCTTCTTGGGCATCATCATCCTTTCCCAATTGCCCGTCCATAGATCCTCCACCCAGACCCACTCTCAATCTGGAGGGAGCACCCGTGATTTCCCCTTTTTACAGTCTCCGAACCCCACCTCCACCACTCCTGATTGGTGGGACTTTCCCGCCTTTTCTTAACCCCTATTTCCTGTCCCACCAGAGGCCTCTTACTTCTCCCTCTCCTTCTGTTCCTCTATTATCTTAAGAGCATCATTGAACCCTTTCCATAGCATGGTTCTGTCCTGAGGATCCAGGGAGGGTTGTGTCTTGGGTGTCCCACTGCTCTTCTGCTTCTCCAGCCATGCATCCCTCTCCACATTGCGTTTGTGCAGGGGTTACTCTCTCTCCCTCGGAGAAGTTCCCCTCACATCTATTAATGCTGTAAGACGGGGTCCTCAAAGTTTTCAACCAGCGGGCCGGTCCACCACCACCCAGACACCACTGGGGGGCAGATCACAGTCCAAAAGCAGCTGCGGAGGCTGGCTTGCTCACAAAACAGGGGGTGTGGGGGGTTTGCAATTGGTCCCAGGGGCCGGATTCAGGACCTTGGGGGGCCGCATCCGGCACCGGGGCCTTAGGTTGAGGACCCCTGCTGTAAGATGTCCCTCAATTCCTTGTTCTCAATACCTGAACATGTCTTAATTGTACTGGACTGTATACTATCCCTCATTCTGTAAACTGCCTTAGTTCCTTTCTCCATGGAAAAAGCCAGGGTAAAAATACACTAAAATAAATAAATAAATAAAACACACACACACACACACACACACACACACACACACACACACACACACACATTCATTGGCATCCTTCAGTCTCAAAAGACTATGGTATCATGCCTGGAGTAGAGATCCTAAGAACAACACCTAGTGTGACTAAATAGACCAATTTGGGAATGGCAGTCTCTACCACACTGGGGACAGATGTATTCTGTTTCTTGCCCGGTCCTCGAGTTTCGTTCTTTCTGTGCCTGTCTCTTTTCCTCTGCCTGTTGGACAAATGCCTCTTCAAATTTATGTAGACCATTCTGTATCTCTTGCCTCCAGACAGTGCGATACATACATATACACATGTCTTAAATGTTCTGGACTGTATATTGTCCCTCATTATCCTAAGCCACCTTGGGTTCTTTTCCAAACAGAAAGGTGGGGTAAAAATATTCAAAATAAATAAATAAATAAACTTTCTATAAAATGGTAGATAGTATCTTTTGGTTTTAGAATATCTTTGCCAGTATTACATTTGTGGTGCGTGGGAATGAAATCAATTTATTTGTATCACTCTGTGAGTCGGGTTCAAGTCTGCCTTTGTTGGTTCTGACCCCTCAGTCCCGGGAAGAGATGGAGACGGTGCTTGAGAACAAGAACTTTTATTGCTAACAGTTAACAGTGAATGAACAACAACTTCGGTGGGTTCACCCATTCCCTCCACCACCTTAATACCCAACGGATAGTTCCAACCAGTCCAGTCCTACTAGTTCATTGATTCTGTGGGTAAGGGAGTCTCTGGAATCTCTCTCAATCGTGTAGGGTTTGCAGGGCTGGTCCGCGTCCAGCGCAAAGGGTCCCACAAACACGGGTGGCAAGCCCATTCCGCCACTTGTTCCAATGACTTGGCCTATACGCGTGCCATAGAAGGGTCCCTCCTCCAGGGAGCCTTGGAGTTGCGGAAAACAAACACCCTCCATTCGTCTGCTTCACCTTCTTTCTCCCATTCCTTCCAAAACCACTTTCCCGCTCACGTCCCTTTATATTTCCCATGCCCTCCGACTCCTCCCCATCTTCCCTCTTCTGTCATCCAGAACCCTTCTACGATTAACACCTCCATCGTTTCCTGCGTAGCCCGCGCTTCCAATGTTGGGTTCCCTTGGGTCGCTCCCTCCTGCCCAGCTGGGTGTCTTCTTTCCTGTATGGCCACGTCCCACCCCTTTTCTTCTCCCTTGCTCGATGAGGCAGATGGCGCACCCTGGACCAGGTCTTCTTCTGGGGAAGGCCCCTCACACACAACAAAACATAAATTGAATTTTCCAGCTAATTAACTTTCAGCATGGCCATCACCCAAATATTTAATTGCAGTAAAAAGGGGGGAGGCAAGCCGTGTAGCCGTTACAAAATACAAAAGCAAAATGAGGTTATGGGTCTAACCTTTATAGGCTAATAGTAAAATAACAAAAAAAGAGTTTTCAATGGCATGTCTTCTTTTTCAAAGCATGTACTAAAAGTCCAAATGTGGCAAAAGTTGTTTTGAAGAATACCAGCCTGGTGTTTGTCATCCAGCCAAGAACTTTATATCTAAGAAAGATTTCCTGGCAAAACACATATTTTGCCACGTATGGGCTTTTGGTACATGCTTTGAAAAAAAGGGCATGCCCTTGAAAGCTTGCAATGTTTTAGCCAATAAAGATATCACCTAGCCTAGTCTTGCTTTTGTCAAATATTTAATGTTTACGTATTTAAGACAGGAGGCTGAAAGGTGCTACTGTAAAACGCAAAGCCTAAAAGAGTACAATCCGGACTTTGAAATGTGCCCATTGTAGAAAGCAAAGTGTGCTGTTTACATACTGCCACATAGCACATAAAGCATTCTGGGCAGTTTACAAGTATCGCAATTATGCAGGCTAGAGATGGGCACGACTTGAAAAAAAAAATTTTCGAGTTGTCGTTAGTCGGGCCGGTCCCGTTTCGGCTCGTTTCCGGTTTTCGCGAAAATTCGCAAAAATTAGTCGGTTTGTTTTTTCGTTTTTTCGTTGTCGTTAGTACTGGTTTTGGGGGGGGAGCGGGCTCCTGGAGGCACCTCTGTGGGGTGGGTGCCTCCTCTGGCCCGCTATAAAGGGAAAGTGGGCTCCTGGAGGCACCCGTGGGTGCCTCCTGCCACTAGGAAGGGGAAGCAGGCTCCAAGAGAGACCCCTCTACATGGGGGTCTCCCCTCCTCACCTGCTGCTGCTGCAAAATGCTATGCAATAGCCATATGGATATTGCATAACAGAATGTGCAGACAGTGAGACCAGTGAGAGTGATAGCGTCATGCCCGCCCTTCACAAGGCTCTGGCACCACCATGTCTCACACAGAAGGGAATTGTACTTGCTGCGTGTAGTGCAATGCAAGCAAGTAGATCTGGCTTTAAGGTGGCTTAGTGCAATGGCTAGGGTTAGGCTAGTGACGGGTAAGGTTACGGTGGGCTAGTGGGTTGCACCTCTGGGTGCCTCTCTGACCCACTAAGAAGACAGTCTGTGACGTATGGGTACGGAGTCAAGGGTTAGGGTTAGGGCTAGGGCAGGTTTTAGGGGGCTTTTTGGCACATCCCAGAAGTCTCCATGGCCAAGTGGCCATGCGACTGGTGGGATGGCTCCAAAAATTTGCATGGTTGTCCACTCCCACATGGCTGGCCACTCGGCCAGCCCATCATTGCGCACTGCGCAGGTGTAAAAAAAATAAAATAAAATAAAATAAATGGAGGACAGAGGAGGAGCGGAGAGACATTTTGTTGCAAGAAAAAACCCACTGCTACTGTGAAAAATCTGGCAGTTTATAAATTTTCGCGTGTTTCTGTTGTGCTTGTGTGTTTTTGGACCACGATTTCAAAAACAATATTGCGTTTGCCGCCCCATTTTGGATCCCCCGCCCGCACCGCATGGCATGGCGAAATGGCAACTCGAGTCCGGCTGCCCAGGACGGGGGGGAGGCGGGACCCCCCCTCCAGAAACCACCCCTCCGGTAGGTGCCCTGTGCCCTTAGTCAAGCAGGCATTTTTCCGCCTGCTTTTTTGGCCCGGGAATGGGTGGGGGGAGAGTTTAAAAGTTTTTTCCTGTGCCGTCCGTGCCGCTTGCTTGCGCTTTAATTGCGGGCGGCCGGCGGCGAGACTGGGCTTTTTGCTGGCTGCGAGCCTGCGGCGAGTCCCACCAGAGCAGCCCAGGACGGGGGATGAGGGGGGAGGCCGGGGACCTCCAGAAACAACCCCTCTGGTAGGTGCCCTGAGGCACGGCAGGCATTTTTCTGCCTGCTTTTTGGCCGGGAACCGGGTTTTTTTAACTTTTAAAAACTTTTTTTCTGTGCCGCTTGGCATTGCGCGATGCAAGTAACGAGCACGACAAATCAGACCAAATTGTTCGTTCGTCGGTTCGAGCTCGAAGTCTGGCGGAGTAATTCCCGTTACCGTTTCCGTAGAGTAACGGAACCGAGTAACGGAAACGGAAACGGGAATACCGCTAAGTCGTGCCCATCTCTAATGCAGGCTACACATTGCCCCCCTCCTCCCCACCCGGTAAGCTGGGTATTCATTTTGCCAACCTCGAAAGAATGGAAGGCTGAGTCAACCTTGAGCTGGTTGCCTGGGATTGAACTCTGGGTCATACAAACAGTTTGGGGTGCAGTACAGCAGTTTAACCATTGCACCACAAGGGCGGGAATAGGCATTAGTCTCTTCTGATACTGTAACTAAAAATGCCCTTGTGCAGGCAGGGATTCTGTTTCAACTTATTTTGGAGGATTTGCCAGAATGAGGTGGAAGCCAAGTAGGGCCCGATCCAAACTTCCTCCTAACTGGGGTTTAGCTACTATCCTAGCCCAGAATTAGAGCAAAGTGAGGATTTACTAAATCCTTACTTATTTCCAGCATCCTCTGTCTGGATGGAGTTTTGGATTCTGCAAAGCTTGAGTTGCCCCTCCACCACTGTGACTAGATTTCATTCTTTAATTAGCAAACATTTCAAATGGCATCCCTCCCATCTTAATAAGTGAATTAAGGACGGTGATGCATTTGAATCTGGAAGCAAAGCATGCTGATTAACCCTGCTAAATAGTATGACTTGAATTGACTGCATATCAGAAGAGAACAGAAGAATAGGGAAGATCAACTCAATGGATTAATTAGTACTGAGCAGGAGTGGGGTGCTTCGTAAGCCTCAGATCTGCCTGCAGTTCTCATCAGCCTTAGCCAGACTGGATAATGGTAATGGACTATGAGAGTTGCAGTCCAAAAAATCTGGAACGCCAACAACTCCTCATATCCGAACCGAGGAAGGAAAAGAAATCGGTAAAACGAGCTGCTGAATGCAAAACGGAACACCACTGATCTACAACTTCAATCTTGTCTTCAAATGGGACCCACTGATGTTAAGAATAAAATATGAAAACATGTTTATAAATGTTTATAAACATATAAAGCCCTAAATGGTTTGGGACCTCGCTATCTGACAGAATGCCTTCTTCCACCACGATCTGTCTGTTATAGCTGCTCATCGCAAGCCGGGAGACTTCTTAGAGCATTAACGCCAAGGGAGGTACATAAAGAAAGAATGAGAACTCGTGCCTGCCTAAGATTAGACATCCCTCTTCATTGGAAACATTTAAAAACCCATTAAAAACAAGGCTTTTCAGGCAGGCATATCTGGAGTCAAATTAAAAACATGTCTAGCCTAGGTGCAGTGCAGTATGTACTCTCTCTCTCTCTCTCTCTCTCTCTCACACACACACACACACATTTTTTTGTGTGTGTGTGTGTGTGTGTGTGTGTGTGTGTGTGTGTGTTATGGTTTTTGCTTTTTAATGATGTCCGTTCATTTGGTAGTTTTATGCTATTATGTTAATGGGCTTATGCTATTGTTTATGTTCATTTTATATTTTGTATTGGTCTTGTTTCTCATTTGACTGATTGTTATCTACCCAGAGTGACCTTTTAGCCAGATGGGTGGGATAACAAACAAACAACCAAACAAATAACCAGGTCGTTCATCCCTAGTGGGACATCACCAGATAGCAGCTAGTGTCCCATGAGAAGTTTGCTTAACTATTCAAGTATCTTGAGAGCCCACATTATCTATCCACTGCATCTCTATATGATATATGGCTCTGGCCTTGCCTTCTGCCAGTCGTCCTCTATAATGTTGGTGGTCCTTTCCCATGTATGGTGCAATGAAACGATCCACTCCTAGAGAAAACAGTTTCTTCCTTAGCTCCTGAATTGTCACCTTCCCTTTAAGGGATGTATCCGGGTAAATAATTCTTGTGGAACATTGGACTTAGACTCCTTTGCAATGCATTTCTGACACCAAATTTCTCATCCTATCCCAGTTCTATATCCGATTGTAAGGCATTCTTCCTTCCCTGTAGAAGCCCATTTCACTCTCAAATTTTTCCACTGTCAGTCCAAACAGTAATTTTCCTGAGGTCCTCCACAGTGCAACCAAAAATCCAGCATCTACAGGAATTCAGCATGGCCGCCTCAGTGTCCTAATATTTCTCTGTCACTGCCACTTGTTACGGTGACAAAAAAGGACCATTATTAAGCCATTACCCCCTACTTTGAGCAACATCTCCCGTTGCTTAGCTATCAAACAGGATGAGCTGACACACAGAAGGGCCAAGCTTGGGTTCAAATTTTATTCATTAAAGAACGGGAACCGCACAAATAATGGTGGGACCAGGGTGGTGGCGGCAGAGGCCTGAAAGTCAGATTTGACAGCCTTGTTCTTCAATGTATAGAGCTTGAAGATCTATAGCAAGTTATAAGAAAGAAAGAAAAACTAAAAATATGAGTAAATGAGCAACTGTCTTTGAAGCAGGATCATAAAACTACAGTGGTCCTCATTAAATGTAGCCCTGGTGTGATGCTCTTAGAACAGACATGCCTATAAATAGCAGCAGTCAAGGAGCACTGTGACAGAAGTTTCAGAATCAAATATATATTTTACAAACAGAGAGAGGTTTCTGAAGCAAAAATTTGACAACAAAACACATAAAAGATTCCCCAGCAGCTTCAGACAATTTAATTGGTCCTTGGCTAATCTCAGTGGCGTTTCTCTGTGTGTGGCACAATTAAATTTGCATTTTAATGAAATCATCCCAGTCAAAATGATTCTGCCTTGCAGATAGCCTACATCACCCGACTGTAATAAGTGAAGTGTAACAAGTGAAAGAACTGTTGCATGCAAATAAGTCAAGAGAGAGCCACTGCCCCAGTACAGTATATGCATGCTTCTGAGGTCATCAAACCCAGCCCCATTGGCTCTTAAAAGCCTTCAACTGTGAAGTAAAAGATGGTCTTCCAGCAATATAGCTTGCAATGACAAATAGTAACACCTGAAACTCCTCATCCTACACAACAGTTAAAAGCACAGGGGTTTCATTTCCTTACATTTGGTCACCCCTAAACCACCATACTCAAAACTAGGGCAAGAAGTTGAAGGAAAATCCCCATTATTCACTTCTATCTCACTAGGTGGTGCTAGATAACTAAATAACTTTCTAATCCCACCATATGCAATTCCTAAGCATGAAGGAAGACTGAAAACTGAATGTCCTGCTGGGCTGCCTGTGAATGATGCCACAGTACTGTACTTCAAAATTCATGCAGGGACAGGAGCCGCAGCAATTAAGGAAATTGAGGCAAAAGAATGTGTAGTATGCCTATGCTGATACTACCCATTAATGATGATTGCCTTGCTCTTGTTAAGGCTGGAAAGGAAAGGAACACACTCCTGGAAGTCTGTAGGGGCTCATTTGGGACGACAAAACCTATTTGCATTGAGGAGAGCAGGGATGATAAACGGTCACTCAAGACAGACTCGATCTGTGTAAGCTTGTTTCCCTGGGATGGCTGATCTTGCTTTTCATATATAGATAGTTTAGACAACAACTCCACAATGTTACCATGGGGGGGGGGGGGAACCTTCACAGTCCTATACGTTGCTGCTGCAAACCTTACTAACCAGATCTCATAACAATACTGCTGCTAGGACCTGCTAGTCCAGTTCCTTCTCTGGTTAAGAGCGGGTGAACCTTTCTAGTTCATGAAAGGCAGGGGCAAACACCTCCACATGTAGTGTTTTCTCTCAACAACTACAAGTCCCAGGGTTCCTTAATTTATGCCATGTCCTATCCACAAGCAGAAGAAACAAATAAGGCAAGTCTGCAGGAGGTTGGATATGGGCAAGCGTTATAATAATGAAGAACAAAGAGTGCTTTTACACGACCTCTAAAATCCAGTGGCAACTTAAATTCGGACCAGAGATTGTGTGGGTTTGTCCCTCTTCCTGTGTTCCCACCCCTCTGCACTCCATTGTTAATGTCTGCGTGAGGGGAGGGAGAAAAAAGGGAGAAAAAAATGCAGGCTCACCTCCGTCTGCCGGTGGAAGCAGCCCGGAGCAGCCCCCGTAGGGATTCCTGTCTCTTAAAGGGGCAGCGGGAACAAAAAAACAAACAGAAGGTGAGGGAGCCCGGCATTCACAGCTTTACAATCTGCATCGGAAGATTTTTTTACCTCCTGGAGGCCATGTACTTGAAAAGGGTGCTGGGATGCGCTTAGGTAGGCGTGGTCGTACTTAATTTTTTTAAAGTTTGGAGCTGGTGGGAAAACATATTTAAGCTCTGGATCTGGGAGCCCTTTGCCTCGGCCGTGTAAAAGCGCCCAAAGATCCCAGAGATCATCAGAGCTGCCGGTGAGTCATGCAGGTCCTAGAACATGATGGCGAACCTTTTGGAGACCGACTGCCCAAAGTACGATTCAAAACACACTTATTGTTTGCAAAGTGCCAATACAGCAATTTAACCTGAATATACTGAAAATGCTTCAGGTGCTACCCTTTGGTAAAGTGAGGATCGAAGAGCAGGCTTTTGAATTTCCGGCAGCCACAGCCTCCTCGCTGTGGCCGCAGGAAATTAAAAAAACTGTTTGATCCTTGTTTTCCTAAAGGGTAGTACCTCATCTGCCTCTCTGCCCAAGGCAGAGAGGCGGATGGGGAGGGTGCTACACCATCAGGAAAGCCAGGGGGAGTGGCCGTGGCTTTGGGGCTCATTTGTAGTCCCAGTTTACTTTCCAGCCATGCCACTGGAGGGGGTGATGTCGCCAGAAGGGCTGCAAGTGCCACCTTTGGCACTCGTGCCATAGATTTGCCAACACTATCTGAGAACATACGTCCATAAATGATATAGGTCTTTCTTTTCTGGGGTGCAGAGACAAATGGATCTTAGGATTGAAAGATGAAGGGTGGGCAGGGTGTTTGGGCCCCGGTGCCATATCTGTCTATCAAAACACAATAACCAAAGGAAAATGAGAGAAGCTGAAGAACACCAGTTATCCTTCCATCTTTCAACTGGGGAAGTTCTCTCATGGCAGGAACAGGAAAGAGAGCTCAGATAAATGATACTTGGGGGATTTATTTCTAACAAGATGCAAGGTGTAAATATAAGAGAAAAATGAGGAAGAAAGGTGGGAGTTGGCCATTAGGGCGCTTTTACACGATCCCTAAAATCCGAGGCATAGGGCTCCCAGATGCGGAGCATAAAATTGTTTTCCCACCAGCTGTGCATTTTAAAAAAAAATTAAGTACGACCACGCCCACCTAAGCGTGCCCCAGCGCATTTTAAAAGTACCTGGTCTCTGGAGGTAAAAAAATTTCTGATGCGGATTGTAAAGCAATGAGTGTCGGGCTGTCCTTGCCTTCTGTTTGGTTTTTTTTTGCCCCCCGCCCCTTTAAGAGACTGGAATGCTTCCCAGGCTGCTCCCTGAGCCTGCATTCTTTTCTCCCTTTCCCCCCCTCCCCTCAGGCAGACAGGAGCAATGGCGTGTGGAAGGGTGGGAAGACAGCAAGAGGAACAACCCCCCACGATCTCTGATCCGAATTTAAGTTGCCAGCGGATCTTAGGGGTTGTGTAAAAGCGCCAGTTCAAAATTGGCAAAAATAGCAGAAGAGGTAGGGAATACGTGGTTTTATAAGGCTATCGGAGACAGGATAAATTATTTCAGGGGATTACAGCTCTCAGAATATATTTCTGTCATCCCTTGCCATTAAAGACAGGCATGAACCAGCAAAACAAAGGTTCGTTGTGTTTTGTGGTTCATTGAAGTCCACAAATCACAAAATTCCTGAACATTTTTTTTTGAGGGGGGGGGGGATGAACCACAAATCACTTCATTTTGGTTCATCACATTTGATGAACCCGAACCAAACCAACAAACCAATGATTTTTCACCAACTTCCTGGTTTGTTTTTTTTTGATTCATGCCCATCTTTACCTGCCATTGGCTGTACTTTGTATGACTGATGGGAATTGCAGTCCAGCAACATTCCCTACTCTTGCTTGATACTGCAAAATCCTTAGCTCCTGAATATTGCAGAAAACAGACAGCCAAAAGCCCCAAATTTGGAAAACAGTATTATTTCACAACGTGGTCACATCTTGTACCTGCCAGAAAGGGAAAAGGCGGCAAGAGAGAAAACAGGAGGACAGAAAGGCAGCAGAGAGGTCAAAGCTATTCAACCCATAAAAATGGACTCTCTTCAATGTCATATGTTTTGAAACAAGCCATTCATACAAATTCCTGGGCATTTTGAGTGGGGATGTGACAGGTCAGCTTTTGGGTGCATTAGCATAGCATCACATCACTTGTCATAGTAGCCATGACAATCTGAGAACAAATGTTAATACTCAGTGTTCATAAAGCACTTTGCATATATTCTCCCAATAATCCTTACAATTACCTGGTAAAGTAGGTCACTGTTATTATCCTTATGGAGTCGAATGAAGCCCAGTGGCTTGCCAGAGGCCACCCAGCGCCTAGCTGCGGAGATATTGAAACGGGAGACGCACACGGCTGCTGTGTTATGACAAGCTTTGGTTAAATGCATCGCCAGCGGGGTGTAGCAAAAGTGAGGTCAAAATGGAAGATTAAGCCAGGTCTTTTCCCAAGGCACATGTTGCTTAGAAGGGAAGGGAGGTAGTGAGACAAATTTTCTCTGAATCCATAGAGCTCTAGATGAAATGGGTGAGCACCAGAACAGTGGGGTTTCCATCCATGTGTGGCATGAAGCTTGGATTTCTATATTTTGCCTGGAGTTCAAGCGAAATAGATTTTGCACTGTGTTTCAGAGCGCTCTGGGCTTTCTTGGTGAAAAGTTCTATCCAATGGCACATGGTTCCCCTGAACTACAGTTCTCTTCCCTTCCCCACCCTCCCAATGATCTACATTTTCTGCTACAATGTGCACCTGCAGGAAAAGGCGGCTATCTTCTTGAGAACAGTTTCCCCCCATGCACAGTTATGGTTTCTATATATGGATCTAACGTGGTACCTTGTATAAAGGAATTAATTCATTCCAAATGAAATTATGTTAAACAAATTTTCCTTTATATCAATTTCCCATAGAATGCATTGAAAATAGCAACCATGTTTATATTGTATGGATTTGCCCCGTAGACGATTCTGTTAAGCAAATTTCTCCTATCTCCTGGAATTTTTTATGTTGTACAGATGTTATGTTATACAAACCATTTGTTATACGAGGGTCCACTGTATATGTATACATACATATTGGGGCAATCCTGTATCCTAGAATTCTCTGACGTCTACAACATTCCAAGATAAATGCTAAAAATATATATGTTGGTGAAGGCTGAAACTTTAGAACCTGAGTGCTGGGAGAAAACTGCAATTGCTTTTAACGCTGAAGGCAGGAAATTGGGATTATCTATTCTACATTTGCTAGGGAAGGTCTGAGCATCCAGATGTCACGGTTCTGCCAGCAGACTGCCGAACTGCATTATCCGTGGAGCACAGGGATAAATCCATCTATCTTGCACTGCCTTGGTTTCCCTCTGTTTTAACAGAAAGATAATCATATTTACCAACTTCATTAACGCAGGAGTGGCTCCACCAGACATCTTTCATTGGAAGACAGGGCAGAGGATTATGATTATGTTGGAATTCTCCCTCCTACTGCTCTCTGAAGTCGTAATCCCGTGTGGCATCCTGGTGGGTTATGGCAGGAAATGGCCGTGTTTGTGAAGATGGGATTACAAGTGGCAAACTCACAAAGGGAGCCATCGTGGGAGAGATGGCCTGCCTGAGAAAATGTCTATATATTTCTATATTGGCCATCTAGTGATATCCATCTGTGTTATCAGCCATCTGTTTGGTTGCCTGAAGCATGCGTTTTGCAATAAACAGTTTGTTGGCTCCACAGAACAATACAAGTGATTCTCGTGCTTCATATTTAACCCCTAGGCCAACATTTCAAACCACATTTGGTTCTGCATCGTTTCCTACTTTTGCATTTCAGTTGCCTAGGATTATAATAAGCATGGCTTATTTTTTGGTATGTCATCAGTTTCCTCCTGGATGCTTGCATAAAAGCTTCCGACTTCACCCTTTTCAGCATCTGTAAATGGTGCATAGCCTTGAATGAGGGTTATGTTGATAGATACAGATTTTCCTAAAGTCTGATGAATATTATTTGGTCAGACCTTGCTTTTTTTCACTACATGCTTTAGCACATTATCCCCATGTGGACTGGTAAAATTCTACTACCCAACAGCCACAGAACGCAAACTGGGGTAACCTTATGCCCATCTGTCAGCAAGGCCACTCTGAGCCTTATCCCACAACTGCTAGAAAGTGCTTATAAATTCAGGAAAAAAACGTCATCAAAAATCATGCCCTCACAAACAGCTGGCTTTAAAAAAAAACCCAACCATGCCCCCTTAAGCACATCCCAGCAGGTCTTCCAGAAACAACCTCTGGGGGGTGCTGTTTTTTTGGAGCCACTTTTGATGCGCCTTTTAAGGTGACTCAAACTTAAGTGGGGACTCCCTTGTTTTTTTAAAGTGAGGACGCCATTGTTTTTTCTCTTGTTCCCCGTTGTACTTACTTCTCGTGGTTGTTGTTTTTTTTTAATGTGGTTTCAGGATCAACAAGCCCATGTCATATGCGCTGGCCTGTCTTTTACTGAAATTACTGAAAATATCCCTATTTCTGAAAATTTTACTGAAAATTTCCCTATTAAACACCATGATGTAAGAATAATTATAATTGCACACGTTACCACAGAATTCGCAGGGACACAAGCAAGGTGATATGTCGGCATAGAAACTTTTAAAAAATTGTTTGCAGCAGAAAAGCAGGGAAACATCACAGAAACGGGTGTTTGATGTGCATCACGGTGGTGGGGACAAAAGTTAGGTGGAGAATACAGCACCATCCATGAGGACACAGAAACCCCTGTTCCGAATCAGGTGATCGTTGGTGAAGCGAATCCATCTTCTCTTAGGAGCCAGTTCTTCCGGCTGTGGGAGAACGCTCTCTGTGAGCCTGACCTACCTCACAGGGTCATCATGAAACTACATGGGGTAGGATAGGACCATGCTCATCATGTACGTATCCATTTATATCCAGATTAGAATATACATGTAGCTAGTAACTCAGGATGAGCTTTTGCAGTGAAAGAAAAAGTTCCAACTCTCCTTTCCCTTACTTGATCACCTAGGTACATAGAGTTTTCCTGGGATTTAAGTCCAAATTTTCCTTTTAAAACCACTTTTCTTTGGGAGATCTTTTTGAGAAAATCATTTAAAACGGCATTGAAGGATTCCCCTTCCTTGCTAGAGCTTTTCCTCTGGGGCCTTTGGTGTAGTTATTTGAGTACTAATTGAAATTTTCTACCCAAGAGGCTTCCTCACCAGACTTTAAGTTCAAATGGGAAACCCAGTAGCATTAAATGCCACCTCCTCCATGAAGGAAATACTAAAAATAAATCGTACTTTCAGGAGAGACAAAAAGGTATGGAAAATCACAGGGGAAAATAACTGTAATAACTGAGAGAAGAGGGAGGTTGCATGGATGGTAAGGAAAGTACAGTGGACCCTTGTATAACAAAAGGTTTTTATAACATAAAATCTGTACAACATAAAAAAATCTGGAGATGGGGGAAATTGCTTAACAGAATTGCCTATGAGGCGAATCTGTACAACTCCTGTTCCAGAAGTTTTTTAATTGACACAACATAGACTGTGGGTCCTTTGATGGCAATTTTTGTGTAATGATTTTAGTGTAAGGTTTTTTATCATTGTTTTAATTATTTATTGATATGTGATGTTTTACTGTTTTAAATCTTTGATTGTAAGCCGCCCAGAGACCTTTGAGTAGTGGACGGCATATAAGCTGTAAAAAAATAATAAATAAATAAATAAATAAATAAATAAATAAATAAATAAATAAATAAATAAATAAATAAAAATGGCCGCGATTAGGCATTGCTCTGTTTTCAATGCATTCCTATAGGAAATTTGTATAAAGGAAAATTTGCTTAACAGAATTTCATTTGGAACAAATAAATTCCTTTATACAAGGTACCACTGTACTGATAGCATTATTGTGGAGGCCAATGCATTGAGGAGGACAATATTTCTTCTGGAACCACTTGAACAGCTGTTTCTTGCATCAATGCTCAGAATGCTTCGGGTCCCCAATTAGGGATGTGCCATGTTGTGACATGCTGATGCTGCCAGAATTCTACACAGTGGGTCCTATGTCCTAAAAAACCCAAACCAGGCCTCCCGATGCAAGATGAATTAAACATTTGAGGTCAAGAAGGACAACTTCACAGAGCCTATTACTCAAACAAGCCGTGTTGACTGAATCAACCCAAAATGTCTGTGCAAGCGGGTGTCCGTCACTTCAATTGCTTCACATCAGCCTGACAGCCTCCTCTAAGTGCCTTGTAGGACTGGAGATTGTTTGCCCTGAGTATTCCAGATAAAGGAATGAGGTGAACTAGACTCACGGGGTACAGATGGAATAAAAAAATGTGTTGGTTTTGCCACTGAAGGTATGTGCACTGGTTTGGAAAAAGAAAAAGAAAAAGAAAAATGGGGGAGGGGGGAAGAATAATAGCTGCTGAAATAGGTCTGTGAATGAGATGTATCTGTGTGGATCATTTCCTCTCCTCTCCTGTGCAACCAACCCCATGGGGTCTAATTCCAGGCTCTCTCTTCGTTAATCCGGGCCCCTGCCCTGATATCAGTAAATGAGACAGCTGTGTTTTCCCCTGCTAATTCAGGCAAATCCCTACCCAAACTCCCCAGCGGCTGGCAAAGAGGAGCTTGCAACCCTGGTCACAGAAAAAAATATTAATTATGTCGAGCTGGGCAAGCAGTTGGCCTTTTATTGTAATTAAGCAGGATCATTTAATGGGGGGGGGGAGAGAGAGGTGCAGGCAGGGGGAAGAAAGACATTCAGACAAACTGGGGTGACCCAAGGTCTCTGGAGAGTCTGTCATCAGTGCAGGGGGGCAGGCAGGCAAAGGCACGCAGTCTGTGTTTATTTATTTATTTTTGTACTTATTGTTAAACATCTTGAGAGCTTGAAGTCAACACAAACTCTTCCAGTGTGCACCGCCTGACTGTTGAGAAAAGCTGGTGTGCAGCCCTGTTGACCAAAGGAGAAATATTACCAAGAACCTTCCAGAACAATAGGGGTCACAATTCCTTTCTACCTTTTTTTTTTTTTTGCTAACTCTGTGGCTGTCTCTGATACAGACCTATGAGCCTCTTCTATATTTCTTTAACCATTCTTTTTATGTGTTCATCCCTCCACCAGTCTGTCTTGCTGGTCTTATTCAGGAATGAACCACAAGATGGTTCATCTTTCTTCTATATGACCACAGTGTGCTTGGTATAAACCAAAGGGTCAGAAATTTGCTTTTTGTGGGGCAAACAGTTTATTGTATCCCCCCCCCCCATTTTATCACCTGAGGTCTCTTGTACCACATGTACTCACATTTCGGCAATATGTGAAACATACACACACATGCTCATGTCCACATACTCATGCACACAAACACAGATAGAAAAAGAGACAAAGAGAAAGAGCATGTCTATTATTTCATTATTCCATTCTCAGAGTTTTCAGGGCCAAACCTAAGACTATGGGCGCTTTTACACGACCCCTAAAATCCGGAGCAAAGGGCTCCCAGATCTGGAGCTTAAAAATGTTTTCCCACCAGCTCCGGACTTTAAACAAAATTAAGTACGACCATGCCCACCTAAGCGCGTCCCAGCGTATTTTCCAAGTACCTGGTCTCCGAAGATGAAAAATTTCTGATGCGGATGTAAAGCAGTGAGTGCCGGGCTCTCCTCATCTTGTGCTTTTTGTTGTTGTTTTGCCCCTGCCCTTTTAAGAGACTGGAATGGTTCCCGGAGCAGCTCGACGGCAGAGCGGAGGTGAGCCTGCATTCTTTTCTCCCTTTCTCCCTCCCCTCACGCAGACAGGAGCCAGGGGGTGCGGAGGGGTGGGAACACAGGAAGAGCGACAAACTCCCAAGATCTCTGGTCCGAATTTAAGTTGCCAGCGGATCTTAGGGGTCCTGTAAAAGCGCCCTATGAGTGTTTGTTTGGGGGCAAGATTTTCTTTGTGCTCTCCAAAGAAGGCTTGTTGTAAGCGTTAGAGTTAGAGTTGGGGTTAGGGTTAGGGTTAGGTATAAGAGTGTTTTGATATAAGAGTGTTTTGGTTTACCAGCATGCTTCTGGAACCCATGATGCTCATAGTAGACCAAGGTACAGTATTACTGTACTGTATATGCAATGTGGAGCTTTGGACTCCTTTCACATCTGTACACTCCAGCAGCTGAACATCCTTTTAAAGTTAGTCCTGTTGTGTTTTTATTCTTAGCTGTTCCCCAGTGGCTAATTGAGTGCCATCTAACCTGGGGGTGTCATCTCCCAGCACTGTCCTCTTAAAATATTTCATTATTGGAGGTTTAAGGCAGATAATGCTTTCTGACGTGCTCTGCAGTTGCCTCCTTCTGCACAATACAGTACTAACAAGAGTTAGCTTCAATATCCCTGTCATTATTGTCTGTGAAAGATCCTCTGCCAGTGTCACCTTCTATTGCTGCTGCCACCCGGTTGCTGGCCTTCAACAATTTCCCTGCTCACATCACCACTGGAACTATCAATTCTCTTCTCCTGATGTGACTGTTAATTGCTAAAGAGGGTGGCTACATCTTAGTCTGGTGTATCAGCTTTGACCATAACCTCCTGGGTTGAACCTTAGGTCCAGACTTTTAATGAAGCCTAGCTTTCTGTCAGATTCCCTGATATACTCAAACCCTCTCGCCACATTAGGGTATTCAGTACTTCCAAAGGGAGGTGGGTAGTAAAGGCAACTGACAAATAATTAATTAGTAGTTAACAAATACATGCATATCTACAGAAACAACAGAGCAAGAGAACATTAGGCCAAGGAATGAGATGTAAATGGATAAATAGATAATTATAAATATTTCTTTTAATACTAACCAAATTGTAGCTCTGGAAGCGATCCCATACAGCTCCTGTCCTAAGCAATGAATTAATGAAATTGCTTTTTTCTCTCTCTCTAGCTCTCTGAGTTAAATAGCATTGCAAACAGCTGGCATCTGCACCAACTAATTCATAAATTGGGAAAGGAGAACGGTTGAGTTGGGCCAGAGTATCTCCAGAGAATCCTCGCAAGCTGAAAATAAAATTGACACAATAAAGTAGGCATCACAACTGAGAGTGTTAGGAAAGATTGGTTTGTCCTAAGGAAGTTTTTCATTTATTTAAATGCTTCTCTCTTATACCACCTTCTTGTAAACATTGTAAATAAACAAATCTATGCTCCCAAACAGATCGTCAACATGGGAAGATACTCCTCAATTCTAATCAGTCTCATGGAATATACTCACTCCCCAATAAACAGCACTTTGGCATGTAATTTTAAAAAAATGTTTGACCAGAATTGTTCAACCTTCCTGCTGCACAGATTAAGTGCCAGCCTTGTTAAAGTCTGCCTCTTGACGTCGCAGACCCTTCTGTACTCAGGATAAAGCCCATACTGTACTTATACAGTAGTACCTCAACTTACAAATTTAATCCATTCCGAATGCATGCTCTTAACTTGAACTACTCTTAAATTGGGGTACCTATCTAAAAAAATTGAAAAAATAAGTTAAAAATTTTTTAAAAAGGAAAAAAATATTTGTAAGTCGAGCAGACCATATCTAAAATTTGTAAGGTGGCAGTTGAAATGCCAACAGTTTTCCGATCTTAAGTCAAATTGCTTTTAAGTCGAGCTGCTCTTAAGTTGGGGTACCACTGTATTTAAAGCTGTCCTGCCAAGGCCAGCCCTACCACTACCTTGATTGAGGCAATTGTCTCATGTAGCAGATGTGAGGCACCATGAAAAGGCAATAACCAGTGAGTTGGTAATGTTCCTACATTTTACTGCCAAGTTTTTTAAAAAAAAAAAGAAAAATAACTGGCAGAAGAAAGCCTAGTCAACATCTATTGCTGCTACAGGAGGCGAGCTTAATTCTCTCTGCAGCCCCCCCCTCCCCAAAAAATGATTATAAGAGAAATTTCTTCATATACCAGGATTCAGCCCAGGAAGGATGCTTCCGTTGGCACAAGATTCAACTCTGTAAAGCAGCAGGTATGTTACAGAATGAGAAACGTCAGCCCTCCAGATATTTTGGACTGCAATTCCCATCAGAAACAAGACAGGATTTATACTCAGGACATTGTGTAACTAATATACAGTACTGTATGTTGTAAATATCGAACAAAACAGAGGTTCCTGCACCATCTTGCAGCTGACAGTTGCCAACTTATTAACTAGTTGGTGCTGCTCCTATGCCTTTGACACCAATTCATAGGGCATATCTCCATGGCATGAAAACAAGGGTTGATCTATGTAAGAATTCAGTTCCAGCCTCTGTTTGTGGGGTTCAGTGCTAGAACAGATGAAACAAGTACAGATCCATATGACTGTGCAGCTGTAGAGTGAGTGCCTCTCCCTAACTAGTCCCACAAGATTAACAAGAGTGAGTACTTTGGGTCCTTTTCCAAGGAGAAAGGTGGGGTAAAAATAATCTGAAAGAAAGAAAGAAAGAAAGAAAGAAAGAAAGAAAGAAAGAAAGAAAGAAAGAAAGAAAGAAAGAAAGAAAGAAAGAAAGAAAGAAAGAAAGAAAGAAAGAAAGGGAGGGAGGGAGGGAGGGAGGAAGGTGTGAAGGGCTTCAAAATTAGAGGTAAACATTTCAGGTAGGCTTCATCACAGTATCTCTCCCACCCTCTAGAACAGCGGTTCGCAAACTGTTCATCCCAACAGTTTCATTCATTGCATTAAAGTCAACCGAGCATTACGTTTACACTGTTTTTTCTTCTTCTTTTCCTAAGTATTCAAGCCACTTTAAGGGTAGCTGTGCCGTGAATATTTTTTTTTAGCTCAAAAAGCCACGGTGAAAAAAGTTTGAGAACCACTGCTCTAGAAAATTAATTCTGCACTGAAAAATTCACACCTGGTTTCTGAGCAGGGAGCCCTCGGTAAAGACACAAGAAGAAACCAAGCCATTTATTTTCTGGATCGGTCGGCAACCCTCCTTGCTGCTGATGGACTGGTATTTGCTGCTTCTCCTGCTCCAGTTCATCCCAGTGGATCCTTATCACCTTTTCTGTTTCTCCACCCCATAATACAGGCCAGCATGTTGGTTGGCCCCTAACAGATAAGCTTCGTCATCTCTCAGCAGAAAGCAAAACCTAAGGGCTGCAGGCTAGAGATGGAGAAAGGGGGGGGGAGAGAAAGGAGGAGAGTTAAAGAATAGGTTCTTAAAAAGTCACCCGCCACATCTTTCCCTAATCCGCTTCCTCTTGCCCAGGGCACCTGAAGCAAGAGCACTCAGAAAAAGTGAAAGAAAAACAGAGAAGAGAGAAATGGTTAAAACAGTAATCACAGAGTCGGAGGAAATGGAAATGAGGGTGGGGGTGGGCAGAGGAAGTGATGCTGGAAGTTGCAAGGACAGAAAAAGATTCCCCCCCCTTGTCCTTTTGTTTTAAAGCTAAAAGTGTAAAGGCCATCAATTCCTTCCACTTTGCATCCCCTCCGCATGTTTGTTGAGGAATAAAACCCTATGGGGCTGAACAGGACCAATACATTTGCATCAGCTTGCATTCTTAAAACCCTAGGTGGCAAGTGTCCAGGAAGCAACGATGTCATCAGAAGAAAAGTGTGCACTTGAACACACCAGAAAGGGTTCCTTTTGTTGGGAACCATCTCTCTTATAGGATTGCTCCATTAATAATTGGGAATGAATGCTGGCTCTGGAAAAGCACGTACTTCCCAGACAACCAACCTCTTATAAGAGAACGACACCAACTGGTTAGTTGGTTCAGTTTACAGCAAAACAGGGAAGCAAAATGGGACTCAAACATGTCTGTGTCACCATCACCAGCACACACATGCCAATGGTTCAAATTTGGTGCAGTTCAAATCACATCAAGGATTCCTTCCCTTTTCATAGAGGTATATAGATTCATTGGAGGCAGAAGGCTGGACAGCTAGTTTGGATGACAAACGGAGCCAGGGACAAAATGAGTATTCTCTCTCTCTCTCTCTCTCTCTCATACATACACACTGTGAAGCAGGCATCCACAGCACCATCCATTCATTCCTTGATTCCACAATACAGTGATGCCTTGTATAAAGGAATTAATTCATTAAGCAAAATTTCCTTTATACAAATTTCCCATAAGAATGGATTGAAAACGGAGTAATCCCTAATCGTGACCATTTTTATGTTGTAAGGATTCATCCCATAGGCAATTCTGTTAAGCAAATTTCCCCTATCTCTGGAATTTTTAATGTTGTACAGATTTTGTGTTATACAAACCATTTGTTATACGAGGGTCCACTGTACTTGTCATCATTGCACCTGCACACACCTCTTCTGATTCAGCTTCAGAAGACAAACAACACCCAGAGTAAAAACGGTCTAGAGAGAGAGAGAAGCTTCCAATTATACTTGCCCTTGATCCACCCTAAATCAGCACTGTGGCAAGTGAAAAAAATGTTCGCACATTTAGCAGTAAGGCTACTGACATCCCAGATCTCAACAAGCCTGTGGATAGAGGTAAAATAGAAGACACTGAGTGGAACACTACTGGTGTTTGCATATGTTATGGATAACTTCTTCTTCTTCTTCTTCTTCTTCTTCTTCTTCTTCTTCTTCTTCTTCACTTTTGTCCCACTTAGGTCTGCTGTTCTGGGTTTTTTTGCCTTCCACTTGGCATGATTGTGGGCTATGTCTGGGTGAACCTGGGACAACTTCATGTCATTGTCGAGGGTGTTCATCCAGTGCTGTTTTGGTTGCCCCTCAGCCAGGATCGTCTGACCTCCAGGGTGAGATCCTTTTTGGCCAGTTTCCTCATCGGCATGAAAGACGTGTCCATGCCAATGCAATCGGGCTTCTTGCATCTTGTCTGCAATTGTTGTAATGCCACATTTATGTCGGATGTCATCACGGTACACATGATCATCTTGTGTGAGGCCGGAGGTCAATTGCACTATCTTTGTCTCCACAACACCAAGGTGATGTTCGACTTCTTGTAGATACATTATGGATAACTGTCATGACTAGAGATGGGCACGACTTGAAAAAAAAATTTTTCGAGTTGTCGTTAGTCGGGCCAGTCCCATTTTGGGTCGTTTCCGGTTTTCGCGAAAATTCGCAAAAATTAGTCGGTTCGTTTTTTCGTTTTTTCGTTGTCGTTAGTACTGGTTTTTTTTGGGGGGGGAGCGGGCTCCTGGAGGCACCTCTGTGGGGTGGGTGCCTCCTCTGGCCTGCTATAAAGGGAAAGTGGGCTCCTGGAGGCACCCGTGGGTGCCTCCTGCCACTAGGAAGGGGAAGCAGGCTCCAAGAGAGACCCCTCTACATGGGGGTCTCCCTTCCTCACCTGCTGCTGCTGCAAAATGCTATGCAATAGCCATATGGATATTGCATAACATAATGTGCAGACGTGAGACCAGTGTGAGAGTGATAGGGTCATACCCGCCCTTCACAAGGCTCCCGCACCACCATGTCTCACACAGAAGGGAATTGTACTTGCTGCGTGTAGTGCAATGCAAGCAAGTAGATCTGGCTTTAAGGTGGCTTAGTGCAAGAGCTAGGGTTAGGCTAGTGACGGGTAAGGTTACGGTGGGCTAGTGGGTTGCACCTCTGGGTGCCTCTCTGACCCACTAAGAAGACAGTCTGTGACGTATGGGTACGGAGTCAAGGGTTAGGGTTAGGGCTAGGGCAGGTTTTAGGGGGCTTTTTGGCACATCCCAGAAGGCTCCATGGGCAAGTGGCCATGCGACTGGTGGGATGGCTCCAAAAATTTGCATGGTTGTCCACTCCCACATGGCTGGCCACTTGGCCAGCCCATCATTGCGCAGGTGTAAATAAAATAAAATAAAATAAAATCAATGGAGGACAGAGGAGGAGAGGAGAGACATTTTGTTGCAAGAAAAAACCCACTGCTACTGTGAAAAATCTGGCAGTTTATAAATTTTCGCGTGTTTCTGTTGTGCTTGTGTGTTTTTGGACCACGATTTCAAAAACAATATTGCGTTTGCCGCCCCATTTTGGATCCCCCGCCCGCACCGCATGGCATGGCGATGGCGACTCGCGAGTCCGGCTGCCCAGGACGGGGGGGAGGCGGGACCCCCCCCTCCAGAAACACCCCTCCGGTAGGTGCCCTGCGCCCTTAGTCAAGCAGGCATTTTTCCGCCTGCTTTTTTGGCCCGGGAATGGGTGGGGGGAGAGTTTAAAAGTTTTTTCCTGTGCCGTCCGTGCCGCTTGCTTGCGCTTTAATTGCGGCGGCCGGCGGCGAGACTGGGCTTTTTGCTGGCTGGCTGCGAGCCTGCGGCGAGTCCCACCAGAGCAGCCCAGGACGGGGGATGAGGGGAGGCCGGGGACCTCCAGAAACAACCCCTCTGGTAGGTGCCCTGAGGCACGGCAGGCATTTTCCCGCCTGCTTTTTGGCCGGGAACCGGGTTTTTTTAACTTTTAAAAACTTTTTTTCTGTGCCGCGTGTGGCATCGCGCGATCTCGCGATGCAAGGAACGAGCACGACAAATCAGACCAAAATTGTTCGTTCGTCGGTTCGAGCTCGAAGTCTGGGGGAGTAATTCCCGTTACCGTTTCCGTAGAGTAACAGAACCGAGTAACGGAAACGGAAACGGAAATACCGCTAAGTCGTGCCCATCTCTAGTCATGACCAATTGCAGCGAATTGACAAGGTGCTGAGGCACGTCACAATTGCACAAGATCAGGCATAGAACAGAGATATCCCTCAACACAATAATCAATAAGGGGTGGCAACTTGCACAGACTTGCACATAACACTATCAGCATCCTGGCCTTGATGTGCCCAGAGCACTTTTGACAACTTCCCTACACTACTCCTCTTGGGAGTCATGTGATAAGAGGGGACATCTTGAGTGTATCGACACTATACAGTCGTATCAGTTTGATACTACCACATGTGCCGTGGTCCCATCCTATGGAATCTTTGGATTCATAGTTTGATTAGGGATTTAGAATTCTCCATTGTAATTTAGAGGAATCTGTTAGGGCTTTCTAGCCAATAACTTGATGTTATCTCTACCAGCTCCAGTTCTATGATTCCATTAAAGCTAAAGCAGTAACAAGTCACTGTAATAGTGTAGCTACAGCCATCCCCTTAAAATAATGGTTGAACTTTGAGTCTCCAAATATTCATGGACTAAAACTCACAGAAGCCTTCACTACAAGCTGTATTGGACAGGATTTCTGGGAGTTGCAGTCTAAGAACATCTGAGGAAACAAATTTGGGAACCCTGCCCTAAAAGGACTAGTGACTCCTTAAAGAATAGGAAAGAGAGTTTTGGGATAAATGTCTCACAGTGAAAGGATAAAAGAAACTGAGCCATCCAAAAGGGCTCAAATCTTGAGACTATATACGTTACAGAAGGCACCACAACGGACTCAAGCCAAGAGCCTTAACCCCCTTAAGTCTGTGGTGAGCAGTTGCGTTTTAATTTTGTGACACAATTAAGACCAACTTGGTGCCAACCGAGTTTCCAAGAGGAAAGCATGCCACAGCCAAAGTACTGCAGACTACGAAGCCCTCTTCTGTGCATCCATTCTTAATGATGGGATACAGAGGAGGGCCTTCTTCATGATCCGGCAGAAATGTACAGGGAGAGGAAGTCCCTCAGCTGTCCTGGTCTGAGGATGTTCAGAGCTTATTAAGTCAACATCATCAGCTTGAACGCAGACCAGAATCATATTGGCAACCAATTCAATTATTTCCTAACAGGTATCATACGGCTTCCAAAAGGTATGCCTGTCAGCTATCTTCCTGCAGCATTCAGGTGATTGGGTTTGGGTTTTAGCATTGGCAGTGTCCTCTCATGTAGCCCCAAATTAATGAATAACTTTTTATTGAACAAACTTGTCAACCGATCATTTATAACTTTGCCCAATTTAAAAGTCTTGGCCACTTCAACACTAACTCAGGTAAGTCAATCAGATTCTTTAGTCATCAGGCACCCTGAAGCGCTCCCTGTCCATTGGTTTCCTGAGGCGCCCCATTCCACCATGATGTGGATGTCTTGCCCAATTGAGGTTCATCGATCCCTGCTTGGTGGACATCTTCCCTTTGGGGTACACAGGAACTCTCCATTCCACTGGCTCTGTATCTCCAAGTTGGACTTGAGCCCTGCTCTCCTTCAGCTCAGCCTTCTCCCTTATATCCTCCTCCCACCATTCTGTCTCCTCCTCCATTACCAGAACCACCTCAGCTATTGGTTCCTTCTTTCCCTTCCTTCCTGCCTTAAGAGTCTTGCTGTCAGTCACTCTTTTCCCACTCCTTTGCTCCCTTATGAATGTTCATTTTCTCTATTCCCGGCAACACAGTATACATTGCTTGACATTCAGCACTCTGGTCTGAGGGAGGGGACTGCACACTACCAGTTTCCCTTCTGGTATTGGGACCTTCTGCACAACTCACTAGAGCATCCATATTGTCTTCAAGGGCAGCCCCACACAAAGTGTACTGCAGTAGTCTTACTGGTGCCTGAACTGCTGGGGATAAGTTGTCCCTGTCCAGGAATGGTTGTCGCTGGTGGGAGCTCAAAGGCATGCTGGGCCACCAAATTCATCTGGACCTCTGGCGACAGAGATGGATCCAGGACTACTTTGAATCTATGCACCTGCTCCTTCGGGGCATGCAACCCCATTTAGAACAGGTTGCCTGTCCACCTCCTGATCATGGCTACTGCATAACCACACAGAGCCTGTGTCTCATTAGAAGTCAGCTGCGGCTTATTGGCCCTCATTCAGCCCATTGGAAGCTCCAGATATAACAACCTAGCACCTACACAATCTCAGCTGGCTGTGCTGATAAAGAGAGACCAGCAGATGGATGGCAAACCCAAATCTATTGCTGAACTCTCTCTTTTTTTTATTTTTTTTATAACATTTTTATTATATTGCTGAACTCTCTCAGTGGCTTCATTTGGATATTAAACAGCAATGAGAGAACAGAGCAGCATCTGTGACCATGTGCACCTTAATCACTGTGGGGCTGAACAGAAGTCTCCTAATGTCACGCTCTGGAATTGTAGGATTTTTTTTTTGTCTCAGGAATCAGAACATATTTGTAACTGCACGTCTTTATTAGGCCGGGGGTTGGGGATTCATGTATTCCAACTCAGGGAACAAAATTTATTCAGGCAGTGATCTTAACCCAAATGCACCTGGTCCCACTCAAGTAAGGATGCACTTGCTGTACCACGGTCCTTTCTTCGCCCACTCTGGAGCCCAAGAGGCCTACAATCAATAGAGAAGTTCAGGTGAAGCTGTCCAGTTGGCCCCAAGCTCAGGACCTTGCCCCAAAAGGGGACATTTGTAATGCAACTGTGTAGCTGCCCCAATCCAGTGAGATCCTCTTCAGGGAAGGATGCCCCATGATCACGTCATTCAAAGTTCCAGGCATTGCCCTCCTCACGGAGCCACCACATGAGATTTTAGAGGTCAAGTTGAGCCAAGGGTCAAGCTTACCTGTGACGAGACAGGCTGATTCACGTGTTGTCTCTGAAACAGGGTGTGATGTTCAGGAAAAAAAGTGTAAGTATAATATATTTGTTCTCCCTCTCTTGTAACCATATGCACCCTCATTGCCAAGGCACAGATATGTTCCCTAAGGTAGGTGGGCAAACCACTCATATCCCACTCAGTCCAAGAGCCCACCTTAGCTCATGATGGCGGTTACTTCACGTACCTCTCAGACCTCTCCGCTGCCCCGCTGCGGACCAGTTCGTTGCGACGGAACCTCACGTACCTGCGAGTTGAAGGTGAGGTCGCCTCGACCACGCCCCCCGAAGCGCGCCACAAGTGGGGTTAGCGATTCCCCTCGCCGACCACTGGAATCTCCTCAATGTGCTTCTCAATCCGAATTGAGGACACGTGTGGTTTTTGTGAATCTGCATTGTGAAATCATTTTTCCCCTTTGCTGGTTTATTTTTCCTTTTTGGTGGCCTCGGAGAACCGGAATATTGACATGTCGGTTTTCTGGATTTTCTGATCGTACTCCGGAGCCCATTCCAATGCTGTAACAAAGAGTTATTAAAAGGAGCTGACCAGAAAGGGAGATTGGGGACGGAAGCATTTCTTTGTCCACACAGCACATATTTAAACTGTGATGTTTGACGCTGCAAGATATGATGGCTGCTGCCAACCCAGGCAGTTTTAAAAGGGACCCAGGCATATTCATAGGGGATAAGTCTGTTGATAGGTACTAGTCATCATGGCAATATGTTGCCTCCAGTCTCAAAGGTACCATGGCTTTGAATGCACGAAAAACTGCCCTGATGTTCTTCCCCTTGGCTGCTAGCAGGATTCGTTGACTGACTGCAAAGGAATACAGGGACACAAGGAATAAAAAGGCAGCCTCGCACAATTAAACATTGCTTAGAAAACCGCCTCCTGCATTGCATGACGTCAAGAGTCCATCCGCGTACCCATAGCAAGTATCCATGGGGTACTACTTTAGTTTCACCACAGCAGATTGACTGTCTGGCTGGAGAGAAAAAAATGTGCAAAGATGCCAGCCTAAATCCGATTGGTAGGCCCAAAAAGAGCAGATTCACTTATAAATCAACAGCTGGAACTGTAAGATGGCACCTAATGTAAATCCTGTTAAGCCAATGGCCCTACTCAAACAGAGACTAACCATGGGATTGAGACCACTACAGAGGAGTTGTACACCTTGAGCTGGGACACATTCTCCTTGATCTCAATAAAGATGCATTGTTGCAAAGTGAATTTGTTTCCTGAGATTTAAAAACAAATTCCTTACAAGTGCCTCCCCCACCCCCAACTCCCAGTATTTAAACGCAACCATCATACTTTTAAAAAAATGCACACCCTTGACTGCTGTTTCCTGACACCCAGCAATAGGTCCGTGAGCAATTGGGAGGTTGCTGCCTCCTCTTACCCAATGGTAGGGCCAGTCCTTGATGGGGCTCTTGTTTTCCAGGCTAGACTCCTGGGCATAATCTCCCCACCCGCACCCCAAGCCCCTGGGAAAGGTGTTTATATATGGCGTGTAGCCCCTGTTTCCCATCCTCTGTGCCAACCTGAGCTTAGTCGTGTTTTGGGTGGGTTGGGGTGGGTGGGGATGGAGTGGCAGCAAACGGGGAAAGGAAAAGGGGGACGGGGAGGGCCATTAGGGCAGAAAGAAAGAGAAAAGAAAGAGGAAAAAAAGAAAGACATCTGTGAGGGCGCATGTGATGAGCAAAGAGCGAGTGGCGAGTGGGAACTCGCGAAGGGCAGAAAAGAAAGAATCCGAATCAGCAGATCCGACTGTTAATGGATGGATTGGGGGCGGCGGCGGGGGGGGGGGGTTGCGGACGGGCGGAGCTGCCTGTCCTGGGCGCTCCCTCGCCGCCACCACGCTACCCGCCTCCTGCTTGCACTCCAATCCCCTCCAAAGCCGGGTGCATTAAAGCGCGAGGATTTTCCGAGCGGATTTCCCTGCCCGCCGTTTCGCTGCCCTCTCTAATTCCAGCGGGCGCCCAGCGGCTGGGCTGACGGGGCGCCAAGCCGCCAACCCCACCCTCAAACTCCACTTCTCTTTCCCCCCCCCTTCCCCTCCTCCCCATACCTTTCCGCCCCCCCCCCCCCCCCCCCCCCCTGAGACGGGGCTAGGGGACATCGGCGCGCCAGGAAGGGGAAGCCGGAGATGCCGAGCAGAGGCACGGTCGCCCTCGAGCCCCTGGGATCCCGAAGGAAGGCGAGAGCGACGAGGGACCCGGGCGTCAGGTAGGTCGCACTGAGAGAGAGAGAGAGAGAGAGAGAGAGAGAGAGAGAGAGAGAGAGAGAGAGAGGATGGATGGATGGATGGATGGATGGATGGATGGATGGATGGATGGAGGCGGGTATTGTGCAGCGGGGAGGGAGTCTGAGGCTCCAGACAGGGGGCACCACATGCAAAAATAAAATAAAAAAGAAGGTGGGATGTGCACGGAGCAAGATGACAGTAGTGTCTCTGAGCATTTGCAGAGTGGTGCCCCATGCCATCCCGCTGGCATCCATGCAGCCCATTCCGGGCGCAATGACCCCCTATGAGCCCCGGGAGAGAGCTCTCCCGCTTCAGACCGCAGGCGTATAAGAATGTCAGGGCAACTATATAATTCCCCCCGTCGGGATGAGGCTCCCAGCGCTTATTTATTTTATTTATTTATTTATTCAATTTATATGCCGCCCACTACCCAAAGGTCTCTGGGCGTCTTACAATCAAAGAATTAAAACAATTTAAAATACTTATAAATAAAATATCAATAAATCATCAAACAGTAATAAAAACCTTCTTTAAAATCATCATCCTAAAATTGTCATCAGCGACCCACAATCTATATTGTATCAATTAAAAACCTTCTGGAACAGGAAGGTTTTTACCTGGCGCCGAAATGTAATCAGTGTTGGCGCCAGGCGGATCTCAATAGGGAGGGCATTCCATAACTTGGGAGCAGCTTGAAAAGTGCCTCTCCCGCAGCCGCCCACCTGCTCCTTCAACCGGCTGGCCGCCCTTTCTCCCTTGGCTGATGAGGAGATGGTGCCTCTGAACATGCGTGGAGTACTTCTTCACCTCCTCTCACACACACTTGTCCCGGCAGCTCCTTGGACCGCGAGTTCCCGCCCAAGATGTGGAGGAGGACCAGCGGGGCTTAGTTTCTAGAGACAAAAGAAGTGGGGGACATGGTGGCAGCACCCCGTCTGAGGAGACCCTTCCCTGATGACTGAGGAGGAAGAGGCGCTCAGGGGTTCTTCCTAGCGGCCCAATTTGCTTCCCAGGAGCGGGTTTTCATGTGGGGGGTTCACAGCCCCTAGTAGAGGTTGTGTTCCTCAAACAGTCGTGTGTAGAGCTTTGTGGCTTGGTTTGTTCGAAAGCAGGTGTCCTGTAAAGGGGATAGGAGGTTGAGTGGGTTTCACTCCCCTGCCCAGATGGGACAAGGAAATGGGTGGGCTAGCTTGCAGGATGGAAAGGCGGGGAGGGGGGCTTACAAATTTTAGGGATAGAGAAAATTCTGGTGATGCTGGGCTCCATCCCCTAATGGCACCCTCCTGATGTGTCCAACTACAGTTCCCATCATCACTAGTCATCTGGGCATTGTAGTCCACCGCTTTTGCAAGGGAGAATCAGCCACTGGATGAAGTGAGGACTAGAAGGAATCACCAGGGGTGGGAGAGAAGGAGAGGGAGGTAGTTGTGGGCAGGGGCACAATCCACAGTGGTAACTCTCTTGGGGGGGGGGGTTCCAGCTGATTTTCGTGAGCAATTGGGAAGTTGCCACGTGAAACCAGCTGCCACCACCTCCAACTGGCTGCAACTCTACAGGATTTTACACCAGAGGTTTTCCAAGTCTTACCTTGGGCTTGTTCCCCAATGGTCTCCCATCCACCCACTCACTCAGTGGTTCTCAACCTGTGGTTCTCCAGATGTTCCTGGACTGCAACTCCCATAAGCCTTCATCACTCGCTGAGCTGGCCAGGATTTCTGGGAATTGCACTCCAGGAACATCTGGGGACCCACAGGTTGAGAACCACAGCACTAACGGGTTCTGACCCTCCTTAGCTTCTTTCTACAAGCAAGATGAGAACAGCAAGTTTAGGATGGTATTGCAGACCATTATGCTAGGCTGAGCTCCAGGAAAATATATGACCTGAAGAGCCATGTGGCTGATATCAGGTCAGATGTAGGGACTCCATTAGCTCAGGGGTCTGGGACAAATTTGAAACCAATGGCTATTCCACAAAAGAGGAAGCTGGAGACAGAGATTTTGAGGTGGTCTCCATCTGTCACAACGAGAAGCATCTTATATAGTCACACAAATTAACCCCTCCTTTTGTTGGCTGAAATCCTATTGCTTAAATTGCACTAGAGTAGGCAGGTCTATTGAATCAGGAAGAATTTAATGAGTCAACTCCTCAAGTAATTTCCATTGATTCAAATGGATCACCTCTAGTGCCGAGCCAATGGATTTCAGCCATCGTGTGGCTCACACACTGCAGATGGGTAAACTGAGGGACAATGAACAATTTCCTACTGGATTCTTCTGATTGGGTAAGTGGAGGGAAGACGTGTCACCACTTTTGAGACACAAAGTCTCCAGCAAGGCAACAAGATTAAAAGAATGAGCCGGTCGCTGGTGCAGTGGAGGCACCAGCAAAACGTAGAAGAATCCGTCCCATTCAGACACGCTGAGTGAAAGGGGCAGCCTTTGTGGCCACTGGCTTCCAGTGGGTCAGACTACTTGCTCAACAAGAAACAAGCAAGCTGTCTCCAGTGGTGACATGAGCTTTAGGAGTCTGTATGGAGCAGGAGGTGCCACAAGAGACAAACCTTTGGGTCTCTTGTGAAATCACAAGGGCAGGGCTGGCCCTACCATTAGGCAATTGGGGGCAGTTCTCCTTGGGTTTTAATGAAGGGCCAGCAAATGGTTAATCATTTGATTTTTAATATATAGTATATATCATGAGTTGCCTAGATGCCCTAAGCACATCCGATCTCGCCCAATTTTGGAAGCTAAGCAGGGTCAGCCCTGGTTAGTACTTGGATGGGAGACCATCAGGGAATACCAGGTGCTGTAGGTGCCTGGAGTAGGAACTGGCAAACCACTCCAGTATTCCTGCCAAGAAAACTCCATGATCATGGGGTCACGTAGAGTCGGTCACGACTGTAACAATACAACACACACACAACATATATATCATTATTACATTTGCCCTACAAGGTGTTGATGGGGTTTTATTTATTGATTGATTGATTGATTGATTTATACATCTTGTATGCCACCCACTACCCAAAGGCCTCTGGGAAGCTTACAATTATGCATCATGTGTGATAAAAAGTCATTATGTACTTTGGTGAAAGAGTGTTTGACTAAGGTACACTTCAGGAACAAACCCTCCCAGCCTGGCTAAGCACAGACCATTTCTGGCATGCCATGACACACCATGTCCCACCACCACCCTCTCTGCAACTTTACCAGGGATCCTCTGGGGCTGCCCCCATACCTCTCACAACCAGGGCATTGCACCGACCTTTGGCTGAAAAGTTTTGATTTGGGTCGAAGGTCTTAAGAAAACAGAATGCTGGACTTCAGTCTGATCCAGTGTAGTTCTTAGGATTTTGACAAGAGTAGATGCGACACCTGCTAGGTTTGTCATTGCTGATGCCGTACCGTGTGGTGGGGAACATGGGGGCTCTGGAGGGCAGTGGAGTCCCACTAAGATAAAGGCTATAAAGGTGTGCCATTCATGGATGGGAGATGGGCATGCAGTCCAGGTTGTCTGGATCCCTTCCTAGTGGTGACTTACACGCTGGCAGCCCATGGATGCACTAGAAGTAGCCAAAGGACACGAAACTTGGGTTGGAATCCCATGGCGAGTAGTAGTAACTCCCAACTAGAATAGGTTTTCTGAATCCGTTTGCATCAAAGCCCCACTCTAAGGCGACTTGCTATGCTAAGCAAGAGGATTTCAGGCATTCATCTCTCTGTTGCTCCACATGCCAGTCATACTGGCTGTCATTTGAGATTCAGAGAAGGACCGGAGGAGTGGTGCTCTTTGGAAAGCAGCAGGAAAGGCGCGTTTCAGTGAGCAGTGCCATCTGTTAGCTACAGGGGACTTCTTGCCTCTCGCTGTGCTCCATTGACAAATGGTAGGCCATGAGCTCCCTGCAGGAGGTCCATTAAGAAGTGGCAGAACTGTTGCAAATACCTGTTCTTGGGCAGGCATTTTCTCTTTGCTTTTCTGCCAATGACAAAGATCAAGGCTGTTTGGACCAGGGGCAGATGAAGCCAAAATGGCCCACAAAGCTCCAGCTGAGGGTCCCTGATATTCAGCACAGGGTAAAAATAACATATATACAAAGTCCATTTATTTAATGTTCCACTGAGACCCCAGTGATTTTCAGACAATCAGCAGGAGAAAATAATTTGAAAGTCATTCTTCCAAAGGATTCATTTTTAATTTTAGACTGTGAAGTTTTCTTTTCTCTTCCTTTTCATTTTTCTTTTAATGGACACAAAGGCTTAATTCTCATGGAGCAGTGTCTGAACTATTCTGCTTTACACTACAAGTAGGAACTGACATAAATGAATGCCAGACATTAAACAAAAGTATCATCCACATAGAACATACATATAAGTATAGGTTCCCCCCAACCTGCTAGGGTTTTGGAAGGAGGGAGGCAAAATGACTTTATTCTCTCTCAGTCTCTCAAGATACATACATACATACAGTATGTATTGTTCTTTTAATGAATCATTCAGTCCTTTGAGTCCATCCTTTCTCCAACCAGCAGCCTGAATTATTCACCTCCAAGCACATTTTCACCAATTCACAGGGAACAAAGAGGTAAGGTATAGAGCAGGGGTGGGAACCTTCGCCCCTCCAGATGTTTTGGATTGCAACTCCCAGAATCCCAAAGCCTATATTGCCAACGATAAAGGACTGTGGGAGTTGAGGACCAAAACATATGGAGGGCCAAAGGTTCCCAACCCCGGTTTAGAGCCTGAAAGCTGTTGTCTTTGGCAGCTCTTGGGCATGTTGCTGGACCTCCGGGTTTTTTGCTTCAGAGGTTTGGTCTCCTCAGAGTATCTCGGGAGAAGACGAAAATCTCAAAGCGAGAGAGCAGAAAAGAGAGCAGGTTCTAACCTTAGGGAGACTGAAGGAGCCACCTCAGGAGGCAGATTCTAAGTGCCGTGAAAGAGCAGCAAATATTTAGCTATTTCTCATCATTCTATGGCTACTGCCGGGGATCTGCAAACCGCCCTTTCTCCTTTTTAATCCTGTTTAGAAGGAAGGGACCCTCCATTTCGTCTCCTGCCCCCAGCTTGATCCCTACAGAGGCTTCTCTTCTCCCTGCCTAATGCACGGAGCTCTTATCCCAGCAGCCCGGACTTTGGTAGCAATACCCTTTCTCTGCAGAGTGAGACACACGACTTCCAGCTTTAATCGGCGGCATTTCAGCTGCTGCCAGAATCACAGAGGGAGGTAAATAAAATCATACGGACTCTCAGAAATCACAGCCTGGTGCCCAGGATGCTCAAGCAGAGCAGCTTTTTCCAACTGTCTGCCAATGTCCTCCAGGGCCATCCCCAGTTACACTTCTCTTCCATGTTCCCTTTTCCCATTCAATAGCGCGTGCCCCCAACTATCCCAGTCTTCTCTTTGCTCTACTTCTCCTTGCATTCTGCTCCACTCTAAAATCCAGGTGCATGCTTCCACTCAATAAAAATGGCATTCTGTCAGGTCGGTTCTGACTGACGGCAACTCTTGTCATGATTTTCTGGGTAGAGAGTAATCCAAAATGGTTTCCCATTTGCTTTTTTCTGGGGTTGCTCTCAGAGTGTGCATCTTGCCCAAGGTTACGGAGGCTGGCTCTTCTCCTGTGTCATGTGGAATCAAAATTCCAACCTCTGGCTGCACGGCCAGAGACTGAACTCACTGGGCTATCCAGCCAACAGAGAGAAAGAGAGAGAGAGAGAGAGAGAGAGAGAGAGAGAGAGAGAGAGAGAGAGTCTACTGGTTTTACTTTTCATCTGAATTTTTTAATACACCAAATTCCAGTTTCCATGTTTATAGGGAGACAAAAGCTTCTATGACCTTTATGTTTTCAGAGGAAAACATGAAAATAAATAAACAGATCCTTGGAAGATGCGTCAGATACCCATTTCTGCCGGGCCGCGGGACTTTGGGTGGTCAGGTTCAGCACTCAGAGGTCTGAACAGCTCCCTGCTGCTCCACTTCTCCTCAGCCTTATTCTTTTCCTCAAAAACGCCTCCACGCAGATATCACCTCCCCCCCACACACACACACCATGCCTGTTTCTTGTATTATTTTATGCCTCAGCCCTTGTCATATTCCAGATCCTTAGGAAACCTGGCCCTTCTATGGAGAGGGTTTAAAATGATTCTGTGAATCTGCCTGTTTTATGTCGCTCCCTGCAGGGACGACTTCTTAATAGAAAAATTTTATTTAGAGGTAGGATAGGAGAGACAAGATACCATGAAGGCAGAGCTGCCAACGGGCACTGGAATAGCCTACCTGGATGTTGGGGCTTGGATTCCTTGAGATATTTTGCCTCTGTCCGTTTACATGTATCCCTTGTGACTCAGAAAACAAGCAGTGAGACCAGCTGAAAATAGATGCTTAAATGTCATACAGTCGGAGTCATAACGTCCACAACAGGGAAGCTCCAGACATGCCTTCTGCTGGCTAGAGCAGCCTTCTCTTCGCCACCCAGTCCTTTCGATAGGGGGTTGGGCAGCACCATTCTTCCTACCCAGGCAGGTCTGAGCATTACGAGATCACCCGGATACAGAGTGTTGCTGGATAGGCACTTTTTTTTCCCAGAAGGAGCCCAGAAGGCAGGGCAGCCTGGGCAGAGATTGACAGAAGGGGCGAGGGAGATTGCACTGCTAGCAAAGTTTTCTAGCTGGCCTTCTGGATGAGAGATACTTTTTTTGGAGAATTGTTGTGGCACAGAGATGGGGCAGACTTGAGGCTTATCGGATCTACTTGGGTTCTCCCCGCCCCTCATGGTACCTCTGGGTTTGCTACCTGGAGTCTGCAGTAATGGACATAAGTTTAAAATGTAAAAGAGGTGAGCCCAAGGATGAGTTTTGATGGCCAGAACTGAAGACAGCCCACAGTCTTTCCATGCACAGATCCATTTCTGGTTGCCTCCAAGCTCTCTTTAACAATGTACATTGGGGGGCGGTGGTGGTGGTCATTGTGATATTTTAAGAGCAAATCTATGAGGAAGTTAGTATTTTACTTCCGATCAACCCCACCAGTAAGAGACACATTGGTGGTTCCATAATTCCCGATTTCTTCACTTTTGTCTTACTCTTTTTTAAAAACAAAAATCACAGAAGGAAGAGATGACAAAACTATTCCTTGCTGAGCTCTACCATCCTAGGCAGCATGACGAATCAGAGTCGTGGTCAAGTTATGCACCAGTGTTTTCTACAAATGTTCATACCTTTCATAAACTGTATATCAAGGACAACTGACAGTCTGTTTACATGTCGCTTTCTTATTTTAACTATACTGTATGTATGCTGTGCTATACATATTGTTCTAAACAATGCCATATTTTAGTTTTTGCTAACATTTTAGAATGTGAGCGCAAGTCATTTTTCATACTTTGCTTTTTGCAAAGTTGCTTCTATTCCCCTTTCAGATATTTATAATAGTCAAAACAGTTTCCCCACTTTTTTCAAATTCTCTAACTGAGCATCTGTTTTGATAGGTTTTTTTTAAACGATTGTTCCGCTCTGTTGTTTCAGATGTGTTTTAATATATATCTTAGTTACTGGTTTAATATAATGCTTGTTTAATTCTTTTTCATATATCTGTATACCTCCTCTTTTTAGCTTTTAAATACTGTAGAGTACTATTTATGATGTAAGCCGTCGTGGGTCCTTTTGGGGAGAAAGGCAGGACAGAAATACTTTAAATAAATGAAATAAAAAACAAATTGGGTTGTAATGCATTTTAATCATTCCCACTCCTGATATAAGACATTATGCTATGTCCAATTTCAAATCATTTCAATGGGGTCTGTACAGGAAGACCTGTAAGTAGATTATATCTTTCTGTTTCCCACTCTGCCACCTTTAATGGTTCTCAAAATCTTGGCCTCTTGGTAGGGTTACCCTGGACAAAAGGTGATCATATAGGGGAGTAGCTGCCTCAGTCAGTCTGTTAGAGACAAAAGGCTTTTTTTTTTGAAGTTATAATTCATTTTTTTTGCGTGTGTGTGTTGTGTCGTTACAGTTGTGACCGACTCTTCGTGACTCCATATCCATGGAGTTTTCTTGGCAGGAATACTGGAGTGGTTTACCAGTTCCTCCTCCATGCACCTACAGCACCTGGTATTCCCTGGTGGTCTCCCATCCAAGTACTAACCAGGGCCGACCCTGCTTAGCTTCCGAAATCAGGCGAGATTGGATATGCTTAGGGCATCTAGGAAATCTGGTATGACCCAGGTAGTGTTTTCTTTTTTAAAAAAATCCTTCTCTTCAGTGCAATATATTTTAACTCTTGGTGCCCATCCACAAAGGCAGAACAAAGAGGTTTTGTTGCATCTCAGTGAATCGCCCCCCAAAAAGATTGCATGCCTTAGTCCTGTGCCAGAAAGATACAGCACTTAAAGGGAAGATGGAGAGTCTTAACTAGAAACATAAGCAGACAAAATCTCCCCACCCCCACCCCCACCCCCACCATGCCAAACAGTGTTATCAGGGAACCACACATCATATCTATATGTCAGTGTGGGGAGACTCTAAGTTACTATGCCAGAATCCTATTTTCTCCTGGCAGAGGTGAAATATTGTAAGTCTTGGTGGAAAACTGCTGCTTTTGAATAAGGTGTTAGCTACATTCCTGGGTTCATGACTATTCATGTGACTGGCCACCCAGGAATGCAACCAGGATTCTGTTAAAGTGGACAGTTTACATCAATATTTGTACAACTTTCGTTAAACAAAGGTAAATCAGCAATAGCATTCTGGCCATTAGGACTGTAGCATAACAGAGGTTAACATTGGTCCTTTTATAGAGTAACTGCAATTAAGTGTGTTTGCTTGCTTGCTTGATGTACAGGATGTTTGTAGTTTCATTGTTACGGTATTTTGTGCACCATAGGCCAACATCTCATGGCATTCCAAGGCTTTAAATGTAATTGAAAAGTAACTATTGTTGGCAACTCTGAATGATAAGAAAGCAAAGACTTCAGAAGTGGCCTTTTTATTCTGCAGATAAAAACAGAAATGGAAGTATTCTGGAACTTTTAAGACTAGCAAATTGAATTGAATGTGTTAGTCTTAAAGGTGCTACAATACTTTTGTTTTTGCTAATAAAATAAAAGAGATATCCCTTTAAAATATATAATTATAATAAGTTACTGCTTGAGGAATGGGTTTTGCATTGGTAACTCTTCCCCCCAAATACCTTTCCAACTTTACTATAAGAAACAAAGTCCACAGCCCTCTTCATTAGTTATGCACTTCCCAGTGTACAGTATTATATCACAGAAGTGAGTACACCCCCTCACATTTCATAAATATTTTAGTATATCTTTTCATGCCTTATTTTGATGGGACAGCACATTTACACTGTTATACAAGCTGTATATTCACTGCTTTACATTGTAACCAAGTGTCATTTCTTCAGTGTTGTCACATGGAAAAATATACTGAAATATTTATGAAATGTGAGGGGGTGTACTCACTTCTGTGATATACTGTATATTCTGTATATAGTTGGCAGGTGGACAACAAAGCAGACAATCTGGGGAACTTGAAGCTATTATACTTCTACTGCATAGCAAAATGAATTTTAGCAGAGATTCAACACATCTGCAACACATTCAGATCATGGACATATTTTTAATTTTATTTTTTTAAATCTCAGTTTATTTTCTTGTTTTTATTTTGGTTTGTATAGCCTCAACCAGACAAGAGGGGCCAGGTTATAGAAAGTGCAAGTGTGCACCGAAAGCATTACAGATTTCAGTGGGCAGATATTGCCCATTCTAGGTATGGCTCGGAGGTGTGGTGTGTGTGTATGGGGGGGGAGTAACTGTTTGGGGTCAGGTTGTCAATGTAAATAATAAGAGATAATAAGAGAAGTCTACCAGGAAAGGGGGGAGGGGTGTGGGTTCCGTTTCTATGAAGCCTTGCTCTGCTGTGTCTCAGCCCTCTTTGTCTGCTTCCAGACCCTAACCCATCCCCTGCACCATGGACCCTGATGCCTCCCTCCTCTTCCTCTGCTTCTGGACATGGTGGGCTTTGGGCTTTGGTCCCAGTTGGGTTTGCTGCCCTGCGCCCACCCAGCCCCACTCCATCAAGATTGAGGGGGACATCACTCTCGGAGGGCTATTTCCCGTGCACTCTCGTGGCCCCGCCGGCGTGCCGTGTGGGGAAGTGAAGAAGGAGAAAGGGATCCACCGGATGGAGGCCATGCTGTACGCTCTGGACCAGATCAACAGCGACCCCTACTTGCTTCCCAACATGACCCTCGGGGCTCGCATCCTGGACACCTGCTCACGTGACACCTACGCCTTGGAGCAGTCACTCACGTTCGTCCAGGCCATGATCCAGAAGGACACATCTGATGTGCGCTGCTCCAACGGAGAGCCCCCCATCATCGCCAAGCCCGAGCGGGTCGTGGCTGTCATCGGGGCCTCGGCCAGTTCTGTCTCCATCATGGTGGCCAACGTCCTTCGCCTCTTTGCTGTAAGTAGCAGGATAGGCCTTCAGAATAGCGTGTCCCACAGGAAGAGGCTTGGGAATGATCCCAAGGCAGAAACGTCAGCCTCAGCTGCTCCATGAGAAGGCTTTGGAGTCGGTTTCCATTTTGATTTGTGTTTTAAAATCTGTGGTTGAATTCCAGGGCTACTCTGGGTTCTCTGTTAGGACACTTGATGTGGCTATGTGCACATGTTAGGAAGAGGGGATGAAACATCAGATTAAAAACACAGAATACTGTACACAGTTTGGTAAAAAGTATAATATATAAAAACTGATAACTGGGTCTATGTGGGACAGTAAGCTTGACTTACCTCACAGGACGGTTGTGAGGAGAATGTGGGGAGGAGAAGAGCCAAGCGTGTCACAAGATGCTGATGATGATGATTATTGATAGATGTTAGAATCCAAAATCAAGGTTTTACTCAATGAAATCAATTTCCAGCTTCAGTAGGACAGGCAGTTCTCCTTAAATAGGAAGGAAGAGGTGAGATTGTCAGGTGAAACATAAGGACATCAGCTTTTTTCACTGGGGAGGCTCCTATGCTTTTTACCATTGGAGCAGACAACCAGCAGACCCAAAGCATCCTGACAGTATATGGCAAAAGACTCCTGCAAGAGCAGGGGGGGAAAGGAGGCAACTCTTGTGGTGCGCTTGATTTGCCGGCTGCAGAGGCAAATCAAAATGCTAAGAGATTTGTGCTTCTTGATTGTCAAATAGCTGTTAATATTCCTCTGCCATGCAAGTAATTGAGGGTTGGGAGAGTGAGAACAGCCAAAATATTTTTTTTTAACTCAGCATGTTGTTAGTCTGTGGAACTCCCTGCCACAGGATGTGGTGATGGCAGCTGGCCTGGATGCCTTCAAAAGGAGATTCCTGGAGCAAAAGTTCATCACAAACCATGATGGAGATGTGTAACGTCCAGGCTTAAAACCAGGGTACTTCAAGGGCCAAATGCAGGAGAGTGGTATCAGGAAACAGATATCTAGTCTCATGTGCTCCCAGGCGCATCTGGTGGGGCCACTGTGAGATACAGGAAGCTGGACTAGATGAGCCTTTGGCCTGATCCAGCATGGCTCTTCTTATGTTCTTAATGCCTTGTACTATATTGCCTAATACCTGGGTTCTGCTGAATAAGGGCCAGAAAAACAGAGAAAATGCTCTTGTTCCCTCTAGTGGCTAATTTTGAAATTGTATTTTGATATTGTATATGTCATGTGCTGTCAATCATTAAATGTATCAACAGTCACTGAAAGGTAATTTGTGCCTAGGAATTATTTATAAAAACAAACAAAAAAGAAATAATATTTCATTATACCTAAGTAACTTATATTTAATTAACTTAACTTACTTAAATATAAGTAACTTATATAATGTTTAACTAGAAAGTAGCATTATGACCACTAGTTCTAGTTCTTTATTCCCCTTAAAAATAACTAGTCGCGTATTACAATGTTACTAGTCATTCCCAAGTTCTAGTTCGATATTTCTAATCCATCATTTACAAAGTATAAAGACTTTGAGTGCTAGTTATTTATCTTTGGATGGGTAACAAATTTCAAGCAAAGTGTACACCGGAAAATGCTGGAAGGTTTTTGGCTTTGTGCTTTGATTTTTTTTCCTAATTTTTTTAAAAGATGAAATTTCTCAATAAAACATCACATCAAAATTCAACACACGTAAGCTAAAACAATAGTTTTTTAGCCATGAGAAATGTATAAAAACTAAAGATCTCAAAAGATCACAACAGCACTCTCACCAAATTACATTTCATTAAAACTGAATGTGAGAATACTGTTCTGCTGACAACAGGGTTGGTGAACTTTGAGATAGTGGGAAAAGCTCGCACCACACCATTAGAGCATATTTATACACTGTTCTATAATACTGCTGCATTGTTCATAATTATCGACTGTCCCAAATACTTAGGTCTATGATACTGACTCTTCAAAAATTCCTATGAGATTATAATGTATAATAGAGGCATATATCTTTCAGGCTGGATAAGATTAATCCTGAATCATATCTTTAAGAAAACAACTCAAAATGTACTACTTATATCTACAGTAATTAAAATTTCCTGAATCCCTATACTTCAGGTCTTCAGCTTTGCCTCATGCAGTATTTATTGCCCATTCAGTAATAATTAAAAACTTCAAGTACTCTTCTGATTTTAAGTAATTAAACAATAATGTTTTAGTGTCAAATGTTCTGAGATTAAACTCTGTCAGCACTCATCAGGTTCTGCTATTTTTCATCCGCCCCAAAGAAAACATGACTTTGAAGGGTGAATTATATTTCAGCCCTCCCTCTTTAGACATTGGCCGAGATTACTTTGTCAACCAGTTCGGGATGTTATTAACTTCTAAGAGTGACCTATAGTGACCATAATAGGGCTTTTGAGGCAAGTGAATTGGGGCGTTTATACACGACCCCTAAACTCCGGGGCAAATGGCTCCCAGCTCCGGAGATTAAAAATGTTTACCCACCAGCTCCGGAGTTAACAGGAAATTAAGTGCGACCCCGCCCACTTTAGCGCGTCCCAGCGCAGCTTTCAGGTACCTGCTTTTTGGATGTGACAAATATTTGATACGGTGTAAGGATAGTGAGTGCGGGACTCTCCTGGCTTCTGTTTGTTGTTTTCTGCACCCCGCCCCTTTAAGAGATCTGAATGCTGCCGGGAACAAAACGGAGGTAAACCGGCATTCTTTTCTTTCTTTTTTTCTCCCTCCCTCACGCGGCCAGCAACCAGGAAGTGCGGAGGGGGGTGGGGACAGAGGAAGAGCGACGAACCCCTAAGATCTCTGGTCCGAATTTAAGTGGCCAGCGGATCTTAGGGGTCGTGTAAAAAGGCCCATATTTAAGGACACACACACACACACACACACACGAGTTTCCATGGCTCCTGAGTCCTGGTCCATCACTCTATCCACTATATCACACTGGGCATCTTGGTATCGTTGGGCTGCAAATCTAAGCATTCTACACTACTGCCTATGTTGGCCAGTTGGATCGATGGGTGTTGCCTTGGGGCCAACATCCAGTTACCCATCTTTGTTTTAATCTAATCTATATGTTTAATTATTTACACCCCTAAGTTCTTAACCTAGAATTTTCTGTGGCTCCTGCCATTGTATGACAGGACCTCTTATGCTATTTTCACAGAGGCGAATTTGGGTTTCTCTGAGTCTTCCCAATAAGGACAGCTGTCCCCTTAGGGCCAACAGAACACTGCCCCTCCTCAACCTTAAGCAACCTTGCTGGAGTCAGCCTACTCTTGGCCACCTTTTAAACAGTGGCTGCGAGTCAGAGTTCCATCTCTTTTTTCCTTCCGTTGAACTCCCATTCTGAAGAATTTTTTTTAAAAAAAACCTTATTTGTTGACCTTTTACTGACCTCTAATGCATGCACTGCCCTACTGCAAATTTCCCAACCTCTTCCCTTCACATGTGTTGGCCATCCTTGCTGGAGGTGATGGGAGATGCAATCAGACTGAGCAGTTCAGTGGATTGGGACCCTGGAGATGCAGGTACACATTCCCATTCAGGCATGTAATTTTCAGAGTGACATTGGAAGCCCCATTCTTTCCTTCTGGCCCTCCTTCATTGGTCGGTAGGGAGAATAAAGTAGAAAGGAGGAAGGCTTGATTCACAACCTTGCAGCTATTGAATGTAAAGTGTGATGTAAATGTACTAACCGGCAAATAGTCTGTCACATCTGGAAGAGCCCAAGTTTAGAGGAACTCCTTAGTCAGGCATGTCCAAACTTTGGCCCTCCAGATGTTTTGGACCGCAACTCGCAGAGTCCTTTGCCATTGGCAATCTAAACTGGGAGTTGTGGTCCAAAACATCAGGAGAGCTGAAGTTTGGACATGCCTGTCCTTAGTTGTGACTGTCAGGTAATGAGGCTCAATACCAAAGACAGCTTGGTCTTAATTACATGAAAGCAATATACTATGTGCATGTGCTCTTGTTTTGTTTTTGAATTAAAATCACTGTCTTCCTCTCTGCATTTTCAAGGTTTCATGGCTCAGGGAGAGGGAAGTGAATACACACATGGAAGTGTGCCTTGCCACTTCCTGTAGCTTACATGTTTAATTTGACATGTAATGCAGTTTTAAAAGAACATCCAGGACACAGAGAAGGATGTGCAGATATGTCTGATGAAAAATTTTAAGTTTAAGAAACAGCGGACTGGGAGATACAATGTTCCTCCTCCCTCTCCAAGGAATACATTTGTTAAAAGAATATTTTTTCATTATGTTAAGTGGGAAATGCCTCTTTAAACACCTGTTTCACCAATGACTGAGTGGCATTCACCATTTACTATCATACACAACATGGGTAGTGAACAGAACAGGGTGAATAGAAGGTGTCAAGAGGTACCATATCTTTCCACATATAAGATGTCCCCCATGTATAAGACGAAAAGCAAAGTGTTCTGCTTATATACTGCCCAATACCACTTTAAGTAGACTCTGGGCGGTTTACAATTTTTAATTACAGTTTGCAGGCTACACATTGCCCCCCCCCAGCTAGCTGGGTACTCATTTTACCGACCTCGGAAGGATGGAAGGCTGAGTGAACCTTGAGCCTGCTACCTGGGATTGAACCCCAGGTCGTGAGCACGACTGTTTGCAGAGACAAGATATGGGCAGTTTTGCAACCACGTGGTTCTCTCCTTGGCTTACTTCAATGTATAACACGACCCTCAATTTTTAGTCTCATGATTTTAGACATAAATATAGTCTTATACATGGAAAAATAAGGTAACTAGTTTGTGTTAACGATGCTTGAGTTGTCCCAGACAGATGAAGATGGTCCCCTTTGAGAAGCCACCATGTCCATGGGGGAATCAGCTTGCTTTCTTATTGCCTGTGAGTTCCCAGACGTACAAAGGATCCGTTGGTGGAAGGAAACACTGAAAGGGACCTAGTCAAGAACAACAACAGACAGATGGAGGAGGGCCACAGATGTGAACCTGCCTGCCTTGGACCCATTCGGCTGCACCGTGCTAGCTCAGCTGCCGCTTGCACATGCATGCATGGTGCTGAGCAGCTGCAAAGACTGGCAGGCTCCCTCACTCCACCCCCACCCCCCACCCCCAGCCTCAGCTGCTCCCGACCGGAGCTGCTGCTCATTTTGCTTAAAAACCCCTAATCCCCATCACTAATCGCTTTAATGGGGCTTCTCACAGACCTAGCCAGGGCAAGCAGGGAAAGAAAGAGAGAGGGAGAGAGAGCAGCTGTGGGAAGGCAAATGCAGTGGTTTGGTGCCTCCTACATCTCTGGGGTTGGTGGTGGCAAAAGAGGAGGAGTGGGTTTCCAGGGATGTGGACCCAGGAGCCTTGGTTCTCAGAGAGAGAGAGAGAAAGGATCTACTTGGGAAAGAATCAGGACAGGCAGTTACATCTTGTTGCATGTGCTTTGACCTCTGTTTCTAGTGTCTCCCCTTTCATCAGTGTGAATTTCTTAGCTATATGTCTCAAGGTGTCCCTCAATTTAAAGGGGTAACTTAAAGCAACACCTCAGCCCCTGTATTCCACTTCCTGATTTGCACCTCTGTTGTTACGTTCAGCGTACAAATACCGGAGTACAGGACAAAGGCGTGAGAGAGGCACTCGCCATTGCAGAAAAGGCTTTGGATGTCCTTTTGTGTCTTTCATCTAAACCAGTCACTCCATCCGTTTTTACCCTGGTGACCCCAATAGCTGTTGTGTGCCTGTTTGGGGCCTCTCAGACCTGTAGGCCTTGCAACTGCCCAGCAGGTTGCTTCCACACCATAATGCTTTAGCATTATTAAGGCACTGCTTTTCTGCAGTTGACTGGAATCAAAATTTAACTGATAGTTCCAGAGCCCACTGTAGAGTTCCAGCATCTGGAAAAGTTACTCGTTGGACTAGAGATCCCATAATCCCACACTGCCGGTGATGAGGGCTGGAAAGTGTTTTAACTTTGTAACCTCTGGATAAAATACAGAAATAAATTATGGCAATGCCCTTTCTTAGGACAAAGGCATTCCAAGAACCAGTGCCCTATTCAGGCTTGAGGGAATTACAGTTTGTCAACATGTTTCAATTCTCAAATGTCAATAAGAAACCCAGTTTCACTGCTATTTTTCACATGCAGTCACTGACATGTCCGAGGGGAGGGAGGTTAATCTTCATATGGAGGCTCTTTGTGTGAAAAAGAGCCATAGAAAACAGTGGAAAGTGTTCACACGAGCAAGAACCCTCTGCTCATTGTCCAACACATGTGGAAAGCGACAAGAGGTGGCATGGTGCTCCCATCTAATAAGTGTGTAAACAATTCAGACATCTCTAGCCCTTACACAGGACTACTGCCATAGGTTCCATCAGCAACCGTGTACTAAAATGTTAATAGTTCACTTCCTGTTGTAAGGTTCTGCTGGCTTTATCCTTTCCCATTCCGTGCAGATATGGGCTTCCGCATAAGTTTGCCCTTCAGTTTCTCAGTTTTAATTAAAGTAAGGGAGGAACTTTTTAACCAATTGGATTCCTTTTGCTATTCTTTCCCTTCTCTCTCTTTTTAAAATATTAAACTACTTTACTTAAAAGTAAAAGTAATGGAAAGAAATAAATAATTTTAAAAAAATCAAATCCTTTAGGCGGAACACAGAAGATGACTGATTAAGGAACTTTTAAGGCACAGTTCTCCTCAATCCTTCTAACAGAACTGAACTAAAAGTTTGAGTATTTTTCACCACTCCCCTGGGTTCATTTTGACAATAGAGTATTTATTTGTGTGGACAGTACTGCATTTCCCCCCATCTAGTAATCCAGCCCATTAGTTTCTGTGCCTATGAACACACGGAGGACTGGGCTCCATCTATGCCTGCCTAATAAGCTGGACCAGAAACCGCTTGCTCTTACTATGCTACACTTAGGTGTTTCAAAACGTGTAGACTTTCACCTTAGTAATGTATAGTGCCTAGGTTGGGACTTTGATGTTAGAAGAAATGAAAACAAATAGAAACATTCGTTTTTGTCTTGTTTTGTTGCCCGGCAAATGAGAGGGATGTGGATCATCCATGTTCATCTATTTCCCTGAGTCGTTGTCTTCCTTCATTCCTTGCCCATAAAATCACCTCACACTGATCTTCCAAGAGCATATCCGCCCTGTCCCCTCCTGCTCCTTCTCTGTGCCTCCCTACAGCTGATGGTGCACATCACTTTGCCCAGACAGCATTTTCCAAATGGGAAGAAACAAACCAAAAGGACCTTAAGTTGTCTGCCTCGACCCCCTTTGTGTGGCCAGTACAGATGGGCAAAAAACCACTCGTTCAGAGGTTCAGCCCAGTTCGTTTCCACTGCAACAATGGTTCCCGCTGCCTCCAATGGATACCCACATGGGGGCAGCATCTTGGTTTCTCTGACCCGCCTCCTCTGGGCACTGCTTCTGAGTGAGTGCCTGCTGGAGAGAGGGGGGTGCCAGACTGCCAAACACCTGTTGCAGTGGTCCATTAACTGGGGAGAAACGCTGAACTATGTCATGCCCATCCCTAGTGATCAATGAAAGAGAGGTACATGGAATTGATGAAAATTGGAGAGGCACCCTCGGGAATAAACGAAACAAAACCAAAATTAACATCCCTGCCATGCACACCTCTAGCAGTAACTTCACATCTAAGAAGAGGAATGAGGATTGAGATAGCCGTTGGTTAACACCGCTGTCCTCTTTCAATAGCTACACAGTATTTTCTGCCAAAGCTTTTTCCACATGGTTTACTGTATATACCACAAGCCCCATCAAACCCACCCAGTCTTACTTCATGGCTGTGCTAAGGAAGGGTGATGGGGATTGTGATCCAGTCCATGGGAAAGGAGCCGCAGGCAAAAAGATGTCCTAACACAAGACAGCCAGTGAAAATACTGGAACATCCACCAGTAACATATGAGGGTCAGTGTATATTTCCTACTGTTATATTGCTTTCCTTCCAAATACATAGAGGCAAGCAAGTGCTAAAATAAACATATTTTCCACTTCTAATGTACTAACAGTTTGCCCCTAAAAATCTCCTGACATATATTATTTTGTACTTAAGAACCCATTCTTAGGGCATTTTTACACGACCCCTAAACTCCGCCGCAAATGGCTCCCAGCTCCGGAGCTTAAAATTGTTTACCCACCACCTCCGGAGTTTACTGAAAATTAAGTGCGACCACGCCCACCTAAGCGCGTCCCAGCGCACTTTTCATGTACCTGCTCTCCAAGCATGAAAAATCTTGATGCGGATGTGCCGGGCTCTCCCCGCTTCTTTTTGTTGTTGTTTTTTGCCTCCCGCCCCTTTAAGAGAAGGAACCAGGAAGTGACAGGGCTCCCAGCAGCTTCCACCGGCACCGGGAGGTAAGCCTTTATTTTTTGTCCCCTTTTTTCTCCCTCCCCTCACGCAGCCAGCAGCCAGGAAGTGTGGAGGGGTGGAGACACACTAAGAGCGACAAACCCCTAAGATCTCTGGTCTGAATTTAAGTGACCAGCGGATCTTAGGGGTCGTGTAAAAGCGCCCTTAAATGCCAGCTAAAACTCATATATTAGTGGCAGCTACAGATGTTGGTTACCTTATTTGTCTAGCACGACGATTCAGTTGGTATAAGTATCCCTACAAGTTCAAAACAACAATTAATTTTTATGTAGAAGGCAAACATGTTATAAATAAATATTTAGTGTAGTCTTTTCCTTTGCATGCTCTTATTCTTGATGTCTCGGAAGAGCATTCAGCATGCAGATCTGCTAAACCAGGACAAAAGCATTGCTTGTTTCTACAGTGAGTGTCTAAACTGCAAATCACTCAGTTTACCAGGAAAATTCACAGCAGAGAAGGCAAAAAAAGAGGTCCCGACCTGTATGTACTCTGCATGCCCAAGAATGTCCTTAGGGGGATAGGGCAAAGTTTCCCCTTATAATAGGTCTGCCAGGGGTTCCCGAGGAGAGATTTATAGAAATACTATATAGACTAGAAACCAATACCATGAATGAAAACGCATTAATTACTTCTGACGAAAAGATAAGCAACAGAAAGGGCTATGTGTCCTGATAAAACCTGTAACTTGCTTACACTCACACACGTACAAAATGCATTTTGCAGATTGTGCTCTGTGCTTGCATCCCATATTCAGGGATCTGTTCCCTGGCACAAAATCTAATCTATGAAGTGCTTTAATAACTTTACCTAATTCAGGGCTGGCAACTGTGGCCCTTGAGAGGTCGTTTTAGATTTCAAAATCTGTCACCACTAGCTATGACAGCTAAGGCTGGTGGGAGTTTCAGAAGGAAAAAAAATCCAGGAGACCACAGTTGTCCAACCTTGAACTAATGAGATAAACTGTATGGTAGCTGAAACCCTGTTCAGGCAACTACATTGCGTAAGATTGGGGGCATCATCAGCTGTAGCGCTATGTCAGATGTTTTAAATTTTAAATTTCTGATTTCCCCCACCCCAGAAGGTCCCAAGGCTTCTGTGGGATCCCTTTGTGTGTGTGTGTGTGTGTGTGTGTGTGTGTGTGTGTGTGTGTGTGTGTGTGTGTGTGTGTGTGTGTGTGTGTGTGTGTGTGTGTGTGTGTGTGTGTGTGTGTGTGTGTAGGGAAACCATTGGAGAGGGCAGAGAGACTTAAATTTTTAAGACTCACTTTTGCTGGGCTTCTCTTTCCCACACCACCTCAACAGCTTACTCACAGCAAAAACATATCCGATTCTACAAGACCTTGGGAACTTAGTAGGAGAGGAGAGAGTAAAAAAAAAATTCCAAAAAAAAGAGAACAATGGCTGATGATGCCATTAGCCTTACGCAGCATATCTGCATCAACAGGATTCCAGCCAATGTATTCCAACCACTTGGTAGTGGCGTGGCTAATTTTTTTTGTAAATAAATAAATAAATAAATAAATAAATAAATAAATAAATAAAAAAACAGTAGTCACATCAAAAACCATTATTTGAGGGGGCTTTCATTTCCCAGAAGCTTGAATAGAAACACAACATTATCACATCTTACAGAGCTAGGGTTTTGTTAGCTAAAGAAAATGCTAAGCAGAAGAGAAAAATGTGTTTAGAAGTTAGCTGTTCTACAATTATCTAAACAAAGCTCATCAGATGTCTTCTTTGCAGGAATTTCAGTACCTCATGAAGTCTGTTTTTTAAAAAAGAATTACCAGTTCTTTGAACTCTTGCAATCAACGTTTAATTCTCTGATGGTCTGTTTTCTTCTGTTGCATTTTTGTTCTTTATTTAATACTTTTTTACATTTCCAAGGCAACCAAAAAAGGTTATTGAGTGCACTGTATAAATGCCATAATTAAATATACAGTACTATAACTCCATCCCTATTTAGAAATCATTACATGCCTAAAGCCCCTCAATACTTCCACTTTTTCTTTAGAGTTTTAGTAACTTTGGTTACTTCACACTACTCTGATAGTTATATCTGCCACTGAAGGACCATAATTTGATGTTTGCATTGGAACAACCACCTGCTAGGTCAGGGCTGGGAAATGTATAGTTGTTGTTGTGTTTTGGTGTATTCTGGAGGTTTTTCTTCCACCTAATGCTTTGCCAGTCTCTGTGGCTGTCACAGAATTCTAGCTCCCTCTGCTTCTGCCCTCTGAAGATGCCAGCCACAGAGACTGATGAAATGTAGGAAGAAGAAAAACCTCCAGAACAGGCCAAACAGCCTGAAAAACCAACTACCATCAGATCCCGGCTGTGAAAGCCTTTGGGCGTTTATACACGACCCCTAAACTCCGGGGCAAATGGCTCCCAGCTCCGGAGCTTTAAAATGTTTACCCACCAGCTCCGGAGTTTACAGGAAATTAAGTGCGACCACGCCCACTTTAGCGCGTCTCAGCGCACCTTTCAAATACCTGCTCTTTGGAGGTGAAAATTATTTGATCCGGTGTAACGATAGTGAGTGCGGGGCTCTCCTTGCTTCTGTTTGTTGTTTTTTGGCTCCCGCCCCTTTAAGAGCTACTTTTACAGAGACGAGAGGCAGAACGGAGGTGAGCGGCATGCTTTTCTTTCTCTTTTTCTCCCTCCCCTCACACAGCCAGCAGCCAGGAAGTACGGAGGGGGTGGGAACGCAGGAAGAGTGACGAACCCCTAAGATATCTGGTCCGAATTTAAGTGGCCAGCGTATCTTAGGGGTCGTGTAAAAAGGCCCTTTGAGAACACAAATGTATGGTCGTCAAGTGGGCATTAAACGGTACCTTTTCTTCAGCCTAATGGATTTATGTGGCCTTGCTGCCAGATGGGCATTATAAAAATATAATAAATAAATAAATAAATAAATAAATAAATAAATAAATAAATAAATAAATTAATAAATATTCAGAGACCGCTGCAATCCAGCAATGTATCTTCATTAAGGAGGATATTTTGTTGACTGCCTTTTACCTAAGAGATGCCATAAATTCAGCCAGAGATGAATGTACAATCATCTCTGTGGTGACCGTACAATCTAGATGTGAGAGGAGCAGAATGGAAGGAAAGATGGGAGGAAGGACAGATGAACGGGCAGATGGAGCTACAGACTTGGGAACTAGGTAGAGAAGAAGAGACAGATGCACTTCTGTTGGCCCAGGGGACTCACTGCAGAAGGAACAGGCACCGAGAAGATTTACTAACTGGAGGCCTGGTGTCAGCCAGAACATCACAAGCTTACATTTTGTATGTGTACACGTATATTCTAATGAATAGAGCCTGCCATTGATGCAACAGGTTTATTCTGTAGACAGCTGTCAGGGATGCATCACGATACCATGGATAGAACAATGTGAAGGAAACACCCTTGCATGTTGGAGAGCTCCTGAATTTGTGGTCCTGTGGCACTGAGACCTCATCCCACACAGATGGCGAACTATCCTTCCCTTAGTAGTAGGGCTATAATGAGCCAGGGTACTCAAAGGGTTTTGTTTGTTTTTGTTATTTGTTTTGTTGTTTTTGTTGTTGCTGTTGTAATCTCACTTGATGAAACTGTCTGGCAGAGATGAATGGAATAATAATAGCTGTCCAGGGGAAAGAAAACTGTTAATGTTTTAACCAGATGAATGTGTTATCGCCTTGAGAAGATAAGCTACTCTTAAGCTACTGTTAGAACAAAAGGTTTCTAAGGGGGCATTCAGACAGGCATTTAGCCACTATTTGGTCTGCTGTGGAGACAGTATGATTTGCTCCTTTTTAATAATTTGTGGAACAAACAAGCACATCACCAGTGTTTTCACCTTCACCTTTCTGTGCCCTGTCAGGGACTTCTACTTTTTGTGGGGGTAAGATTGCTCTATTTTGGTTTGTTTCCACTACAGTACGTGTGAGCAGTGGCTCTTTTGGTTAAGTGAGCAGCAGATTGACTCAACCTTTAAGACAGGTCTGGAAAGGAAAAAAGATTGTGTTCTCGTTTTCTAATATATAATAATGCAACACATCAGAACTGCTCCAATACAGTCTAAAATTCTTCTTCACTTCCTCTGCCACTCTATGGAGCAGGGGAAGGATTTACAAATGCAGTAATACCTTGGTTTACAAGTGTTTTGCAAGATGTGCAAACATTTCTGATCAATTTTGCCTTGATCAACTAGCAATGTCTTGCAATATGAGCACTGGAGCAGGTCACCTGATCACAAGTAAGCCAATGGTCTCTCTCTCTCTCTCTCTCTCTCTCTCTCTCTCTCTCTCTCTCTCCTGGATTGTGGGGGATTGTCTGCAATATTCCATCTCAGGCAAGCCTCCAAAGCACAGGGAGGAGAGAAGAATGGAGGATTCCCTTGCACCAGTTAATTTGTATTCTACATTCTTATTTTTCAAACCATTTCTAGTTATGGGGCAGCTAGTCAGTGTATAGGGTTACAAATTGCACTTTTTTATTGTCACACACAGAATAAAATCCAGTTGTTAGTCCCAAGTAGAGCTGTTTCCACAGCCAGGTACCTAAACCATGATGTGGACGTGGACTGTTAGCCAATTTCTTTTGTGAGTTTTGTCATTTTGCATGTACAGTGTGTAGTCTATGGGCCCCCAGAATGAATCATCTGATTTTTCATAATTTCTTATGGGGAAATTTGCTTTCATATAAGACTTTTGGTTTACACACGTTTCTGCAACAAATTACTGTATTTTTCCATCTATAAGACACCCCCATGTTTGACCCCCAGTTTTCCAACCCCAAATTACAGTTTCTCAACCACACGGTTCTCTCCTTGGCTTTCTCCATGTATACGACGACCCTCAATTTTAGTCTAACAGTTTTATACAAAAATATAGTCTTATACATGAAAAAAACCTGTATACTCACAAACCAAGATATCCTGAAGTGGCCATCTTAAGCTGTTTCAGGCTATGAGGAATTCCTGATGGAAGTCACTGACCAAATAAAAGTCTCTTGAGTTCTGGTATGCCATTTGGCTGCAAAGATCACACTAAATGGAATAGCCCCAGGAAAACTCAATATTGAGTCTGATCCAGCCCACTCCAAAAGAGCTCATGTAGACAATTGCTATGTTCAGGATTCTATGTGATGCTTCTTTCTGTGCTCAACGTGACCTTCATAAAATAGGATATGACGACGATTTTATACAATGAATTTCCCCTCCAGTACAGAAGGAATGAACATTCTAGGCCTAGAGAGGCTGAAGGTCACAATGTGTATTTATTTATTTTATTGGATTTTATACCGCCCTTATAGTATCCAGGCCATTGTGGGTGATTTCCAACAATAGAACATCAATATACCAAAATAATCAATCAAATACCTGTAAATAAAATAAATAACATCCAACAAAACAGCTAAAACCCATATAGAACCATTGAAAACAATGGAATAATTTTGGCATAAGGTAATAATAGACGGAATAATTTTTGGCATATTGTTCTCTTTATTTACCAATGAAAATGAGAATTTAACCGGTAAAGTGTTGTTGGATATCTTTACAAAAGCCACAAGAATAGAAATAGCTTGTACTTGAAAAGATGCACAAAGACTCTCTTTCCAAAAATACCCAGACAGGATCAGGAACATAGCATTAATGGACAAAAGCAACCACACAGGTTGGATTTTATAGAGAAGAATTAAAAGTACATATTTTCAGTAAAATTTGGCACCCCTGATTGGCTGCAGACACAATTAAACCCCGAGATGAATATGCTGGGAAGCCAGTTAAGTGTATTGATCTGCCATCTATTAAGTTGAACAAACTTTTTTTGTAACTTTATATAATGAATTATGGGAAAGACCGTGAAATAGAGACACAAGTATGGATGTGTATAAGGCAAAAATGAGGAGATATGATTATGCAGGTCTATATATTTTGGAAATTATTAATTCGTTTTTCTTGTTATTCCTATGGACTGTCAATAAAACCACTGTGGAAACTAAAAAGAAACAGAGGAAACAAAATAATACATCAACTCCTCCATTTTTTTGGCCATGGCCATCTAGACTATATGAAGGATATATATAGGCCAAATCAAGATAACATAATCATGACTAAACCTTAAGCAGTAAGGTGCAGAAATTTTGTACTCACATTTTTTGCTCCTGCTCCTACAAAGTGGCCTGGCCAGTGAAATAAAGGCTTTCCGGCTACCGCCCACTGGAGTCAGTGGTCATTGTGAATGCAGGATATGTCACAATGATGCAACAATGTCATGGCAGCCCTGTTGCTACTGCTTGCCAGGGATAAGCAGCCTTCTTGTTGGCTTTCACTTACTTCTGCTTTTGGGCTTGAATGAAGGATAGCTTTCAATGAGAAAATATCGCCTCTGTTTGCCAAGCAAGGGCCTTTACAATGTCCTTGGTTGAGAAATAAAATGTCAGAAGATGGAAATGTGCACCTTGTGTTGCCTCCTTTGTAGTTCCTCACACTCAAGGACCTCCCAAGCACCCAAAATGGTATCAGGCACAGAAGGCTGCATCCCAAGAACCTCAGCTTTGTTTTAAGAAGAAAACCGAGATTCTAGGCCACATGGATGTAAAGGCAGTGATGGGCTGGGATTTTAGAGGCCCTGATGCTCAAATTGTTGTGGGGACCCCTTCACCACTAGGAACAAGGCCTTAGGAAACACTGCCATATCCTTCGATAGGAATGTTCCATAACAGATTACCACAAGTATTGTTTGTTTTTAACCTGTGGTCTGAAGTTAGTTCTGAGGGCCCTGGGTGTGTTTGTGTAATACACTGGCATCTAACACATTTCTCCCCCACTGACCCAACAGATCCCCCAGATCAGCTATGCCTCCACGGCACCTGAGCTCAGCGACAGCAACCGCTATGATTACTTCTCCCGCGTGGTGCCTCCTGACTCCTACCAGGCCCAAACCATGGTGGACATTGTCAAAGCCCTAGGGTGGAACTATGTCTCCACACTGGCCTCCGAGGGCAACTATGGTGAAAGTGGTGTTGATGCTTTTGTGCAGATCTCCCGTGAGGCTGGTAAGTAGGACTGCCAAGACTCGGGGGGGGGGGGGCTGCCTTAAGTCTTGGGAAATTGCTCTGCTTCTTTTCGGGGTCCAGGTAGAGACCAGTATGAAGGCAACCAATGCTGGGAGGAGACAGTTTTGTTCATAAGGAAGAAGGCTCAGGTGCTGATGTGAGGGAGGGGATATGTGCGTACTGTGTATTGCATCAAATGACAGAACTGCCTAAGTGCATTGCACCCGCAGCGTGCTGTTTCATACATGAACGTGGATGACCTAGCCTGCTATTTTGGAGAAAGGCACTGAGTGGTTCGCCAGCCTCATTAGTCCCAGGCCTTCTTGTTGCACAAGCCTTGGTAAGCCATGGCACAAAAATGGGGAAAGAGTTTCTCCTCTCGGCTCTTGAAGCCCCCGTTCTCTGTGGCATAACTGAGACACACTTCTTTGTCCCAAAATTTCTTCCTGGACTTTCAAGGAATAGGGTTTGCTGGTCAGAGGAGAGTCATTTGACCATGGGGCAGGGGTTGAAGATGACACCAGCAGCCCTTGGATCTGTGGTGCAACCTGCAAGCATAGAGAAAAACAGAAACAACTAGTGCACACCTGGGGTTTCAAGGGCAAGCCCCTTATTGTTGTTGTTGTTGTTGTTCAGTCGTTCACTCGTGTCCGACTCTTTGTGACCCCATGGACCAGAGCTCGCCAGGCCTTCCTATCTTCCACTGCCTCCCGGAGTTTTGTTAAATCCATATTGGTTGCATCGATGACACCGTCCAACCATCTCATTCTCTGTCGTCCTCTTTTCCTTTTGCCTTCAATCTTTCCCAACACCAGGGACTTTTCCAAGGAGTCCTCTCTCCTCATGAGGTGGCCAAAGTACTGGAGCCTCAGCTTCAAAATCTGTCCTTCCAGTGAACATTCAGGGTTGATTTCTTTCAGGATGGATAGGTTTGATCTCCTTGCAGTCCAGGGGACTCTCAAGACTCTCCTCCAGCACCACAGCTCAAAAGCATCAATTCTGCGGCGATCAGCCTTCTTTATAGTCCAGCTTTCACTTCCATACATCACTACTGAAAAAACCATAGCTTTGACTATCTTGACCTTAATTGGCAAAGTGATGTCTCTGCTCTTTAGGATGCTATCTAGGTTTGCCATTGCTTTCCTCCCAAGAAGCAGGCGTCTTTTAATTTCGTTGTTGCAGTCGCCATCTGCAGTGATCAAGGAGCCCAAGAAAATAAACTCTGACATTGCCTCCATTTCTTCCCCTTCTGTTTGCCAGGAGGTGATGGGACTGGTGGCCATGATCTTAGTTTTTTTTTTATGTTGAGCTTCAGCCCATTTTTTTCACTCTCCTCTTTCACCCTCATTAAGAGGTTCTTTAATTCCTCCTCACTCTCTGCTATCTGAGTAGTATCATCTGCGTATCTGAGGTTGTTGATATTTCTTCCAGCAATCTTAATTCCGGTTTGTGATTCATCCAGACCTGCCTTTCGCATGAAGTACTCTGCATATAAGTTAAATAGGCAAGGTGACAGTATACAGCCTTGTCGTACTCCTTTCCCAATTTTAAACCAGTCAGTTGTTCCATATCCAGTTCTGATGGTTGCTGCTTGTCCCACATATAGATTTCTTAGGAGACAGATAAGGTGGTCAGGGACTCCCATTCCTTTAAGAACTTGCCATAGTTTGTTGTGGTCCACACAGTCAAAGGCTTTGGCATAGTCGATGAAGCAGAAGTAGATGTTTTTCTGGTACTCTCTGGCTTTCTCCATAATCCAGCGCATGTTGGCGATTTGATCTCTAGTTACTCTGCCCCTTCGAAATCCAGCTTGCACTTCTGGAAGTTCTCTTTCCACGTACTGCTGAAGCCTGCCTTGTAGAATTTTGTGCATAACCTTGCTAGCGTGTGAAATGAGTGCAATTGTGTGATAGTTGGAGCATTCTTTGGCATTGCCTTTCTTTGAGATTGGGATGTAGACCGATCTTTTCCAGTCCTCTGGCCACTGCTCGGTTTTCCAAATTTGCAGGCATATAGTGTGCAGCACCTTTGTAGCATCCTCTTTTAAGATTTTAAAGAGTTCAATTGGAATGCCGTCAACTCCACTGGCCTTGTTGTTCGCAATGCTTTCTAAGGCCCACTTGACTTCACTTTCCAGGATGTCTGGCTCCAGGTCAGCAACTACGCTATCTTGGTTATCAGGGACATCCAGATCTTTCTGATATAATTCCTCTGTATATTCTTGCCATCTCTTCTTGATTTCTTCTACTTTAGTTAGGTCCCTACCATTTTTGTCCTTTATCATATCCATCTTTGCATGAAATGCCCCTTTAATATCTCAAATTTTCTTGAATAGATCTCTGGTTTTTCCTTTTCTGTTGTTTTCCTCTATTTCTTTGCACTGTTCGTTCAAGAAGGCCGCCCTGTCTCTCCTTGCTATTCTTTGGAAGCCTGCATTCAATTTTCTGTATCTTTCCCTTTCTCTCCCTCTCTCTTCCCTCTCCTCCCTCTCTCCTCCTTCTCCTCCCCTTCTCTCCTCTGCTATTTGTAGGGCCTCGTTGGACAACCACTTTGCTTTCTTGCATTTTCTTTTCTTTGGAATAGTTTTCATTGCAGCCTCCTGTACAATGTTACAAGCCTCCATCCATAGTTCTTCAGGTGTTCTGTCCACCAAATCTAGTTCCTTAAATCTAATCTTCACTTCCACTGTGTATTCATAAGGGATTTGACTTAGATTATACCTGACTGGCCCAATGGTCTTCCCTACTTTCTTCAGTTTAAGTTTGAATTTTTAAATAAGAAGCTGATGATCTGAGCCACAGTCAGCACCAGGTCTTGTTTTTGCTGACTGTATAGAGCTCCTCCATCTTTGGCTGCAGAGAACATAATCAATCTGATTCCGGTATTGTCCATCTGGTGATGTCCAAGTGTAGAGTCGCCTTTTGTGTTGTTGGAAAAGAGTGTTTGCAATGACCAGCTTGTTATCTTGACAAAACTCAATTAGCCTTTGCCCTGCTTCATTTGGAACTTCAAGGCCAAACTTGCCAGTTATTCCTTTTATCATTTGACTCCCTGCTTTAGCATTCCAATCCCCTATGATGAGAAGAACATCTTTCTTTGGTGTCAGTTCTAGAAGTTCTTGTAAGTCTTCATAAAATTGGTCAATCTCAGACTTCAGCACCGGTAATTGGTGCATAAACTTGGATTACTGTGATGTTGAACGGACTGCCTTGGAATCGTACCGAAATCATTCTGTCATTTTTTAGGTTGTATCCCAGCACTGCTTTTCTCACTCTATTGTTGACTATGAGGGCTACTCCATTTATTCTATGGGATTCTTGCCCACAGTAGTAGATGTGATAGTCATCTGAACTGAATTCACCCATTCCTGTCCATTTAAGTTCGCTGATGCCCAAGATGTCAATGTTTATTCTTTCCATCTCATGTTTGACCACATCCAGTTTACCCTGGTTCATAGATCTCACATTCCAGGTTCCTATGCAGTATATTTCTTTGCAGCATTGGACTTTCCTTTCTCTTCCAGGCACGTCTGCAGCTGAGTGTCCTTTTGGCTTTGGCCCAGCCACTTCATTAGCTCTCGAGCTACTTGTACTTGTCCTCTGCTCTTCCTCAGTAGCATGTTGGACACCTTCCAACCTGAGGGGCTCATCTTCCAGCGTCATATCTTTTAGCCTTTTGTCTCTATCCATGGAATGTTCTTGGCAGGGATACTGGGGTGGCTTGCCAGTTCCTACCCCAGGAAGTCTTATTACAGCCCTCATTGTCACCAGTGTAATTAGCCTTACAATGATGAAAGCACAGTTCAGCCTGTTTTATTTTGTAGCCTCACTGATCAACTGGGACACAAAAGTAGAAATGTGCCCCATTTATAAGATATTCTAGACTGAGGCAGTAAGCCCCTTTATAGGTGCAACTAAACCTGACACGTTGAAGTCTTTGTCTATTGAAAGGTGACTGGTAAAGCAAAGCAAAGAAAAGTGCACTGGTTATATAGCACCCCATAGTGCTTAAAACACACTCTGGACAATTTACAAGTAATTTTGGAGGCTACATATTGCAGCAAGCTGGGTACTCATTTTACCAACCTTGGGAGGATGGAAGGCTGAGTGAACCTTGAGCCTGCTATTTGGGATTGAACCCCAGGTCATGAGCAGAATTACAGCTGCAGTACAGCTGTTTAACTATTGTGCCATGGGACTCTCGGTAGACTGGACATACAATTTAGAAGAAACCAGGACTTGAAAGCTGTACTTATTTGAGCTGCAGTTGTAGTCCAAAACCAACGAACAAAAAGTAACATTTCCAGATTCTTGCATAAATGGACAAGCCATAATCTGGAAGTGGCAAGAAGTCTCCCACCTGTTTCTGTATTTTTCTGTCTGGTTGGTTTTGTTGTGGGAAAACATATTTCTTAACCAGATGAAGAGAGTTGCCCTGTCTATATGCCTCAAGGACCAGCAGTTATCTTCTAAATTTATGCTTAAGGACTTACACATCATGTTTGACCCCCACATGCAAAACACAAAACTCCAAGAGGGGCAAAAGTGGAGTTGGATTTCCAGTCATTTCTATCTTTTCCATTTTTTAAACATTTTGGGGGGGCTACACCCCACAACATGGGTCACAGGAGCAAATAATTGCCCTGAGGGCTTATGGAGAACAATCACCTGGGGAATATGAGGTTAAGGTAGCCAGAGGCTGGTTCCTACTGTAGATGGGTAAGAACCAGACCTCTGTCTGCTCCTTGGACACTGTTTAGACACTGGTTGATCCTATCTGGCATTTTAGGAGGGGCCATCAGGGGGCTCTGTTTCTCACTGATCAAACCCTCTTGCTTGGTGTCCTAACCCTGGTCTTCAGCACCAGCTACGTCTCAGAATCAAAGGAAGAGGAGCTGGCCAGACTCTAGTATGTATTGTGAGCAGAGGTGCAGGATCCATTGAGGAGGCCAGATCAGACAGACAGGATCTTTTGGAATCTGGACAGTGATGCTTGATTCCAACTCTGAGGATGGCCCTTTTAAGGACTCCCACTCTCTGCAAAGAGGAGAAGCCAGAGAGTTCTTTTGGGTCAGGGGCTTCATGAAAGCTCAGGCAAGCTTGCAAAAGTGGGGAATCCAAGAAGCAAGGTCTCTGGAAGTGTTTTAATTTGCCATACTCATCCTGTGGACCTTGGAGTGTCCCCAGATTTTGCCTGCTTCGTTTTCATTCTTCTTTTTCTTAGTGTTTGTCCCACTTGGTGGTAGGGTCTGCTAAATGTGTGTGCACATATTGTACAATTGTGCAGATATGTGTGATGTTGTGTATATTGGAGTTTCTGAGAAATCTCTCCCCTCCCACCCTTCATTCCAGCAATTAGCTACAATTGTTTACATCAGTTCTACCCTTTTCACAGCTCCTCAGATTCCTTTCGATATATCACTTTACTGAGGTTTATGGACCATCATCTCTTACACTCATTGAGTGGAGAAATCAAGCCACTCACTGGCCAAGTGGGAAACCCCTTCACACTGCATCAGGCCTATGGGCCAGATGGTTCATGGCCCGGTTTTAGGGACCAATTTCCAGCTTGACCTGTTGTCATGAACGTAGGTTTTAAATACCGTCACCAATAAAATTACTTTTAGTTATTCATGAATTAAGAATGGGGTCTGAAACAAGGTGAAGTTCAAAAAGTAGATTTGCTTATTGGTTATAGGAAGATGAATAAACATTGAGAACTTGTTCTTTAAACCAGCTTAGAACATCTTAGATTATTTTTTAACTGTCTTTATTATATATTCTCACAGTCCTTATGCCATTTCTACGAGACTCTAAACAGTTTCTCTCTTTAGACCCTAACCGGTCCCTAGCCAATCCCTATCTGGCCCTATCTCTAAACCACCAGTCATCACAGCCCTATCTGCCAGTTATCCAAGTAGGCACACATTTTTATATGCTTTAGCCCTGCTCACGGACTATTCCATTGGTTACCCAGTTCTCAACATTTGAATATTTATGAGGTACCTGTCAGGTTTCGCCACACTTGTCTCCCATAAAATTCATATGAGCATCACACAGGATTCTGGAGTCGAGATAGGACGTGACTTCAGAACATTCCTAATCCTCCGTGATTTTTCTGAGTCTTGGCATGACGGGACTTTGTGCTAGGACATCCCACCACTCATCACTGATTCCTGGGATTCTTGTAATCTTACTATTTATTTATTTTATTTATTTCTATTCTATTCAGATATAGGCTTCCATATAAATTGCCCTTCAGTTTCTCAGTTTTAATTGAAGTAAGGCAGGAACTTTTTAACTAATTGGATTACTTTGGCTTTTCTTTCCCTTTTCTCTCTTTTTAAAATATTTAAATACCTTGCTTAAAAGGAAAAGTAGTGGAAAGAAATGAATAATTAAAAAAAACAATCCTTTAGATGGAACACAGAAGCTGACTGATTAAGGAACTTTTAAGGAGCAAGTAATCTCAATCCCTCTAAACAGAACTGAACTAAAAGTTTGATTATTTTTCTCCACTCTTCTGGGTTCATTTTGACAATACAGTATTTATTAGTGTGGATGGCATTGAATTTTCCCCATGTAGTAGTTCATCCCTTTAGTTTCTGTGCCTATGAACACACAAAGGGCGGGCTCCATCTATACCTGTCTAAGCTGGACCCAGAAACCACTTGCTCATACCACACAGATAGATGTTTTGATACGTGTAGATTTTCACCATAGTTATGTATAGTGTCTAGGATGGGACTTTGAGGTTAGAAGAAATGAAAACAAACAGAAACATTCCTTTTTGTCTTCTTTTGTCATCACTTTCTCGAATGAACTAATGGCCCATTTGGATCATCCGTGTTCATCTGTGATCTTCCTGTTTATTTATTTATTTGTTTGTTTTCCCTTTTTGCCTGTTGTGCGCAGTAAAGTGCCAAAGCTTAGTGCCCTTTCTGTTGAACTCTGTTCTGGAACAATGCCCTTTCAGTACCACTTCTGTGTAGCTTGATATTGTTCAGTCATTTCGGAAAAATCCCTTTCAGGAAACGATGCCATCCTGCATAGGAACTGCAACGATCCTGTGCAGCTTGGAGTTTCTTCTGCTCTTTCCCAGTGCTTCCTCCACAACAATTGGAACGACCCTGCATAATTTGACTTTTCTTCCAGAATTCCCCCTCCTTCAACTGGCAAAAAATGTTTAAAATGTTTAAGGTTTCCCACTGGATTTCTTAGAAGGAGGGGAAGCCCGCAGAAAGAAATCTCACCCTGAAAAGAAACCAGTGACTTGTTTCTTTGTTTCTATTTTAATGAGAGTGAGAAACTGTGAGATTCACAGCCCTGTATTTTGCAGGCATACTCTAAGGGCGTTTATACACGACCCCTAAGGTCCGCTGCAAATGGCTGCAAGCTCCAGAGCTTAAAAATGTTTCCCCACCAGCTCCGGAGTTTGCAGACAATTAAGTGCGACCCCGCCCACTTTAGCGCGACCCAGCGCACTTTTCTTGTACCTTCTCTTTGGAGGTGAAAAATCTTTGATGCGGTGCAACGATAGTGAGTGCAGGGCTCTCCTCGCTTCTGTTTGCTGCTTTTTGGCTCCCGCCCCTTTAAGAGCTACTTTTACAGAGACGAGGGGGTTGGACTTGATGGCCTTACAGAGATGAGAGGCAGAACGAGGTGAGCGGCATGCTTTTCTTTCTCTTTTTCTCCCTCCCTCATGCAGCCAGCAACCAGGAAGTGCAGAGGGGGGTGGGGACAGAGGAAGAGCGATGAACCCCTAAGATCTCTGGTCCGAATTTAAGTGGCCAGCGGATCTTAGGGGTCGTGTAAAAAGGCCCTAAGTGAGGAGTTTCCAACCTTGAGTAAACTGGGTGTTCTTAGACTGCAGCTCCCAGAAACCTCTATCAGTACAACCGGTGTTGAAGACTTCTTGCAGTCCAAAAACACCTAGGTTAGCCAAGGTTGGAAACAACTGCTCTATAATTCATGCAAAATGCTAGAGAGGCATTGGAGGGGGGTCTCTATGGTCTCCCACGAACATAGAGTACCACACATCCATCTAGGACAGTAATTGCTACTCTGCCATAGGCTCGCAAGGACCCAAGAGAGTGGGGCAGGCATCTGTTCTGTCATTGGCTAGTCAGTCCTTGAGAATTAAACGTTATGGTTTTGATAAGCAAAAGGGTGCGTTCCATTCAACAAGCCGTGGGTTCTCCTGGTCATTTCCAACAGCCCTCTTGCATTTCTTAGGTGGAGTATGCATTGCCCAGTCCATAAAGATCCCACGAGAACCCAAACCAGGAGAGTTTGACAAACTGATCAAGAGGCTGATGGAGACCCCCAATGCCCGGGGCATCATCATCTTCGCCAACGAGGATGACATCAAGTGAGTGTGCCATTGGCTGCTACCATGTCCCAAACAATCTATTGTCTAGAGCAGGGATCCTCAAACTATGGCCTGTGGGCCAGATTTGGCCTGCCAGGGTCCTGAATCTAGCACGCTAGCCATCGCAGTACGCCCCCCACTCCCCCCCTTGATCTGAACAGGAATCTGGTGGCTGCTGCACAGCAGGACTGCCCCCTCGCTGCTACAAGAGCGCATGCACAGCTTGGCTTCTCCATAGGCCCTCATGTGCAGCCGAAAGCAACAGGAGGAAAGCAAAACCTCTTAGACCAGAGCCGAGAAGTTGGCCTTGTGCACCTGCGCACCGACTCCTAGAATAATTACAGTGGAACCTTGGACTTACATGCTGCTTGACTTGCATCATATTTGACTTGCAGCAAGAAGGGGCCTGTTTGACTTGAGTCGCAGGCTTTGACTTACAGCTCGGAACCCCGGCGCAAGGCACCGGAATCGGTTGGCAGCCACGACCCAGCATCGCGGCTGCCGCCTCCAAACTGCTCCTGCCTTCTTCCTCTCCTCCGGCAGCGGCAGCTTCGGCGAGGCCGGCTCTGAGCACCTGGAGCTGGTCCTCGGCCTTACCAAAGCCGCCGCTGCCACCAGAGGAGAAGAAGGGCTGGGAGCTCGGGGCTGGCCTTGCTGGTTAGACAGTCGGCTCAGTCTTGTAAAAAATCTAGCTGCAGATTTTAGTTGGGGAGCTGTACAGTTTTGGGACTCTAATGGTAAGCACAGGGTTGTTCAGAACTTGGAACGTCAGGTTAAAAATCAGTAAAACTTAAATGTTAGACATTGTTGCTACGAACATTAAAAAGTGGATGCATATAACCCGTGGACTATAATTCCACTGCCACCTCCTCTCTTTGAAGAGACATTTCATTCACATCCCCGGAAGGACTCTCCTATCCCAGTCAAATCTGTGTTAAATTGCTGTTTTCGGGGGTCTTTTTCATCATCTGGAACGGATTAATCCACTTTCCCATTACTTTCTATGGGAAAAGTTCGTTTGACTTAAAGCATGTTTGACTTAAGTCTAGACCTCCGGAACGGATTAATGACGCAAGTCAAGGTTCCACTGTACCATGCAAGCAGGGAGTTTGGGTGGGTGGGTGGGAAATGGCCTCCGTTTGGGGGGGGGAGCTTTGATTCGAATGTGCATCAATCATTCCTATAGTCCAGCCCCCAAACAGGATCTGAGGGACAGTGAACCGTCCCCCTGTTTAAAAAGTTTGAGGACCCCTGGTCATAGGGAGAAGGGTTGTGGGAGAGGGATCCTGACTTCTCGTTACACCCTTCCGCCCTCTACAGGAGAGTGTTGGAGGCCGCACGACTTGCCAATCTGACCGGGCAGTTCTTGTGGGTCGGTTCTGACAGCTGGGGCTCCAAGATCTCGCCCATTCAGACGAACGAGGAGGTGGCAGAAGGAGCTGTGACGATCTTACCCAAACGAGCCTCTATTGAGGGTAAGGAGGGCACTGAGCTGCTAAGGCCAGCCATAGTGATGGGTGGGGAGAAGGGAGGGAGGGAAGGAGGGAGGGACGGGAAAGTGTGCCTAATACTCTTTCCTAAGCAGGAGGTTTTGGGAAAGGGAACCTCAGATGAACCACAGTTATTTCTGCTTGTTTATTTTCCCTCAGGGAGGCCTCCTGATGACCTTAATTTATAAAGAGACTATTCACTCTTAAACACTGTTCCTTAACTACCCTGGTTGTAAATATGAAGGGCTATTACAGGGTATTACAGTGGCATCTAATCCATTTTAAGGGAATCTTGAGTCCACAATTTAATACACTTAATGCAACTTTTCGTAGCTGAAGAAAGTGGCTCTACCTTTTTAATGCCTACAGGTCTAGCTCCTGTTAAAAGGCACTGGTCAGGAGGCAACCTCCCAGAACTGGAACTTGGCTTCATTTGCGTGCTCTCTCCTATCTTCTTTCTCTTCTGCCTTTAAGGTTTCGACCAGTATTTCACCACACGCTCCTTGGAGAACAATCGGCGCAACCTCTGGTTTGCCGAGTATTGGGAGGACGACTTCAAATGCAAACTGACCCGTCCCGGGATGCAGCCTGAAGAAGGGATACGGAAATGCACTGGTACGGATGTTCTGGATGTGAGAGGCCACCAGGGGTAGCAGGAGGGTTGGAAGTTGGAGACAAGGAAGGAATGTTGCAAGCAGTTTCATGCTGGGCCAGACCCTCGATTGTTCCAGCCCAGTATGATCAGCTCTGGCTGGCAGAAGCTGCTGTCCAGGTCTTTAGCTAGCTCTACCTGGGAATCTCTGGTGGGGTCGCATCCAATAATATCCAGATGGGACCATGCTTAGGTTCTGAAGCTGCTGCAATATTGCTGTGTTTGGGGTAATGCAGCACGATAGTGCAGCATCTACCACCTACACATCCCAACCTATTTTATCATGCCTAGTTCTTCCCATTCTGGCAGAGCCAGTCTCACCATTAGGCTGGTAGAGGGCATTTATACACGACCCCTAAGCTCCGCCGCAAATGGCTGCAAGGTCCGGACCTTAAAAATGTTTACCCACCAGCTCCGGACATTGCAGACAATTAAGTGCGACCCCGCCCACTTTAGCAAGACCAAACAGCAGTTTTCTTGTACCTGCTTTTTGGAGGTGACAAATATTTGATCCGGTGTAAGGATAGTGAGTAGAGATGGGCACGACTTAGCGGTATTCCCGTTTCCGTTTCCGTTACTCGTTTCCGTTACTCTACGGAAACGGTAACGGGAATCACTGCCCCAGACTTCGAGCTCGAACCGACGAACGAACAATTTGGTCTGATTTGTCGTGCTCGTTACTTGCATCGCGCAATGCCAAGCGGCACAGAAAAAAAGTTTTTAAAAGTTAAAAAAAAACCCGATTCCCAGCCCTAAAAGTAGGCGAAAACTGTCTGAGGGCACCTACCAGGCCAGAAGGGTGTTTTATTTGGGGGGGGGTCCCCGCCCCCCTCTCCTTGGCTATTGCTACTGCTGCGCTGCTGGTACCAGGCTGGGAGGGCGCATCCATTTGCCATGCAGTGCGGGGGATCCAAAATGGCGACCGCAATATTTTTTTTGAAATCGTTGCCCAAAACCCCACCAAAGCAACACAGAAACATGCGGAAATTAGCTATTTTAAATGCTTGAATTTTTACAGGAGCAGCAGTGGGTTTTTCTTGCAAAAAAAGTCTCCGTTGATTTTATTTTATTTTATTTTATTTTATTTTTTTACACCTGCGCATTCGCAATGATGGGCTCTCCCATGGGAGTAGACCATGCAAATTTTCCACCAATCGCATGGCCACTTGGCCAGGTTGACCACAGAGACTTCTGGGATGTGCCAATCGGGCATAAACAGCCCACTAATCGTAGCCCAAACCCGAACCCTAAGCCTAACCCATACGCCAGTACACTGTCCTTCTAAGTGGGTCAGAGAGGCACCCAGATGCACCCCAATACTCACCGTAACCTCACGCGTAACTAGCCTAACCCTAGCCGTTGCGCTAAGCCGTCTTAACCCTAAGCCAGATCTACTTGCATTGCACTACATGCAAGTACGTGAGACACAGCGGGTGCAAAGAGTCTGCCAGTCCGTCACTTGTGGCTCTGGCTGACTCCTGCAGCTCCCTCCAGGAGCCCCCTACCCCCTCCCCAAACCAGTACTAACGACAACGAAAAAACGAACCGACTAATTTTTGCAAATTTTCGCGAAAAACGGAAATGAGCCGAAACGGAACCGGCCCGACTAACGACAACTCGAAAAAAAAATTTCAAGTCGTGCCCATCTCTAATAGTGAGTGTGGGGCTCTCCTGGCTTCCGTTTGTTCTTTTTTTGCGCCCCGCAAAAAGATCTGAATGCTGCCCGGAACAAAACGGAGGTAACCAGCATGCTTTTCTTTCTTTTTTCTCCCTCCCTCAGGCAGCCAGCAACCAGGAAGTGCGGAGGGGGGTGGGGACAGAGGAAGAGCTAGGAACCCCTAAGATCTCTGGTCCAAATTTAAGTGGCCAGCGGATCTTCGGGGTCGTGTAAAAAGGCCCAGAGGCAACAGTTGCAGAGCTTTAAGTCACCTTTAAAAGGTAATTTATTCCTATTACCTCTTAGAGTGCCTATCAAGGGATCAATAAGCTTTACTCCTTCCAGTGTTTAAAAAAATTTATTTGTTCTGTTGCTTATTTGTTTGTGTTGTTGTTGGTCCTTTAAAAAATGGGATTTCTAAGACAATAACAAACAAAATTGAAAAGGTTCCGACAAGTCATTTTTAAATACTGTATATACTCGAATATAAGCCTAGTTTTTCAGCCCTAATTTTGGGCTGAAAAAAGGGCCCCTCGACTTATATGCGGGTCAATACTTTTAGCCACTGAGGCAAGTGCTTGGGTCGGTGGCTAAAAGTAATTTTAAACATTGTGTGCCACTTCTCATTACCCCCCTCTGCATCATAGGGGAGTCTAGGGTGGGAAATGCAGCAGGGCCTGGCAAGTGCTTGGGTCAGTGGCTAAAAGTCATTTTAAACATCACACACCACCCCGCCAGCTCACAAAGGAGGAGCTGCCAGGCCCTGTTGCATTTCCCACCCTAGACTTATACTCGAGTCAATACGTTTCCCCAGTTTTGGGGGCTTAAATTAGGGGCCTCGACTTATACTCGGGTCGACTTATACTCGAGTATATACGGTATGTCCTTTAATACAATCAAAGGAAAATAATTGGGAAACATTGCTTGCTACACTCTGTTTATTAGGTCATTTTTGAGATGTGGTTTTACTCTGCCATAAACTTTGGACTTTTCTTTCTGATGCTCCGGACTTATGTTCCGGGAGGTGTAATACTTACAAATTGTGTGTTCCCAGGATGTGCTGTGCACCCCTTAAATTATCCTGCTACTCTCTAGTTTTATGTTACCAGTGCGTTTGACTGTCAGCCGGTAGCCTTGCTGGCGACTGTACCTAGTATTGAGGGCAAGAGCAGAGTGGTGGGGTGGAAGGATGTGTGTGTGTGTTGGTGGAGGGGAGAACACCAGATAACTCTGTGCGTCAGGCAACAAAGTATTTTGAGCCAACCCTGTATACCCTGGCTGCCTACTAATCTGGTGGTACCGAACCGTCGGTACTCCAGATGTTTTGGACCACAACTCCCAGAATTCCGAGTCTAGATTGCCAATGACAAAGGACTGTGGGAGTTGAGGTCCAAAACATTTGGAGTGCCGAAAGTTCGCCATCACTGTACTAATCCTTCATTTTGGGAGAAGGCGGGTGAAAAATGTTATCAGGGAGCTGCAGGGCCTGGGTTCATTTCACAGCTCCGCAGGGAACAGAGAAGATTAGGCTTTCAAGTCCCTCCCTGTAACAAGACTGACAGGAAAGCATCATTTGCACTCCTCTAAGCAACACATGCATTCCTCAGGAGGCAAACATGCCACTTCACTCTCCTCCTTGCTGCCACTGTGCCACTTTTAAGCACTCTGGACTGACCCAGGAATATCCCAGATTTGAATCCAGGCATCCTGTTTCATTCCTCCAAGTCCCCAGTTCTTCCTACATTCTCTTCAGTTGTTTTGAACTGCCTGCTGCACGTTGCCAGACAGACAGAGAGTGAGTGAGTGTTGCTCACTCTAAATTCTAACGGCAGCTGAGATTGATCAGCCTAATGGATTCTGTACCCAAATTATGCATCTTTATTTTAAAGAAGGGATTATGTTAATACATTAAGGCAACCTGGCTAAATAAAAATCCAACTGGAATTGGTAACCAGCCAAAAACTTGACTTGTCCGCTTGCCCACTCGTCACTATAGGTGTGACTACACTGGAAATTTGATTTGATTTTTCAGCCTCTATTATGTTTGAAATAGTGATCAGTGCGCATGAAGGGTTGCAGATGTATTTGGGAGTTCATGGGGTGAGATGCAATTTGCATTCCAGCCGATAGCCTCCCTTTTTTCCTTCCTTGCTCTGGTCCCACCCCTGCCATTCCTTTTATTGGATGAATGAGGACCCAGAAATAAGGTGATAGGGTAATCCAATCTCATACATATAAGACATTTTTAAGAATTAAAAAAAATGAGTGAACAGTCAGGGAAAAGGGGAAAATGTAGGTCCTAAGCATCACATCCCTACTAAAGAAGGTTTTTATTACTGTTTGATGATTTACTGATATTTTATTTATAACTATTTTAAATTGTTTTAATTCTTTGATTGTAAGCCGCCCAGAGACCTTTGGGTAGTGGGCGGCATATAAGTTGAATAAAAAAATAAATAAATAAATAAATAAATAAATACTTACATCACTGAAACATCACCTAGACATTTAGTTTAGCTTATTTATGATTTATATACCGCCAGCTTGCACAAAGGCAACTCAAGGCAGTGAAGAACAACAAAGCCAACAAAAGCAAAGTAAAATACAAAAACAAGAGACAATATAAATGGAAACAGTATATAAGATTAAAAAAATACCAAGAATACCAAGAATATAGGTGCCCGGCAGATCTAAACACAACATAACAACTACAGGTGATGCATCATAACTAACCACATGGGGGAAAACTGTTTGAATCATTCCAGCTTGTCATTCGAGCAGCGGGGGGGGGGAGCACTTTGGTAACAAAGAGGATGGAGTGATTCAAATCCAATTTTGTGTCATATGATCAGTAAATGTACTTTGAATTCGCCCATTTTATAAGCAGAACAAATCCAGCAGGATTTGATCATCTACTCTCAGCAATGTTAGCTATTTGTAGCCTTAAAAAGGATGGAGTAGATCTTTCCCGACCGTCTTCCAGGAGGCAGTTCATCCTCAAAACAGACAAAAGGATGAAAGAAACAGATACTTTGAAGGACAATTCCCACAATTCCCTCTCTCTGGGCATGTTGCCAAGGCCTAAAGTCCAAAACATCTGGATTATCAAAAGCTGCCCTTACTGTTGCTTCTTGATTCCAATACTGTAATCAAAGATGAAAGAGAAAAACTTGGATTTGCGACTCAGCGGCAAGAAAACAAAAATGATGACAACAGCAGGGCACCTGCAAGTCAGTGTTAAGATGAACAGAGAGGTAATGGGTGCAGTAAAGGGGTTTAACTTCCTTGGCTCTAAAATTAATCCAAATGGTGACTCTGGCCTAGAGATCAGAAGATGGACAGCACTTGGGAGAACAGCAATGATCAGTATGCATAACAATCTGGAAAAATAATCAATTTCAGACTAGTTCATACAGTCATATTTCTAGTAGCTTCAAATGGTGGAGAAACTTGGACTTTGAGGAAGGCAGCTAGGAAAAAGATAGATGGAATGGATTTGTGATGCTGGGGACGACTACTCTGCATCTAACAGACAGGGAGGATTACCAACAAGGAAGTCCTACTAGAGAGAGTCAAGCCAAATATACTGTATATCTGGAAGCCAAGATCACCAAGCAACAACTGTCATACTTCAGCCATTTTATGCGAGCCATCTCGCTCAAAAAGATAATTATGCTGGGATTGATCAGGACGGAGCAAAAGAGGAAGGTTCACCGGCTTGACACCATCAAAAGGAACACTGGAATGACTTGGATGGAACTCAAAGAAGCTGTAAGAGATAGAAGGGCGTGGGAGGGAATTGATCCACAAAGTGACCAAGAGTCAGACAGATATGAACAGATAAAAGGAGATGGCAGATAATGAGAAATGAGTTGCTGCTATGTATCATGAGGAAGTCCTAGATTGATAAAATATTGCAGCATATGATCATTTTTAGTGCCGTCTCTGTACAAAACCCTTAAAACCCGTAAACCAAGGAAATGAGACACGTGTCTATAAGCCCGATCATTTCCTCTGCAATCAACAACACTGGGAGCAAAATGAATTCTAAGTGGATGGGTTTGGGGGTAAAATAGAAAACAGATTCAACTATAACTGTAGACGTTGATTCACAAACCAATGTGTGGTATATGTGACTTTCAAATGAAATTAAATAAAATTATCATCCAGTTCTTGTCAGGGAGGCACAGTGGGGAATTGAACTCCCAGCTTCTATATCCAAACTGTTAAGTTATCCAGCAATTTTATATAGTAAGTTCCCACATTAGGGCTAAATCTGTTATCTCAGTCAGTTTTATTTTGTAGCAAGATGGTAGATGTAGATTGGGCGGCTGCTCAGCTAGGTTTCTGCAAAATAAAACTGGCATAGTTAAGATAACGGGTAATTTGCTACTGGTGAGGTAACATATTATTTTGCTTAGAAGTTAAATATATTATCCTTTGGTTTATAAATTCCCCAGCATACTTATAATTGAATCTATATTCTTGGTTGCTGTGTTTTTGCTCTGTTTTATGCCTGTAAGCTGCTTTGAGCCCTATTGTACTCTGGAAAAGCAGGTTAGGAAAATAAGGAAAAATAAAATCATAATTTTCAGAACAGCATGAATAAAATAGGCACTAAAGCAACAAGCAATAAAACTCGAATTGACAGCAGTGTTTAACACTGAAGCCACCAGCTAAGGTAAAACAAGGTCTTAATCTTCCTTGGTTCTTAGTCCAAAGAGAGCCTTCTTTTGCTCTCCAGTGGCACAGTGGTTAAATGCCTGTACTGCAGGTAAAACTGTGCTCATGACCTGGGGTTCAATCCCAGGTAGCCGGCTCATGGTTGACTCGGCCTTCCATCCTTCCAAGGTCAATAAAATGAGTACCCAGCTTGCTTGGGGTGGGGGTGGGGATGTGTAGCCTGCATACTGTAATTAAAAATGTAAACCACCCAGAGACTACTTGAAGTGGTATGGGGTGGTATATAAGCAGAACACTTTGCTTTTGCTTTTTGCTTTCAGTACCTTTACAAGTGCATTTGACAGAGGCCTATGAGAATGCCTTCTCAGTGGTTGCCCCCAAGATATGAAATGGCCTCCCTATTAACACTAGGTTGACCTGCTCTCTCATCTCATTTTGGAGGCAAGGGGAAACATTCTTATTCCAACAGGATTGTGGTGCTTAATATCTGATTTTAACATAACTAGTTGCCCTGCATTTATTGCTAATACTGTATATACTTTTAACATATTTCTACATTTTTCACATTTTTAATCTTTTTTATATTATGAATTCTTTGGTTAATATTTTTTTAATTATGGTGTCTATGTTGTTTCGAACTATTGAGTCCCACTGTGAACAGAAAGACAGCAAGCAAAGGCAATGAATGACTAAAATGTTTTCAAAGGCACCTAGTACAAAAATCTTGATCTGCCAGCTAGTAAGTACCAACATTTATGCCAGTGAGTCTCAGTGCTGAAGGAATTGCTGCTAATAAAAACATGGCATGGATGGTTTCCTAAGAGGTAGTAGGGAGCATTCAGACCTGTGAGAGACAGCCTCACATTCAATTATTTTGTTCTGTATTTCTTTGGCAACCACTTCTACTCCCCCTGCTAACCTATAAGGAGAGGAACGGATTGGGCGAGATTCATCGTATGAACAGGAAGGAAAGGTGCAGTTTGTCATCGACGCTGTCTATGCCATGGCCCACGCTTTACATAACATGCACATGGACCTCTGTCCAGGCCATACTGGGGTGTGTGACAAGATGGACCCCATTCATGGACGTACCCTGCTGAACTACATCCTTGCCGTCAACTTCAATGGTAAGAATGGCAGACCATCTGTCTGACTGGGGAAGCTTTGGGTTGTTTAACCTGGCGTTTCATGGAAAGGGCATTGCGTTGCAATGAAATAAGTAACAGTTACAGGGCTGCCTAGAACGGCAACCAAGATGCCTGGTGACAGTGGGAACAGTTTGTGAACTGAGCAATGGGAGTCTCTCACCATAAATTTGCAAGGGCACTCTCTGGCTAAGTCATGAGGTGACTATAAAGTGACCAGCAGTCCGTCCTTCCTTCCTTCCTTTCTTCCTTCCTTCCTCCCTCCCTTCCTTCCTTCCTTCCTTCTTTGTCAAGTTAGGAGCCCTCAGCTGTAGTATAGACTGCTCCAGACTCATAACTTATGCCCCCCCACCTGTTGACCTGCAATCCCCATCAGCAATCATTATTGTCTATACAGGAGAATGATGCTGGGGGGCGGGCCCATGTTGTCCACCTTTGTTTTACATCTTTAGGTCACAGGGGTGGCATTGGCTATATGGTCAAATGCAAGAAAGCAGCCTTTGAGTATGGGTGTGAGTAACCCTTCTGTTCCAGAAATCTACTTAATCTTCTTTGAAAACTACCATGAGTCCAGAGAGGTGCCATTATGCCTGTTGTCAACCTTCTCCACCTCTTACAGGCAGTGCTGGAACTCCTGTGATGTTCAATGAGAATGGAGATGCACCCGGCCGCTATGACATTTTCCAGTATCAACTGACAAACACTACAACGCCAGGGTATAAGGCTATTGGTCAGTGGACGGAGTACCTGCGCCTCAGTGTGAGTGCCAGCACTGCTGGTTGCCATGATGACCCAAAATGGAGAGGGAAAATGGGTGGGAAGCTTGTATCCTCTTCAGGCCTCTGGGCTGCCAGGATGAGTTTGGGCCTGAGCACTTACTGTTAAAGCACTTCCATCTGTAAACTGAGGCAGCCTCATCCCATTAGCATCTTAGGGCATCTGACCAGAGCTCAAGTACCTGTAGATGGGCCCACCAATGTGGGCCCACCACAGCCTGGCTGACCATGGGACCTCTCTGCCGTTCTAAATTTAGAATGATTTGTATTACTTTGGGGATATGGAAACTTTGTGGGGGAATTTAAAGTCACGTCTCTTCAGGCAGGCTTTTCCTTAGTAGGCTTTCTAAGAGGGGATTCCTAAGAACCAGGCAGCTGTTTTTTAATTTGTTTCTGTTTTGTTTTTTAAAGTGGTTTGTGTTGTTTGTTATGGGATTGCTCCCATTAAAGTAACACGTTCCAGTGTGATCAGGCGCACAGCTTCCTAGCCATCTGATCACATCCTTGCCTACACAGCCAAAGCCACAAACAGCAAAAAAATTATTATCCATTGGATAATGTATTAATTCTCCTCATGTATTTCCACAATGGAGCTGACATGTCAGTTGTGCATGCTCTCCTTTGATTACCATCCAAAGAGATTACCATCCCAAAGTATTCTGACCTCACAGCTGCACAGTGTTTTTCAATAAAGCACTAGAGTTGTGCTGCTGTTTTTGTGTGTGGCTGCATTTAAATCATTAAAAGGAGGATCAAATAAGATAAAAAGAGGCTGTTGACAGCAGATGTACTGACTGAGTAACAGTCCACAGCACATTATTTAAAAAATTATCAAGGAGCATGTTACGTTTTGTTTTCATTTTTTAAATAAGTAAAATCACATTCCACCAAAATCAAAAGATCTTCACCCCCTGCACCCTGAGGTAGTATAACTAAGCCAGGGATACCTGTATTGAGCACAACCCTGATAGAGGTCAGCGTAGGTGCAGATTATGTAACATATTGATAGTAATTAACATTAATTATGTAAGATTCTTTTGCTCAGAGGCTTAGTGTGAAAGCAGGCAGCTAGGTTAGATGGCACAGTTGCCCCGTCTGTTTGGCTTGACACACATCTAAGGCAATAATGCTCATTATTATTAAGTTGATGTTTTTCTCATGGCTAAATAAAAAAAAAATTAAATAGTTCATAGGCCAGGATCCACTTGCTTAAGTATAGAGTAGGGAGGAAATTGTGTCTTTATGTCCCCAACAGTAGACTTTCTATTGTTTGATTTGTTTTGCAACCAATTGTGCCACTAGTGCAAGAACCATCATGAACCAAGGAGCTTTTTAAAGCCAGAGAGCAGGGAAATGAGACATTTTGTATTATGGACCTTCTGTTCCACCTTTAGGCAGGAGGATCCTGGTTAAAGTATTGTACTTCAATATTTAAAACTCATTTCTGCAGAATAATATATATTGATATTTGTTCCGTGTTTGTTGCAAAAGACCTTAATACAATGATGAACCAAGTTGTGATTTGTTGGTTTGTGGGTTGTTATTGTGGCCAAACTATCATCTTAACAAACTATGAGCCCGCACAGAGCCCAATTCATTTCCATGGTTTACTGCTGGGTTATACATTCTGGCTTGCTTAAACCATGACTTGATGTTCTGTCTGAAGAGAGAAACATAGCTTGTCTCTGATTTGTTTTTCTACCCTGAAACAAGACCTTCAGAAAAAGTTGGGGAAAGCTAAATTGAAAAAAAACATATTTGCCATTTGTTTGGCTGTCTAGGAGTCAGTTTGTGGCTAAAGCAACACAAGGTGAATAACATAAACCATGGCTTTTGTCATGGGACCTCCAGAATTGTGCCTCTGACCATCCATGCTTGAGGGACATCAAGTCCTATAGAAAAGGGTCATAAAATGTGAGCCCAGTTGTGATAAAGTAAGAGAATGCATATGCTTCTGAGGCACCAGTGTTGGTATAGTGACAATTGTTTACTATATTTGAACAGGGCTGTTAGGTTTTGCATCAGCTATAAGTGTTACTAAGTGATTTTTTTGTACAGTTGCTAGCTTAACCTAAATTACCTCACAAGAACATTGTAAACATACAGTGGATGTGTATCTAAGAACACATCCAAGGATCAGAGCCGTCTAACAGGAGGTATGAAATGAACCACACAATTTTCAGTTGTGCTCTGGAAATCTCTAACACAGTATTTTTCAAATTCCCTACCATGTAGGAGTAATAAGTTGGCCCAAACCCTGTTGTTTAGCAGAGTAAATTGCACTAGAGTAGACCCACTGAATCTGTGTGGATTTGGTGAGTCTATTCCACCATTGGGTCTGTGACCTATTTCAGCATCATAAGCCACAGTTAGAACAAATCCTCATTGATTCTGTGGCCCTACTCTAACTTGCTTTGCTATGTTAGGTAATGGGATCCTGGCCAGAGTCTTGTGTCACCTTTAAAATACTAAAATGTTTTATTTGACATTGGTTTTTGTGGGAAACATCCTGCTTTTTCAGATGCATGAAGTACAATAATTAAGCAACAAGCAGATATATATACCAGTACTTGGTGTGTGACAGAATGCAACAGGATATGGAAAAGTCTTTCATTAAATGTGGTTGTAAGCTTTCAATGGACTGTTGAGGATAAACACCTAGGTCAGTGGTTCCAACCTTGGGTAATTCAGGAGTTCCTGGACTGCAGTTCCCAGAAACCCTGGCCAGCACGGCTGAGGATGGTGAAGGCTTCTGGGAACTGCAATCCAAGAACACCTGGGTTACCCAAGGTTGGGAACTACTGATCTAGATAATCCAGGATCTCACAGGTCAATTAGTGTTAATGCAGCAATACAGGTATCTGCTTGTCAGGGACTATTGGCTGAGGCCAAGCTTATTTGCTTTGTTTCACAGTCCCGTTTGAAAAATAAATTGTGCTATATAGAGGCAAGTCTGCATAAATGTTTCAGGAATACTTTTTAAGATACCATTATCTGCCGTGCCTTGCCCCTCCCTGGGTGTTATAAAGGATTCTGGCGCACATTCTGTGATGCCTTCCATTCATGCAAGTCACTGGCCAAGGCAATCCAGTTCACAACTTGGGAAAGTAACTTTTTTGGACTACCACTCGCAGAATCTGTTGTGCCACCTGGGGGATTCTGGGAGTTGTCGTCCCCCCAGCTCTGCTCAGGATATCTCCTCATCAGGCTCGTGTAAACTAAAAGCCTGGACTGGACCTTGCCTAAGGGCTCAATCACACATGCCAAATGAACCCAAGTTATACTGATTCTTTTTATTCCTTTCTTGAAGTGATGCATAGCTACACACGGTCACGTAGCATATTTACTGCTGGGCCTGTTCACATGACTGTCAATTCAATCAGTATATTTCTTGCTATTTGTGCAAGTTCTGTAGGCTACCCATGCCATCTTAAATGTACTGTATTTTATTTTATTAAGTTGTAAGTGACATATTACTATTTTCCTGTCACTTCCAACTGTCAGTCAATGTGCAACCTGGTGGTATATGTCACCTGCAGCCCTTCCCTTTTTAATGTTCATTTCCTGATTCCTTTCTCCAATGTCTGATTTTCTTCCCACCCTCTTTTTCCTCCCTTCCATTACTCACTCACTCATCCCATTTTCTTTATTCCCCTGCATATCTCTCCCTCACCAGTTCTTGGCTTTCATTTTTCTTTTCCTTTTTGAACAACATTGGGAGAAGAAAGTGGGTTTTAATGACTTGCAAAGTATTGTGAGGAGCAAGGTTAAAAAAGAGAGAGGGGAGACATTAATGCAAGACCCCTTTATAATTCAAAGCAGGAAATTCCCCCCCCCTCAAGTCCCCTTTCTCCTTTCCTCCCTTACACTTGCAACTGAAGGAGGAAGACTGTTTCCTTCTGGGCAATGTGTTCATGTTGTTTTTGTGGAGGAGGCCATAGCAGCTGTTAAAAGCAATTTATCAACATTCCTTAAATATATACTGTATATTTAAAAGCAAGTACAGTGGCCACGGAACCCTAAGCCCAACCCATTTGCAAGGAAAATAAATTGAAAGCAATGTTCACACATCCTGAAATGATAAGGAATGAAGCAATATTTGATCAGTACATTTTAAAACAACCCTGCTGGAGAGGTCGGGGAGGGGGGATCTGATTGGCTGGCCAAATGAATCGATCTTACCTGTGTCCATACACTCATAAAAGGATTTTAAAAACAGCAGAATTTATATAATTGGGGTTCTTTTGTCACTTGTGATGGGGTCCTAAGACTCCCCTGAGGCTACGTATTGTAGAGGAAGCTCAGTCTCGCTGTACACAAGCTGTCCCAGGGAAGCATTGCCCTCAGGACTGATCTTCCCACCAAGGGCCCCCAGGTCAGCTCAAGGGAACTGGTGAGGTTCCCTTGCCACCCTCTGAGAACCCTCTGCTCAACCGCTGTCTTCTCTGTCTCCTTTAGATTGAGGACATGCAGTGGTCTGGGGGTCAGAAGGAGATCCCCACTTCCGTCTGCAGCCTGCCCTGCAATTCGGGTGAGAGGAAGAAAATGGTGAAAGGGGTGCCTTGCTGCTGGCACTGCGAGTTGTGCGACGGCTACCAGTTCCAGCTGGACGAGTTCAACTGCGAAATGTGCCCTTTCGACATGCGGCCCAACCCCAACCGCACGGCCTGCCGTCCCACGCCCATCGTCAAGCTCGAGTGGAGCTCCCCGTGGGCGGTGCTGCCCATCTTCTTGGCCATCCTGGGCATTCTTGGCACCACCTTCATCATCATCACCTTCATCCGATTCAATGACACGCCCATCGTTCGAGCGTCCGGCCGTGAGCTGAGCTACGTCCTGCTGACCGGGATCTTCCTCATCTACTCCATCACATTCCTGATGATTGCCGAGCCCGGCGTCGGCGTCTGTGCGCTCCGGCGTCTTTTCTTGGGCTTGGGCATGGCCATCAGTTATTCGGCCTTGCTAACCAAGACCAACCGCATCTACCGCATCTTCGAGCAAGGCAAGAAGTCCGTGACTCCCCCCAAATTCATCAGCCCCACCTCCCAGCTGGTCATCACCTTCAGCCTCATCTCGGTGCAGATCTTGGCCGTGGTCATCTGGCTGGGAGTCCAGCCCCCCCACAGCATCATCGACTACGAAGAGCAGCGCACACCCAACCCCGAGTTTGCCCAGGGAGTGTTGAAGTGCGACATGTCCGACCTGTCCATCATCTCTTGCCTCAGCTACAGCATCATCCTTATGGTCACTTGCACGGTCTACGCCATCAAGGCCCGAGGCGTCCCTGAGAACTTCAACGAGGCCAAACCCATTGGCTTCACCATGTACACCACCTGCATCGTCTGGCTGGCCTTTGTGCCCATCTTCTTTGGTACCGCCCAGTCGGCAGAGAAGGTGGGGGGAACTGGGCCCGGGACCTTATTTGTGTGTGTGTGTGTGTGTGTGTGTGTGTGTGCAGCAAGAAATAAGAGCCAAGCTAAATAATTTATAGGGGAGGTCTCTGTAACTGAGAAACAGCTACGAAAGTCTATCGGGTTCAGAGAGAGAGAGAGAGAGAAGGGAGAAAGAAAAGGAAGGCTTCTTAAGCTTTTTCTTTTTTTTGCTGTTTGTCCAATCAAAATTGTCCTATCTTAGCTGCTTTCTTCTCCTTAGGGAGAAAGACCCAAGAACTACGTGTCCTTCCTCTAGTGCTGCTAAAGCAATTTGGGTATGTAGGAGACTGAACTGCCCGAGGCGAAACTTCACTAAGGCGTTGCTGAAAAATTGCCGTCCTCAGTTCTTCCGAGACAATCCCATGTCTCAGAAAATATGCCTTTGTTTGGTCTTGGGAGGGCCGTAATCCACAACCCATACCATTTCCCCCTTCTAGTCGCAGTTCTCCATCCTTGCGGCCAACAAAGCCCCAAATCCCCTCCGTCCAGGACAGCCACTTAGCCCCTTTCAGGAAAGGCCACCCTCCATTTGAAAAGTAGTTCAAATCTGTTGTAAAGACAAAAGATACACAGGAAGGACATTAGGGTTTGTGAAGTTCCCCAGCCACAGTAAGCAGCATCTGGACAGCAGCTTCAGAAGGTATAATATACAGGAAGCCTTCCACGCATGCCTGAGATGCAGTGTAAATCTATTAATTTATTTTAAAAAAATCTTTTTGAACATATAAACCATTGTATGCAGTTTTGTACAATGCAGTGTGCACTTTTATACTCCCACGGATCCTGTTTGTCTCTTTAATGTTTTCCAAAGAGCGATGGTGAAAGACAGCTAAGTTTCCAAAGAAAGTAAGTTTCCAAAGACAGCTAAGTTTCACAAATAAACAAACAAAAAGGATCAGGTCAGACATTTTTGACATTGGTCCTAAATCTGCTGAAACACACATACACACACTCACAATTCTGTACGGAGAATGGTTTTGGAAATATTTCTTAAAGCTTTTTGAAATTTTTTATCCCATTCCTTTAAATGACACTTATTTCTTGAAGAGAAAAGTAAAGAAGTGATTGAGTGGGCTAGGAAGGAGTCATAATGAGATCCAGACTCATCTGGTACTAAATGGCACCACGCAGCACAAAGAGATAGATAGATAGATAGATAGATAGATAGATAGATAGATAGATAGATAGATAGATAGATAGATAGATAGATAGATAGATAATTACAGTTTAACCACTGCGTGGACCAGGTAAATCCGCACCGATTATTACAGTTTAAACACTGCCTTAGACCAATTAAGCAGCACCAAGAGAAGAGGAGCAAATACTCCATCTGGATGAGTCTGACCACAGCCTTCCTGTACTTTGCACCATCCAAATCCACTAAAGCACTCCAAGCTTCCTCCACAGCAAGGATGATGGTATGGGATATGTTGTCAAAGGACAATAGGGTTTTAGCCTTGTGGCGCAGTGGTTAAACTGCAGTCCTGCAGCCAAAACTCTGTTTACAACCCAGGTTCAATCCCAGGCAGCCAGCTCAAAGTTCACTCAGCCTTCCAATCTTCTGAGGTCAGTAAATTGAGTACCCAGCTTATGAGGATGGGGTGGGAGGGTGAATCAATGTGTAGCCTGCATATTTCAGTGACTGGATTAACTAACCAGAGAGTGATGTAAGTGCTATGGGGTAGTATACAAGCAGCTTACTTTTTATACATCTGAGCCTGAGGAAGGCCATCCAAAACCTTCCAAGCTTGGGGTAATTTGAACAAGTAATTTCTTGCTCGTGAATTGTTCGAGGTAATGAATTACTATTGCTTGTTACTGTAATCTTAAATGAAGGTGTGTTGCTTTTACATTACTTTTAAGAAAACAGTAGAAAAAACAGTACAAGAATGCCCCTAAAATGTTCCACCCCAAATCTACATGTTAGACGTCATGTTCTTCATTCCACTTTTTTTACCATTTAGAAGTGAATGGCTAAAAATCAGGAAATTATAAAATGTGAAGGCTTGCTCACATCATTAGAAACAAAGCATGCAGAGTATTATAGTTTGTCTTCACACTTATTTTGAAATATGTACAGTGTATGGGAAATTCAGGAAGGAGAAAACCAAAGGAGACTTTCCAGATGGGTTTGTGTGCAACACAACCATTTTGTTTACAGCTGGCCCCTCCAAAACCAAAAGAACTTGTTAGTTAATTTTTTAAAAATCCATGTTATGACCTGCAGGTAAATTTAATGCCTATAATACACTATGTCCAAGTACTTCGAGAAGTTTTTTCTCTGCTATGATATTTTGGCTCTGTGCAGATTTTCCTTTAAAAAGCTAAGAGATGGGGGGGGGTAAATCAAATGCTTAAAAGTTACTTTTGGTGATTGTTTAAGCAGCTTCTCTGTACTGACAGCTGATCATCACCTGTTTTAGTCCTTAGGAAGGGGTAGATTTCAACAAGCCATTATTGAGGAGGTGGCTGCAGCAGGTTCATCTCTCGTCTTGGGGGCATTCTGATCACCCAGCATGTTTGCCCGGCCATGTCATCACCTGACGAGATCAGGCAAAGTTCATTTGCTCTTGGCTTCTTGCACATTTGGGAAGTATTCAAGGGGAAAATGCTGAGCTGCTGTATTGCCCGCTTATTTTTGGCACATCAGACTAGGCTGGCAAGCTGCTGGCTGCCTGCAGCAAATATACGAATTGCTCTGAGGGGAGTATTTGAATGGCAACCCTGAGTGTCTAGGGAAGCATGCCTGGTTCCCGGCTCTGCCAGGTGCTTGGAAGAAGGACTTGCTCCAGTCACATCAGGCTGCCTCACGTGTACATGAGCCATTTCCCATCTGAGCACACAGGTGGGGAACTCTTGGCCCTCTCAATGGTGCTGAGCTCCAGACCCCATCAAGGCTTGCCAGACTGGCCAGCAATGAGGCATCTCTGGGCAGTTTAGTTTAATTATGCAGGCTACACATTGCCCCCCAGCAAGCTGGGTACTCATTTTTACTGACCTCAGAAGGATGGAAGGCTGAATCAGCCATGAGCCTGGCTACCTGGTATTGAACCTCAGGTTGTGAGCACAGTTTTAGCTGTAGTACAGTCATTTAACCACTGTGCCAGCATTTTACATTAAAAAGGAGTTATATTTACTTACAGGAGAGCAATTGGAAAATTGAGTCTCTACACATGGGAGAGGTCAAGAATGGAGAGACAGAGAGATTATGAAATAAAGGAAGCAAAGTAAACAAATAGGAGGAGGCGAGGGATAAACCAGGGCCGAGAGAAATAACTTTACCAATAGGTTACTGGTGGAGGAAAATTACTTTAGGTTGTGAATAGCCCCCTCCCACAGATATCGATTGTTAGTGCATGCAAGATTGTTATTATATCAAGAGATACTCCCTTTATCTTTTGCCTGTTCTCCACATTTTCCACCCTCACAAGCAGCTTCTCCATTTCACTGGTGATAAGTTGAATAGTTAGAAAAACAGGACAGGGGACCACAGGATTGGAAGGCCCCAGAGAGAGCAGCCAAGTGAATGGCACATGGATTTCACATCACGGGTCACCAACATATGCTATAGTTTATTGTAGGTGTGTCATAAACAGCCATCTTAGGGCCTTTTTACACGACCCCTAAGATCCGCTGGCCACTTAAATTCGGACCAGAGATCTTAGGGGTTCCTCGCTCTTCCTCTGTCCCCACCCCCTTCGGCACTTCCTGGTTGCTGGCTGCCTGAGGGACGGAGAAAAAAGAAAGAAAAGAATGCCTTCTTACCTCCGTTTTGTTCCCGGCAGCATTCAGATCTCTTAAAGGGGCGGGGTGCAAAAAAAAGAACAAACAGAAGCCAGGAGAGCCCTGCACTCACTATCCTTACACCGGATCAAATATTTGTCACCATCAAAGACCAGGTACAAGAAAACTGCTGTTTGGTCTTGCTAAAGTGGGCGGGGTCGCACTTAATTGTCTGCAAAGTCCGGAGCTGGTGGGTAAACATTTTTAAGGTCCGGACCTTTCAGCCATTTGCGGCGGAGCTTAGGGGTCGTGTATAAACGCCCTTACACCCATGGTCATAGGGGGAGTGGCTTGGCTGAGACAAGAATTTTCAGGAGGGGAAAACAACCAGTAGAAAAAAGAGTGAAGCGTTTCCCTCTTTTCCCCCCAACTCAAAATGGCCATCTCCCACAATGCCACTTTTCATTTTAAAGGGCTTGCAAGGACATACTCTCTAGAGGTTTCCTTCCTACTTGCCCCTAAGTTACATGCTTAGCCTATCTTACCTGCCAGGATTGTTGTGAAGGAAGAAACTGGAGAATAATAGCCATAGCAATAGGTAACCAGCTGACCTAAGCCTTTTGTGCAAGGAGAATGGCGTATGGACTCAGCCAACAGTAGCATTCTGTCTGATGCTGATGCATCTGACCCTGCAGAGTTAAATCTGCCTGATTCTATTTGAACTCGTCTGGCTCTGTCGTAAGGAATTGGAAATATGTGCAGTAGTCATAAGGAAGTGCATTAGAGCTCTTTAGCAGAGAATACTAAGAACCTCACCAAAGCTTTGGGGATCATTTCGCCTTCAGGGTGGCAGGGTAAGCAGGCTTCCACTAATCAGATGTGTGAGGATTGAAAGAAGGAAATCAAGAGTGGAAAGCTTTCCCTGCCTTGGTTGCATTGGTGTGCTGCTCACACCATTGGCCCTACTACTTGCCATGGCCAACGGTAAGGAATCATGGAAGTTACTAGGTCTCTTGGGGGCATGCAGGTCACATGGGGTACCTGCTCCTCCTCGCCTCACTTTATGGTCCTGGAGACACTCCACAAGTGAAGGACATGTTTGGACAGGTACATTTCTGCTATGTCTCTTGGTCCAATTAGAGACCAAGAAACACAGCTGATCATTTTGCTGGGCGTGCCTCCTCTCAGGCTCACTCCGCTATCTCCTTTTGAAAATTCAGTAAGTTTCACCAGTTACATACACAAACTTTTTAGAGCAAGGCTCATTGATCCCCTAGACATGTTGGTCTGAGGCTCCCATCAGGTTCATCGAGCATGGGTGATGGTAAGGAGTTGTAGATGGTGAACTCTTAACATCTTGAGGGGCAATGGTTCCTTGACCTGGCTGCAGATTCATTAAAGGATCCTGCACATGTGGGCAGCCAGATTGGCTGCTGAATTCGGGCATGCTGAAGAGTCCACAGAACCCAACAACCTTAGGCAGACCAAAGTTCACAGAGGACTACAGCCTTGCTTAGAAGTGCCATAGAAACAACAAGGCCTGTATACCTTAAATAAACGTGCACAGGGTCAGAGATGAAAGAGCATGCTGTCAATCCACCTTTCTGTTTAATCTGTTTTCAAGGGGCTAATCTAGATAATTGCCATAACCAAAATAATGAAGCACTTCTTAAGAATGTGCCACTTCAGATTACAGGTGTTTCTTGCAAAATAAACCCCCACCCCTGTAGACAAACAGTCCATCAGGAGAGAAAACTCAGTGAGTTCTTTTCTGGAAAAACTGGCTTTTTAGATGCAGAGCTTTTTTATAGATAGTACAGTATTGGGAATAATATGAAACATGTTGTCTTCCATTTTGTGCCTGAAAATATATACACAAAAATAAGGCTGACAACCACCGATAGATAGATAGGTCGGTCGGTTGGTTGACCAACCGATTGACTGATTGACTTGAACCTTCTACCACTCTCATCTCCAGATCTACATTCAGACCACAACGTTGACCGTCTCCATGAGTCTGAGCGCCTCAGTTTCCCTTGGAATGCTGTATGTGCCCAAGGTCTACGTCATCATCTTCCATCCAGAGCAGAATGTGCAAAAACGCAAGCGCAGCTTTAAGGCGGCCGCCACAGCAGTCAATGCTTCCACAAGGCTCTCGCAGAAAGGAGCCCAAAATGGCGAGAGCAAGGATGAGAAGCCGGACAGTAAGTAGCCAAAAAGTAGGTATCACTGTCTTATTTCCTCTTTGAAGACCCCTCTGCCCGACGTGCCTCTGACTGACCTTCACCTGCCCTGTAAGTACCATTCCCTCCCAACCTTCTGCTGTGCCCACAAATATCCCACAACTTTCCCTTGATGCCACTGTGCCTTATATTAGAGTGGAAGCATTTCAGTTGTTCAAACCATAGACCTTTTAACCTATGAAGTGGTTTCATGAAGATGCTTTACAGTTTGGCAAAAAGAAGGTGGTTCACACTGGATGGAAGGAAAGGTCATTTTTATTAGGGTTTGGGGTATTTGGTTATTTTTCCAATCAAACAAATAAATAATATAGATATAGATATAGCTGACTGGATAGTCCAGTGTGTTGGGTATCTTGCTGCAAAGCCAGAAGCCAGGAGTCCGATTTTCCACTGTGCCTTCCAGGAGAAGAGCCAGCCTCTGTGGCCTTGGGCAAGCTGTACAGTCCCAGGGCACCCCCCCTCCCGAAGAAAAGAATGGGAAACCACTTCTGAATAATGGCTACCTGTAAAAGCCTAAAATGGGTCACCATAAGTCAGAATTGACTTGATGTCACATGATTAAGCTGTCTGTATATCTCAGTGGCATAGGCACCTGGCTTTGAGAATACACCAGTGTTTGGGAGTTCGATTCTTCACTGTGCCTCCTTTGAGTAGAGACAAAGTGTAGAAGGGGTTGACCTGAGGACTGAAGAGGGAAACACTCTACTAATCAAACTAGTGGCCAGTAATAGAAAAAAAGTAGAGCATGATATGCAGTGTTCACTCATGCAAGGTTGCTATTTTCCCATCAATGTGTTTCTTTTTCGCTCTCCATCATAATAACCAGGACTCAGAATATAACTATATATGCTCTTGTGGTTTTTGAGCTGCTTTTTAAGGGGGGGCACACGAAATTTGTTTAGGGATGTGTGGGCTCTGGGGTCCCCAGGGAACACCAGGGCTAGATACATGTGAGCCACTAATAGTATAAAGAATGTCATAGACAACTAGTAAATATAGGAGCAATCAGTGTTGGGAGCTAAACATAGGGCAGAAATAGGGAGGGTACATCAGGACTGAAGGCTAATGAAACCTTGCATTGCCATGCTCCATGGATTCAAATGATCTCACGTACGCTTTGGAGTCAAAGTAAGCCTGATTAAACTGAGAAGCAGGCTGCATTGGCTATATATTGGCTAAACCCACTCTGAAGAGTAAGGATTGCTGACTGAGTATTGATTGCAGCTCTACTTAATGGCCCCGATCCTATTTGCACAGCTCTCTGAGGGTAAGCTGATGACCTCATCAATCTTGGACTTCAACTTAACATTTCTTGTGCCATATGAGGCTCCCTACATATCACTCTTGATGTGCGGAAGGCTTTGGAAACTGGATAGGGAGGAGGCTTTAATATCTGAAAATTGCCACAACTAGTCCTGATTCTGGTGTTGGGACCAGCAGCAGTGATTTTTTTGGACCTTCAAGGGTCCCTAAATGTTTCACCGAGTCATAAGGAATTTCTAAGGAGCCTTGGAATGTGAGGAAGGGATAAGAAACTTTTAATTAAAGACTTGAGAGATTCTGGCCAATGTCTTAGTGCCCGACTACACAGGCATGTGTTCCACTGTTTGGTCTGCTCTGGGGACAGTCTGCTTCATTCCTTTCTCCAACAACCAGTAGACTTAAGTGCCAGAGTAGACCAGTTTGTCCCAAAGATCATCTCTACCTGCACCTTTCTGGCTCCCTGTCAGGGGCTTCTGTTTTCTAGCTGTGCGTGAGATCACTTCATTTTGTCTTCATTCGAGTGTGTGTGATCACTGAGAGCCTTTTCACACGATCCCTAAACTCCGCGGCAAATGGCTCCCAGCTCCGGAGCTTAAAATTGTTTCCCCACCAGCTCCGGAGTTTACAGTAAATTAAGTGCGACCACGCCCACCTAAGCGTGTCCCAGCGCACTTTTCAGGTACCTGCTCTCCGGGGGTGAAAAATCCCTGATGCGGATATAACGTAGAGAGTGCCGGGCTCTCCTGGCTTCTGTTTGTTGTTGTTTTGCCCCCCGCCCCTTTAAGAGATCTGAATGCTGCCGGGAACAGAGCGAGACCGAGACCGGAGGTAAGCCGGCATTCCTTTCTTCCTTTTTTTCTCCCTCCCCTCACACAGCCAGCAGCCAGGAGTGCGGAGGGGGTGGGAACACAGAAACAGCGACAAACCCCCAAGATCTCTGGTCCGAATTTAAGTGGCCAGCGGATCTTAGGGGTCGTGTGAAAAGGCGATCAATGCACAACAACTGGCAGGTAGGCTGGCCACCCCTTTGTAGAAGCTGCTTAATTGAAATTTCTGCTTTTCCCTCCTTTGGAGGCAGGTCAGGATCAACCTTTTCCATTTCTTTTTCATTGTTACTAAAGGCATCAGCTATGCTTTTAAAGATTTTTCTTCAAAGTCCCATCCAAACATCACTGATTCACTACATCAGTTAGTGACCACTAACAGGAAATGCAAAACTTGTCCTCCCCATTTCTCAATATTGGTACAGATAGGATCTTTTGGGGTAATACTGCCAGCCTTGCTAAGGCATATTTTTATAAACCAACCCCAAAGCATTTGATTCTCCTGTAGATTTTGCCCTAGGCATTTTAGCTTTAGAATGATTAGATTTATCTTCCAGTTCCTCGCTGAATTGTGGCATAACACCTTACAAACCTGCAATCTATGTGCTTCCATCTCATAATAGCCTTCAATCCAAAGAAACCCTTTCCTCAGAAGTTTACTCATCCCTGCCTTCAAAACTGAGATCAGAAGGCATGTTATTTTGCCCTCTTTTTAAGATATCCACCAGTATCTGGTTTGTTATGAATTGCATGCAGAGTTATTTTTGCTAATGGAAAGCCCAGTGGCTTCCAGCAGGGCCATCTCTGGTTTGTGTCATTGATCTCTGGAGATACGTCTGTGAAGATTCTCAGTCATCCAGGTGCGTTTAACTGGGAGTTGAGTCATGGCTACTGGACTTCTTTTTTGAGAGACAGAAACGGTTCGCTGTTCATCCAAACAGCTTCATCGGTCATGGAGTCATCACATGCCATGTTTGTGAGCAAGACTCTGGTAATCCACATTTTATTATTTTGGGAGAAAGCAGAGAAATAAAATAAGTAAGTGCAGGCAGATCCAGGTCCTGCACTTTACTCGCTGAAGGTCAATGCAACCCCCTGGGAAGCCAAATGCAGGACACCTTCCTTGCTCTGCCTTGTACTTGCCAAGCCTATGCAAAGAGGATGCGCTTCACTCCGCTTCGGCACTCGGCAGCTGCAGGCAGCCTGGAGACTCGTTGCACACTGGCCCTCTAGGGGAAAACCGGTCGGCAGCTCTGGAATATTATTAATAGCCTCTGTGGGCGAGAAGGTCCCAGAGCAGAGAGAGCCAGTGACCCAGCATGTTGTGCTCTGACCGCAAGCAGTGGTAGAAAGGTGGGAAGATGCAGGGATGTTGCCTCTTTGTGCTACCTACTTCACATGGTCCCATGAGATGCCACCCAGGGTGGGACACATAAGCATCTTTTACTCACATAAAATGGTTGCCCCCACCACCATTCTATATTTTCCAACACCAGCATCAGCATCGATCTGAACCCTTGTTTGTAACACATCAGTTGAAAGAGTGCCAAGAAACCACCTCCCTCCACCCCCGACCAACTTATTTCTCATTCAGCATCTCTCTAGCCCGTCTGTTAAGAACAAAGATCGTAGATGAAATCTACCTTGGTTTGATCTAGCAAGAGAATGGCCATTTCAAAAGCAGGTGGCCAAAAGAAGTCTTCGATTGCCCACAAATGGCATGAAGTTAAGAATCTTCCTTGTTGGTTCTTCTCCAGGATCAAGCATTTTTAGATATGATTGTTCTTTTAAACATGACTCGTTGAACTACACAATGGACAACCTTCTCTTCCATGAACAGATCTGTTGACAATTTGCAGTTGTGGTGCAGTCCCATGTTCTAGTGTTAAGGGGACGGGCAGACACGCTGTACCTCTTTCCCCTACATTGAACTACAGTTCCCACAATTCCTTAGAGACCATGGAACTATAAAACTATGGTCTAAGAGAGCTGGGCAGCATCAAATAGGACAGTGTTGGTGAACCTATGGCACAGGTGCCAAAGGTGGCACTCGGAACCCTTTCTATGGGCACTCGATATCATCCCTTCACAGCCATCTGTATTCAGATTAAATTGCTGTATTGGCACTTTGTGAAAAATTACTGTGTTTTGAATTGCAGTTTGGGCACTTGGTCTCTAAAATGTTCAGCAATCAGCATCACTGAAATAGGAGAAGGGTGGCCCAACACTATCCATACTGCTCGTGCTGGGTCTGGCTACTGGGGGATTTTGGGAATTGTGGTTGTAAAAGCAACAACATTTCAGGACCTGATGATCCTCCAAACTTTCCTCCTCCTCCTCCCCCCCCCTCAAAAAATCAACACCAGGGAAAATCTCAAATGCTTTAGCCTTTAAATCAGCCTTTCCATCTGTGTGGCTGTTACTTTACTCCACCTCTCCCAGCTCATCTTTTGCATTTAAATCAGGTTGAATGTTGCTTCTTATAAGCCACCCAGAGCGACATAACTGTATATGTATTGGATATAAGTGGGGCCCAAATGCAACAAAGTGAAAAGGGGAGGAAACAAGTTACTATTTTGAACCAGGGTTCCCAGAATTCCCTCAAGCAGTCCAGTCACTGGCCATGGTGACAAGGGAGAGCCACAAACCTGTTGCTGGGTGTGGGGTGACCATGGGATTGAGCCAAGCTGTTCTTAAAAGTCTTCCTCTCTGGGTCCCAGCGTGACTCCTGCAGTCATAATTATACCTGTACACCGCTCTGGCTTCCTAATACCTCTTTCATTTTCGTCTCCTTTACAGGCGTCCCTAAGGTGATGTACATCAGCTACACAGAACTGACAATGGCGCCCACATAACCGAAGAAGAAGCTGGCACAACTCTTTTAAGGATGGGTGGATGTGAAGAGCTTTTTTAAAGGGTGAAGGTCATACCAAGGGGCTAAGCTGGACATATATTGGGGAATAAACCTGTATTTTTTACAACACCTGCCTGGTTTGTTTGTCTCCCACCCACCCACCCACCCAAGTCTGGCTTTGACTGCAGACGTCTTGGGAAGGGGTGAGAAAGATGTCCCCTTTGAAATATTGTTGGGCTCTAGCTTCCCTTGTTCTTTATCGTTGGCCATGCTGGCTGAAAGGAATGGGGGGTTCCAGACACATCTAGAGGGCCATGGAATCCCCAACTATGGTCTAGTGCAGGGGTTCCCAACCAGGGGTCCCCAGATGTTCTTGGAATAAAACTCCCAGAAATCCTGGCCAGCACAGCAAGTGGTAATGTGCTGCTTATATGCCACCCCATAGTGCATTAAGCACTCTCTGGGCGATTTACAAGTAATTATGCAGACTACACATTGCCCCCAGCAACTGGGCACTCAGAAGGATGGAAGGCTGAGTGAACCTTGATCCAGCTACCAGGTTGTGAGCAGAGTTATAGTACAGCAGTTTAACCACTGCACCATGAGGTGCTATAGTCCAAGAACATCTGGGGATTCAAGATTGGGCACCACTGATAGAGTGCTTTTGGAGCCTTCATGTTATGAAGTAAAGCCCTGAAATTAGCACCATGTCAATAGCAATTGATTCCATTAGCCTTCCTCCGTATAGGTATACCAAAGTGAACAGAGGGAATTCACAGTAGGCACACTTTAACACCAGAATAAGCCAATGCTGTTTGAAGGGGATATGGGATAGGTAATGTGAATATGGACATTGGAAGACTTGATGTCACTGTCAAAACCCTTGGGGTCTTGGCCATAAGAGGGAGATGCTACAGAACCAGTTCCAATTTAGAAACATCACCTTTGAGGAGGTGGGGTTCTTCCTTTGATCCTCTCAAAAGTGTCAGAAACAGAATCTGTGCTGCTGCAGCTGCTCCACTCTATTGGCAGCTAAGGTTGGTTGCTTGGGTATTATTTATAACAGATGAACAAAACAAACAAATACAACGGGATCAGACATCTCCCTGCTACACTTGTCATTTCTGTGCCCAGAGGGGTGCATGGATTTAGCTCTGTGCTCTGAGCATTCCTTGAACCTCACAGGGTGACAGACAAAGGAATGAATCTGACCACAATTGTCTTGTGGCAATCTTCTAAATCAGGCTGTTCCTCTGCTCCTTCCCCTTCTCCTATTCCTGGGCCCAGTCTTTTTGTTGTCTGAAAAAAACAAACCCAGAAGTGTATCCTCTTCTACTCGAGCCCAAACGTCAACGTGTTTTGTGGCATCATTCAAACCAGTAGTTCTCAACCTGTGGGTCCCCAGATGTTCTTGGACTGCAACTCCCAGAAGCCTCCACCACTCACTGTGCTGGAAAGGGTTTCTGGGAGTTGCAGTCCAGGAACATCTGGGGACCCACAGGTTGAGAACCACTGATTCAGACCAATCAGCCACTGCTGGGTGGCTTAGGTTTCTGGCCGTGGAACCAGAGGTTAACTTAGAAGTTAGGCGTTCAGTTCCCCAATATGCCCCACCCCCATCCCCTGACAGGGGCTGGACTCAATCCAGAGTCCCTTCCAGCTCTAGAGTCCTAAGATGACTACTGTATACAGCAAATTCCCTAATTACCTTATACATGTCTACCTATGTTTAGATAAAGGTCTAGGTTGGTTCCTGGCAACTGTGATGTATATCTTCTGTACATTAGCAATATTGTGGGATGTACAAACAGCTTTGCTGTCAACACAAGAAAGTCAGCTTTCTTTTCAGATATTTCAAATGGCTGAAATGAGTGATGGTCACATATATGAATTGCAGTCTAGTCATGTATATAACAGCACTATACTGTAAACTAGCTAGATAGCTCAGTGGTTTAGATCGGTGGTCCCCAACCCCCGGTCCGCGGACCGGTGCCGGTCCGCGGACCGGTCGGCACCGGGCCGCCTGGGGAGGCCGGGGAGGCTCCTCCCCTTTTCCTTCGCCGCCCTCCTCTCCTCCTCCTCCTCCTCTTCCTTCGGTGGAGGAGGAATGGAGGAGCGCAGGAGAGCCGCCGCCGCCGCCTTTGCCTTTGCCTCCCTCCTCCCCTCCCGGCGCCCCCGCGCGGGCACCCACCTGGCGCGCGGGAAGCGCCCTCGCGGCACCGACGAGCCGCCTCCGCCTCCTCCTCCTGCTCTGGTTCCTCCTCCTCCTCCTCCTCCTCCTCCTCCTCCTCCTCCTCCTCCTCCCGCCGCCGCCGCCGAAGGAGCAGCAGCAGCAGCAGCGAGGGCAATTGCTTGGCGGCGGCGGCGGCGGGGACGGGGGCGATTGCGGTGGCGGCGGGGGGGCAAATGCGGCCGGGGGGGCGATTGCGGGGGGGGTGGCGGCGGCGGCGGGATGGGGGCGATTGCGGCGGCGGCGGGGGGGGCAATTGGGGGGTGGTGGCGGCGGCGGGATGGGGGCGATTGCGGCGGGGGCGGGGGGGCAATTGCGGAGGGGTGGCGGCGGCGGCGGGATGGGGGCGATTGCGGGGGCGGGGGGGCGATTGCGGGGGGGTGGCGGCGGCGGCGGCGGCGGGATGGGGGCGATTGCGGCGGGGGCGGGGGGGCGATTGCGGGGGGGGTGGCGGCGGCATGGGGGCGATTGCGGCGGGGGCGGGGGGGTGATTGCGGGGGGGTAGCGGCGGCGGCGGGATGGGGGCGATTGCGGCGGGGGGGCGATTGCGGGGGGGTGGCGGCGGCGGCGGGATGGGGGCGATTGCGGCGGCGGCGGGGGGCAATTGCGGGGGGGGTGGCTGCTGCTGCACCTCCGGCGGCGGCGGCGGGAGGAGGAGGAGGAGGAGGAGGAGGAACCAGAGCAGGAGCAGGAGGAGGCGGCGGCGGCTCGTCGGTGCCGCGAGGGCGCTTCCCGGCGCGGCAGGGCGGGTGCCGCGCGCGGGGCGCCGAGGCCAGGAGCCACGCGTGGGTCTCGCTGCTGGCGCCCCGCTTGCTTTCCCCGGCGGAGGAGGAGGCCCACGGCGGCAGCAGGAGCAAGCGGGGCGCCAGCAGCGAGACCCGCGCACGGCTCCCGGCCCCGGCGCCGGAGGAGGAGGCGGGGCCCGCCTGCCCAGGAGCCCCGGGTTCCCCACCCCCACCCCGCCCGTGTGTGTGTGGGGGGGGAGTGGCACGCCCGCCGCCCCAGGCTGGTGAGTGCCGCCACCGCCGCCCTCGTGCCTCCCCCTCCTCCTTCCCTCCCATCCTTTGCTTTCACCCCCCCTTTTGCCTCCCCGCCGGACCCCCCTTTCGCATTCTCCCCCCCCTCCCCACCCCCACCCCCGGGCCACAGAAAAATTATCAAAAATTTCCCGGGCCGCGGGGACAAAAAGGTTGGGGAGCACTGGTTTAGATAACTGGCTGTGGAGCCAGAGGCTGGGAGTTCAATTCCCGCCTGAGCCTTCTGTGAATAGAGCCAGCCTGTGTTCCTTCGGGCAAGCTGCACGGTTCTCGAAAAAAAGGAATGGGAAACCACTTCTGAGTATATTCTACCTGGAAAACCCTGAAAATATTTTCCATAAGTCAGAACTGACTTGACAGCACATCATCATCATCATCATCATCATTTAAAGTAAACAAAATTCCATCTACGGTATTTTGGAATTCCATCAACATTGCAGTGAAATGTCTCAAGAACCAGAGCAAAGAAATTGAACTCCCAGTGATGACAAAAATAAAACTCCAGTGCTCCATGCACAAAACTCATTTGTGAGTCTCTAGACACTGCTTGTATAACCTGATGCCCCTTAAGTTTGGTACCTACCCAGATCTTTCCAGACCTTCCCACAAATTCTAAAAACTAGACAAATGTGCATTGCAGAACCAAAATACATTTTGCAAAACAAATATATACGACATGGACCTTTCACTGCAAAATTAAGCTAGTATGCTAATCAGCAGTAAAAGAAACCATAAACCTCTGTTTGATGGCCAAAAATGACACAACCCATAAGACACAGGTCCTACTTACCCTGTGGAGTTTTCACAATGAAAATGAACATTATACCTCTGATAATATATAGTATAAGGGACACACTCTTCATATCCTGCAAATGTTTTAATACAACTGCTTTGTTAATTTCATTTAAATCCTGTCCTTTCTCTAAAACAGTGGTGGGGTACCTTCAGCCCTCCAGATGTTTTGGACCATAACGCCCACCACCCTTGATCATAGGCAATATAGGCTCAGAATTCTGGGAGTTGTGGTCCAAAACATCTGGAGGGACCCATGCTGTAAAGCATTGTTTCCTAACCTTGGGTGACCCAAGTGTTCTTGGACTGCAACTCCCAGAAATCCCAGCCAACACAGCTGGTGTGAAGGCTTCTGGGAACTGTAGCCCAAGAACACCTGGACCAGTCAATGCTGGGAACTGCTGGCCTAAGGAGTCATGAACAGTGAATATGGTTCTCCTAATCTTCCAATGTTTTGCTGCCCTTGTGATAAGGTAGTCTAAGCTAAGAGTCAGTAGGTGAAGGCCACCTGAGTGAGTTCCACGGCTGAGTGTAGGGGCAGGTCTGCTTGGATCACCTTGGTTTCCATGCTGGCTATTCTGCCAATAGATAACTGCTGGCTTCCACTCACACTAAAAGCAGAATAATCTATTAATAACAAGTAAGTCGTTCAGTGAGAACACGAATGCGGGGCTTGTGAGCAATTGCTGTTTTATTGCTAGAATAATGTGGAATAAAAATGAGAGGAATATTCAACCACTACTAGGAAAATAAGCAACAAAAATGTTTGGTTGTGGGGGGGAGGAATAAAGATTCTCTTAGTAAGGGATTTTTTTAAAAAATTTTTTTTGTTGGGGGAGAGTTGAGCAGTACAGCATTGTGATGCCTGTGTTCGTCAGCTGCTTTTTGACTGCTTCCCTGTTTTATTAAATCTTTCCCTTCTCATTACTCTTTCCCTGTTGGGCCATTCCTACGTTTACTGATGTGCTGTGGATGTTTCCACATGTGCATCCTGCCTCAGTCCTACATCGCTCCATAAACCTAATAGACCCCTCGGGAGGGAAAGACGATGCCACCTAGGGCTGAAGGAAGTGATAGTGAAATGATAGTTCTTGATCAGGAGTTCTGGAAACTGAAGTTCAAAACACAAACATCCCCCATCTCTAGGGTTAACATGATAAATAAGATGGAGGGAAGAGTTCTGCAGAGGCTGGACCTAATGGAAAACCCTATTGGCAGCACATGACTGAGGGGAAAGGTTGAAGGCAGCTGCCAAGAGCAGTGGAAAGAACCTCAGAGGTATTCCTGAAGGATGATAGGAATGAAAAAGCGATCATTATAAGGCCAAGATAATCCTCCCCCCCCCCCATCACCATGAAGTGAAAGCTGGAAACAGGAAAAAAAAAAAAACAAAATACACACCCAACCTGACAGGAGAAAATTGATTCATTCAAAATATGTTGCTGGAGGAGACCTTTGTGGATCTAGTGAGTTCTAGATCAGATCAAGCCTGAACTCTCTCTGGTGGCAAAATTGATGAAACTGAGGCTGTCCTACTTTGGGCAGACCACAAGAAGGCAAGATTCATTGGGGAGTAATCATGCTGGGAAAAGTTGAAGACAGCAGGAAAAGAGAAAGGCCAAAGAAAAGATGGACTGACTTTCTTAAAGGAAGCCACAGCAGCCTTGAGGTTACAAGAGCTGAGCAAGGCTGTTGAGGAGAGGCCATTTTGGAGATCTCTCAGAGTAGCTATAAGATGGAGGCGACATGATGGCACAGAACAGCAACAGGGTGTTGGTGTGGGAACAGGCATATCATGAGAGGACAAGGCTTGCTGGGGAAGACAACAATATTCACAAACGTCGAAAGTGGCAGGAAAAGAAGGTGGCTGTATAATGAGATGGATGGACTCCATACAGAAAGCTTACAGGCTCCAGTTTGTAAAAGCCAAGCAGGATTGTTAAAGCAAAGCAAAGTGTTCTGTTTATATACCACCCCATAGCGCTTAAAGCACTGTCTCAGCGATTTACAATTTAATTATGCAGGCTACACATTGCCCCCTCTCCCCCCAGCAAGCTGCTGGGGTACTCATTTTACCGACCTCAGACTGATGGAAGGCTGAGTCAATCATGAGCCGGCTACCTGGGATTGAACCCCAGGTCATGAGCACAGTTTTAGCTGCAGTACAGGCATTTAACCACTGCCCCACAAGGCTCCTAAGAGCCAGACATTTTGGAAGTCACAAATTCAGAGGGTTGCTGTTAAGTCTGAAGTGACTTCATGGCACCTGACGACGACAATAAGAGTGGCACCGTAGGGAGGACAAGAACTGTCACAGCCCTCCAGCTGTTACTAAACATCTCTGGTTAGCCCTAGTTAACATAGCTAGTGGTGAGGGATAAGCGAAGTGGCATCCCAGCATCCTGAGGGTCTCCGTTCCAGATGTTACTTCAGACGCATGTGAATCAAGGGCTTCAGAAGCCTTTTATATCATGGCCTGCCAGCTTCAAAACACGATCCCAGCACAGTGAGAAAGAACCCTGGAGAAGCAGCCCTCCAAAACCATACCTGTAAGGAGAAATGTTTACCCTCCCTCTGTTTAACTCCAGTACATTAGTTTCTAGTCACCCCTCTGTTTCCCCATAAGCACACCCTGAGGACATGAAAGCAAATGTGGCTCGTTTGAAGGCCTTCTCTAATTAATTCCTGAAAAGTGCTAGGGCCAGAAACTGATTCAAGTTGGCTTTTTAAACTGATCACACACCCCTCCTTTGTTTTCAAAGGCTGCCTGTGATTAAAAGCTCATTACAGCTGCCTTTTTGAGATAACTGCATGGATGTTATTCCTGATTTAATAAATATCATTTAGCATTAAAAAGAAAAGCCAGCTTTAAGGTCAGTCCTTGTTGCTCCTTATGATTATCAAGTTGCTGCTACAAAACTAATATGAGGGCATATTTACGCATTTGCATCAGGCGTTGCACAACTGAAATTCATTAAAAAATCTGTTTCCATAACGTAGAACTGATTGCATTATTATTATTATTATTATTATTATTATTATTATTATTATTATTATTATTATTATTATTATTATTTAGTAGTAGTAGTAGTAGTAGTAGTAGTAGTAGTAGTCTTATTCTGCTGGAAAGTGTGATTGTTTTAAACACCCACTAAGGACTTGTTTATTGTAACCCAATGGTGAACGTGATTTATTTTTGAATCATTTTTTGTGTGTGTGTGCTTGGCTGAGGTGGAGTAAATTGTTACTCTAGAGTGAACCGGGAGTTGAGTCATGTCAACTTGACTTCTTTTCTTGTGGGCTTGAACCGTGTCACTCCTCATCTAAGTAGCTTCTTGGATGAGTAGCAAAATGTTTTGATCCCACACGAAGAGAAGTCCGGTTGCCATGAATAACCTCACCTGGATGACTGAGAATCTCCACAGACCTCTAGAGTCAACCTCCACCTGGCTATCTGAACCGATCAGGATCAAACTCAGGTCATGAGCAGATGCTTGACTACAGTACTCCAGTTTAGCCACCATGCCACATACCACTACTGTTCAGTAAAATAAACGAATTTAGGGTTGGGGAGAACCAGGTGCCTCTTTGCTGTCCCCCACCTGCAGAACTCACACCCACACCCTACCACGTATCTCATCCCTACTGTATATGTGATCATCTCTGCCACCTCCAAGCAGTCCCTGTCTGTCTGTCTGTCTGTCTGTCTGTCTGTCTGTCTCTCTCTCTCTCTCTCTCTGTCTGTGTGTCTCTGTGTGTGTGTGTGTGTAAGGACCTTTGACTGTCAGGTGTTCAGATGTTATATGTTCGGATTGCTTTCAGGGTGAGAAGGTGACATAATGTCTTCCGTATGTTTTGACCTATTGCCCCTTTCAGCCCTGATGGAAGAAACATGTGGTAGTACAAAACATCAGAAGGAGACTCACAATCCCCCACCACCGAACAAAAAGGTCTACCTATACCTGCACTCTGCTTTTGGCAATAACCAGGCAGATGCCTCCGGGTGATTAAAAAGCAGTTTGTAAGTGTCCAGATCTTCTGTAGGAATGCAACACCCAACCCTTCCTATATCTTTTGGACTCCAACTTCCATGAGTCCTAGCCAGCATAGTCTGTAGCCAAAGATTCCCTGGAGTGCTGGAGGTTTCTTGCTTTTGTGGGCCATGAAGGTACACTGCCGCCAGAGCTGAATAATTAATCTACCTGTTACATAACAACAGAAGAACAGAAGAAGAGCCATGCTGGATCAGGCCAAAGGCCCATCTAGTCCAGCTTCCTGTATCTCACAGTGGCCCCACCAGATGCCTCTGGGAGCACATGAGACTAGATATCTGTCTCCTTATACCACTCCTCTGCATCTGACCCTTGAAGCACCCTGGTTTAAAGCCTGGAGATTACACATCCCCATCATGGTTTGTAACCTGTGATGGACTTTTCCTCCAGGAATCGGACCAATCCAGGGCAGATGCCATCACCACATTCTGTGGCAGGGAGTTCCACAGACTAACAACATGCTGGGTAAAAAAATATTTTGTCTGTTCTCACTCTTCCAGCCCTCAATTTGAGTGTATGTCCCCAAGTTCTGGTATTTTGTGAGAGGGAGAAGAGCGTCCCTCTATCCAATTTACTCATGCCATGCATTATTTTGTATGTCTCAATCATATCTCCCCTCAGGCGCCTTTTTTCCAGACTAAAGAGCCCCAAATGTTTTAGCCTTTCCTCATAAGGGAGGTCCCCCTGCCCAGTAATCATTTTAGTTGCTTTCTTCTGCACCTTTTCCTGTTCCACTATGTCTTTTTTGAGATGCGATGACCAGAACTGTACACAATACTCCAGGTGTGGTCTTACTATTGTTTTGTACAATGGCATTATAATGTTGGCTGTTTTATTTTCAGTCCCCTTTTTGATAATACCTAGCATGGAATTGGCCTTCTTCACTGCTGCCACACACGGGGTAGACATCTTCATTGAGCTGTCCATCAGCACTTCTTTCCTGATCTGCCACGGATAGCTCAGAGACCATGAGTTGATTTGCCCCAATGTGAATTACTTTACATTTTCCTACATTGAAGCCCATTTGCTATTTTGCAATCCATTCTCCCAGTTTGGAAAGATCCTTCTGGAGCTCTTCACAATCTTCTCTGGTTTTTACCATCCGCAAACTTGGCCACCTTACTGCTTATCCCTGTCTCCAGGTCATTTATGAATAGATTGAAAAGTACTAGTCCCAGGACAGATAGCTGGGGCACACCATTTTTCACCTCTCCCCATTGTGAAAATTGCCCATTGACACCTACTCTTTGTTTCCTGGATCTCAACCAGTTCTCAATCCATAGAAGAACCTGCCCTCTTATCCCCTGACTGTGCAATTTTCTCAGCAGCCTTTGATGAGGGACTTTGTCAAAAGCTTTCTGAAAATCAAGATAGATGGTACCCAACAGTTCACCCAAATCCATATGCCTGTTGACCTTTTCAAAGAATTCTAAAAGGTTTGTGAGGCAAGTCTTACCCTTACAGAAGCCATGCTGATTTCCCTCAGCAAGGTTTGTTCTTCAGTGTGTTTTAAGATTTTATCTTGGATGAGGCTTTCCACTATCTTCCCTGGGACAGACATACATGTAACTGGCCTGTAGTTTCCCGGGTCCCCCCTGCTTCTTTTTTTAAAAATAAGTGTGACATCCACTATCCTCCAGTCATCTGGCACTTTGGCTGTTTTAATAGACAAGTTGCATATTACCGTTAAGAGATCCACAATTTCATTTCTTAGTTCCTTAATAACCCTTGGGTGGACGCCATCTGGGTCCAGTGACTTGTTAATCTTCAATGTATCAATGAAACCTAAAACATCCTCTCTTTTAACCTGTATTTGATTTAATCCTTTAGTCAAGAGGGGCTGTTCGAGCAGCGGAATCTGCCTAAGGTCTTCTGTCTTGAAGACAAATGCAAAGTTTTTTAATCGATACAACACAGACTGTGGGTCCTTTGATGGCAATTTTAGTGTAATGATTTTAGTATAAGGTTTTTTTATCATTGTTTTAATTATTTATTGATACTATGTGATGTTTTACTGTTTTAAATCTTTGATTGTAAGCCGTCCAGAGACCTTTGGGTAGTGGGCGGCATATAAGCTGTAAAAATAAATAAATAAATAAATAAATAAATAAATAAATAAATAAATAAATAATAACTCATTTAATTTCTCTGCATTTTCCATATCCTCTTTTACCTCCCCTTTTCCTTTCTCACCATCCAGAGGGCCAACTGGTTCTTTGGCTGGTTTTCTACTTCTAACACATTTAAAGAAGCTTTTATTATTTCCCTTTATATTGCTAGCCATACATTCCTCAAAGTCTTTCTTTGCCTCTCCTATCATCTTTTTACATTTCTTTTGCCAGGTTTTGTGTTTCTTTTTATTTTCCTCATTTGGGGAGGATTTCCATTTAAGGAAAGACCTCTCATTGCATTTAAGAGCCTTTCTAATGCCACTCATGAACCATGCCAGTGCCCTCTTGGACTTAGAGGAGCTCTTCTTTCTTTGTGGTATGCACTTCTGCTGGGCCTCTACTACTGTTGTCTTAAACAGGCTCCATGCACTCTGGAGAAATTGGATTCTTTTTACTTTCCCTTTCAATTCTTTTCTAACTAGTTTCATCTGAGGGAAGTCTGCCGTTCAGAAATAAAGGGTTTTTGTGTCAGATTTGCTCTATACTCTTCCCCCGACATGCATGGCAAAGGAGATTGTAATATGGTCACTGTTCTACAGAGGCTCAGTGACATTCACATCCATAACCAGGTCCTAAGTATCACACAGTATTAGATCCAGAGTTGTCTGTTCTCAGGTGGGCTCCATGACAAGTTGCTCTAAAGCACAGTCATTCAGCATGTCGAGAAACCTGGTTTCTCTTTCTTGCCCTGAGCTTGCATTGGCCCAGTCAATGTGGGGATAATTGAAGTCCCCCATGATTACTACCTTGTCCCTCTTAGACACCTCCATAATTTGTCTCATCATTTCAATGTTCCCCTCAAGTTTTTGATCTGGTGGATGATAGCACACCCACACTACTATCACATTGTTCCTTGGATCTGGCAGTTTAACCCATAGTAATTTTACAATGGAGTCAGACCCATTGCCATTCTCCATTCTGCTGGATCTTATCCCTTCTTTGACATAGATGGCCACTTCACCTCCTGGGATTGCGATATCCCACTGGTTTTCCGCATTTCACCAGGTTACTGTTATGGCTGTTATATCAATGTTATCCCTAGCTACCAAATGGTCAAGTTTTTCCATCTTTGCTCAGAGGCTTTGAGCATTTGTGTAAAAGCACCTGTGCAGTGGTTCCCCCAAGAATGGCTGCTTCTTTGTTCTTTCCCCCCTGCAGTGTGTACTCAAGTACACACTTTCTGAAATCGGATGCTGCCCTGCTCTTGTCAGCTTTCCTACAGTTATCAGTTTAAAAGCTGCTCTGCAGCCTTTTGGATGTTGAGTGTCAGCAATCTGGTCCCATCATGGTTGAAGTGCAACCCATCCCTCCTGAACAGGTTTGGCTTGTCCCAAAATATTATCCAGTTCCTGACAAATCTGTCTGAAGCCCTCCTCTCGACACCATCGCCTCATCTACGCATTGAGGCTTCTGAGTTCTGCCTGCCTGGACTCATGAAGAACAGGCAACACTTCTGAAAATGCTACCTTGGAAATCTGGAACTTCAATCTTCTCCCTAATAACCTAAATTTGGCTTCCAGGACTGACCACTTTGCCTTCCCAACATCATTGGTACCAATATGCACCATGACCACTGGCTCCTTCCCAGTTCTGTCTAACAAACTATCTAGATTTATTGTGATGTCTTCAACCTTTGCACCTGACAGGCAAGTCACCATATGGTTATTGTGCACATCACAAATCCATCTCACTGTTTTTCTAATAATTGAATCACCTGGTACAAGGAGCCTCTCTCCTGCAGCCTGTTCATCTACATACACCTTGTCGACTATATTAAGGGAGAGGTCTTCAGTTTGTTTCTGTTGTTTGTCTTCCTGTATCTCATCAAGTGTAATAAGGGAGAGAGCCTCAGGTGGAACCAGTTGTTCCTCTGTGCATTTCTCATGAGGTGTGATGAGTGAAAGAGCTTTAAATTGATTCTGTAATTTCAGATTCTCAGAGCGATCCCTTGCCCTTCTACTTCTTCTAGTCACATTCCTCCATTCATCTACCTGAGTTAGTTAAATGACTTCTTCCTCAGAACTGTGCCCTGTCTCTTCTTTGTCCAGGATAGTCTGCTCCGCTCTGTCTAAGAACAATTCAAGCTCCTTGATTTGTTCCTGGTTAGATATGCAGGCCTCTAGCTGCTGGACCTTCTCTTTTAGAAGAGCAACCAGCTTGCACTTGCTGCAAGTGTAGTTCTCCATGTGCTTTGGCAAGATCACTAACATGGCACAAGTTTTGCAGATAACTACAGCTGCTCCTTCAGACTCCAGTATTCTGGGCCTAAAAAATTTACACTTTTACTACCTTTGTATCTAGTAAGAATATTTTCTTCCTTTGTTGTTTATATGAAATCTTGCGCACTGTTAGGCACCCGTTCCTCTAAAGCAGCTCTACTCCAACTGCAAACACCCCAGAAACGTATCAGCGCTCAGATGAGAACCACCACATGGTGTATCTTACATGTATGATTTTGACAAGTACATAAAAAGTAATGTCCAGAAAGTACAGGCTTTTCATATCCAGAAAGGTGATTGAGGAAGCAGACAGATAGATGCTATTTCAGAAGTGAGTTTTCTCTAGTTGCCAAAGTAGTTCATATGCATTGATTGTGACAAACAAAACCAGAAATGTAAGCTGGGTTGAGTCTTAGAGAAAATCCAGTATACAAAAATACAAGACATTCCACCACCCCCTTCCCTTAAAGGCTAAAAATAGCTTTAGAACAGGCGAGTGAGCATGTTCACAGGGAAAGCCTGGCCATTGTGAGCAAGTACAAAAGGCTGTTTTGAAGAATAGAATGCAGAAACCTCGAGGATATGAAAGCAGCCCCTACGGAGGAAGCATTCTCATTGCTAGAGAAAAGGCTCAAAAATAATGTTCTTGTCATGTTGTGGAAGGCAGCTAGCAGAAAACTTAAAAGTAAAGAGGCTCCATCCCACTCTCTGGTGAGTGGGCAGACAAGTGTGAAGGAAGGAAGGAAGGAAGGAAGGAAGGAAGGAAAAGAAATAAATAAAATGTAATGTAATGTAATGTAATAAAATGCAGGATAATTCTGCCCTAACCCCTCTCCCCCCACCACGAAATCTGATAAGCAGAAAAAGGAGGACCGGAAAATGCTCCCCAATCAGACTACCTATGACTGACTGTCACCAATATGTTTATACACATTGTGCATGGAGGTGGCGGAGGCAGTAGGGTTCCCTCACCCCACCCCAACCAAGGCACAAACCAGGAAAACCAACTATGAACCAGTTTGTTTTCCCAGGGGCTTGTGGAGATTCCCAACTCATCATTTTCCTGGTTTGCACTCATCGTTGCACAGAGTGTAAGAATTCTGGAGAATACAAAATTATACACACACTCGAGAAAATTCAGCCAGTCCCTAATAAATGGATTGTCTGCCTACAGGAAAGATCATCTGGATCAAGAGGGGGGCAGGGAATAGTAACTCAATAGAGGGGAGCCCTGATTACATCTCAAACAATATTTCAGGGTGTGGGGGTGGGGGCAGAGAAACTAACCAGAACATTGATGATGATTTCAGTTCATGGGTGCAAACAGGTCTCTTTCTCTCTCCTTCCAAGATGGCTCCAGTTTACAGGTCAACGTTGATGCACACTTCAACGCACGTATCTCCCTGTTCCTTTTTCAGCTCTTTTCCTGATTCAGGCAGCATCCTCCCCTGTCAACTTAATCTCCTGCCAGCATCTGCCTAACCCCCTTCCCTTGGCTGCCTTAAGTGTAGGTTTGCTTGAGCGAAGGCAGCCCATTCCTTAAGTGTTCTTCAATATTTCATCAGACAAGACCAAGCAGAAAATGCTCACTTAAGGCCCTTCCTCCGTTCCCACTCCGGCTCATCAATATTGCAAGGGCAGCCGCCTCGCTGACATGCCGCTGGTTTCTGATCCGAGGGCAGCAAGAGGCAAGGTGTGAAAGAAAGAGGGCTCTGTGGGCGGCTGAGAGAACAAGTTGAAGAGGCAGGGAGGCTGAGCCACGGAAAAGGCCACTGCTTCCCCCCCCCAAAAAAAAGCAAACAGGGTGGGTGGGCTGGAAGGGAAGCTGTGTCAACAAGTCAAGCAACTTTTCCCAGCTTGTTCCACCGTTTTTGCTCCCAACTTGCAACCTCGGGAGAGTCCTTCACAGATCTACAGCCTGACCATCTGATCTCCCATGGATATGGGATAAGTAGCCACGGCAGGGGTGCGGAACCTTTGGCCCTACAGATGTTTTGGCCCGCAACCCCCAGAATGCCAAGCCTACATGGTCAATGATCGTGGACTGCTGGAGTTGTGGTCCAAAACATCTGGAGGGCTGAAGGTTCCTCACCCCTGAGCTACAGGTTTACCAAAGGAGGGACACCTAATGCCCCAATGTTACACATTCTAGTGCAATAAGGACTGGCTGGGTCTCCTTATCACCCATCCCCCCTTGCTGGGCCAGGCCAGCTGGAGCTGACAGGGACTAAAGTCCAACAAAGTATGGCTTCCCACCCCCCACCCCTGCCTTGCCCTAGTGAGCCCCCAGCTCCAACCCATTCTTTCCATGCCAGCCCTCCCCCACCTTGCATTTACCTCCCACCTCATTCCATTGTGCCTTGATCCCCCGTCATTAAGTGTCTCTCGTTTGCACTACCGGCAACCCCCCCCCCCCAGAAACCCAGACCTTCTTAACCTATGTCAAGCTGATCCATGCCTAGCATTCCACCCCCACCCCCAGCCACCTCTAGGTAGGCAGCAGCCCTCTTTATGCATGCGGAGGGAGACAAGAGAGTGTATTATTTAAGAGCTGCAATAGGAAGGAGCCTGCGGCTGAGGGCAGAGGGCTCCTTCCAGAAGCAGGGTCTTTTCCTGCCACCCAGAGAAGCCTAAAAGAGGAGCAGGCATGTAAATGTGGTTGGGGTTTATTTCAAAACCATTACATAGCATGTAGAACCCATGAAAAGGTAGCCAATAACTCCAAGGGGCACCTTTATGGTCCTTGGCTAGCAGCAACTGCCTGCAACCCAAGATGGTGGCAAAGCTGATCAGCTTAACTGAGATGGGGGTTCCTGCATGGCAGGCGGTTGGACCGGATGGCCCTTGAGGTCTCTTCCAACTCTATATGATTCTATGAAATACCATACCCCCCAAATTATCCAGTGTTCCTGAATCCTCAGAGAGGGTTTTTTGGAACCCCTGATGTCTTGCTTCCAAAAGTTCTGTTTTCCAGTAGCTAATAGCATGTGGGGGAGACAGCATACCTGCATATGCATGTGCCACTCCCAGGCCACATGCAGCCCTCGCACTCAAAAACCCTGTGGTCACCAGCGTTTGTGATGGAGGTCTGTTCAAGAGAAAGAAACCTTGCATGTGGCTTGGATGAACGAGATCTCTTTGCAAAGGTATGCCATTGCTCAAAAAGTGCAATGTGAGGAATGCTTGGCTGTGCTCCAAGCCCATTGTTCTGATGGTCAGATGCATAAGGGAAAGGCCTCCTGAGCAAAAAAAAAACACAAAAAAAAACCCCGGAGCCCTGAAGTTACCTTCTGCCTAACAAAAGGACAGAGTGGAAGAGTGTGTGTGGTACAACAGCACCACCATGTGATCTGATGTCAAACTTCATTTACCAACAGGGGCAACATGCAGTGTAATTATATTGCTGAAATTATTACCTCAAAGTAAACAAGACCAGCCCACAGAAGGAAACATCCAGGATTCCCCAGGCAATACACACTGACTAGAGGGTTGTGGGGATTTCAATCTTGACACAGTAAAATTTCAAGGAATTCCTATCAATGTATACTTAAAGGAAATCTATATTAGCTAAATGTCAAATGTTGCAGGCTTGAGACCTTGATATTAACAGTCCCAAGCAAATTGTGTCACTGCACAGAAATACCATTTCCCAGCTGTTTACAACACACGCTGGGACTGATGATCTGTCCACAACTCCCTTGTGTATTGTGGTGCTTTTGACATCTACCTGAGCTGGTTTTGGCTTGGCCCACATTTGTAAGTCTTCAAAATGAAACAAGGGCACCTATAAAAAGGCCACTCGCTCCCAATCCATCTTCCCGGATTTCATTCTGGATGCAAAATACAAACTTCTGTTCTCTTGCAACAGATATGGGGAACTTGAGGGCCCCGAAACAAAACCTTAGGTACAATCAAATTAGAAGCCTCAGATCTTTTAAAAATGAAGGACATTTGCCAGCAACAAAATATGCTGCCACAGAGGGTGGTGGAGTCTCCTTCTTTGGAGGTTTTTAAGCAGAGGCTGGATGGCCATCTGTCGGGAGTCCTGTGATGGGGGTTCCTGCATGGCAGGGGGTCAGACTAGATGGCCCTTGAGGTCTATTCCAACTCAATGATTATATGACAAATAGCATTTTATTGAACAGAAAGTACCTGTAATACATTTCAGACAGCTTTGAAGAAAAATGCCAGGCTTGTAGTCCTGATGAGGAACACGTAACCAACACTAAAACCCGGTAAAAGCAAAAAGAAAGGGGAAGAAACCTCAGTCGTTCTAAGTAAATCTCCTTGCTTTCACGCAGCCTTGCAAGGCATGGGATTTGAGTCTTCAGTGGGCAGCATAGACATGGGTACCACCCAAAGTTCAGGAACGAAAAGGAGCGCTGAAATCCATCGTGCTGAGATATACCAGCCAGTTCTGCAGTGAAGGTCTCTCCTGTGGAGGCTGTAGAAGAGACAGGCGCTTAGGAGAGCTGCATCAGGGCCAAAGCAGCCAGGGGAGAAAAACAATTACTAAAGCCTCTTGGCTAGAGATGGGCACGACTTAGCGGTATTCCCGTTTCCTTTACTCGGTTCCGTTACTCTACGGAAACGGAAACGGGAATTACTCCGCCAGACTTCGAGCTCGAACCGACGAACGAACAATTTTGGTCTGATTTGTCGTGCTCGTTCCTTGCATCGCGCGATCGCGCGATGCCACGCGGCACAGAAAAAAAGTTTTTAAAAGTTAAAAAAACCCAGTTCCCGGCCAAAAAGCAGGCGGAAAAATGCCTGCCGTGCCTCAGGGCAGCTACCAGAGGGGTTGTTTCTGGAGGTCCCCGGCCTCCCCCCCCCAACCCCCGTCCTGGGCTGCTCTGGTGGGACTCGCCGCAGGCTCGCAGCCAGCAAAAAGCCCAGTCTCGCCGCCGGCCGCCGCAATTAAAGCGCAAGCAAGCGGCACGGATGGCACAGGAAAAAACTTTTAAACACTCCCCCCACCCATTCCCGGGCCAAAAAAGCAGGCGGAAAAATGCCTGCTTGACTAAGGGCGCAGGGCACCTACCGGAGGGGTGGTTTCTGGAGGGGGGGTCCCGCCTCCCCCCCGTCCTGGGCAGCCGGACTCGAGTCGCCATGCCATGCGGTGCGGGCGGGGGATCCAAAATGGGGTGGCGAACGCAATATTGTTTTTGAAATCGTGGTCCAAAAACACACAAGCACAACAGAAACACGCGAAAATTTATAAACTGCCAGATTTTTCACAGTAGCAGTGGGTTTTTTCTTGCAACAAAATGTCTCTCCTCTCCTCCTCTGTCCTCCATTGATTTTATTTTATTTTATTTTATTTACACCTGCGCAATGATGGGCTGGCCGAGTGGCCAGCCATGTGGGAGTGGACGACCATGCAAATTTTTGGAGCCATCCCACCAATCACATGGCCACTTGGCCATGGAGACTTCTGGGATGTGCCAAACAGCCACCTAAAACCTGCCCTAGCCCCCTAACCCTAACCCTAATCCTTGACTCCTTACCCATACGTCACAGACTGTCTTCTTAGTGGGTCAGAGAGGCACCCAGAGGTGCAACCCACTAGCCCACCGTAACCTTACCCGTCACTAGCCTAACCCTAGCCCTTGCACTAACCCACCTTAACCCTAAGCCAGATCTACTTGCATTGCACTACACGCAAGTACGATTCCCTTCTTTGTGAGACATGGCGGTGCGAGAGCCTTAGGCATCACCCTATGGCTCTGGGTTCACTCACTGGTCTCACTGTCTGCAACTGGTATGCATATCCATATGGCTATGCATGCCATTTTGCAGCAGCAGGTGAGGAGGGGAGACCCCCATGTTGAGGGGTCTCTTGGAGCCTGCTTCCCCTTCCTAGTGGGTGAGGATAGGAGGCACCCACGGGTGCCTCCAGGAGCCCGCTTTCCCTTTATAGCGGTCCAGAGGAGGCACCCACCCCACAGAGGTGCCTCCAGGAGCCCGCTACCCCCCCAAAAAAAACAGTACTAACGAAAACGAAAAAACGAACTGACTAATTTTTGCGAATTTTTGCGAAAAACGGAAACGACCCGAAACGGAAGCGGCCCGACTAACGACAACTCGAAAAAATTTTTTTTCAAGTCGTGCCCATCTCTACTCTTGGCATCTGGAGGTTGATCGGTAGGATCTTGAACTCCTCTGCTGAGTTATGTTGGGTGGGTTACCAAGACGGATGCCATTTCATTAACAGGTGGGAGGGGAGAGGCTATTACTTCCTAGGAACTTTATATATGCTCTTGGGACCCTGCCATCTCCTTCTGCACCATTTTGCTAGAACAGGATAGAGGGGTACAGCCAGAAAACTGAGAGGGGAAGGAATTAAGAGACCATCGGGGAGAATCAAGCCTCTCAAATTCCTGCTAGGAATCGCACTCAGGAAAATCACTCCCTGAAGGAGATCCGTGTACCTTTGTGACATCGTTGGCTATCTTATACAGTGATCCCTCACCTATCGCGGGGGTTAGGGACCCGAGCCAACCTGCGATAATTGAAAATCCACGATATGCAGATGCAGGTCAGGTCAGGCCTTGGGGGTCTGGCTAGGGGCTCTTATACTTATGCCCAGACTGTCGCTGCCCCAAATGGGTCTGTGAGGGCCTTCCTGGGCCTTCTGGAGACCCCAAAAGGGCCTCCCTGCGAACCGGAAGTGACTTCCGGAAAAATGGAAGTGACTTCCAGATCAACAAAAAACATTTCTGAGGCCTCCGAGGGACTTTCTCCCCTTACCCTAGCGGGACCGCAGTATATGAACCGCGAAAGAGCGGGGGACCACTGTATTCATCCCAACCTCCATTCCCAACCTTCAGGCCCTGCAGCTCTGAGGGAAAGTACCGGGACGGAACAGAACTGGAACAGATCAGAAATGAGCGTGGGCACTCAAGGGGAAGCAAAGACGCCACTCCCTTTTCATCTACATTCTTTCCATTTAGCGGGCTGGGCACCTTTTGCTTTCCATCCCTTCATCCCTACGTTGCTTTCCAAAGGCCAGATCAAAGTAGGCTAGAAAAGAAGGGAACATGTCCTAACCTGGTAGGAAGTTACATCAACGACACCGTGTTGACTCTTGACCGAGACGAGGGAGATCCCCCCACGGGCAGGATATCCTGGCTCCACGTAGAGGGTGCAGGTGGATGATGGTTTCAGGTAACTCAGCATCCGCTCTTCCTGCTTCCAGTCAATGGCAAAACTGCAGAGAGAGGAGCAGAGAGAGAGTCATCAGCAGCAAGCCTAAAGAACCAGGAAGAAACAGTGCTTCCTTTTTCCAAACCGAAGCTCTTGGCATGTCATTCTATTTTCAGACAGAAATTCACCAGCAGCTCTCAATGCACAGGAAAGGATACTGGCTAGAACAGGGAATCTGAACCCTCTCTGGACCCCGGGCCACATCTGGAAACCGAAGAAACACAGTCATCCCCTACGCAGCAGAAGCCAGGGTTACCACAAAAAAAAAAAAATCCCTGACTTCCCCTGACCACCATTCAAATATAACCCGAAGTTAAAAAATGAATAGGTTGCCTTGCTTTAATGCAAGGCTTAGTGAAATGCTCCACTCAACAACCACACAAATGTCAACTGCAAAAATACTCATCAAAGTAAGAGATTTAATATCAGCTTCTTTCAAAATTATCTGTGCTGACATCTCTTTTGCAGTTGCACCAAAAATTACACAAAGATGCGAACTTCAAGCCAACTCTCAATGCTAACAAATGACATCACATTTTGTTTATTATGTTAAAGGTACACTAAAAATTAAATACAGTTTTTATCCAAATGGGTATCTCTGAATGCACATTACAAAACTTATAGTTTTGAAATTGTGGTAATAAGAAGCTATGTATTTTAATCATAATTTCCCTGACTTTCCCTGACCACTTTCCATTTCCCTGACTTTCCCTGACTTGCCCGAAAGTGGCAACCCTGCGGCAGCAAATTGGAGGCAGAGGGGCAGGACCTATTAATCCCTTAAAAATACAGACTTGCTCAGGAAACAGCAGGATATAACACAGGTGCTTGGGTCTAAAACCCAAATGCCACTCGGGAAAAGGAAGATGGACGATGCTCAGAGAAATATATTCTCTTCCAAACACACACATATGCAGATGAAGCATGTGGAATCACAAAAAGCAGAGAAGGGAGATGACACATAGAGAGAGCAGCTACACAAACTCTTGCAGAAGCAGCTCACCAGTTCTGCAGGGACTCAATCTCAGCCAGAAGGGGTGCTTCCTGCGAGTAACTGTGCTGCAGCTCCAGGATGAGGCTTTTGATGCTGCTGTAGGTGCCCACGGGAAGCACAACAGAGGGATCAAAAAAAGGACTGTCACCCTAAGTCAAGGAGAGAGAGAGGAAAAAAATAGAGAGAGGGACCCGATAAAATGGTCCAGGCAAAGCAGTTTGGACCAGCGCCTTGCCCGTCCTTACCTGCAGCGTGACGCTGCCATCCTCCTCCCAGCGTAAGCGCAGCTTCTGGTGGTGGGGCATAGAGGATGATGCTGGTTGGGACGGAGAGAACATCTCAAGCTCCAGCTCAGTCTCTGAGACTGAGACCAACTTTATGCCCTGCAACGTCTCCAAGAGGCAGCGGAAGTTGGAGGTGCTGGAATAAAGGAGGAAGGCAGAGGTTGGGTCGGGCAGGAGGAGGAGGAGCAAAAGGAAAGTCTGAGACTGCTGCTAAGCCCCACAGTGCAGGGTACCAAAACAAACCCTACTGAACCGTTGGTTCCGACTTTGAGATGACACCAGAACATGTTCAAGGGCATGGAAAAGCTACCTTTTGGGTCGATAGCAGCAAAGCTGGCAAGGACAACTGTGGTGCCCCATGGATAGGCATCCTTCACTTGGCAAAAGCATTTGTGCACTGCATCCCAGCTCTTTCCATGCAATCCAAGCCATCAGATACAGCCCAAAACCGTTTGAGCAGAACATACGTTATTCATCTTTAAGGTGCCGTGCCTGGATTGCTCAGTGGTTCAGGTACATGGCTGGGAAGCCAGAGGTTGGGAGTTCAATTCCCCACTGCGCCTCCTGGGAGAACAGCCCACCTGTGTGCAAGCTGTACAGTCCCAGGGGACCCTCAGAAAAGAAGGGCAAACCCTCTTCTGAGTAAAGCAATACATTGGATAATAAATGCCCCTGGTAACAAATAATTTAGATAGCGAATGGAAATTTCCGGGAATAGGGTTGCCTCGGATAACAAATTTTCCCTATGGGTTGCCTCGGATAATGAATTTTTCACAATGCTTTGTGAAAAAAAGTATACCCAGGATGCATTGTGTCCCCCCTGTAGTTTGTGGAGCGGTGGGAGAGATTTTTTCCCCACCAAGTTTTGGAGCTATTCTGGACAGTTTTTGCAGCAGATCTGGGACTTCTGGAAATTGGAAAGGTAGGGAGCTGAGGTTTCCATGCCTTTTTCTGTGTGTTTGGCATTGTTGGGGGGAGGGGGGTGAACTGAGGATCGTCCTTACTTTTTCTGTGCATTTGCAATGCTTTCCATTGCATTGCAGAGGGGAGAGCTGAGGACCGTCCTTGCTTTTTTCTGTGCGTTTGCATTGCTTGCTATTGCATTGCATTGCATTGCGTGTGTGTGTGTGGGGGGGTGAGTTCGCCACAATTGTCCTGGCTTTTCTCTATTTGTTTGCATTGCTTTCCATTGCATTTCAGAGGGGTGAGATCGCCACAACTGTCTTGGCTTTTTCCCCCCTGTGTGTTTGCATTGCTTTCTATTGCATTGCAGACGGGTGAACTCACCACAATCGTCCTTGCTTTTTTCTGTGCGTTTGCATTGCTTTCCAATTTTTGCTGAAAGATTTGGACCTTTCAGACTTGGAAAGGTAGGGAACTGAGGTTTCCTTGCTTTTGGGTTTTGCATTTGGTTTCCACTGTACTTTTGGCGACAACAACCGGGCATTTGTTTTGGAGTTAGCTTTTATTGATCTTTGAACTGCTTTGCATTGCTTTGCAGCCAGGAACAACCAGACATTTGTTTTGGAGCTAGCTTTTATTGATTTTTGAACTGTTTTGCATTGCACTTCGGGCAGGAGCAGGCTAGGGTAGTCTTTTTAGAGATGTGAAGGCCCAGAAAACCCCCCAGAAAAATTTGGAAACAAATGTGGGGTTTTTTTCATTTTTTCCTGAAGCCTTTGTTTTTTCCCCAAAATTGGAAAAATTAAAAAAAAAACGAAACAGAAAAAAATATGGAATGTTTTATTTTAACATGATGAATAAAATATTTCAAGACGGAGTGTTCAAATATTTTCCAAATCATTTCTAAAAAATATTGAAACCTAGTCCCACTCCTTTTTATACATTTCCCTCCCTCCTCAATTCTTTTTATGAAAATAAGGTTTTTATTTTAATTTATTGAATACAGTAGGGCCGCCATATCTGCGGAGGATCGGTTCCGGGATCCCCTGCGGATAGTAAAATCTGCAGATAAGAGCAAACACTCTTATCCAAGGATAATAGTGGCGGAAGGGGTGGAAGGGCGCCCGGGAGAAAGCTTTCACCTCTGACACTCCTCCAAATGGCAAGGAGGGAATAAAGTCCCCCCCCCTTTTCTCCTTGCCATTTGGGGTGGAGGGGTGGAAGTCTGGCTGCCCAGTAACGGCAAGGAGGGGAGAATGTTCCCCCCCTTTTTTCTTTTTTTCTTCTCTCCTTGCTGCCACCTGCCAGGCACCCACCAGAATTTTTTCCAAACTTCAAAATTTTCAGAAAGTTTACATCTCTAGTGTCTTGCTCTTTTCTTTTGTCCATGTTTGCATTGCACTGCAGGCGGATGTTCTTGGGGGGGGGGGTGTTCTAGCACTGCAAGCCTTTAAAGTGAACTTTATAAAGAGGTCTGAAAAACACACACATTTTTTTGCCTTTTTTTCCAAACCTCCGGAACAGATTAATCTGTTTCCCATTCATTTCAATGGGAATCTGTTTTGGATAACGGGTTTTTCAGTTAGCGAACTGACTCGCAGAACGAATTAAATTCATTATCTGAGCTACCACTGTATCCTCTACCTGGAAGATCGTGAAAAAGGGTCACCATGTGTCAGAATAATCCTTATCCTTATGACCCAACGTGCACCCGAGAAGTTACAGCTGGACAGAATGCCCTGGGAAAGGACAAAGCAAACATTTCTGGAAACTTTCTCAGAGGTGTATAAAGCTGAGGCATATGGCACATGGCTTCAATTCTGGACATACAAAAGAAAAGTTTAAGGGCCAGAACCAAAGCACAACACACATACTCACACACATAGCTAGAAATGTGGCTGTAGTCCCTAGTGTGCTCTGAGGGAGGGGAAACTTAATAGTGTAACATAACCACCAGTATCTTGTCCTGTAACTCTACCAGTGCAAGGGGGCTGGCATCATAACTGCTCTTCGAAAACTACCTGCAGAGCTGTGGCACGGGATACACGGCCAGTGCATGGCCTTGGCCAGCTCAATGACAAGCTCCCCAGGGGAACACGCAAACCGGACACATTCCTTTGCCCGAAGCTAAGTTCAATGTTGCGCTGCGGCCAGAGACGCCATTCTCACCTCTGCATCTTCTCCCTCCAGACCCTGGCCTGGGCCTCCTGCTCCTCTACCTCCTGCTGCAGGCAATGCACCTCTTCTTGATGCTTCTGCAGCTGCTCCTGCGCCTCTGAGATGCACTTTTCTAGCTGCTGCTGTCGCTCACGCAAGAGCTCCTGCGGGCGGGGGGGGGGTGACAAAAATCAAACTCCAGGAAATCCACGGGCTCAACTGGCACCTTTCCCCATGCCACGTTGGAATTAATTAGAAGAGGCAGGAAAAGTGAGCGTTTGGGGAGACTACAGAATACCCCAGCCAGCATAGCTGGTGACCCAGACATTACCTGTCCCTTCTGATGCCGAATGCGGTCAGCCTTTGCCTTCTCCTCCATCTCCTGTTTCTGCAAAAGAAATGCAAAAGGGAAGTAAGGACACCCCACCACCACCGGTGGCAATGTGGCTAAAACAAAATAAATAAATAAATAAATAAATAAATAAATAAATAAATAAATAAATAAATAAATAAATAAAAAAAAAATAAAATAAAATAAAATATAAAAAAAATCAGCAGTCTGCCCTATTCATTAACTGCACTTAGGAAACTACCAGCATGTGTTTCTTCTTGTGGCAAAGATAAAATAAATGGGAGGTAATTGTTTCCCTCCATTTAGTACAGATGGGCTCCGTATCTGCGGGGGATTGGTTCCAACCCGCCCCCTCCAGAGATGCTGAGAAAAACCCTGGAAAGCTAAGATATATGCTTTGCCCCCTCTTTCCTGTCCTTCTGCAAGCAGGTGAAGGCCTTACTATTCAGGCAAGCCTCCCCTCAGTAACTAGCTACCTGTTATGTTATTTTTAGAGAGATTGTTATGCATCACCGCTTGGACCAGATCTGTAGCGGCACCTGGTTTTCTATTCTTCTCCTTTCCTTCTCTCAGAGTGGCATTTTTTTTCTATGTTTACTTATGGTTCTTGGCTTTAATACTTCCTTTTTAATGATGTAAAGATGGGACTCATCACGCTTAACTTTAAACGGTGTCTTTAACATGTTAACAACCTGTTGCATACACATTGTCTCCAACTTTATATATTGCCCTTCAATGCTGTATGCTGTTTTGGGTCCTTTTCAAGGGGAAAGGTGGGGTAAAATATTAGAAAGAAAGAAAGAAAGAAAGAAAGAAAGAAAGAAAGAAACAAATACAGTACAGTACAGTACTATAGCATGGTGTTTGGCTCTAACTAGCGACCAATGTAAAGACCTCTCAGAACTCTCTTTGTTCCTGGGACTTGGATTTTTTTTTTCATTTTAGCATTTTTAATATTTTTATAACATAGATAAGTGAAGCAACTGATACCAATCCTGTCAGAATTATCCTTATCCTTATTGTTAAGACATACTGTAGATAAGGGGTGGATTATTACTGATGGCATAGATAAAAGAAATAGCATTTGTAATTCCCCCCCGTTTAATATTATGACCCTAGCGCCATCACCTATGATTACAGTAACCATGCAGATTTCCCCCCCACACACACACACACACCAGTGAGTTGTGGGGGGGAACAACTTCAGCCACCACATTTCCGTAGGGATTGTCATAAGAGGAGAAGTGTGGCCCCTGAGGGGATGACAATGAACCAAGTTGGCCTTTTGGACACCCCTGAGACCGCCCACCCTTGATGTCACGACACAGATCCAACATGTACCACTCACAGATCATATGCTGTCCACTTTTACACTACAAATCCTCCAAAACAGAAGAATGGATCACAAATGGTGACTATGCAATGTTCAAGCATTGAAGCACGTTCGGCAGCTGGTTTGGTCAATCAGCTGGGACAACCCAACCTCCATTTTGATGTTTTAAATGTCTGAAGCGTTTATTTTTATTGTGAGCCACCTTTGGCTAGTGGGTGGCATACAAGCTAAAAAAATAAATACCATAGTACCCCAACTTAAGAGCAGCAAACTATTGGCATTTTAACTGCCGCCTTACAAATAATAAGTATGGTCTGTTCGACTTACAATTGTTTAAATTTATTTTTTTACATTTTTTATATACACACACACACACACACACACACACACAATATATATATATATATATATATATATTTATATATATATATATATACACACACACATTATATATATATATATATATATATATATATATATATATATATATATATATATATATATATATATATTTGTTTTCTTGGTGGGCCAAAACACAGGAAATAAACTGAGGCTGCCATCCGCGCTGCCTCAGGTAATGAAACCACCTTGGCCTGGCAGCGCTGCAGGGCGTTCTCCAAGAGCTGAGCCCGCTTCTTTCCCTCTTCTAGCTTAGCCAGGATCTGAGGCACAGCCCCCTTGATAGACTCCACCTGCTGCTGGTACTCTGCTTTGAGCGCCTTCCACTCCTGCTTGGCCTCGGCCATCTCCTTTCCTGCCAGACAAACACCATTGAAAAGGCAGAGGGAACAAGGTTCATGTTGAACAGAATAGGACAGAAATTAATCAGAAATGTTGCTGTTGCTGCTGCAATTACAGCTCCCAGATGAATACTGCAGCCGGCAGGGCCGTGAAGCATGCCAGCTCATGGACACTTGTTAAGGTCCTCGAGTGGATCACAGGGCCATCGATTCTAGCCATAATCAACAGCTTCTTTGAAATCTCCGAAAGAGATTTTAGGAGTTTTTGGCAAATGCCACAGGAACTCCCTGTAGAAGAAGCAACTCTCCATCTCGCTAGGCAGACACTTCCTCACTCAAAGCTTCATGCTTGTATATCCAAAGAAACAGCCTGTTGATTGCTAGGAACCTCTCTCTCCCCCCCCCAATTTCATTTTAGCAAAGTGGTGGAGAATGGTTGTACCCATGAGGGGAAGAACCTATGAAAACCATACACAGTGTTTCTCGACACCAGTGCCCAAAATGCCTCCCCCACAAGGTATACAGATCAGGGGAAGGCAGAATGAACTGCTGGCTAGCTCCGTGGGATCGATTCCCCATGGTGCCTCCTTGACAAAGGGCCAGACTAGATGAGCCATAGCCCCCCCCACACACACACACACACCTTCCAGCTCTGCAGTTATAACTTATAAGATTATTATACAGAACTGCTGGAAAGCTTAGTGGTTTAGGAAGTTGCTGGCTAGTCCCGTCTGGAGTGCCACCATTCCCTAATCCTGTGGTATGCAACAATTTCTGTTACACTTCCAAAGGAACAAGCCCCACTGAATTCCACAAGACACTCTTCTTGAGTGCAGATGGGCTGCCAGGGCACTCAAATGAAGGCTCACATCACCCATCCAAACCAAATAGGCACAGAAAATGTTAGCAAGGAATCCTTACCAATTGTATTCCTGGCCTCAGCCTGGATAGGCAGCAACCTGTGTGGCCCTCACCCACCCAGCACGGATACTTACGGACAGCAGCATCGGAGGCATCCTGGATGCAAGGGGCAGAGTCAAGGAAATCCAGAAGGAACTTCACAACTTGCAACTGGGTGTACATCAGCTTGTGGGTCTTCCTGGTGTTCTGGAGAAGCACAGACCCAAAATAGGGAGTGGGTTTCAGTCAGCTCCGTCAAAGCCTAAGGGATCCCCAGCACAACTGACACCAGCAGCCTCAGTAAGGGAAAGGGAACTGAGCACTTACCACTGCATGCTCAGCCAACACCTTGGCTGGTAACTCAGCCCCTACACCGTCTTTGGCTTGGCCCTCAAAGGATAGTGCATCTTTCAGCTGAGCCAGGAGCCTGAGGAGAGTGGGGAAGCAGAACATAAAGAAGCTAGAAACATTACCTCAAAACCTCCACACGCCCTACTGTAACAGCCAGGGCATGGGTGGCATCTAGGATATCAGCAAGGAGGCCAGGAACAGGGTGTTCCCAGAAGCCAGATGGGGTTGAGACGGAGAGTGTGGTCAGCCAGTCCAGGTTCAAGATTCACAGAGATGGTAGTCAGCCAGTCCAGGTTCAAGATCCACACAAAAACAGTCCAACAGGGAGGGAGATGCCAAAAAGGAAAACTTACAGAGCAACACAGTTCCAGGAAAGTTCTAGGTAACCAGGCTGAAGCTTCAGGAGTCCAGAAGTCTCACATGGCCAAGGCAAGGAACAGGGAGTGCCTGCTGTTAGCTTTATGCCAGTAGCAAGCCCCACCAGCTGCACTCCCTGATTGCCTCAGCCTGAGTGGGGCCCTGACTCTGGAAAGAGGCACCATGTTTGCAGAGTCATGTGGCCCTGATCCTGACATCAAGCTGTTTCCACATAAATTCATCTGCCATAGCCACCCTCCATGTCAGCAGAGATCACATTCTAATCAGAGCAGAGAGGCCTAACCTGTGTTGGAGAAGCCCTTTCAACAGAAGAACCTACATCCATTTTCTCCCAAGCCACAGCAGACTGGAAAGAGGAATAACAACACCTCCTGTTTTCCTGCCACTGGTGGCTTTCATCCCCCCTCAGCAGCCCCTACCTCTGGGAGGAAGGGAGGCCTAACCCTTCCTACCCCCACCCATGGCAACAATTGATGCGCACTGTTCGTTTGTAGAACTGTGTGCATGCACACTGGTTGACACCAGATGCAGCCTATAGTCCTGCATACCCGTTGTAAGCCATGCAGCTAGTTGATTAGCACTTCTAGTTCAGCAGGGACATTCAGCACATCTTTCTTCATTCCCCCGTGCTAATTGTTCAAGGGAATCTCACAAGCCTGGGAGTTCCTCCAAGGCATATCTGGGAATCCTAAACTGCAATTCAGATGTCTTGGACTACAAGTCCTTTCATCCCTAGTAAGCATCGCCAATGGTCAGAGATGACAGGAGTTACCAGTGCAAAGAAGTGAAGGATGCCAGCTTACCTATCCCGTCCTTCAAAGATGGGGAGCAGTGTACAAGCTGTCTGGTTCAGAGAAACAGGTGTGCCAATGTTGGTCTCCCTGTAGCTGCACCTCAGATAAAAGTTTATGAAGGTGCAGCCATGCTAGTCTGTATAAGCATCTCTCTCTTTCATCCTCACACATTCAAACAGACAAAAACATTGTAGCACATTAACTATTCTTATATGAGCTTTCGTGAATCAGGTCCAGTTCTTCAAGGCTGCCTGGAACAATTTTTTGACCACTGGTTTAGAATCTTTGCCAAAACTTCAGTGGCAGGAATAGTTTTACATATGTGATGTGCTACTTAGGTGAAACAGGCTTATGGTGACTCCAACGAGTCTTGCAAGTGAGATATTTAAAGAGTGATTCTACCAATTCCACATATCCCAGCGAGCTTCCATAGCTCAGCAGAGGATTCGAACCCAAGTCCTCCGCGGCTGCTCTCTCGTCTACACCACACTGGGTATCCAATATTAATTTTACACACAATAGGAAAAATGCAGACAAAGAAAATAATCTTTTTTGAATGGTAATGGTGAAATTGGTTCAAATTTAACACCACCACTGTAAGTTTGTGGCAACGATCAAAAGTGAAAGAACCGAACGGGCTTTTAAAAATAAAGATACAGTAGTTAAGAGACAACAAGATTTCAACCAGAAACACAAAACAAAAGCCAATAAAACGAGATCGCAGTGGGTGAGTAGGGCAGGACACTTGGGAGACGGCTCTTTCATACCAACAAATGCCCATAATATCAAATGCTAAAAAGCATGCAGGGTAGCCAATAAAATATGGGAATACGATATTTATGAAATGTTGGCAGAAGAGCGGACAAACCCGGCCTCGCCTTTTGCTCCTCCCGCAACCAGACAGAACACGCACCTGACGGCCGCCGCTTCCGCCGCCATGTTCCGTCCCGCCTCGGAGTCCACCGAGACTTCGCCCATTTCTCCGCGCCTTCTCCCGCCCTTACGTTTAAGCAACTCTTTTCCCCGCCCCCTCCTCCGAGCGCACCACTCAGCGCTCGAGAAGTCAAACAAGCCCCGCCCCCAGGGCTTAAGACAGGCCGCGCGACGGTGCTCGTAGTAGAAGGCGGGTCGACCCCAAGCCGGAAAAAAGGAAAATAGGAGTGTAATAGAAGAGGCCCGTATTTCTGGACAACAATTTCTTCGCTTAAAGCGCTCCTTTTCCAGACTTGTTAATCGCTCGTCGCTAACAGCCGCTTTATGAGCTTTTCCAACCCATCCACCCCCACCCCCGATGTAGGGCTCAACCTTAGCTTAGAAGAGTGCGCCTGAGCATGTGCAGAGTGCCTTTCCCGCCCTTCAAGGATTTGTGGAAGGGTTGTTAGGATAATGAGACAGCGCTTCTGACGACACCCGAGAACAGGAATTTTCTCCCTAACGCCCCCACATACAGCCCCTACAAACACACACCTTCCCAGCGGGGAAAAGGGATCTCATTCCTTACTCCGCTGTTTCTCAAGGCCCTCTATAAAAAGGGGCTTAAGGCACCTTTAGTCACCAAATGATTGCCTTTTATATCTCAAAACGTGTAAGAGGAATGCCAGGGATTGTTCTACTCTTGGAGTGAGAAAAAGTCACTCGGTACTGACAGCATAGCAATAACCCAACATGTTTTAAGAGACAGGATGACAGACTAGGACTTGCACGACCTGGGCTTGAATCCCTGCTCAGCTAGGGAAATTTGGGAAAAGTGAAACCACTCTTGAAATACAGCATATCGCTTCCCTTATACAGCATATCGCTTCCCATAGCATATCGCTATGGTCATTATAAGACAGGGGCAACTTGACAACAAAACGGACACCAAACACATCACATGCCATAAGCTAGTTATAAACTAAGCTGAACATGAACACCTGGATGGGTTGAAAAAATTACATTTTCACAACTCATGGTGAGAGGTGCATACCAGGCTCCTTTCTTAATTTTCAAAATGGAAGCTGCCTAATGATCTAACAAAGGTATCATCCAGCCTTGCCTTCAAATCGTATACATGTCATGCTACCTGGGGAGGGGGGGGAACACTTCCCGAAAGACACTCTTAAAACTGCACATGACCCAAAAGCAAGCTCCACAAGGGGGAGCAGGGAACCCAGGCTTAATTATCAGGGATATTAACAGCAAAATTGTAGAGGTGTGAAGGAAACAAATTCTACTGTATTTGAGTCCAGCATGTCTTAGGGCCTTTTCACACGACCCCTAAGATCCGCTGGCCCCTTAAATTCGGACCAGAGATCTTGGGGGTTCGTTGCTCTTCCTTCCTCCCCACCACTCCGCACTTCCTTGCTTCTGTCTGCGTGAGGGGAGGGGAAAAAAAAGCCTTAAAAAGGGACAAAAGAATAAAGCCTTACCTCCGGTGCCGGTGGAAGTTGCTCCGAGCCCCGGTCACTTCCTGGTTCTCTTAAAGGGGCGGGAGGCAAAAAACAACAACAAAAAGAAGCGAGGAGAGCCCGGCACTCTCCGCATCAAATGGAAACAGAGCTATACACTAAATTGCATCATTACAATAATTACCATTGTTATTACAGTACTACTGTTACCATCATTATGGACATCATCCTTGCCATAGCACTGTCAGATCACACACTAAATCCTGAAAAGAACTACCATCTGAAACAGGAGATTCAAAAGACTATTATCACAGGATGATTCTAATTCCAATATTAATTCCAATATTAATTCCAATATTAAGATACACAAGTTGCATAATCACTATCTCTACATTAAAGATTTTGAATCTAGAATTGGTGGGTTTTGACATTTCCCCAAAATACAAGAATAGAAGTCTGAATTCTTCGAATAAAAAAAACTAGTAGTAGAGTGGTTAAATATTTATTTTCAAGAGGTAAGCTGCGATATTGATAACGTTCAATGTTAAGTCTATGGAACAAGGTCATTAGAATAACACATGTGGGATATGTTCTTAAACTCATTGAAAGTATTTGAGAAGAGACAAAAACATCTGGTAATCATGTTTGTTTTCATTTGAACCTGTGCACAACAGTAATTAGAATGAATTGAATCAGTTAAAAGAAAATGAATGAGTTAGTACAGGATGATTATAGATAAGTAAGCGAGGAACCAACACTGCCACTTCTCTTTATGAATATTATTCCAAGCTAATCTGCTTGTGCTTTTAACATGTTTTGTGTTTTTAGAGCACTTTGCACTGTGAGTACTTTCTGAAAATACCTTGCATTACTTTTGTATCTCTGTCTGTTAGAGATCACACAATACAGTGGGGAGGGGATCTTGGTTCCTCTAGATATATGGGTCTACAATTTCCATTGGTCCCAGCAACCACAGAAAATGGCAACGGACCATGAAGCTTGTTACCCAAAAGATCAAGAGGACCAAAATTCTCCACTTGTGCACTGAATAAACATTGATACTGTTGTGTGTCATCAAATCAGAAGTGACCTATAGTGATCTTAATAAGGCTTTAAAGGTAACTGAGATACTTTAGCAGTGGTTTTTCCAGTTCAACAACCCCACTAAGCTCCCATGGCTGAGTGGGATTCGAACCCAGGCCTCATCTACGTATTCAAGCCTGTGTCCTAGTTCATCACACCATCATTGAATAATACTGTATTAGCAAAACACAAAAAAACAGGAGCTTATAATTCTACATGTAGAGTAGAAAACAGACAACCATGAGGGAGATTCAAAAGACAACAAAGGGCAGATATAAATAAAAGTGGTTAAAATGGACTTACTCTACCAAAACACACAAGCGAGCGAAATGAGCTCATGATAGGAAAAAGTTGAAATTCGCAGTTGGAAGATACTTGAGTAAGGACCACCCTAAAGGCCTCAGATGTGTGCAAGCTTTTGATTTCTCTAGAACTTGTTTTCTGGCTAAATGGTCCACCAGTTAGGAGGCAGGGGCACAAACATCAAAATATGTGCTATGTTTTAAAAATGAGTCCTATGATTAAATTCAGCCCCAAGATAGTTATTGAAGACTGAGTGAATCACTGAGTAGTTTGAAGGTTTAATTTACAAACCTAAGTGCCTCACATGAGGAATCTTTGCCATTTCTTCACAATGTTGCCATTAGCAATATCATAGAAATGGGGGGGGGGGAGAAGAGATTGTTCAAAACCCTCTTCAAGATAGCAGTAGCAAAATGGAAATGGGGCAATTTCTCGGTAGAGTGTCCCCATATTGTTATAGCTTCATTGAGATTTGACTGTAAAATGGGGAGGGGAGGGTTTGTCCCTCGGAAGTGAAAGGAAGCTGCATGGTTTCTTAAAGTATGAATAAGAAGAGGTGCAACTGTTATAGGCGGCAGAGGGTTGTTCTTGAAAGAAGACAGCAGTTCTTCAGGTCAAGAGCATTCAGAACATTGTTTATCAAGTTTGATCCCACACAAGTGAATGCAAGTTCTGAGTGACACGGTTCAGATTTCACTTGAGGCGATTCCTTTTCCCTGGGCTCCCATCAAGAGAGGAGACTGAAGTTCTGAAAACAACTTTTCACTATAGTTTTCCTTTGTAGATTGAACAGTAACTTCCATAGGAACAAATTGGTCAAAGCCCTCTGCTCCTCAGACTCTAGTAGAGTTCCTGGTAGGGATACACCCTAAACCTCTTCCAGCCTGTTGGTCTCCTCAGAGGTGCCCTAGGTCCCAAACAGAAAGGACCGCAGCATGGATGACGCACGCATTCATGTACTGGCTCGGTCTTCTCTCCTCTGTTCAGTCACAAGGAAGTCTTGCAAAAGGGTGTGGGAATCTTTGGCTCTCCAGATGTTTGGACATCCAACTCCCAGAATCCTCAGCCAACTGGGCACGGGACTGTAGGAGCTGTCGCCCAAACATCTGATAGGCCAAAGTTTCCCCTAACCCTGTTCTACAGAGGCTTGGGGAGTCTTATTTCCATCTAGCAACAGTACGGGATGACAAATTCATTCTAAGTAATTTAGGAGATACTTTCTCCACCATTTCCACCCATGCTGGGAAAAGATTTACAGTATTTTCCCATGTATAAGACGATATCTTTGTCTTTAAAAATCAGACTAAAAACTGAGGGTCGTGTTATACACAGAAGCCAAGGAGAGAACCACATGGTTGCAAAACTGTAATTTTGTGTTGGAAATGTGGGGGTTGTTTTATACATGGGGCGTCTTATAGATGGAAAAATATGGTGCCTACTCAAGCTCTCTGTGTCAGCAGAGTAAAAACTCTTGGAGTTAAAAGGCTTGGTCCTCCTTTTTAAAAAAAATCTCTGATCAATGAATTACGTTTGTGACTGCAATTGTATAGTAAACAATAGCTCCTCCACACCTTATACTGTATATATAAAAAGAAACTACAATTCCGCTGCGTCCTTACTGGTTTTACTGCAATCGGTGGACTGTACAAATGAGGGTTAAAAAGACCAGGCATAATCTGAGCTCACTATATTATGTGAACGAATGAACGAGCAAACGAATCTTTAATATGGCCATAGACCAATATCCAAATACTGTATACAAAAGACAAGTAACAACATACCACGTTCCTATATAAGAAGTAGGTACAAAGTTAATCCAGCCCAACAGAAATAGTAAACATCTCTCACTCACATCTTATAGCTCACATGTGGTCTATGGGTGTTAAAGTCACCTTGTTTTTGGCACAAAGTCCTCTCAGAATTAAAGCATGTACATGTGCAGGCAGGCAGGCAGGCAGGCAGGGAAGAATGGAGCTGGCTCTGTTCCTTATCCTCCAGAGATTTCCAGCGCAGCACCGCCCCTCTCTCTCTATAAAAGCCCAGCAGCAGGTGCAGCTGGTATACCTGGGAGTGGTGCAACCAGGCCAGGCCCAACCATGGCTGCATCGCGGAAGAGAAGTTCTCTCAGCAGCAGTAGCTGGGACACCAGAAGTTGGAGGAGATTTCGGTGAGTTTCCACACTTTGTATTCCTGTAAGCTTGCCTCCAGGGTGGCCTCTGCAAGCCCAGTTTGCAAAAACTGGCAGGGGCAGAAGACTGAGGATTATGGCTGCCGGCATTCTCTCCCCCCAGCTTGAACTCACGCCAGAATCCAGCTGCTTTCCTTTGTCTCTATCTAGAAAAGGATCCCAAAAAGGACTGTTTTCCAGCCCACCCAATGTGTTTCCCAGAGAGCACTACCCCTGGGCGCTATCTCATATTCTCATGTCAAAGTCGAAGGGGAAATCCATTCCCCCCAGCAAAATGGCGTGGGGCAGACTTTGAATAAAGTGTAAGGGAGTTAGAGCGATGCAAAGGCAGGCAGGAGGGTCATTTTCATTTAATTCAAGTTTGGCAGGTGCAGCTTGTCAACAAGGGGTAAGGATCCATCTCCTCAAACCCATCTTGCGCTCCAAGGCTTCTTTCTTTACTTCTGGGTTCCCTTGAGCAGTAGCATCAGCAGCAAGAACCGATGAGAGATTTGGTGTCTCTGTAACTGGGCTCTATGCATGTGGAAGGTTCTGATGTGTTCTATGGCAGAGCCAAGAAGGGGCCAGCTGGTGGCACTGAGCCTCAGGAGTTTATATTGGAAGAGGTGTTTGAAAGGGAAGGAGGAAGCACAGGGGGCAGCTTTTTAAATCCTCCCAGTGCATTTGTGTGTGTGTGTGTGTGTGTGTGCGTACGTGCATGTATGCGCTGCAGATGTTTACAGGCATATATGCACCAGAGAGCCTGAAGTACCCCTTGGCTATTTCTTCATAAACCCCTTCAACCACCCCCACCCCCAGCCACAGATGATGCATTTTTCAGTTTAACCTTGCCCCCCTGCTCTCTCACTGGATAAAGATCCCCCCCCCCCAAACACACACACACACACTCCACACACAAGTACTGCAATTTCTCCCCGGCTCCTAAATATAATAGCAGGAAGAAGAGGAAAGTAGGTTAAATTTCCTCTCTCACTACTGCTTTTTTTCTCCTTGCTCAACAGGGAGATTGCCCATGGCTGCCGCCTTCTTGCGCACCTCCACACATACCCCAAACACCTCTGGCAAGGAGGGCTTTTGGAAATTGAAGGTATTCTTCTTGCCCCAGTTTTTCTTTTTTGTCTAGGACCTCCTGAACATGAGGAAGGAGAGGAACCTGGGGAATGCAGTCCCACAGACAGGTTTTCCTTGTTTTTTTTTGCACATTTGGGAAGGGGAGACCCCGAGAGCTGACAAGCCACAACATCCTGAGGAAGGGAGGGAGCTTTCTCTCAAGTCAACATGCCTAGGATGGCAGCATATGGGAAGTGTGATCCCAAAAGTCAAGAGCATGGCTCTTATGGGGGTATGGGGAATGTGCTGAGATTGGGAAGGGCCAAACAATGAAGTAGAAGCATGAGCAAGGACCTGTGCAGTGGGTGGGGTTTGGCAGTTTTCACTGGTTTCTGTTGAAATAGTGCTGCTGAACAATGCTACATGCATTGAAGTTAGAGGCTCTCCATGGGGCTGACTCCCTTAGTAAGAGGGCTTGGCACTGCATATTCAGTCCATGTGACTGCTTTTTCTTGTATTTGTCTCTTGTAGCATTTGTGTCTCATTCCCCCACCCCCATCCCAATACATTCGGGCTGTAAGCTACTGTACTCAGCAAGGTGCTGGGATCACTGGCCAAATAGGCCACCATTTGGTAGCCACTCACAGGAAGTAAGTCCCACTGAAGTCTCAGAGAGAGTGGCATATAAGAAGGAACTCTTTACAGTAATTAACTGAAAAGGGGTTTATTATTATTTCTGGGAATGCTCTCATGCACACCTTTATTTCCATTTGTGGACTGGGCTTTGTGTCATGCAAAATTGTCATTAAAAGCCTCTCTCTATGTTGGGATGAGAACTGGCTGTGTTGAAAGACTCCAGTAGCGGGACTCTAGGTCAAGTGGTAGCTCATAAGTCACACCCCTGACTCCAGGGTTCGCTTTCAATGACTCAATTCACAACTTGGAACCCATATCTCCTTCCTTTTATTCTGGATAGAAAAATGCTTGTTTTGAATAGGGACTTGGACTTAGGACTTGACATCAAAGACTCAGCACTCAGACCTAAAGACTTGCGAACCTCCCCGCTCTCTATTGTTGGGATGTGCAGCCTGCCTTTGTCACTCCACAAAAATAACCCCAGCTGGCCTCACCCGTATTGAGGATGATGACCCCCACCGAATGCATCTGGGAGCGCATGATACTAGATCTCTGTCTCCTGATACCACTCCCCTGCAGCTGGCCTTGGTTATAAGCCTGGAGATGATACATCCCCATCATGGTTTGTAACCAGTGGTAGACTTTTCCTCCAGGAATCTGTCCAATCCCCTTTTGAAGGCATCCCAGCCAGATGCCATCACCACATCCTGTGGAAGGGAGTTCCACAGACTAACAACACGCTGAGTAAAAAAAAAAAAATTCTTTTGCCTATTCTCACTCTCCCAACCCTCAATTTGGGTGGATGTCCCCTAGTAGGAACTGGCAAACCACTCCAGTATCACTGCCAAGAAAACTCCATGGATATGGGGTCACGAAGAGTTGGTCACAACTGTAACGACACAATACACACACACCTAGTTCTAGTATTTTGTGAGAGGGAGAAGAGTGTCTGTCTATCCACTTCACTCATGCCCTGCACAATTTTATACGTCTCAGGGCCTTTTTACACGACCCCTAAGATCCGCTGGCCACTTAAATTCGGACCAGAGATCTTAGGGGTTCCTCGCTCTTCCTCTGTCCCCACCCCCCGTCCGCACTTCCTGGTTGCTGGCTGCGTGAGGGAGGGAGAAAAAAGAATGAAAAGAATGCCGGTTTACCTCCGTTTTGTTCCCGGCAGCATTCAGATCTCTTAAAGGGGCGGGGCGCAAAAAAAGAACAAACGGAAGCCAGGAGAGCCCCGCACTCACTATCCTTACACCAGATCAAATATTTGTCACCTCCAAAAAGCAGGTACAAGAAAACTGCTGTTTGGTCTTGCTAAAGTGGGCGGGGTCGCACTTAATTGTCTGCAAAGTCCGGAGCTGGTGGGTAAACATTTTTAAGGTCAGGACCTTGCAGCCATTTGCGGCGGAGCTTAGGGGTCGTGTATAAACGCCCTCAATCATATCCCCCCTCAGGTGCCTTTTTTTCAGACTAAAGAGCCCCAAATGCTGCAGCCTTTCTTCATAAGGGAGGTGCCCCAGCCCAGTAATCATTTTAGTCGCTCTCTTTTGCACCTTTTCCAGTTCCACTATTATTATGTCTTTTTTGAGATGTAGTGACCAGAACTGTACCCAACACTCCAGGTGCAGCCTCACTATCATTTTGTACAATGGCATTATAATGTTGGCTGTTTTATTTTCAATCCCCTTTTTGATAATCCCTAGCATGGAATTGGCCGCCTTCACCGCTGCCACACACTGGGTAGACACCTTCATGGAGCTGTCCACCAACACACCAAGATCTCTTTCCTGATCCACTCGGTGAGGTCAGCCCGGAGGAAGAGGAGGAGGCCAGCTTGAAACCCTCCCCTCTCCAATGAATGAATCGGACTGGGGTCAGATCCGTCCCCCACCCAGCCTTCCTCCTGGTCTGGAAGCGAACCTCCCTTCTCCCCCAGCGCCCCCCCCCCCAATTCTTATACGAATGAAGTCCTCCTACCACGGCTAGTCATGCGGGGCAGCTTCGACACAGACCCCCGACCCCACCCCCGACCCCCAATGTCCCGGCGCAACTAGTGCCGCCAAGGAGCGGCCCCAGGGCGGCGGGAAGATGTCACGGGAAGAAGGGGAAGGAAGGAAGGAGGGAAGGGGGAGGCGAGCCGCATGCGCTGCTGGAGGCTTTGGGGCTGCTGCTGCCCGGGCTCCTCCCCCGGCCTTCCGCCTCCTTTTTTCCCTTCTCCTCTCCGCCGCCCCCCCCCCTTTTCCTGCCCTTTCCGCCGCTTTTGCTGCTGCTGCCGCCGCCGCCGCTGCCGGCCCTCGCCGGGACTGAGACACCGGGAGCCCCTGCAGGTAATAATAGACCCCCCCCCTCTTTCCTCCCTGACCCCATTTCGGTGCGTCGGCGTGGCCACCTGCTGCCCCCCCCCGCCGCGGCCCTCTCCCTTGCCCGCCGCCCTCTTGCCCCCCCCCAAAAAAAACACACACACACACCATCTTTTTTCCTTGGGCGGCTGGTCCCTCCTTGCCTATTTGATACGGTCGCCATGGAGACCCTCGTTTCTCCTGGCTTCTTCCCCATCCCAAAACCGGCAGCCGCATCTCGGGTTCCCCTTCCGTTCCCTCCCTCCCCCCTTCTTCTTCTTCTTCTTCTTCTTCTTCTTCTTCTTCTTCTTCTTCTTCTTCTTCTTCTTCTTCTTCTTCTTCAGTTGCCATAGTAATAAGCCCAAGGGAAGACATCCAGGCGAAGCTTCCCCCACCCCCTTCCTTCTCTCTTCTCCCCCTCCCGTATAATAGAATTGCCACCATTCATTTTCCTCCCAAGAGCATTTGGCAATCTTGCCTTCTCCCGGTTTGGGAACTGTCATTGGATTTTTTTTATTTATTTATTTATTTATTTATTTATTTATTTATTTAGAATGTTTTTACGCCACTTCTTGCAAAAGGACCCAAGGTGGGTTACAATAATGAGGGACAATATACAGCCTAGAACATTTAAGACAGATTCAAGATTAAGAACAGGGAATCAGAAGTGGCATCTTAGAACATTAAAAGGTAACATTAAAGCTACAAAGAGTAGGCCAAAAGAAAAGAAAAATCCCATTATGAGGGGTGGAAAGTAAACCTGGAAAACATGCAGCCATGTATGGTAAATCCATCTAAAAAGTCACATAACAGGTAGTCTCTCATTCAGGGAAAGCTTCCGGAAAGAGAGCACTGATGGGGCTGTCCTGGGCATCCATCAGGGCATCCATCCTTCTTCTCTTCTAACCCCCCCCCCCCCGCTCGCAACCCCAGTTTGAGACTCCTTTATGGGAACGTTGACTCCTCCCTTAAAGGAATCAAACCATGGGCAAAAATGGCCTCTTTGGAGGCAGGGGTGGATGTAGCAGAGGGAAGAGTCGAAAACCAACTGAGGGCTGGATTTATCTTGAGATCACATGTGCCTGATCTCTCATGGAGGATGCTCCAATGTAGGAATCGCCAACTTCCAAAGCTTAGGGGCTTGGTTATTCATTTGTGAGTGTGTGTAATCCTCCCTGGGCAAAACTGCTAAAAATAAATAACACAGATAAGTTGATGGAGGGGAGATATATATCCATGTTGTGGATCTCAGTATTTGTAACTTGAGTGTGGGAGATTCTGTGGCTTTCATCCACTCCTGCCTGCATTGCTGCCTGTATATGAAGCAAGCATCCCAACCTCTCTGTGTAAAACTCTGCTTATTCCTTTTTTCTCTCTCTCAGCAAAACAAGCTGATGGAATACAGGGGGATATAAAGGGCATGCAATTCCTTCTCTCCTATAGTCTGAAGAAATTAATATATAATACTTTCATCCATCTTGTGAAGACCTGCCCCCTTCACAGTGATCTGTATTTTGCTGAATATTTGGTGTGGGGATTTCTCACTCCCCACTTGGTGCCTGTGCCGAATGTAGCTGAAATCTCAAATGAAATGCAGTGTCATAGTCAACAGTACGACCCTTGGCTTTGCAGGTGCATGCTGATGAACAGAGCATCAGACTGTATTTTTCTGAAACAATACCAAGAGAGAACTTGTCATTTCACGATGCCCGTGTTAAAAAAAGAGAGAGAGAGGCATAATTCTAATAAACTGGTTTGTGGTGAAATTATGTGTGGAAGGAGGGGTTTAAAATCCATCTCCCAGAATCCCTCAGCTATCATGGCCCCACAGGCACACTCTTGAGATCCTTGCTTCTTAAATAACTCTTCCCACCTACCTCTCGACACTGACTTTTCTGTAACCGTCCAATTGCAGACAACCCCTTACAAGTTCCCCGGAGCAGCCAGTGGCAGTGTGGGGTATGGCAGCAGTGTGGCAGCAGGTGCTGGCTGTAGATGCACGGTAAGTTTAATGGGCCAAGACCTACTGGTGGCTTGGGCACAGTTCCTCTTGGCCTGGGAAGCAAAGGTCCAGAGGAAGGACCAGGTGGGATGTAGTTTAATTGTTCAGACAGGCAAAATGTTTTAAGATACCTCTGCATTATTAAAAATGTGAACTGCCCGGAGAGTGATTTAACTGTTATAGGGTGGTATGTAAGCAGCACACACTTTGCTTTGGCTTTCCTTGGTATGAGAACTGAAGGTCCAGGTTTGTTGCTGGAGTCACCGGTACAGACACCTGTTTGTAAATATAATTTCATATTTATTCTTGATACTTCCTCTAAGATAGGCATGTCCAAACTTTGGCCCTCCAGATGTTTTGGACCACAACTCCCACGGTCCTTTGCCATTGGAAATGCAGGCTTGGAATTCTGGGAGTTGTAGTCCAAAACATCAGGGAGAACCAAAGTTTGGTCATGCCTACTCTAAGATCAATGGTTCCCATATTGGGTTTCCAGATATCAGCTTTCAGTCCCCAGAACCCCCCGCCAGCACAGCTGTGAGTTTTAGTCCAATAACACCTGGGCACCCAAGGACCGGGAACCCTTGGTTAGATGAATCAGTTCACCTTTGATGATGTAGTTGCAGTCAGTGCACAAATTAAAAAAGCCTTCTCAAAAGAGAAGAAAATCTCTTACCTGTCTTGATTTTGTGTGTGTGCGGGGGAAGTGCTAGCATTTTATGTGCTGTGTACCATTAATTCATATCCAACTTACGATGGTCGAATGTGGTTATTCATGCATGTGAGATAGTTAAGAAGTGGTTTTACCAGGGCCAGCACCCTCTGTGAGTTTTCATACTCAAGGGGATCCGAACACAGGTCTTCTGACTCCTAGTCGGACACTTTATCACTGTACTACATAGGCTGTCACAACTGTAGCATTTTTGAGCCACAGAATCCATGAGTGTAAGGTCTTAATACATGTGTGTCTTCCCACTGAAATAATTCTCTCCCAGGTATTTGAACCTAGGTAGTGTCAAAACACATTGGCCCAAATCTCGCCTCATTATGAATGTGCAGCACAAGCAGTACAACTTTTGGAGGTGAATTGCCATAAGTTTAGCCATTACTATAAACCAGTGGTGTCCAAACTTCGGCACTCCAGATGTTTTTAGACCACAACTCCCATAGTCCTTTGCCATTGGCAATACAGGCTTGGAATTCTGGGAGTTGTGGTCCAAAACATCTTGAGGGCTGAAGTTTGGACATCCCTGCTATAAACATTCCCTGTTGGAGTCTAAATGGCATGATAGCATACAACTGATAATGTTTACAGCAGTTTCTTAACTTGGGAGTTTGTCTCCAGTGGTGGCATCATCTTCAGGGCTGTCCAGGACGATTTAGGCCACCGACATACCACTGCAGTACTGCTGCTTCCTGAGGATTTCCCCCAGTTTGGTAATACAGGCCACTGTGCTGCAGGGAATCTTACAGGTGCTGGAAGATGGAATATATGATGCAGGAGATTCTCTCCTCCCAGTTGGTGCTGATCCAGCAAGATGCTGATGAGTGTGTGTGGGGGGGTGGGCTCTGCAGAGTTGCTGCCAGCTGACGCGTCAAGCACCTGATGCACCCACCCCGTTGCAGGTACAACGCTTATCGCACCACAAACTTCCCGCAGTTCCGCACGCAGTATATCCGCCGGCGCAGCCAGCTGCTGCGGGACAACGCCAAAGCCGGCTACGACCCCTCGCTTCGCAAGCAGTACCTGCGGCTGCGCAGCCAGCTCCTGGCCCAGCGCTACGGCCCTCTCTCAGAGCAGAGCAGCTTCCGGGCCTACAGCAACAGCATTGTCCGAAGCAGTCGCACCACGCTCGACCGCATGGAGGTAACCGTGGGCACTTGTGTAAGAGGGCAAGCCAAGGAACGGCCACAATGCCAGCCCAGTGTATTTTCGCAGGAGGGCATTGTACTGTAACAGGTTCTGATGGGGAAAGAGGGCTGCAGATCCTTGGGGAGCTAGGAAGATCAACACTTGCTGTGAGGAGAGAATGATTCCTCTTAAGGACGCTGCTCCTGTTGAAGCACAGGACTTGAAGAGCACCTACTCCATGCAGCACAGCATCCTTTGCCATCATCTGAGCCTATGTGCACTCTGCCCATTGAGAAACCCAAACTGGGTGCTGTTAAATCTAGTTGATAGTCCTGTCTAGAGTGAATCTATAAAATCAACTGTGTATGGGTCCGTTGACATATAAGCCTCATTGATCCAATAGTCTACTGCAGTTGGGATTGTCCATTGGATTTAGGCCTATACACCCAATGTGCATGTTCAGATTAAGCATATAGCCGTTTGCACAGTTCTGATTCCAAGGTTCAAAATGTGAGGAATTAGGAACTTTTGCCAAGATTTAGAAGAGGGCAATCTACAGAGAGAAACAAGAGAAAGCAAACCAAGAGCAAAGTAAATTCTGGAAAGGTAACAAGAAGCAGCACCTCCCTTTTCAGAGCCTTATTTAGAAGTGGCTGCATGCTAGTGATTATGAGGACTAGAGATTGGGGCACAAAAAGAAAAGCAAAACATTGAGTCAAGTATACACCTTTTATCTTGAAGTGCTGTTCCACTGAGTGCTGCGACTTCTTCCTCTCCTGCTTCTTGACCTTGGAAATCTGCTTTGTTTCTGCTCTTCCCCTTCATTATGCCCTCCAGTTCCATGCTGCTTTCACAGGTAATGATTTCTTGTTCCGTAGGACTTTGATGACGACCCAAGAGCACTGGGTGCCCGTGGCCACCGCCGCTCTGTCAGCCGAGGGTCCTACCAGCTGCAGGCTCAAATGAACCGAGCTGTCTACGATGAGAGGTATAATAAGGCCAACACGGACTTGATCGGGAGATGAAAGTGGGTGTGGGGTTTCATGTTGCTCACAGGCTGCATGCCAGTGACCTGGCTGGCTTGGATCAGGAGTGACTGGTGGAAACTGTGATCTAGGAATGCTGTTCTGACCGCATTAGGGGCGACGCAGTCATAACAAAGTCTGCTTCCTGTCTGAAATGCACTTTGGGGGTGTGTGATCTCATTTAGCTTGTATCTTTCTTTAGACCTCCTGGCAGCGTTGTCCCCACTTCGGTGGCAGAAGCGAGCCGAGCCATGGCCGGAGATACAACGCTAAGTGAGAACTATGCCTTTGCTGGCATGTACCATATCTTTGACCAGCATGTGGATGAGGCTGGTGAGTAGCACAGGCTTGGTTGGCTCCGTCCGTCCTGTTGGTCAGCTACCATTCAGATATCCTTCTGCTCAATCAAGCTTTTGACCGCTCATCAAGCTACAGAGAGTTTTTTAAGGGGATGCTCTGCTTCTCTTCCTCTTTGATCTAATTTTGTTGCGTATGCCTTTTGCTGGAAGAGAACCTAGGGATCATTGAGTCCAGACCCTGTCAAGGAGGCACAGTAAGGAATCCAACTCCCAAACCCTGGCCCCACAGCCAGAGATCTAAACCACTGAGTTATGGTCCTAATATTATTACAGGTTTTGTAAATTTTGATGATATTTTAATGTACAGTGGTGCCTCCTAAAACAAATTTAATTGGTTCCAGGGTTCCATTCGTTTTATGAAGAATTTGTCTTAAGAGGTGCGGTTTCCCATAGGAATGCATTGAAAACCAATTAATTCAGTCCGGAGGAATGGATTACATTGGTTTTCAATGCATTCCTATGGGAAGGCTGTCCCAAACTCCCTTCAATCAACCAGCAGCCGAGGGCTGTGGAGCTGCCTTCTGCTGTCGGTTGATTGAGGGTGTTTACCCCCAATCCAGCAAAGGGGGAATCTTTTCCCCTTCTTTGCTGTGTTGGGGCAGGGGAAAAGCTTCCCTCCTTTTGCTAGCTGCCCCAACCTGGGGGGAGGGGGAGCAGGTGAAGGGTGACTCACCCGCTTGTCCCTGCATCGGGGCAGCCACCCCTCCTTCGTGCATGCAAAATTCAGATGCTTGCCCTATAAGACAGATTTTTCGCAAGACATCCCGTAACCCAGTGGTCAACCCAGACCCTAGTTCACCATCCTGATGTTCACCTGCCAACACGCACCCTGCTGACATGCACTGAGGGCAGCAACAGTGGAGTGCCTTCCTCCAGCTCCGGAGCCGACAAGAACCAGCCCGGCTCGTGGCTGAGGATCCTGACTGCCCCCAGCTCCTCCATGGATAGCACCCCGTGAGAGAAAAAAGACCAGAGGAACCGGGGCAGGGTGGTGGTGGAAACAAACACACCGTTGCATTCAGCTGCCCTGTGGCATTGGCCAGAGGCGGAGGAGAGCCCCAACAGAGGGCGGCACTCGGGCCTGCACGCAGCTGCCTCTGCCGGCGGTGGGAGCGGAGCTGGCCTCGGCGTGAGGTGGCATGAGTTGAGGCAACAAGGGCCAGGGAGGGCCTTCCTTCTTTCTTTCCTTCCATCCGACACCTTCCCTCCCTCAGAGGAGAGGAGATTAAATAAAAACAAAAAAAAAGGCATCGGGGGTTTCTCGCTCAGAGAGAGAGAGAGAAAGACTCTGTCAGTCTGGGTTGGTTGGCTCTGCCCCTCCTCGCGAGGAAAGGAAATGCCCTCTGCACATCCTGTGGCACCGGGACCACCCCCTCCTTGCCCAATTGGTACCCTCCCGTTGCTGGGTGTGAGCGGCGGTTTGGCTTCCCGGAGCATCAGCCATTTGTGCTTTTTTCTTTGTCAGCTTGCAGCGACCCCTGTGAAAGGGTCATTTGACCCCCAAAGGGGTCCTGACCCCCAGGTTGAGAACCGCTGCCGTAGGCAAACTGTCTTCTTGTGAAAAATGCCTATACCCAGAAATGTCATTTGTCTTATGAAAAGTTCGTCTTACAGGGCATTTGTCTTGCGAGATACCACTGTATACAGTATATCCCTGAATTGGGAGAAAGGTGGGATTTAAATTAAATACTGTACATTCAGTAGGAAGGATCTTTATTAGCTGACTGCTAAAGTCTCCCTGTTGTGTAATATATAAGAGCTACGATGAAAGTCATGATTTGCAAAGGAACTACACAACAAGTTGATGTCCAAGGCCACAGACTGAGAGCAGAGGTTAGTATTCGTATTTTCTTTAGATGATATTCCTGGAGGAGAAAATGGGAAAAGATTGACAGCCTGCAGTAGGGAATTTTGCTGAGGACCATGGTTAAGTGTTATTAAATACTCTTCTATAGCCTAGCACAATTCCTCCCTCCTCCCACACTACTCCAGTCATCCTAAGAGAACTGGCTGTGTTGAAAGAGGGAGATGACCATATTCTGAGTAAGGCCCGTGGAAACATCAATTAATAATATTTTAAGATGGCCAGGCTCATACCTATGTGTTGCATTTGCTACCACTATTTCTCTCTCGAACCTCTTCGTTCTAGTGCCCAAGGTTCAATTTGCCAACGATGACAAACACCTCCTGGCCTGCTGCTCGCTAGATGGCACCATCTCAGTGTGCCAGTTAGTGCCTACTCCTCCTGTGGTGCTGCGGGTCCTGAAGGGACACAGCCGGGGTGTTTCTGACTTTGCCTGGTCCCTCTCCAATGACATTATCGTTTCTACTTCACTCGATGCCACAATGCGTATTTGGGCCACAGAAGATGGCAAGTGCATCCGGGAAATTCCAGATCCAGATACTTCTGAACTGCTCTGCTGCATTTTCCAGCCAATGAACAATAATCTCACTGTGGTGAGTGAAGGATGGTGTCTTAGATATGCTGTTCACTTTCATCTCTGAGTAAGAGATCTAAGATATGTGGGGTTTTCCCCTTACAGGAGACACAGGCTTCTATAGGATTGCCCATTCTCATATAGTGCAGGAAAAGAAGGAATTGGTAAATGCAAAAGGCGTGGGAGGTAGAGTTGTTACTAGTCTTCCCTCCTTTTTTTGCAGAGGAAAGGCAATCTGGTTACAGGATGAGGGAGTTAACATTCGCAGAAACTTTAATGCTTCCTTACTGCCAGGTGTGCAAAATATATGCTAGAGGCTGTGTGTGATTCTACTCACGCTGTTTTTGCAGTGCTGGAAAGCCCAGAATTTCTTGTTTCATTTTACTTACTGGAAAACAATTACACTTTTAAAAAAATACATACATGTCTGACTGGTGGGTTCTGGGCATGGGAAATTGTTGCCCCTTCTGCATGTTCCAGCTCCTTAGGCAATCTCCAAGGTGGGAGATCCAAAAGCGAGGAAGAGAACTTGTCAGGGAGGATGTGTGCTTTGCTGAATGGCTTTGCAAAATATGACTCTGATGTCACAACCTGTCCTTAAGGTGGGAAATGGAAAGCACAATCTCCATGTCGTGAACATCTCAACCGGGAAAAAAGTGAAAGGCGGCTCAAGCAAGCTCACGGGCCGCGTCCTCTCTCTCTCCTTTGATTCGTCGGGTCGCATCCTCTGGGCAGGAGATGACAAAGGAAGCATCTTTTCTTTCCTCTTTGACATGGCCACAGGTGAGAGAGTCTGGGATGAGATGGGCAATCTAGTAGGAACGAGGAGATGAGATCTACTGTGGCTCAAGAGAGTGCTTTCTGACTGTCCTGCAGGAAAACTGAATAAGGCCAAACGGCTGGTGGTCAATGAGGGTAGCTCAATCACCAGTATCTCCGCCCGTTCCTGGATCAGCAGAGAAGCACGGGACCCCTCGCTCCTCATCAATGCATGTATTAATAAGCTACTCCTGTATAGGTAAAGGTTTTTAAATGGCTGGGGTATCCTCGGAGGACACAAGTTAAGCTCCCTTGGTGTACACAACACATTCTGTTGACTCAGACCTGTTCTTGCTGCTTTTCTTGACAGGGTAGTAGATAATGAAGGGACACTCCAGCTTAAGAGAAGTTTCCAGATACAGCAGAGCTCACATCCTGTCCGCAGCATTTTCTGCCCTCTGATGTCCTTCCGCCAGGGAGCGTGTGTTGGTATGATATCCTAAGGACCTCACACTGACTGCAGAGGGGATGCAGCGGTCTTGTGGGTTGTCACTTCTGTGCCTGCAGTGTTCCATATTGTGTGGCTGGCTCCTAAATATTATATGAACCGGGGAACTGGGTGGCATATTCTCTACAGGGTATACGGAATTTTTGTCCCATAATAATACATCTTTTTTTCCTTTTTAGTGACCGGCAGTGAGGATATGTGTGTCTACTTCTTTGATGTGGAACGCGCCACCAAGGCCATTGTTAACAAACTACAAGGACATAGTGCAGCTGTGCTGGATGTCAGCTTTAACTGTGACGAGAGCTTGTTGGCATCCAGTGACGCCAAAGGCATGGTTATTGTCTGGAAGCGAGAACAGAAGTAGCATTGCTTTCCTTGACAAATGAGGAATATAACTTTTGAGATTGCTGCAGGCAGGAGGCAACGTAAGTGGAAGTCAGGAGCCTTGGGGGAAAAAAACTCGAGAGGGGCCTGCTTTTTCCTCTTCTTGCTAAGTAGCTTCACATCTTCTGCAGCTGGGATGGTACCTGAAGACACCTCCTCGGCAGCACGGCAGCTTCCATTGCTTCCCTACTTTTCTATGGGGGGGGGTTGTATAGCAGATAAAGGAGTCAGGTTACCCTATGAGAAGTTTTGTTTCCTTCTGTTGTGGTTTATGGTGTTTGATGTTGTGTCCTATTGATGACAGTGGCTGAAAACAAAGGGTGCTTTTAGCTGCTTTTTAATTGGCAAAGTAGGTTTGGAGATTTCTGGAGTCCCCCCCTCCCCCTTGACTTATGAGTACAGAACCTCGTTTTCCCAGTTCCATGCAGTAGTAGCGTAATCCTTGCTGGTGCAAAACTACTTCACTGCACTAACAATGCCCTCTTCCCATATGGAAGTAATGGGATTAGTAATATTTAACACAGTACAGCCAACGTCTTATTAGGGGAAAGGACAAATATTAGGGCAAACTATTCAGCGGTTTTGCTCTCGTTACCTGCCACGAGTCACACAAGTAGGCCTGCAACTGCTTCTCTGAGGGGAGAAAGCTGAGAAACGCGACAGCTATCTGACAACACAAGCGGGCGCATGTGATGACCTTGTTACTCCATGCAAGACCAGTAGGGTTTGGGTCTGTGAGTCAAGTGATGGTGCTTAGCGCTACATCACACCAGGAAGCAAGACCTTTACTTGTCCCTCTTAAGCACCAGACTAAGTGGTCAACTTTCATTATTAGTCTACGTGTTTAACTCGTGAACTCTTGGGCCTCACCTTGGTGCACCGACTCCCCATCAGTGTGATGGGATTCCAGTGGATCCTTTCCCGATTGGACTCGGGTCTGTTTCTTAGGAGAAATTTCCAATGGCTGATTGTCTTCCTAGCTTGTTGGGGAAGTGGAGGGGAGGAGGGAATGGCAGAAGCTGCATACAATGAACAGAGGATTTGTTTCTACAGATATTGACTGCTTTAAATGATACAAGTGTGTTTGGGATTTATAAAAAAGCTGGGACTTTTCTGACACCTGTAGGCAAAAACAGCTGCTCCTTGGAAGCCAAGCTCTACAAGCAAATGGCATCTGAACATGGCAGCCTGTTGATACATTTGCATTTTGCCACTTTACCATCTACAGCATGAATGGCTTTATAAGGAAATTGGGTGGAAGGAGCAGGTTATTAATGTATTTAATTTTTTTCTGTATTGTGGCTGTGATATTTCCCTTACCTTTGATTTTACTCTCTTTTTGCAAATTAGGATAGTTTCTAAATTCCCTGTCTTTGGAAATAATGACAGGTGGTATTTATCCACATAGGTTTCTCAGGCAAGTACCTGGAACATAGGAGCTGACTTGGGTGATGTTTCAAAGTCCCTTATTAGTATCATATGGTCACTTTATGAAGGAGCATGAGCAGAGCTAAATGAATCATCTCTCTGAAAGAGCAAGTCAGCTTGTATCTGTGCTTCAGACTACGCAACCTAATGCAGAGCTGAGATATACGGTACAAATTTTAAAAATTATGAGAATGCATATTAGGAGTGGCTGAAAAATGCTTGCAACCTGTAATGCAGTTATTTCTATCTAGGTGAAGAATATTGCATTAGAATAAAGAACAATTAATTAGGATGAATCCCAAAAGCAGTCCTTGAGAACATGGAGCATTCTAGCTGTTGGGACTCCAGTGCCACCTTGTCAGACCACAGGCCCTGTGAATGGGAATGACAAGAACTGGAGTTCCAACAAACAAAATATGGAGTGCTGTAGTTTTATATCACTGCTGCAAAAAGGACAGGGACTGAATTTAAAGAAGCATAGGAACTTCAGATAGAAGCTTCCTACAGTCTGATATATTTAGGCAAAACTATTTGACTGCAGAGCTAATAAAGAACATGGCTGTATTTCTCATGAACTGTTATTGCATCTTGTCTCACCCCAAGTTTTAAACAAATAAAGAATATCTAATATCTCTTACAGCTCGTGTGTGTGTGTGTGTGCATGTGTGTAATCGTGAGAGGACTGACTGTTGTTTTATATGCACACACCAGCTACTCTGTGCAGTTTGTTTCCAGAACATTAAAAAGCCTTACTGGATCAGAATAATAATCTTTCTAGTTCAGCATGCTCTTTTCTCAGCTGCCTTTGGATAGCCTAAAAGTACAAGGGTGGTAGCGATCTTGCTATGGGACGCCAGCTGTGAGTGAAGTTAGTAATGCCTCTGAACCTGAGAAATAACATAACAATAGCCTTATCCTCCATGAATTTTCACAATTTCTTTTCCAACCGCTTTAAACTAGTGAATGTTGTTATATCTAATCATAGTAGATTCCTTGTTAGTTTGGTCTTTGAAAACGTACTTCTACGTGTTCTGTCGCTCCCTTGTTTAGATGACCTTAGGTTCTAATGTTAGGAGGAAGAAACTTTTTTCACCCTGTGTATGGTTGCATAGGAGTTATACTTTCCACTTCCTAATCTCTTTTGTGGTCTTTGCCTCAGCAGGAGAGGTGCTCTAGCCCCTCTTCATATTGGGTGCCCTTTTCTGTATCTTATCCATCTTGATAGTATACTTTCTTAAATGTGACAGCCAGAACTGTATATTTTCTTCCAATGTGAACTGCATCACGGATTAACAGAAAGGCATTCTAAGGCTGCAGCTGGATGATATACAGGCTTCAGGCCTAGATCTGGGAGGAGACAGCACTGGTTGCATTGGCAGATGACTTACACAGGGAAATGAATACGGGAGCTGTGTCCTTTTTGGTTTTACTAGACCTCTCAGCTGCTTTTGACACTATAGACCATGGTATCCTCTTGACACGTCTCTCTGAAATGGGAATTGGGGGCACTGCATTAAAGTGTCTCTCATCCTTCCTGCAGGAAAGAATGCAAAAAGTGGTGTTAGGTGATTCACGTTCGACACCACGGCCGCTGACCTGTGGAGTCCCCCAGGGCTCTGTTCTGTCTCCTGTGTTATTTAACTTCTATATGAAACCACTGGGGGAGATTAACAGGATTTTTGGAGTTAAATGCCATCAGTAAGTACCCAGGCTCATGTAAATTATAATTTGAGCATGGAAGCAAAGGGGTGTGTGTGAAGATTTCATTTGTATATCATCCAGCTGCAGCCTTAGGATAAACCTAGAAGAATAATGCCAGTATATAGGCTACCTGTCAGAATTAGTTTAATATTATAAGAGGGAAGAAATTGCTCAGAAGGGATGAAAAAGCACTGGGGTTCTTTTTTTAACCTGTTAAAATAATGCATGTGTTTGTACACATGCATTTATTTGTCTCGGATCAATAATGACAGGTTTTGCTGTTCCTGTGAAAATACTTGTAGGGGACCAGGGCTTGACTATTGCCACTGTTTCATTTCTCTGGGAGAGGTAATAGAGGGTAGCATTTCACATCTTTTATGGACAACTCATTCTTCAGAATTGTTCCTTGACAAACAGAACAGAAATCTATCCATTGGAAATGATAAGACAACAGTTGCTTTTTGACTGAGCATGCCACTGTGGCGCAGTGCAATCTGAAAGAAATTTGCCATCTTTACCAGTTAGCAGTCTAAGCACCGATATCGAGGACGCCAAACTGCTGCCGTTTACTAAGAGAATAACAAGACTGGGTGGCACAGAAAGTGTTTTCAGCCTACTGCAGGCATGTCCAAACTTTGGCCCTCCAGATGTTTTGGACCACAACTCCCACAGTAGTTTGCCATTGGAAATACAGGCTTGGAATTCTGGGAGTTATGGTCCAAAACATCAGGAGGGCCGAAGTTTGGACATGCCTGTTCTACTATCTAGGTAATATCTCACCTTTATGTTGGGGCTAGAGTCAATTTCCTGATACTGGGAGAGCACAGTAGAACCAAAACTTTTCTTTCCGCTATTTCATTCTGAGTATAAATGCTGAAACACTAAACCAACATCCACAACTACCATAAACTACTTTGTTTTTTAATTCAGTATAGTAGTCATATAGAATATCCTTATTCTGTATAAACTTTCACTAGAGGAAGTATACCTTGAGATACTCCAGTTTTAACTTAATTACAAAAGTAGTCTTATGGTCAGTTACTGATCTTTTTTTTACTACAGGGAATAAAAATAAGTGGGAAATTGTAACTCCTTAAATGCTGTAGTTTAGACAGGTGGTGAAATAGGATGGTGGTTACAGAAAATTGATGCTCTTACACTTAACTGACCTTTGAACTTCTGTATGTCCTATATAATTATTAGTATAAGGACAAGTTAATCCAACGTGAGCTTGCAAAAATGGGGAGAAAGCAAAACTACAGCTATATAGTGTTCTGCTTCAGATCACTTCTGCTTATAAGATTCTGATATGGCCTTTGACCAAGATCTGGAGAGATCCACAGTGACTAACATCTATCAAACTGATCTGGAGTTCTGGAATGACTTTCCTAAACTTTTTCAACTTCTAATTTCTCCTCTCCACATAGAATTACACCCGACATCAATTCACGTTTTGTTTTGTTTTTCTTTAAAGAAACAAGTATAAAATATATGTCAAATATAAGAAATCCAACCATCTAATTCAGTCATCAGTCATAATTTGACAACTTCATAGCAGATTCCAGAAACTAGATTCTTTCCCCAACCCACTGACCAAAAAAGGTATTCTTAAAAACATTTTCTTTTAAAAAATGCATTAGGGTTATTTAAAGGCAACATTGTAGCTTTTCTCTTTTTATAGGGCTTAAAACCCATGAGTATTAAGTGCATCTTCAAGTAAAAAAATTCTGTGGCCCACTTTCTGTGACTATGTACAGCTGGTAACAGTCATATGGCATGTTGGGGTAATACACAGAACGTGTAGACAAGCAAATCCATTAAAAGGGAAGTAGCTATGTTTCCTGCCAACCCACAAGGCAACTAGGGATGCACTGCTTATTAAAAACCAAGAATTTTTTCTCTTAGTAAATCACACAGAGAAAAAAGAATTAGCCATTTCCCCCTGCCCTGTTAGCAATCACATCTTTAAAATAGTACAAAGCTACAACAGTTTGTGATAAGATATGCACAGGTGTATGGTAGGAATTCTGTTCCATGTCAGTTGTTCCAGCCAGCAGCTCAGCAGCAAGTCTGATGAATTAAACAGTCCTCCTGCTTCCCAAAACTCCTCCAAATGCCATATGAATACTCTAGTCTAGCAATAAGAAGTACTCAAGTAGACTTCAGTAGCCCAAAATGTGAATTACTGCCTTCTTTAGTGTCCACAGTCCTGGTAATTTGCTTTTCAAGCAGGTAAGGTCCTGACTCTTACCCTTTTGCTGGCAAATTTTCAGCACAGCCAGGTTGTCTGCTGACTTCCAGTCCAAAATTGACCAGACATTTTTCAAATAAAACTAGCAAATAACTAGAAGAGGTATTTCCGGCAGGATTCTGTGCCGCATTTACACTCAATGCGCATACGCTTCTTCGGTGAACCAGCCAGGCCTCCTGCTATGCCAAAATTAGAGTCCATCTTTGTGCTTTCTGCATTGACTGGATCCACTGTGAAAGAAATACATTGTTTATTCTTTCATGGTATTTATGGGCAGGAGAATCAGATCTTGATGCAAAGACACTTATTTTGTAGCACACAGGGCATCAAATTGTCCCTGCTAATAATTGTCACCCACCATCTCCATTGACAATAAGGATACTTACTGGCCCCAAAGGCTCAACCTTTAACTGCTAACTAAACATCCCCAAAACTAATACAATGGATTTCACTTACATATAAAAACAGCAACTATTTTCAGTCAAAGAGAGTATCTAATTGGATATTAATCGCTGAATCTTAATCTCTGCCTCCCAAATGCGCTGCACCACATTGCAATAAGTTCCAATACTCGCCAAAATTTCTCCTGCCTTCCCCTGCTCACCTTGCATGTTGTAATCAAAGGTAAGTTCCTCGCCAACACGAATAGATCGAGTCGCAAAGAAGGCAATGCGTGGCAGACGCTCATCCAGATTTTCAATGAAGACATTGTACACTTGTAGGTTGGGGTTACACTGGGAGAAGAGAATATGGGGTTCAGATGTAAATAAGACAAACTTTATCTTGAGAATTGTGTTGCAAATATGTTTCTCTCTCTTCCCTCACACTTACACTATGATTAACAAAATGTGAAATGTTCCCATAATGGGCAGCGTCCACTGTGTATACATCTTCTACATAGTCTAGGTCAAATAAGTAAGTGGCACCCTGCCGGTCATAAACTTGACCCCGTCGTTCAGCTTCCTCTGATGTGATGATCTGCAAGATAAGTGCAAAATGATGAGCTGTTTCTAAAAGAGTTATTTCTCACTGGTCCTCTACTGTAAATAGTCCCTCCAAGTTTCTGTAATGCTGGCTTCTTTTACCTCTTCCTAATGATCTTCTGCTAGTATTAGATTTTGTACAACCTTCTGTGCTTTTCTTTATAAGTGCTGTTTTTTAATTATATTGATTTACCACAGAGGCTTGATATATTCTATAATTTCACAGCAAACAGATTCTTCATCCAGCATTTGAAAACCATTGTCAAAATGTTAGACAAGCAGCTGAAAGATTTCTTTCTTTTCAAAGAATCACTGAAGTTCAAATTAGCTAAAGCTTATTCTGAAATAATTATACGATGAATTAAGTTACATTTATGCTGACCATCTCCCTTTTTTTGTGCTACCTCTACCCTTGCAAGGGTCTTTATGTTATAGACATAATAGATGACTCCAAAATATCCCTTCATTATAGTTGACCTTTTCATTGTATATAGCTGGAGCTTTCTACTTCAAACACATGTTGGTTTTATAAAATGTAAATCTTGCTCTTCAGTTCAAAGATCCTCAATGCAATTTACAATATAGAGTGAGAATAAACATATAAACAACCCAAAAACCTTAGTCCCCTAGCCAATGGATTGAAACCAAACATGTATTATTACTATATGACAGAAAGATTTACTGAGCGAAGCAAAATATTTCTCATATTGTGATTTCTATAAAAGTAAAGAACTGTGCAAGCCTGATCATGCAAAAGGAACTCTCATTTGAGAATGGGTTACAGCAGTTTCTAGGTTGACCAACAAGAGTATGACACAAAGCTGAGAACAATACGTTTGTTTACGGGTTAGTTCACTATATGAATATCCGGGGCACACAGTATAAACTATATAATCTACACAATAACTATTTCTGGAACTCTCTCTCTGTTTGCACTAATAGAATTAACAAATAATTCAGGCACCCTTTCCTTTTTGCTTTGGTCCTGAATAGAGATGGGCACAAAACGGAAAAATTGTGTTTTGTTTTGTTCCATTTTGTCCCAATTTTTTCCAAAAAAATTCATTTTTACTTGCAAAACAAAATAAGACGAAATGAATCCCTGTGGGGTATTCAAAAGCCTCCTTGCCTCCATCTCCCAGCTGATTTTAATGAAGGGAGGCGGGCAGCTAAGAGGAACAAAGCAGCCAGGCAGAAGTAAATTCCCTGCCTGACTACTCCTTTCTCCCCTGCCACCCCCTCCTCCCAGGGGGTTGTTTTGGACAGAGAGTGCAGTGGGCCAGCCTCACTGCCCACAGCCCTTCCTGTCCAGAAAACTGCCTTGGGAGGAGGGGGAGCACAGGATAAGGAAGGAGGCAGTGGTAAATTAGAACAGAGCTTCAGTTTAGTGCTGCTTCCTTCCTTCTCCCTTGTGATCCCCACCTACCAGTTGTGGCTTTTGGACAGGGGGACACTCCTCCCCCCAGAATTGTCAAAAAGCCCCAACTGGTACATGGAGGGAGGGGTGAAAGGCTGAACAGAGCAAGGTTTTTTCCCCTTCTATGCTCCGTTTTGTCTTTCACCCCTCCCCGCCTACCAGCTAGGCTTTTTAACCAGTCAGTATGTGTGTGGGGGGGGGGATTCAAGGGGTTTCCTAAAACTGCTTCAGGAAGATACCCCTGCTACTTTGAAGCCCCAAGGTAAGTTATTTTTGATTGCAGTTTTTAAAAAATAATTTTCAAGTGTATTTTTTAACAAAATATGCACTCAAAAATTACTTACCTTGGGCCTCCATAGCAGCAGGGGTACCTTCAGAAAGCGTTTTTAGGGAACTCCCTGAAATTTGGAAACTTTGGAGGTAAGGGGGCTGAGTTATGAAGCTCCAAATGAGGTGCCCCTAGGAAAAAAACATAATTGGAATCATGTGGGAAGTGGAGGCAGTGCTATCACTCACCGGATCAGCTTCTGATTCCAATTAGAAGTTTTTTTCCCCATAGGGGCACCCCCTTTGGAGCTTCATAACTCAGCTTCCTGAACCCCAAACCTTTCCAAATTTTGTGGGGTAGGCTAGAATTGCTTTCTGAAGGTACCCCTGTCATTTTCTCTAGAATGAATCCTTTCATTCTAGAGGGGGAAATGGTGTTTAGTTTCCCTGTTTCCCTAGCTAATGAAATGACGAAACAGCATTCCGTTTTTCGTTAGGTGCCCATCCCTAGTCCTGAATTCAAAGGATTTCCTTCCAGCTATTGGGCTGAAAACAAAAGCAATGCTCACAACTGCACTATCTTGCTAAACTTACCTTAAATTTTTTTGCCTCAGCCCATATTTGTGTCTTGATTATTGAGGACTTTTGAGGACTTTTGAGGACTGAAAGGCAGGGTACATTTCCACAAACAAATAAATAATACAACCCTATATATGTGGATTCAAAATCAAATCCCACTGAATTTGAATAAGTATAGTAAACACCGGATTGTAATATAAATGCTTTCAACATATTGAGCAATTGTCTCTGCCTTTTCCACAACCCTCAAATATTATGCTACCGAAATGCTGGAGCACGTGACATATATGCATCCCATTACTACTTCACCTCCTAAAATTCTAGAGCAGGTCACCCAACTTTCATATTTATTTACTTCTGCATCCTGGATGAGCTCTGCTTCTCCTACCTCTCCCACATATTCCATGACAAAGCTGTTCTTGCGGATCTTCTCCAGGGTGCGGACGCCCCAGCCGCGTCCATTAGATGTCCGGAAAATGCAAAGGTCGTAACGAATGCCCTTCTGTACCACACGGTTGGGGCAGTCAATCCCACATCTGCAGCGAGAATTGCACTCATAGATGGGCAAGCCCGCCTTGATTTTCACTTGGCCCAGCTCATTATAGGCAAATTTGTGGCGTGAGGCACCGGGACAACAACCCTCTACTGCTTCTGACAGACAGTCCGAGCACTCACAGCCCACAGCCACCTGGTTGAGAGTAATGCCTTCCCCAACCTTGTATTCATTAATGTAGACAAAGTCCCGGGGAGGCCCATCCAAGTCCACTTCGTTTTCTACCACGATACGTCCCTTGTGATTACGCTTGGCATTCAGCTCATACTCCCAGTGTTGCAGGGCCTTTCGCTGTTTGGCTTTCTGCACCAAGTAGTTGGAGATGCTTTGGTCGAGCAAGCGCAAATTCTTTCTGATCTTGCCTTCTCGGCGGATCAAAGCCTGCTCCAGGTCCCGGTGGAACTGTTTCAGGATGCTGATGCACCGAAGGTTCTTCCGGGGCTCCCAGGTGTTCTCTGATTCAGGATAGCCCCGCCACTTCACAAAGTAGTATTCCTCATCCTAAGTAAAAGGTAACCATGGACAAAGTCAGTCTGAAACATGTCATTTCCTTCCCCAAACAATAAACCAAAAGGTGTTATCCCCCCTTTAGCTGTTCTCCTCTTGTCATTAAGACCCAAAGCACAGGAATCTCATGTGGAATTCTACAATTCTGCAACTTCCCACTCTAACAGAAGAAATTCTGCAGTACACTTTCTTCTAAAGGAAGAGGAGCCTGCTACAGTAAAAGTAATTAATTTGAAGCAAAAAGAGGAGGAAAAGGTTAATTAATGAAACATTTCAATTCAGAAATGTTGTCCATCCACAGGATAATTCAAACCAAAAATGAAAAGTGCTTGAAATTTTACTGGGTTATGTTATAAACTCAAAATAGTACTAAAATCTGCCAAGAAATAATAGTTATTCTAATACTTGTGCTCTAAATACAAGTCTTATACTACTGTTATCAAATAGTTTCTGTATAGTGATTTGAAATGTGAATAATTTAAAAAACTTTCTAAAAACTTCAAACTGTCAGAAGAAAATTGGATTTCTTCTAGTGAAGGAGGATATCCTGAACAGATGGGTTCTCCCTCCTACTCGTTTCTGATAGGCAGGAACTGAATAACCAATCATAGTTCCCCAGGGTCCCTCAAAACAGCAAGGCAATTATGCAGAGGTAGTTTCTTGGCTCCTGCCTCAGCTTCAGTTAGATACACTTCAATCACATTTCACTCGCCTTCTCAAAATAAAAAAATAAAAAAATAAGAAAAAATTAAAAAATATATTTTTGCTTTACTGTATTTCTGGACTTGTCTGATGAAAACCACCAATTTCCACCAGACCCAGGAGATACCTGAGGCAGGGAGAAAGCTGCCTTAGTCCAAGGCTCTCCAAGGAATTCCCATTGCCCAGGGACAATCTTACTACTGTATATCTCAGATTCTGCCAATCTGAGTCGAGGCAAGAGTTCAGCTGGGAAAAGTTATTCCTCTGGGAAGGTCTGTGAGGGAGCCCACCAGGATGACACTGAGTCTCCGCAAGACTCTCCATGCCTCATGACCTCCTTTTCAGGCAACTGTTCTCCATCTAGCCAACAGCCTCCTCTGACATTCCAAAGCCCTGAGTTTCTTAAAGCGTTGCCTCCAAGACAGCCCAGGGCACTTCCCCCAGCCCCCACCCCCATAGTAGTCAGCCATCTTCTCCCTTCACATGAACTAAGCAATTGTTTTCCCTCCTTTCCTGACTTTTCCTTTCAGTCATCCCTTTTCTCCCAACTTCTGTGTCCCAATGCCTGTGCCTCTACTTATGTTGCATGAGGAATCTTTCATTAACCAAGTCAAGGCTGCTGTGAGACTTTCCTGGCAAACAGGATTCTCTCCTTCCACGGGACTTTGAGGGGCCAAGTCTGTCACACAAAGCCCACACCTTCATTTGATGCCTTTAAGGAGTTTTAGCTGAAAGGGACACGGGTGGAGCTGCAGGTTAAATTGCTGGACTGCTGGGCTTGTCAACTGAAAGGTTGGCAGTTCAAAACTATACTACAGGGCAAGCTCCCGTTGCTTGTCTTAGGAGCAACCTAGCAGTTTGAAGGCACATAAAAATGTGAGTGGATATGTAGTACCTATTGGTGCTACAGTGGGAAGGTAATAGCATTTCATACGCTTGTGCGCTAAGTCATGCCAGCCACATGACCATAACAAACACCGGCCCTTCAGCTTATAAACAGAGATGTGCAATGGCCCCTTGAGTGAGAAACGAGTGTATTTCCTTTACTTAGGTGGGACCTTTTTGGATGGGGGTTACTATCAGTCAGCTCACTAGCAGCCAGTTGTCCCTTCTCTGTCTCAGATTCTTTTTTCCATCTCTTTTTAAATAGTCAAGATTTAGTTAGTATTCTGTTAGTTTATCCAGTGTTAAATAAACCTTTATTTAAAAATACTGCTGAAAGACTGAACAGTGGTATTTGCACTCGGTGCCGTGTGGTGATGTCAACAAACCCTCACAAAATGGCGCCCAACCCGGGGGCGGTTCCGAGCGAGGGAGATTCAAAAATAGACTGCTACAATCAAGCTTTTGAGAAGCAAGAGAGATTACGTAGTAGAAGTGCTAGCCGAGCAAACCAAAATGTTGTTAAACCAGTTGGTACAAAAAGAACAACAGATAAAGGATGAAGAAAGACCAGGTGAAGGCCTGAGACAACAAACCTGGGTGGCAAACCCTGCACCTGTCAAATTACAGAAGATGACAGCTGATGATGATGTGGAAGCATATCTTAATCCCTTTGAAAGAGTAGCTAGGGCAGCAGGTTGGCCACTGGAACAATGGGCTCTGATACTAACTCCTTGTTTGACGGGTTACCTGCAGGAGATAGTCGACTCGTTAAGCCCGTGGGAGGTAACCCAATATGAGGTAGTAAAACAAGCCATATTATTAACATTGAACTTAACCCCGGAGGCGTATCGGAAGAAATTTCGAAGTTTGGGGTTAAGTCAGGCAGTAACCCCAGAACAGTAGTACAAAGAATGAAAGCTAATGTATTTAAATGGCTACAACCAGAGGTTAATTCAAAGAATAATAGAAGAAATTGTAGTCGAACACGTTTTGAATACTGTACCTCAGAATGCAGCGACATGGATAAAGAGGCACCGGCCAGAGTCATTGGATGAGCTGCTGCATATATTAGAAAATTATGAACCGGCGGAAGAGAAAGGAGGATATTGCGAGAGCATCGGAGCAGAGAGATCATCGCGCGGGATATGTGTAAACTACGCGAGAACGGGTGAGATTTTTACAACAAAGTTATGCAACCTTAGACCAATGTAAAAAGAAAATTGTAAATGAAGGAGAGGTGATATTAGGAAATGAGAGGTGGGAATTGAGATAGGGTCTGATATATTATATAGATAAAAGAGGGAATGTGAGATTGGTGGTACCGGGATAGTGGAGAGCTCAAATTATGCAAATGTCTCATGATATTCCCTTAGCTGGGCATTTTGCAGTATCTAAAATGTTAGATAGGATTGCAGAGAGGTTTTGGTGGCCAAGTATGAAATCTGACATAACGAAATATTGTCAAACCTCTAAAGAGTGTCAGTTGACCCAGAAGAAACCACCCCCTGGCACCATGTTGATTTCTTTACCCATAGTTGATAAACCTTTTGATAAAATTGGTATTGATATAGTAGGCCCTTTACCTAAATCTAAAGCAGGCAATATGTATATTCTTGTAATTATTGACTATGCTACCAGATACCCAGAGGATATATCTTTAAGAACTACCAATGCTGAGGTATTAGCTAGGGAGTTGTTACAAGTATTTTCAAGACTAGGATTTCCTAAATAAGTTATCACAGATCAAGGAACTAACTTCATGAGTATCTGGAAACTTCTACAAGTGAAACCATTGAGAAATACGGTTTATCATCCTCAGACTAATGGCTTGGTGGAAAGATTTAATAAGATTTTTAAAAGGAATGTTGAGGAAGCTGGTAAATGAGTTCCTGGGGAAATGGCACTTGTTACTTGCACTGTTGATGTTTACTATTAGGGAAGTACCCCAAGCTTCTATGGGATTTTCACTTTTTGAACTGCTGTATGGACATAACCCCTGGGGATTATTGGATCTGCTGAGAGAGAAACGGGAAACTGGAAAAGATGAGGCAGAAACTACTTTACAAGGGTTGTTAGAGATGAGAGAACATTTGAGAAAAGCATATGAAATTGCCCAAGCAAATTTAGGAAGGGCACAGAAGGCTCAACAGAGACGGTACAATCAAAAAGTGAAGCTAAGAGAGTTTAAGGAGGGACAAAAAATATTATTATTGTTACCAGTGGAGGGAGCTAAATTATTATCTAAATGGCAAGGTCCTTATAAAGTTCTGAGATGAGTTAATGAGGTAGATTATGAAATAGAGACTGCGGACAAACTAAAGAAAAAAGCAATCTATCATGTAAATTTGTTGAAGGAATGGAAAGAAAGAGAGGTATTGATGGCAGATGCAGAAGACGAATGTTTGGGACCAGATGTTAATGAATTTGATGGGGTAGAAGGAAAAGTACAAGTTTGTCAGGATTTGTCGATAGCCCAAAGGAAGCAGTTAGAAAAACTACAGAATCAATTTAGGGATGTATTTTCGAATAAGCCAGGAGAGACTAATTTGGTAGAACATAAAATAGAGACAGTTGGGGATTAAGTGGTCAGAGTACAAGGACGACCCTGGCCTAAACATTTAGTGCCACTGATTGAAGAAGAGGTAAACAAGATGACAGAATTAGGAGTAATAGAACCTTCCAATAGCCCGTGGCATAGTTACCCAGTAGTAGTACCAAACCCCGATGGTAGTGTTAGATTTTGTATGGATTTTAGACAACTAAACTTTGTATCTAAGTTCGACGCCTACCCTATGCTGCGAATTGATGACCTATTGAACAAGCTAGGGGAAGCCCAATTCCTGAGCTCATTAGATTTAACAAAAGGATATTGGCAGATTCCTTTACAGGAAGAAGATAAAGAGAAGACTGCATTCGGAACTCCGATTAGCTTGTATCATTTTTCCAAAATGCCATTCGGTTTGCATGGAGCAGCGGCCACTTTTCAGAGGTTGATGGATAGAGTCTTGGAACCAGTGAAGAATTTTGCAGTAGCTTATATTGATGATGTTATTATTTTTAGTAACAGTTGGGAAGAACATTTAAAACATCTAAGAGAAGTATTGTTGGAATTAAGAAAGGCCAATCTGAAAGTAAATCCAAAAAAAAGTAGGATTGCACAAAAAGAGGTAAAGTTTTTAGGTTTCAAAGTAGGACAAGGGAAAATTCACCCATTGCAAGATAAAGTAGATAGTGTCAGGTTGGGTCAGGCCGAGAACTAAGAAGGAGGTTCAACAGTTTTTAGGATTGGCTGGTTACTATAGACATTTCATAAAGAATTTTGTGGAAATTGCGGTGCCACTAACAGATTTAACAAGGAAGAATTTAAGTAAGTGGGTACAATGGGGTGAGAAAGAACAAGCTACTTTTGATTTGCTGAAGACCAAACTTTGTTCGTATCCGGTTAGAATTGTACCTAATTTCTCCAAACCTTTTATAGTACAGACTGATGCGTCTGAAAGAGGTATAGGTGCCATATTAACCCAAGAGAGATGGAGAAGAACATCCTATAATTTATCTAAGTAGGAAATTAAGTCCTAGAGAACAGAAGTATTCTACTATAGAGAAAGAGGCTTTGGCGGTTAAGTGGGGAATTCACTTGTTAAAATGTTACTTGTTAGGTACAAATTTTACTTTAGTGACTGATCATGCACCCTTAGTATGGCTGAATAGGATGAAAGAAGCTAATCCTAGACTTACACGCTGGTATTTAAAGTTTACAGCCATTTGCTTTTGACATAAAATATAGGAGAGGCAACTTGCATGCTAATGTTGATTATTTCTCCCGACAGGGTGATTGGGCCCAGAAAAGCGAGGACCAGACGGCACACTTGAAGGGTGTGTGTGTGTGAGAGGATTCAGCAAGGAAAAAGGAAGAACCAGAGAGTGTGCCGTCGAATAAGATACAGAAAGAAAGAAATAGAGAGAGCTGAAGATATCAAAATAGAAAGAGATTTAGAAGGGGCAGTAGGAGGGGAGGAAAGAGTAGAATTAAAGGACGAAGCGTTTTTGGTTGATGAGTGGGTGGAGGTGAAAAGAGGCATGTGGAAGGAGGAAGAGGCGTGTGGAGGAGAGAAGTTGCGAGGAGAAGAGGTGTCACGTGGGGGAAGATCGTTAGAGGGGGAGAAGAGACCGTTAAAGAAGGACGTTAGGGCAGAAAGGATTAGGAGAAAGGAAAAGGAGGAGTCCTTTGAAGTAAAGGTGGGAGATGAGTGGACTTGGTCAGTCGAGGTGTGTCCGCTGAGATGGCTGGAAAACACTCTGCGAGTGAGGAGTCACGGACGTCTGGAGTACAAAGTGAACCCTGTGACACAATGGGCTCGCCACCCTTGCTGTGGCAGCCAATGCTTTGGCCGCGGAACATCTCATTAGAGAGTGTTGGGATACCTGAGGAGAACCCACCTTGTTTAAGTCTGGTTGTAAACCCTTTTATTGTTGAAAACCCTTTTACTATGGAAGTGACTGTGGAAGGTTCCGATAATGAAGAACAAGTTGGTTAAGAGCCTGTTGTTTATCCAGTATTAAGTAAACCTTTATTTAAAAATACTGCTGAAAGACTGGACAGTGGTGATTTGCGCTCGGTGCCCTGTGGTGATGTCAATGAACCCTCACATAAGGCCTGCTGCCATTACAGTTTTTTCTCCTCAATGAAGAGAGTGAGAATGATAACCCTCAGGCTGCTATACCATAAAGATATCAAGATGTGGAGTACTGTGCTCAAAAAGTTTAACTTTCATTTTATGCTTGCCTCTCCCTCCTCAAAATTAACTCCTTGTGCAGACCTATTCCATTCCAAACAACCTTCTATTCATTCAACTTCTTGAAATGTCGCACTTAAGAGGTAAGGGAGTTGATTCTGTGTACATTACATTAGAGATGGTCATGAAACGAATTTATTATTCGTTTTGTTATTCATTTCGTTAGGGAATGAAACGAATAACAAACTGACCCATCACAGAAGAACGAAACAAAATGGAGCGGAAATTTCCGCTTTGTTTTTCGTTTTCCCATGGGGATGCATTCCTATGGGAAAGATTTCCTTCCACCCCCAGCAGGAGAAGCAAGCGCCTAACAACTTATCCGGAGGGGGGCAAAAAAGCAAAAGACAGCCTGTGCGGGAGGGCGGCCCCGCTCCTGCGGGGAGCCCTCCTGGGGCCAGCCACCACCGGAGCTGCCTAGCCGCCTGCAGAAGCGCTCTCCTGGCTGGCTTGTTGGTTGTTCTGCCGGCAGCCAGTGGTGGAAGCACTCTCCTGGCCAGCTTCTAGGCACTGGCCCTAAACCAGCGCCTCAAAAAGCCCCTGCCGCACTGCAGCCACCAGGATCGCCACCGCTGCCGGTAAGTCGAACCAGTTCGGCTTGGTTTGGGTTTGTACAAATCATTTTTTAAAATTCGTACGAACTGGAACTAAAGAGCCTCGTGGCGCAGTGGTTAAATGCCTGTACTGCAGGTAAAACTGTGCTCACGACCTGGGTTCAATCCCTGGTAGCAGGCTCAAGGTTCACTCAGCCTTCCATCCTTCCGAGGTCGGTAAAATGAGTACCCAGCTTGCGGGGGGGGGGCAATGTGTAGCCTGCACACTGTAATTAAAAAATTGTAAACCGCCCAGAGACTACTTGTAGTGGTATGGGGTGGTATATAAGCAGAACACTTTTAAACCAAACCAAGGGTGGGCCCGAAACATAACAAACCGAACCATCAGTTTTCTGTTTCGTGCCCATCTCTAGTGTACATAGATTTGCAGAGGAACAATAGGATTAGGTATTTTCCTCAGTTCTGATGTTTATTTTATAACATTTTTTGCTATGAAGGAGGCATGTTGTCATTGCAGACACAAATGTACAGTTTTGAAAATAACAAAACCAAGCATCTATGATATCTTTTAGATAGAAAAATTGCCCCAGTAATCAGAACCCCCTGGGAGAGCATGGCATTGCGAATGGATTAATAAAGCCTTATGCTAGACAATTAAAAACCAATTTAATAATGAATAACCTTTGGACTATAATGTATCTTAACTATAACATGATCTTTAGAGAGATATTCCTCAAAAAGCATTTAAATTAAAGAAACTGATTTAAATTTTTAAAAATCTGATTTAAATTTTAAAATCTGATTTTTTAAAAAAAAAATCATTGATTTTTATCCGCACTGCTCCCTCAAATATAAGCCAACTTCATTTTTAGCAAGCAATTCCTCCCAGGAAAATGGGGCCTCCACTTGAATGTCTCCTGGAGACAGGTATCTCCTTTAGCTCACTGGAAGTCAACATGTTTTTTCCAATGAAGAAAAAAAATAACACTGCTCTTCAGTCATTACCAATGTTCCCTCTGAGCTGTGTGGCCATGCAGACGTATAGCACTGGATTGGGGCCACACAACCAAGCCAGAGTTGCCACCCATTTGCTTCCAGTTGCAACTGGAACCCTGTGAAATAGCAGATTGTTAGAGGGAAAATTTGCTCATTACTAATGCCTTTTGGATGAGGGAGGAACACTCTGGAATTATTCATGTACTCCTGCTCTTCTTTGTTTCTTCCTACCTCTTCTGGTTCTGATATGAGTCCTCTGTAAAGTAAGGTTGGAACAAGTAATTCTACCTGTAATTCAATTTTAGCCACAGATTTCACAAAATCAGAGACTTGTCACTCCCCCGACCTGGGTTCCTTCTATCCTGAACAGACCTGTTGATGCTGGGACTCAGCTCTCATCATGGGGTGTAATTCTCCATGTTTTGGGGATGATCACAACACCATAAGACTAATAGGGTACAATATCCTATGGTGAGAAGCAGAATATTCTAAGAAATGTATCTCTACCCTTTTGGCTTCCAGGTACAAACTGATAGCCAGAATATATGAGGCAATCTAGTAAGTATCAATTAGTGTAAGGCAAAGGATGTCAATTTTCTTTCAGTCTCTATACCCATTTTATTGTCATTCCTACCATACAGCTTAAGCAAGCGGTTTCAGTGCAGTACTCTCGGATGCCAGGCAATAGGCCTACATTTTGTTTTCTCCAAACTAGGAGCTCTGCATCTATCTTCACATCTGCATCAGGCAGCCACTTTGCTAGCACCATGTACGCTACATTATGTTCCAACCTGGGATCTAAATGTAGTTCTCAAGGCCCATACCAGAATCTTCTTTGAACTCAGGGGCATTCCTTTCTATCTACTTATTTATGTAGTGCTACATAAACCATGCACACTATTCTAAAAGTCTTGATTAGGCCTCTGTTTGAGCCTCTCAGAGACACCTCTGAAACTCCTTACCTGGAAAACCCTACTTGTAACCATCACCACTTTTGCAAGGAGAATTTTGGATCACAGCCCTTATTTATCAGACCTGAGTTGCGTGTCATTCTTGAGTACACAGTAAACATATATCTTGATCCAACTTTCATTCTTGAAGTCAATTCATCCTACTATAAGGTATAAGAACAGATTCTTTGTTTTGTCATTACTCTTCCAGGCTTCTTCTCAAAGACATTTAACACACTCTGGATTTATAGAGGGCTAGTATCTACATTAAGAGATGTAACCAAACCAGAAAATCAGATTCTGTGTTTATTTCATTCCACCCTTCTACAATGGGTAGAACTCTTATAAAATTCAAACTAGCTAGATGGCTAAAGACATGCACTGCATGAAGCAATGCCTCGACACTGCCTCAAGGCATAACTGCTCGTTCTACTAGCAATGCAGCCACCACTGGCATTCAGTACTAGGGCACCCTTTAAAGAGGTCGGGGGACAGAGGGGGGACAGGGAAGTCTAAATCTACTTTTGTCAGATATTATAATTTTGATCTTTGGCTTCAGCAGAAACAGCCTCCAGGTACAGACTCTCCAGCAAATCATTGGTCATTCTTACTTAACACCAGTGGGTTTTTGGAAGATAGGTTCTTTTCACTTAAGCCCTCCCTAGAATGTTGGCTTTGGTAAATCCCATCTTTTCAAGATGTGCTCCTCCATTACATGGGGGGGGAGGACTTACATACCAAAGCATGTTTCCTATAGTGAGAGGAAGACAACCTTGTCCACAATGTTTTGTATTTAGGGTGTGGTCCATTTTTACTTAAGGCAAATATTTCTGCATTATGAGTCCTTGTTCTGTCTCTAAATGTATTTGGCAGCTAGATGAGAAACTGTGTCTTCAAGGTTGTCTTGCCCTCTTGATAGAGCCCTGAAAAGCTTTGACTGGTTATTTAGTTCCTTTCCATCAGAAACAAGTAGAAGGGATTACCCATCTGTTCAAGATGTCCTCTTACTACAGGACATGAATTTACCCTGGTGAATCCAATGGACTTTTCTGCCCTTGATTCTGGCTTTTAGCAGACAAGAGAAAACCAGATAGGTGAGATATCATATCAAAGGTAGTAATGTTAATATTATGAGAAGACCTCAGAAACTTACTTGGACTTTCATGTAGTCGCACAGATATTCCACTTCAAAATCAAACAGGTTTTTTCTGGTAATGCCCAAGGGAGAGCAGCACACCTTCTCCAAACGACATAAATCCTGGAGTTGGGACCAAGAAGACTTGCAGCAAACATGGCAGGCTAGGAAATAGTGAAAAGTACATGTGGTTAGAAGAAATACAGCTGCTCTGCGTTCAATAACATAGTACCGTATATACTCGAGTATAAGATGACACGAATATAAGCCGAGGCACCTAATTTTTCCCAAAAAACTGGGAAAACATATTGACTCGAGTATAAGCCTGGGGTGCCTTCTCCAACTGGCAGAACTTGCCCTCTGCCACCCTCCCCAAGCCAGCAGAGTGCTCGGGAGGCGGCGGAACGGGCAGGACTTGACCTCTGCTGCACCCCCCCCCCAGGACTAGCTCTCTGCCACCTTCTCCAAGCTGGCTGAGCACACGGGAGGAGGCAGAACAGACAGGACTAGCCCTCTGCCACCTTACCCAAGCCAGATGAGCACTCGGGAGGCAGCGAAAGTGCAGTAACTATATTCACTCAAATATAAGCTGAGGGTGTTTTTTTCACACAAAAATAAGGGCTGAAAAACTCAGGTTATATACAAGTTGTGGTATATACAAGTAGTTTATCCGACTGGCTCTGCTTAAGCACTGTATTTATAAGTCTTAATAAGGATAAATAACTGAATTTTGACTCTGACACACATTTCTGAAATTTGCTATAAGAATGAGCAGGAACAGCTACCAGAAAAAAAACTGTGCAAAGAAGTTCAAAGGACACATACCAGGCACTCAGATTTTCTTTTCTATCTCTGTTCTTATTTCAGTACTTTCAGCCATTATGTGCTCATGGCAACTATAAATCCCAGCACATTGTTTCACTTTCACATCTATAGCTTGCTTATGCTGCTGCTGCTCATATACTGTACTTCCAGTGACTATAAATGTCAGATGAATTCATGACCAAGGGTCTCTAAACTGCTCATATACACAATTTGGTTAACACCATTAACAATCCTTTCTTATACACTTGTAATAATAGTATCAAGATTTCCAGACTTCATACAAACATACACCCAATGTGTACTGGCTGTTTAAACACAGATGTCCAAGCAACACATGTCAAGGACACTATGATCAATTTTATGTCCTTCAACCAGTTCAAGTCTTTGAAATAATCTTCCCTTTTTATGAACAGAGGACCACAAATACTTTCCCAGGGAAATAATTCCTCTATTTCACTGTTCTAACTACATTAGCCCCCCACTATATCACGGTTCATATATCACGGTCCCTATATATCACAGATTTTCATTTAGAGAGAAGTTACCTGCATGGAGCCTTTCCCATCCCCTGCTGCAGCCAGGATTCCCTGCCATCCATCGCCCTATTTACAAACAGGCTTCCTCCATAGAGCCTCTCCCCACCATCCCTGCTACCCCCTTCTCCCTTGTCTCCAAAGAGGTCTCCTCCAGGGAGCCTCTCCCCTCATTTGCTGTAACTGGGATTCCACCCCACCCCAATCACGTTTGCAGAGATCACCTCCACAGAGCATTTTTGCTCCCCTTGTGCAGCCAGGATTCCCCAACCCCAATCATCTCCTTTGCTTTTGCAAAGATGCTCCACAGAGCCTCCCTTCACCCCTCCCCTGCAGCAAGGATTCCCCAGTCCCAGTTGCCTCATTTGCAAAGAGGTCTCTCCCTACCCCTTCTGCAGCCAGGATTCCCAGTCCCAATCACCTCATTTGCAGAGGATTCCTCCGCAGAGCCTCTCCACTCCCCTTCTGCAGCTACGATTCCCCAGTCCCAATTGCCTCATTTGCAGAGGCAAGTGAGGCAATTGGGACTTGGGAATCCTGGCTGCACAAGGAAAATGGAGAGGCTCCATGGAGACCTCTGCAAACGAGATGATTGGGACTGGGAATCTAGGCTACAGAATGGGAGCAGTGGGGAGAGGTGGAGGAAGCCTCTTTGGAAACGAGGCAGTGGGAGGTGTCTGCATATCGCAGATTTTCCATTATGGCAGGTGGTCAGGAAAGGAGGACTACTGTATTAAAAACTTATCTAGTCCACAGCTTCAGCTTGTTAATAATTCATTTTTAATCATTATTTATAAATTATAAAGCATCTAAAATTGGTAGGCATTACACAAAATTAGAGATAGTACAAGTCTTTTCTTAGGCTTGCAGTCTGAAGGTAAAGGCATTACAAAGTGTGCAGAGAAATAAAGAAAAGAAAATCAAAGAAAGCCCGGATAAAAAGCAATGAACAGCAAATGAAAGGGCTTTTCTACAAACTATTCAACATGCAAAAGGACTTGGGTTCAAAGCAGCTCTGGGTCAGGTTATCTGAGATTCTGAAAATCTATTGTAATCAATATTTAGTAAGATGAATCAAAGGTATCTTTATATGAAAGCTTCATGTGTTCTTACAGTTTCAATGGGATTCTTTTGCTGCATTCTCAATTCTAAATTCAGCATTCTAGGGCCTGGACAGTCAAATCCAAAGTACACTGATGGTTTAAAAAACAGGAAAGTCTCTCAGAAACTAGCTTGTTCACAGTTTGCCTTTTGCCTGTGAAATCCACATTCTTTTCAGTCTTATAATGCTGGCAGCTGTGAGCTGAAGGTTACCAGTAAATGCATGTGAATGAAAAGTCATCCATGAATTGTAATTATATACGTGCGGTATATAAGCCCAATAAATAAATAAATAAATAAATAAATAAATAAATAAAATATAATTTGTGATGAGCACATCATTATATCTGACACTTTGACTGTAAATTACAATACAATATGAATAAATTGTGAGGACAGTGACACTTGGAAAAGTTCTAGGGGCTATAGTCGAATAAAGCCACTTTTCCAAGCTCTTCATTTTTAAATAAATAATTCATAGAATGAGTTACAGTATTATAAACGTATATAGGCATTATTCTGAAAAGATGAGTACCATAGGCACACTGAACTAACATATATGGACACTTAAATCCACTCACCTCTCCTTATGCTGCGATGCGTTAGATCAGGGGTGCCCAAACTTTTTGTAAGGAGGGCCAGATTTGGTGGCTGATAATGTGTCAGGGCCCGGTTGCTCCCCGACCCTGCCACCCCACTGCAAGTGTCAGTGTTGGCGGAAGATTTTTTTTTTTAAAATGGGGTGAAGGAGGGGGAGGGAGGGGCGGGCCAGCCAGCTGCGGGCCACTCAGAATGGCCTGAAGGGCCGGATTTGCCCGCCCGCCCCCGGGCCGGACTTTGGGCAGGCCTGCGTTAGATGCTGTCAAATTAGTTCAACTGAAAAAGTAAATGCTGAACATATTAGACCAAATTAAGCCTGAAGCTTCACTAGCAGATAAAATTATTGATACTATCATATTTTGGGCTTTTTGGGAGAAGATGCTGAATGATCACAACCATGAGATGGTAGGGTGGAAGACGACAGCATTTTGAAGTAAGGGAATTGTGTAAGAGCTGACTCATTGGGAAGCAATAGTATTAAGAGACATTCAAGGTGTTAGGAAAACATTAGATGTAACATAAGTTGAAATAAAATAAGCCCTAGTCCTCAACAAATGGATCATTGGGAAATCAATGGATTTCCATAAGTTAGAAGAGATTTAAGGACACATAACACACACTTATCAAAAACGTAGGTAATTTCATTGAAAAGGCCATCATTGGTTACTCAGGTTGTCCAACCAAAAAAGTGGATTGCATATGATTTTATTAGAAAAGACAACTTACAGGAACAATGGGGAACTTCCATTTAAAGTTAAGTGGTCTCTCCCCCCCCCCAAAAAAAAAAACCAATAAAAATGTGGCTGTGATGATTTAAAAATCTAGAGCAAATATCTAGCTATCTGTAATCTCTGCCATTCCTTTTCCATGGCAGACAATTGTCCCCATTAGTTGCACCTTCAAGACTATGCAATCATGACAATTTTATCCAAAGTGACAGATCTTGACACTGACCAGCACTTTTGCCTTAGCACCATGTACTATATCTGCATACAAACCTCTTGTTTAAAGGATCAGGAGTTGGGGGGGGGGAGAGAAAAGAAAATAAGTTGGAAACCTTTTCATATAAAATACAGGTAAAAACACGCCTTGAAATCGATAAACATTTGAGATGGTTTGCCCACAGGGTACCTTAGGTAACTGACAGGCCAAGAGTCTGGATGGCAATTACCGGCTCCTGACAAAAACCCTTTTGCGAGTCCAGTAAGGGCAAACTTTGAAATTTGTTCCCAGAAACCAGGCTGCCTCTGAAGGGGAAGTACTGTACTGTACAACGAAGGATTCAACCGGACACGCCTTTGCACAGGGAGGACAGAAGCTCACATATGGCGAAATGACCGAGAGGCCTGGCTAGAAAGAGGGATACCTGGCAAGGAGGGCATGATAAATGAAGATTTAAAATGAAGAAGCAAAAAAAAACCCCACGGAGTCGAGGCCACATTTTATGATCCGGGGAGGAGGAGGAGGAGGAAGTCAAGTTTTCTTATTGCAGTCCGTCAGCCCTTCCACATTTCCCTCAGGATCCGACTCTCTTCCACAACCAGGCCGGCCCGCCCACGCCACGACCCCCAATCCCTCATTTTCTTTCCCGCTCTCAGCGCACGGGCGGCCGACGGGCCCCGTTACAGCCGGCGCGCTCCGGCTTCCACCCCGTAACGGTCGCCGCTGACGGCCCTTTCCGTCGCGAGACGCTCTCAAGCGGGCGGGCGGGCAGGCAGGGAGCTGTCTCGCGCCTCTCGCGCGGTAGGACTCTCTTCTCAGCTGCCTGCCTGCCTGCCTGCCTGGTTGGTTGGTTGGTTGGTGGTTGGGCTGCCGGGCTCGTTAGCGCGCGCTCTTTCCCCCCCCCCCCCGGCCCGGTTCGCGTGACAGCCCCGGCGCGCGCGCGAGCGCTCAGCCTTTTTCACTCACCTTTTAAATTTTCCGCCATCTTGAGCTTTATTATTTTTTTTTCACTTTCCCTCCAGCCAGTGAGGCCGCCGGAAAGTTTTCATCCCACGCCACAGAGAGAAGGAGTAAAGGCGGGGCCAGAACGTCTTCGGCGGCTCCTAATAGCTCACCCATTGAGCCTCGGCCGTTGGAGGAACAGGAGAGCTGGCCAATAGGAAGTTCGGGAGTTTTTTTTTTAAGAAGCTGCTTCGCCCCTTCGAGCCCCTCCTCTCTGACCTCATTGGCTACTTCGCTTGGCGCCAAGATTAATTGCTAGGCTTTTAGCGGCCCCTCTCTTTCTCTCTCTCTCTCTCTCGCTCGCTCGCTCGCTCTTTTTTTTACAAGGAGCTGGTGGCTCAGCGGGCTAGAACACTAAAAACTGGCTACAGTCGTTAGCTCAGCAGTTCGAATCCCACCTGCCGCGCAGCGGAGCGAGCTCCTGCCAACCTAGCAGTTCGAAACCATGCAGATGCAAGTAGATGAATAAAGTAAAAAAAGGGAAGGTAAAACAGTGTGTCCTTGCGCCATGCTGGCCACGGATTTGCACAACACTGGCTCTTCGGCTTGAATACGGAGATGAGCACCGCCCCTGGAGTGGGACACGACTAGCACACATGTGCGGCGGGGGGGAACCTTTACCTTTTAACTCTCTTTTAAAACTGTTCAAGTCACGGACTTGTTGAGTTCTTGTGCCGAGTTTGGCTTTCTATCTGGAGAACCTCAATCCCACCCCACCCCCTTTTGAAGGAGAATGTTGTGGTCTTAAAAACTAGTTTTTTGAAGAAGGTGTGTATCCATCCCCACTTGCTCTTAACTTACTCTCGATCTTTGACTTCATGAGTGATGTTATTGATTTAATTATGTTTTAGTGTGTACTAAGTTGTATTATTTTCACTTTGCTATTTTTATTGTACATTGTATCGGGTGTTTTATGTTGAATTGTTGTAAACCTCCCAGAGTGGCCTCATCGCCAGATGGGCAGTATATAAATAAATGAATACCTGTATTTGATAATGCTCCTTTAGTAATAAAATGGGCCATTGCTCCTCAAATACATATGGGAACTGAATGCCAGCTTGCTGACCTGCCAAGTATTTATAAGAGCTAATTTTAAATGATATTAATATTACAAAGAAAACCCCACCCCAGATATGACAAACGTATTACTGTAAGAAATTATGAAAGCAGCATTGAGAAGGGCCTTCATACAGGAAGTAGCAAGAGCTAAAAGACAAAAATAAGGGACTATGAAAAGAACTGATAGGAAAAACAACATAAAAATCAGGAAGCAAAAAGCTGGACATATAATAAGTGAGCAAAAAAGCAGAGCTAAATGCTCTCTGAATTGGTTTACTGAACAATTTCAGTGCAAACTTTCAGGGGCTTAAAAAAGAACTTTGCATCTCCTCTCTCCCTCTCCGTGGAAGAGCAGTAGGAAGTTGTAAAGCAGGGGTCCTCAACCTAAGGCCCGGGGGCCGGATGCGGCCCCACAGGGTCCTAAATCTGGCCCCCGGGACCAATGGCAGACACCCCCCCTACCCCCTGCTTCAAGAGCAAGCAAGCCACCGCAGCTGCTTCTACTGCTGAGGCAGTTCAAAGCGGTGGGCTATGTCGCTTCCCCCACTCCCTCCACCTACCATCCAGATGATTGGCACGTTGGCTAGTGGGGCAGTTCATAGTGGGAGGGCCACGGCAAGATCCCCCACTCCCCCCCGCCTGCCCCCCTTTTTTTTCTTGGACTGTGGTCCGGCCCGAGTGGTATCGGGATGGTGGTGGATCGGCCCGCTGTTTGAAAACGTTGAGGACCCCTGTTGTAAAGGTTCATTAAACGGCAGCAACTGTTTCCCCGGAAAATCATTATAAGAGACGGCAGGCTTATTGAAACATAATAAATTATTATGATGATGATTATTCAACACATTCTCTTCTTGTCCTTTGTGTGCAACATCTTCAACATCAGATAGCAATAACTGTTCCAAACCCAAATGCAACAACAAGTATTTTGACATTTGAAGATCACATATAAACGGGTTGGTACTTTTCATTTGCGGGTCAGAGCGCAGTGTGCTATAGTCCCGCAACACGGGTGTCAAACATATTCTGGGGAGTTCTCCCTGTGGGGCTTTTCTGTACGTCACTGGTCAATTACTCTGTGCCCATTCTGCACACCAACTATCTAACTCGCCTGTAGGGGTTGGTAGGGGGTTACCCATCTATTTTGGGTAATACCGGCCATTTAGGGCCTTTTCACACGACCCCTAAGATTCGCTGGCCCCTTAAATTCAGACCAGAGATCTTGGGGGTTCGTTGCTGTTCCTCCGTCCCCACCCCTCCGCACTTCCTGGCTGCTGGCTGCGTGAGGGGAGGGAGGAAAAAAGGGGACAAAAGAATAAAGGCTTACCTCCCGGTGCCGGTAGAAGCTGCTCCGAGCCCCGTCACTTCCTGATTCCTTCTCTTAAAGGGGCGGGAGGCAAAAAACAACAAAAAGAAGCAAGGAGAGCCTGGCACATCCGCATCAAGCAATTTTCACCTCCCAAGAGCAGGTACCTGAAAAGTACGCTGGGTCGCGCTTAGGTGGGTGGGGTCGCACTTAATTTCCTGTAAACTCCAGAGCTGGTGGGGAACATTTTTAAGCTCCGGAGCTGGGAGCCATTTGCCCCGGAGTTTAGGGGTCGTGTATAAACGCCCTCAGTCTGTACTCCTTTTTCTACCACCCTTATCATCACTTTCCCACACCTGTAAGGATGCATCTCTCATCTCTGGCTTTATCTGACATCCCCTCGCTTTGCTTCCTCCTCTGTGCTTATTGTCTTTTCCTCTCCCTTCAGTTCATCTTCTTTTATGTTCATGTTCTTCAACTCGTCCTCTATTTCTTTAGACTTCTCTTCCTCCTCACTCACTCTGCCTGTTGCAGACGGCTCACTCTCCTTCCAGTTACAGAAGCTTTCAATTTTCCAATACCATGAAGCAGTTTGCACAAAGGGGCAGTGGTTTGAGAAGCCGGTGGTTCTCAAGCTGCACCGCAGTGCCCTGTGGCACTGTCACAACCATCCTTGGAAGTACTACTCAAGCTGGGCTCCCCACCTTCTCCCCCCCCCCCAAAGTATTGTATTGGGGCAGCCATGGCCATTGGCCAATAAATTGTTAAGGAAGCAGGGAGTCAAAACAGTGTGAGAAGCACTGGCTTAAGCTCTCCACTGCGGTTTGATCCAGTCAATCATACCTACTGGAAGTGAAGCAAAAGGGATTGACCCTACCTGCAACAAACAACAGGTAGGAAAATCTTTGGACAAAGAAATAGGAATGGCTGATGGTGCCAAGAGGAGAGGTACAAAGGAGGGGATGTGTGGGGACACCTGTCAAACCCTCCTGCTGGGGTGAAAAGGGAGAAAGCGGGTACACACACACACACACACACACACACACACCGCTGTGGGAATTCACAGGCCTGGGGATCAGAAGCACATGATGGAGAAGACTCCATCATGAATGCCGGTGCTGCCAGTTTAATCAGACCTGCCACTGATGGACGTTACCCTCGAAAAGAGGCCTGGAAGGCTGTGCAACCCATCCACTTGTGGGACAAGAGAACAACCCCTTCCTCACACTGCTGCATGAGGAGGAGAGACTCTTTCTACCAGTTGAAGCCAATGGTCATCTAAATTTGCTGGAAATAAATGTTAACTGTTTGGATTTGAAAAATGTATCTGTTGTGTTGATTGAATCAAAGGGCCTTTTCACACGACCCCTAAGATCCGCTGGCCACTTAAATTCGGACCAGAGATCTTAGGGGTTTGTCGCTGTTCCTGCGTTCCCACCCCCTCCGCACTCCTGGCTGCTGGCTGCGTGAGGGGAGGGAGAAAAAACAGGAAGAAAAGAGACGTGGCTCACCTCCGTTCTGCCTCTCGCTCTTGCCGCGGCAACATTCCAGTCTCTTAAGTAGCTCTTAAAGGGGCAGGAGCCAAAAAACAACAAACAGAAGCGAGGAGAGCCCCGCACTCACTATCGTTACACCGCATCAAAGAATTTTCACCTCCAGAGAGCAGGTACTTGAAAGGTGTGCTGGGATGTGCTAAAGTGGGCGTGGTCGCACTTAATTTCCTGTAAACTCCGGAGCTGGTGGGGAAACATTTTTAAGCTCCGGAGCTGGGAGCCATTTGCCCCGGAGTTTAGGGGTTGTGTATAAACGCCCAAAGAAAGAGGTTCACCGATGATCGTCCTGAGGCAGGCAGCAGACGCTCACAAGTCCTAATGAAAATTAATCCTTAGACAACTAATCTCATACATGTTGGTAACAGCACACGTTCTAGTAGCAAAAGGTTGGAAAGCTCTTAAGGAAGTTAAAATCAAAATGTGGTTGGGCCTATTACGGGAAATAGCATTGCTTGAAAAGCTGACACACAAGGATTACAAGAGGAACTGAAAAAAAAACCCCAAGTTTGTTACAACATACCAAACGTTTAATATTTTAGAAAAAAATCTTTTAAAGAAACCATTTCAAGAAACACACTTCACATTCAAGAACTGCTGGACTCACTTAACTAGATTGGAGACTGAAAGAAAAGGCCATGGCTAATTGTTCATAGTTTAAAGTTTTTAATTGGAGATGGGCACGAATCCGCCCTAGGCAGGATAAATTCTTGCCAGTTTTTTTTCTTAACCTTCCTACCCTTTTTGATCCATGCTGTTACTTGGTTCCAGAAGACTGATCATCCCAAGGTATAGCCCAGAGAAGGGATCCACCCGGCACCCACCGCATATGCTTTACACGGAGCTTTCCCAGATGCCTGAGCAAACCCACTCATGTCCATGATTAGGTTATGCTAAAGGGCAGCTTCACTGAGGTTTGCTAATTTCCCCCCCTTGAAATTGCAAGAATGCCTTTTGGGCACTCGGACACTATGAGACTCGCAATCCTACAGCGAGCCTCCAGGATTATAGCACTGCCTTGTACCATTTCTACTATCACTGCATTCAACTTATGTCGCCGTTGTAGTTTATATTTGTTAGCTACGGTACTTGTTGCACCTTTTACTTCCTGCTTCCGTCCCAGGGCTCACTTTGCCTTTCTGACCATGACCCTGGTGGTCAATGAGATGTGGGTGAGTGAGGTGACCGCCAAATATCAAAGCAGGAACCCGTTAATTGCTACCACTCTCCCCATGCAACTGACATCCTCCTCCTTACACAGGCGTAATTTACTCAACAGGTCCTTTAGCCACTGTTTGTCAGGTTCAGAAATCTCAGTAGAATTGTTATTATGAAATGGAAACCCCAGTGATTTCCTCTTCCTCCTGCAAGCTTCCATCACAGACTCCTATGAGATTCCTGTTAGCTTGGAAGTGAAATAGAGCTCCCCAAAGTTAAGTGTAGAGATGCAAACACATGCCAGTTTGTTAACTGAGAGAAAATAAAATAAGCGTACACAATGCTGATAGCCATTAAATTTAACACAGTCTGAAGATATTTCCCTGAATCCATTCCTTCTCCCCGGAGGTGTTAGAGTGAAGATGCAAATTGGCATAAAAGGCAGCCTTTTCTTTCTGATGCTATCAGCCATGTGCATTTGGAGCTACACCACTTAAATGAGTATGAAACACACACAAGGTTTGTAATATAGACAGGTGCTCCTCAGCCATTTCCAGGACATTACGTATGATTCTTTAATGCTTCAGGAGGAACCTTAAAGCTGAGAAGACTAGTGAGCCAGGAAATGTGTCTCTGATCCCAAAAGAATGTCATTGAGTGTGGACTGAGCCTCACAGGAAACAATCTTGTGGGTTTCCTTGACCAACCTGCCTTAATTTTATCCGCAGTGCCAAAATACCATGGGTAGGGGTCAGGATTTCCTGTATCAACTACTACTCGCTTGCCCAGTCTCCAGCTACTGTAATGTTAAGGAACACAGCTATTTTGATGTGTTCTGGCCTTCCATATTACATATACAGTAGTTTGTTTTTTTCCTTTGCTGTGATGTTTTGTCCAGTCAGAAACAAGCCAATTACCTTTCCTTGGGTGGAACAGCATTTGTGGAATGGGGCTTTCCCACCTACTGTCATCCTCAGGCTATCAAATGCAATGTCACAAAAAATATTGTTTTTTGACAAAGATTGGGAATGGGGGAGGCTACAGATACAGGAAGGGCTGCAGATGGGTGGGTGTTGGCAGAAATTACACCATCTTCTGTGAATGAAAGAGCAACTTAGGACCCAAGACACTGCAACTACTTAGAATGAAGGGCATCCCTCTATAACTATGATTTTAAAAGAAAAAGTTGCATTCATTGCAGTCAAACTGGGGACTTCTTCCGACAGAGTGGTTTGAAGTGCATAATGTAGAACTTCCTATTTCGCTTAGGAACAGTGCTATTCACTCCATACACAGAGACATCGAAGGGTTATTATTATTCCATTTCTCTTATCCACACAGAAGATGCAAACAGCATCATCGTCTAAGGTTCCACAATATCTCATCCCAGTTCTCCTCTTACACCAATTTCTTCACCCTGTTCTTTGTCCTTCTCATTTCCTCTCCTGCTATGTCCATTGGCCCTCTGCACCCCAGTGTCACTCCAAATTAAATGTTTTTGAGAAATAATTGCAATTCTTTTTTTCTGTTAACACCAAGTCTTGTTTTTTAAAAACTGGACACACACACACACACACACACACACACACACACACACACACACACACACACACACACACACACACACACACACACACACACACACCGGTTGAGTGTATCACTAGAACAAGCTAATTCCTAGAAGTTGATCAGGTCAGCACTGAAATCAAAAGTGAAGCTACTTCATTCTTTTGCATCTAGTGCTCACGGCCACTTTTAAAATTGTAAAGTGTGTATTATTACTGGGGGAGGGAGGGGGCAGAAGAACTAAGAGCTCACTCCCACACCTCCTGTATCTGGCCATGCCATGCACTATGATCCACAGCTCATAGGTTTGAAAGGTGCTTCTATATTTGATCCCACCATACAGTAATGGTACAAAATAGTGCCATACCTAAGACTACTAAAAATAAAACAAAAGGGGTAAAATCAACACAACAGACTAAGGAAAAAGAGGCAGAAAAGTCATAGAAGATCTGCTGTAATTTGTATAAGCAGAACATGGATATGGTAGGAAATAACATGATCCAGGTAGGACCAAAACCTTAAGGCAGAATAATACTACACAGGATGAGCCTTAGGTTCCTGCTGTTACCCTCAGAGAAAGCCTTTATACCACATTTGTAGGGTAAAAGATATATTTGCCTTCTAATTTAGAAATGGCAACCTCCCATGCTCTGCATGGAAGATGCAAGAGAAAACATTGTGCAGGGGGAAAAACCCAGAGTGAAAGGATTTTAGAACAAGGCACAGGTTGTTTTATAAGAAAGGTTTGCTTACATTCCTAATATATGCACTCCTATACATTGGCCTCAAAAGGGGAACTACTTAAGGGGGAAACCATGATTAGATGACATGGGAAAAGGAAAAAATGATGAGGGGTTTGGGTGAAAGACGATACAGCTCCGAGAAAGTAAAATGCAGCCGCTTAGGAATGGCATTGTCAAGGCTGAGGGTGGGAAAGAGACAGGATAATTACCACCCTCTCAGACTGTCAAAGGCATTCAGACACATAGGTGAGGTTTAAGAGTGAGAATTATCCTTAGGCCAAAGTAATACTGAAAGGGAGGACGAGAAAATAATGGCCTTTGGCTGCTTACCCCCAAAGAGAATTTCAACCTTTCTCTTATTGGGTTCCAGGAGGGCCTGCACAGATGCCAAGGGGGCATCGACAGAGCAGGCAGCGTAACTACATAAAAGTGTTGATGGCCATTCAGATGGCAAGAGGTTGGTAGAAGGACTGTCGCCGGGCCAAGTGTCCTTCTGGACTCAGTCATCCCACTCATCATCCTCATCTTCCTCTCCGTTGACTTCGTCTTCATCTGCAGGTAAAGAAGAACAGGGCACCAACATGTCAGGAAGAATGGCCATGCTGAGTTACAAAGAGTGCACTTCCATCCTCAAGGTGATGTGTGTGTGTGTGTGTGTGTGTGTGTGTGTGTGTGTGTGTGTGTGTGTGTGTGTGTGTGTGTGTGTGTGTGTGTGTGTGTGTGTGTGTGTGTGTGTGTGTGAGCGAGAGAGAGAGAGAAAGAAAGAAAGAAAGAGTGTGTACGTGTGGTCAACCAACAACATCTGAATGAATTCACAATCTGAATGAAGTCAGCCAGCTCATATGCACCCATACACATGTATTTGTATCGGTACCCACCCATTGCCGTGCATATGCTACTCATGGGTGATTTCATTCTGCTCTGTTCCTTCAGTCTCTGCTTGTCCCAAAGTCAGAACCAGTGCAGGACTCAAGATTTTCATACTTAGCAAAATGATACCCGGGTTCTCTTATATCTTTGCTGCGCCGTTGCTCTTCAAGAATAGTAAAACAGCTCTGAATTATTGCAAGTAGTCTGAGATCACACTGCTTGTACGGTCACACCCTGAATGTGAGGAGTCCGATAGGGAGATGAGCAACCCAGCTTACCTGAGGAGTGAATGACCTTGCTCCTCTTCTGCATCACATGCATAAGAGCCCCTACCAGGCCTTCCGAGCTCCGTGCAGGTGGGGGTGATTCCAACACATCAGGCGTCTGAAATGCAGATTGGAATTACAGTGGTACCTTGTATAAAGGAATTAATTCATTCCAAATGAAATTATGTTAAGCAAATTTTCCTTTATACAAATTTCCGATAGGAATGCATTGAAAACGGAGTAATCCCATTTTCATGTTGTAGGGATTTGCCCCGTAAGGGATTATGTTAAGCAAATTTCCCCTATCTCCAGAATTTTTTTGTTGTACAGATTTTATTTTTATACAAACCCTTTGTTATACAAGGGTTCACTGTATAACCAGCTGGATTAATGCTACCAGTGTTGAGGGTCCCCAGGAAAACTAGGTACAACAAGCTAGAATAACACAGTAAAATGGAAAATATATACTGTAGGTCTGTTTCACCATAATGTGTTAAACCTATCCGGGCTACATCACTTCACTGCCACTATGGTTAAATGAGATGCAAATGTCTCATTTATGTATGTGGGTTATAATGATTCTCTAGCTACAACTCAAAACACCAAGAAATGGCCCAATATTGCTGCAAAATATCATGCCGACTTTGCCAGCAGGAAAAAGGATATCAACTAGCTAAACAGTAAAGAGGGACCACAGTGTTGACAATAACAATGGCAGCAGTCAAAATGGTATACAGGATACCCTTGTGTGCCCACTATCATTCACAATTTGACACCAAGAAAGGGAATATCCTGGAAGCTGAGTCCTTTATTCATCAGTTTACTACTTCTCACCCAAACACAACGCAATTGTTGTGGCTGTACTTTAACAAGTGTGAATGGTAGTAGCACAAGAGGGTATCGTATGGACCATCTTGCTGACTATGAAACTGCAACTTTGCAACTCTCTTGCTGTTAAGCCTCTTCCACACATGCTCAATCTTACAACAAAGTGTTTTCACCCTTTGAAAGGCCTTTTTGAGGATTCATACTTAATCCCCTGTGGCCCAGATTCCCTCCAAATAAAAATAAAAATGGATGGGATCAACCATTCTATTTCAAGATCAGCAAGATTGGTCTTTTCAATATGTGTGAGCTATTTTGAATCTAGGAACTGTTTTTTTTTTTTGGGGGGGGAACATAACTCAAAGACTCTTGATTAAATTTCTAAAAATTCAGCACAGATGAAGAATAGGCTATCTTTTACAATTATGGGTAAATTTAGTATTTATCAGAAGTCCTGTTTCAAATTTTTGTTTGGGCTGCCCCCATTTTTAGAATTGCCTTGTAAAATGTCGATTTACTCAGCTGCATATTAACATAGCCGCACTACCTTCTTTTTCTTTAGCATTTGTCCCTCTTGGTGCGCAACCATGGAGCTATAATTCTAAACATTTTTTTTTAAAAAAAATCCCTGCCTATGGAAGTCTATATATTAGAAATAAGAGTGTTGGCCTAATTGTCTCCTAGTCATGCTGGTATTCTATCAATAGCAATATTTCTTGCTGCAGAGCCAGTGATTGGGAGTTCAGTTTCCCACTAGGCTCCCCAGCAGATTCAGCTCGTGTGGCCTTCAACAAGCTGCCAAGTCCCAGGTGCACAGTGATAAACCACTTCTCTCCACCTAGAAAACCCTGAAGATGGTCACCATAAATCAGAAAACACTAGATGCCACATAACTTTTATTTAAAAGCTCTCAGATGTGTCAGTCCCTGACTCAAGATCTGCAATGGTACAAGCCTACACAGAACTAGCACAGTGGTTCCCAACCTTGGGCAACCGAGGTGTTTTGGGACTGTAACTCCCGGAAGCCTATGTCACATCATATTTATTTCATCTAATGTTTCCTTCTCTATTGCCACAGATTTCTACCACTTAGGCCATGGTCATGCTAGCTAAATGTCCCCCTGCAGTTACACAACTCTTAATCGTACAGTGGTCCCCTGCCCTTTCGCGGTTCCGGTCCCACGGTCCCGCTCTATCGCGGTACCACGGTACCAGGAAAGGGCTTGAAAGGACCTCCTAGGAGGTCTGGGCAAGTGGTGTGCGATTGCAAAGGCACTTTGGCCGCAGAGCCCCAGCGCTGGGCTCCGCGGCGGGAAGTGCATTTGTCCGATCGCGCGCCGTCCACCCTGACCTCCCGGGAGGTCGGAGCAAGCGGCGCGCACGATTGCCCCGCCCCCGCCCCCAGGCCCCCCCACCCGCTTCCACATATCATGGATTTTCATGCATCACAGGTGGGGTGGGTCCCTAACCCCCGTGATCGACGGGGGGTTACTGTATTCCTTTCATGCTTTGAGATCAAGTACTTCAGGACGTGTATCTCAATGTGTTTCTGGGTTACCACGTCATTCCCTTCCGATTCAATAAATGCCTGGAGCTTCTTAATGAGAATATTTGGCAGAAATCAATTGACATGTTGACATAAACTGTGAGATCTTGGCAAGCCCCCCACCCCCCCACCCCGGGCCCAGAGATAGATGTTTCTTTCATCTTAACAGGCTCTTAGACATAGAAGAAACATTAGAAACAAAACCCACAGGTCTCTCGGTGGGTTCTATGAAAGAGGCAACAGGTAGCAAAGCGTCAGCTCCACCTAAGGCTGATGTCCAACTCTGGCTTGTGATCCAAGGAGACACTCCACCTTGGTATCCTATTTCCAAGGTTTCTTGCCCGGGGTGGGGGATGGTTCTGCGTATGGACGGTGGGAAGGGTCTTGTCCCATGACTTATTGTCGGGATCCAGCCCCAACAAAGGGTGCGGTCAGAAAAAAGGGAAAGTGCAGTCTGATATCTGGTGCAGAAGAGATAAAAATGTCCTGCCGTCCGCACCCCCACGGCAATCTTTATTGAGTACAGAAGTAGGTCAGTGCATACGTGTACATGGAGCCACAAGCACCTGTTATGACTGGCCTAAGCAGTGATAACTACAAACAATAGAAATAGTGTATGCCTAGCATTACTAGCGCATGCGTACTGCATTCCAAGCATGACTAAGCTTCTTGCCACGGCTGTATTTCCGTGCACGTGACAGGCAGGCTTGCTGATAATGGCAGCATTACAAGCTAGCTATCTGAGGCCGTTTACCTGTTTACCTACAACTTATCTCATAGGAAGTAAGGCTTTTTCTATTTTCTCTGTTGACCCTCTCCCTTTCAAATAAGAAGAGTTCTCTCTCTTAGGTCTCTTTTCTGTTTCACCCTCAGTATGGAGGCTCCTAGGTGTTCTTGCTCCTCCGTGTCCTTTCTGCTGCCTCTCTGGGCAGTCCAAATGTTAACCGCTCCCCTTTCCAAGGAACCTTTAATAACCACCTCCAAAAGCTCCTCCTCCTCCTTTGCCTCATTGGCCCAGCATTCTGTGGCCACTCCCCCTACAGGTCCCAGCAAATCCTCCTCTTCCTTCTTGTTTCCCACCAATAAACCAACTGGTCCTATTTTCCCAGGGTATTTCTCCCTCTCTGTTTTTAAAGTAGACCTCTGACTCTCTAGCATCTTCTCTTGAGGCTCCTGCAACTGAGGGAACTGCACAGCTTCCTAGTTTCCCTCACAAACACTACAGAAAAATACTTTAAAAAATGAAAAACATTTTAAAGGATCTGCACAGTGACATTAGTTTTTAAAAGTTGCAATAAGATCATTTAAAACAAGCAGTAATGCAACAATTAAAAAAAGATCTGCCATAATAATAATACTGTATCCGTATTTTACATTCTATAAGATGCCCACATATATAAGACTACCTCCCACTTTTCCAACCCAAAATGACAGTTTTGCAATCACATGGTTCTCTCCTCAGCTTACTTCCATGTGTAAGACAATCCTCATTTTTAGTCTAACAATTTTAGTCAAAAACATAGTCTTATACATAGAAAAGTACTGTAATTTTTTTTAAAAGGGTGCCTCTGGATGAGTGATAAATGACCTGCAGTGAGCACACTTGCCAAGTAAATGGTTCACTAAGGACTGCAAATTTAAAATGTGATATCAAGGGGGGGAACCGGAAAACATTTTGTGGTTGTGACCATGGATGGCCTTAGGTATTTCTCATAGACAAAGACGTGTTTGTCGAATGGCAAACATGTCTTCTTTCTTTGTGGGTTTGGCCTTCAGCGGTCCAAACCCACAAAGAAAGCACAAAGCTCAACCTGCTTGGGGGAGAAGGGAGGTGAAAAGTCCCTTCCTGGTCTCACATGCGACAATCAGACAGTAAGGTTCAGCAGCTGAACAAGGCTTCCACATATCTCCTACCTTGTTGAGTTGTATTCCTTGTCGTATCTGGTCCAGTAATGCCCCACGCCCCATGGGAGCACCTGCGGCTGGTGGAGTCCCCAGAGAGCTTAGCCCCCCAGAAGGAGGAGGTGGAGGTGGGCATGGGGCAGAACGCTGGAACTGAGGTGGGGGAGGGGGAGGAAGGAGGGGGAGGAGGAGGAGGAGGAGGTGGGGCTGCCCCACCCAGGGGAGGAGGAGGTGGACGGTTCAGCCCAGGCCTTGAGGCAGGCAGAGGAGGTCCCCACTGAGGACTGGGATGCCCCTGAGAGGGCTGTGGTGGGGAGGGGCCACCAGCTCCCCTATTTGGTGCGCCTGGGATAGGTGGTAGGGCACCACTTCGGCCATGCCCAGGAGATGGGGCAAGGGGGCCTGAACGATTTGGAGGTGGCGGCGGCGGATGGCTTGGATCTGAAAAAACAAACAAACCACAGATAGGAACATTCAGTTCCCTGTACATTAAGAAATGGCTCTCCATATGTTAGCATTTTGCTGAAAGGAAAAAAACCCTATCATGTGTGCTTCCCTGTTTGGATCACACCCAAATTAGGAAAAGCAGCAAGTGTTGTATCCCATCACCCAACAAGAAAAATGCATCTTGTAACAAAAAATTTTACAGCATACATTTTTGTTGTGGCATGTGTTTTTTGATTCAAGATGTGCTTCCCTTAACTGAGGAATGACCAGAAAATGTTAAAAGAGGGGCAGGGCAGAGTAAAGGGAAATCCCATAGTAGTAGTAGTAGTAGTAGTAGTAGTAGTAGTAGTAGTAGTAGTAGTAGTAGTAGTAGTAGTAGTAGAAGAAGAAGAAGAAGAAGAAGAAGAAGAAGAAGAAGAAGAAGAATTAGGTGTAATTGGTGATGATTCTACATGGCAAGCATAGGGACTAAGCACAATGATCATTCACAATGGTGACAACACAAATATAACCTAGGTTGGCTATGATAGTAACACGGTGGTACCACTTGTCTCAATTCAAGCCTAAAAAGGCTGTCCCTGTATGTGTTTGAATTTGACTGTGTAGAACTTGCCACACATGTTGCACTTGGACAACTGGGACACAAACTGTGTTGTTATTCAGGATCGGGGCATCCAAGCCCAGCATTAAGTGATCTCCCCTTTCAGAAAGCTTCAGTACAAGTACAAGGGACATGGGTTCTCAACCTGTGGGTCCCCAGATGTTCCTGGACTACAACTCCCAGAAGCCCCCAGCACTCGTTGTGCTTTAAGGGTTTTCTGGGAGTTGCAGTCCGGGGACATTTGGGGACCCACAGGTTGAGAACCACTGATCTTGATCCATTAATTGGCCAAACCTCACTGTGTGAGTGAAAATGGTGCTAAAGGGAACTGAAAGGCAGCAGAGATTACCATAACCCTAGTCCACCAGCTCACCCTGTCGTCTTAGTTCTTGCTTCACCGCCTCCAGTCCCCCTTGGCCTTCAATGAAATCATAAATTATCTTGGACGTCTCAGCATCAGTCAGTTGAGCCTCGCTGATTCCCGCTTGGGAGAAGAGGGTCTTTAAATCAGGATCTAGATTATTCACCTGAAACAAAAGCACAAATAGATATGGAATGTGTGAAACAATATGCCTATGTGTAATTGTTAATTATGAAACTACCTAATCATTTTATTCTATGATATTAGTATGTTTATTGTATTTTTGTTTTATATTTGTTATCTTGTCTAATTGCCTGATTATGCCCAGGCTAGACGGGAGGTATACAAATCAAATCAAACCAAATCAAATCAAATCAGATAGATAGATAGATAGATAGATAGATAGATAGATAGATAGATAGATAGATAGATAGATAGATAGATAGACGATTGCTTAATGCCAGGTTTTCTGAGCCAGTGTTAAGCTGCATTAAAGAACTGAATGAGGATGAAAAAAATGAAACTAAACCCAGACAAGACAGAGGTGCTTTTGGTCAGTCAAAAGGGAGAACAAGGGATAGGGATGCAACCTGTAGTGGATCGGGTCACCCTCTAATTGAAAAAAGAGGTACGCAGCTTGGGGGTGCTCTTGGACTCATCCTTGAGCCTGGATGCCCAGGTCACGGCTGTGGCCAGGAGCACATTTGCAATTTTGCACAATTTAGGCTAGTACACAAGTTACAACCGGTTTTTAAGAAACCAGCTCTGGCCATGGTGACACATGCCCTAGTGACGTTCCAGCTAGACTACTGTAATGTGCTCTATGTGGAGCTACTGATGAAAAGTCGCAGGAAATTTCAACGGGTCCAAAATGCAGCAGCCAGGTTGCTGACTAGCGCAGGGTACAGATATCACATTAGAACTCTATTAAAGCAGCTCCACTGGCTACCAATCAGGTATCGGAAACAATTCAAAGTGCTTACCTTAACCTACAAAGCACTGTACAGCCTGGGTCCTTGCTAACTCAAAGATCAAATCTCACAGTATGAACTGGCTCGGGTATTAGGGTCATCAGGAGAGGCCTTTCTCTCCATTCCACCACTCTCACAGGTACGTCTCGTGGGAACACATGAAAGGGCCTTCTCAGCTGCTGCACCCAGACTCTGGAACTCCCTCCAACTAGAGGCCAGGACTGCCCCATCTCTGATGTCCTTCTGGAAACTGGCAAAGACCTTTCTCTTCAGGCAAGCCTTCCCTGAGTGATGGACTACCTGCTATGTGTCTTTTATATTAATCTATATGATCATATAGACTTTGTGTGTAGAACCACTTATAACATTGTGTGATTGCACTGACACTATGTTTTCAATGTTAGCTTCCATCACTCTTAACTTTTACATGGAATTTTACTCTCTTTTTAACTGCTCATGTTCTCTTGTAGCTTAATGTAATGATGTCATTTAATGCTGTAAGGGAGGAGGAGGAGGACTGGTAAACCACCTTTGAGGTCTTTGTATTTAAGAATCTTGAGGTCCCCTAGAGTCAGAAAGTGAACTGATAGGAATTATTTCACTTTGGCTAACCATGGCAAAGGGAAAAGATCACACCATACAGCTGCTTTGAGGTCTCATTACTTGGTCCCTTAACTGTCTAAACCTGAGGGGAGAAGGAAACATGATATGCAAATATGTGTAACAAAGTGGAAATGTGCTGATGTGTGACAGATGGAGTCGGAAAGTGAAAAATCTGGAGCACAGAAGAGAAGAGGAAACGGGCGTTTAACTTTACTCCCATAACATGCTACATCTCTTCGCCCTGTAGATGACCAGATATGCTCACGGGAGCTGAAATTCAGTTTTGATGCTGCAAGGATAAAACAGGGGCTTGGAGAAGACACATCTTCAAATGGAAAGCAAGGGGTTGTTGAAAGGATCTTCACCCATATTACTATCAGCCAGGATTCCATCACCAAGCTCTAGTGAAAAGAAGGAAGGAAGGAGACCAGCAGGCAAGATTATAATTTTTGTCCCTCACAGACCTCTGATCCAGAAGATTTTTTTTGAGAGCCAAGAATATAATCTGAGCATGTTCACTGGATTGTGAGGAAACCAGGAGATGACCTCCTCCTGCCAAGCTACAGACTGATGTTTCTTCTTCTTTGCTTTTACTTGGACTGTAGTTGTCTGTACACAAACTAGGTCTGACAACACCTTAAAGCTGGAACCTGCAAGCAAACCCTGGCAAAAAGCTTCTTGTTCGATAGGGAGGAGTGTAAATGGGCATTTGACTGGACTGCAGGAATTCCAGAGTCTAATCTTCTAACCATGAAAGGCCAATAGCCTCCGTTCCAACCACTTAACCTCCTCCTTCCAAGTGCAGTGGTCAACCCTCATGTCTACGTACGTCAAATCCATTGTTGGGATCCCATCCAATGTGCTGGATATGCCTGGAAGAGTAACAAGGAAGACATCCAGTAAGTAAATGCCCTGAGTCAGTTTGTTGAGCCCTCATGAGACAAGCTTCAAACATGAGTCCCCTAAATGTGGAACTGGTGGTCAGAGCTTCTGAGCTGCTCTGTGCCAAGTTAAAAGGGGAGTGGTTGGAACCTTTTACTAGTCTTGGGCCCCCAAGCTACTTTCATCACGTTCTAAACTTTAGAATCTTTAGAATCTAGAGTTAATCATGAGTGGAAGGAAAATTAACAAATAAATTCTGAGTCCCTGATACAGTCATTCTTTTAGGAAACAAACTAAGAAACTGGACATATTCCGAGCCGCTCGCAACCTGCTTCCCAAGTCTTTCTGCCTCTTCCCACCCACCATCTGCATTCTAGTTGCTGCACACCATCCTGTCCTTTCACCCTCCTTAAATTTCCTACGGGGTGGCAGCTGCACCCATGCAGACTGCCACCCTGTGATATGTCGACACTCAGCAGTCAAGGGGAGATCACCAGCATCAGTTATATCCATTAACATTAGCTAGGCAGATAACAACAGGGGTTCTTAAACTGTTCCACACAAAATCTACATCACATGGTATGTGGAAATTCCAGTTTCAAGTCATCCTATATATAAGGACTGATAGGAAAATGTGGCAGACAGAAATGAAGGAAAACTTTCCCTAACGTGGCTTGAATTTTTGGGAAACTCCGAGGTATTTATTTCTTCTGAAGCCACTTACTTGAACCCACTTGGAGCTCCTATGTCAGCCTTCGAAATCTTCTTTTTCCCCTTCTTCTTATCTGTCACCGTGGGAACAGGGAGCCCTCGGTAGCGAGAAAATGTGATGTCTGGATTCTGGATGTCCACAGTTGCCAGAGGGAGAGGGGGTGAAAGGGTGTTTAACTGTGTTCCGGGTCCTTTGGGGGGGGGACGACACAAGATGAAGTGGTGTGAGCTATGAAGACTCACAAATCTACCTCTCCTGCCACTGCAATGCCCACCAACTTATCAACTCTTCATAGTTTTGAATTATGTACAGTACTTCGATTTTTGTTGTTTAGTTTTAACCATAAAACTGAAGAATATAATATTGATGGTCCGGATCATTTTTAAGTATATGGACGTGGGTGGAGAAGCTATTTATTTATTTATTTATTTATTTATTTATAAACCACACCTCTTTTCCCAATGGAACTCTGGACGGTATACAAGCAAAGCAAACAACAATTAAAAACACCCTAATAGAAATAAAAAAGAAACTTACTAAAAGAGAAAAAAATGCTCTAGCTGGTAGGGCCACACCACAAACTAGAGTTTAAACATGGAGGTTTGTTCTGCTTAAGAAATGGATAACCTCTCCTGCTTTGCAGAGCTCTGTGGATCACTGCGGCTTACAAATCTGAGGTGTTACTGGTTATTTATCTATGTAAAGCCTGATTAACTAACTGAATTTGTCCAACTAATAAGACTTTATGAATGCCACTGGACTTTGTACATTTCATTTCTTTCTATACTGCCCTTCTCCCATTTATGGGACTCAAGGCAGCTCACATATTATTGAAAGAAAAATGAGTTGAAAATACAATTAATCATTACATACATATATATATCCGTATTAAAATAATAAGTTAATGCTTTTATAAAACACAAAAAAGGATTAAAACATACATTATACAATATGCAGTATCCAAAATTAAAAATTTTCCCAGCCCAGTGAACTTCAAATTTTAATGGTATTGTTTTAATCACTCAAATAACAGGATTCGGGGTTGCATGGTGTCTCTGTTAGCTGCCTTGCAAACTATTGCATTAGTCTGAAGATGTAGGATGGACAATTGGGCTACACTGGCACACAGTGGTAGTTTGATTTGCAGCCTATCCTTCACTTCCATTTGCTTTGTGTGGCCACACAGTGGCCATGGATTGGTACAAAACCATTTTCCACTCTCAATGCAATTTGCATTTCAGCCCTCCCTTCCTCCCTCCTTCCCTCCCTTCCTTAATCCCTTCCTCTCACAATTGTGTTTTTGTCTTAATTGATATCTGACCTTCATTGATGAAAATAGTGTAGGATATTGCCATCAATAAATATGAATGGGCATGACTGGAAACCTGTGAGCTGTTTATGCAACCCTTTTATAGTTCATTTTCTACTTTTTTCTGCAGGGAGAAAGATCATAGGGCACGTATTCCTGTGGTCCTTAAACATCATGTCACCACAATAAGACCCACAGACACAGCACCTGTCCTTTTGTGAAATCAAAAACTGATCACTTGGGGAGAAAGTCAATTCAAAAGGTTGCAGCCTGAAAAAGGTAGGAGCCGTCAGCAGCAGTAAAAATGCTCCATGTCGGGAGCAACAAGAGATGGGCTGATATGAATTGGCCTTTGCATCGTGTGATCACTTGGCGGAAAAATTTAATTCATCTGTTTTATAACCAGAACAAATCCCATCATAGTTGACAGAATAGTTGCATTCTTAGGGTGTTTATACACGACCCCTAAACTCCGGGGCAAATGGCTCCCAGCTACGGAGCTTAAAAATGTTTACCCACCAGCTCCGGAGTTTACAGGAAATTAGGTGCGACCACGCCCACTTTAGCGCGTCCCAGCGCACCTTTCAAGTACCTGCTCTTCCGTCCTGAAAATTCCTTGATGCGGTGTAAAGATAGTGAGTGCGGGGCTCTCCTCCCTTCTGTTTGTTGTTTTTTTGGCTCCCGCCCCTTTAAGAGCTACTTTACAGACACAGGAATCCTCCCGGCAAGAGCGAGAGCCAGAATGAGAGCCAGAACGGAGGTGAGGCACGATCTTTTCTTCCTTTTTTTTCTCCCTCCCCTCACGCAGCCAGCAGCCAGGAAGTGCGGAGGGGTGGGGAAGCAGGAAGAGCGACAAGCCCCGAAGATCTCTGGTCCGAATTTAAGTGGCCAGCGGATCTTAGGGGTCGTGTAAAAGCGCCCTTAGTTACTTCAATTCCCCACTGTGCCTTCTGTGAGGAGAGCCTGTCTGTGTTGCCTTGAGCAAAGGTGCACAGTACTTGAATACCCCTAGAATGGTAAATGACTTCTAAGTATTCTTTACCTGTAAAGGGTCACCATAATTGACTTGATGGCACATTATTTATTTATTTATTTATTTATTTATTTATTTATTTAGGGCCTTTTCACACGACCCTTAAAATCCGTGGCAAATGGCTCCCAGCTCCGGAGCTTAAAAATGTTTCCCCACCAGCTCTGGAGTTTACAAAAAATTAAGTGTGTCCACGCCCACCTAAATTAAGTGCGACCACGCCCAGCGCACTTTTCAAGTACCTGCTCTCCAGAGCTGAAAAATTTCTGATGCGGATGTAAAGTAGAGTGCCGGGCTCTCCTCGCCTTGTGTTTTTTTTTTTCCTGCCGCCCCTTTAAGAGACTGGAATCATGACGACGACGGGGGTCGGGGCGGCTTCCACCGGCAGAGGGAGGTGAGCCTGCGTTTTTTTTTCTTCCCTTTTTTTTCTCCCTCCCCTCACGCAGACAGGAGCAAGGAAGTGCGGAGGGGGTGGGAACACAGGAAGAGCGATTAACCCCCAAGATCTCTGGTCCGAATTTTTATTTATTTATTTATTTATTTATTTATTTATTTATTTATTTAAATTTATTTACAGTAACAAACCCTACAGTGCACTCTCAGTAAATACATTAGCAAACTGATCTTTCTTATGCCACCCAAACCTGCAAATTACATACCAGTTGAGTCCACTTCAGATGAGGACCGTGGAAGAGTTGTTCTTTTGTCTAACAAAGACAAATTATACAAGTAAATAGAGTAAACCACCAACTGCATTGCAACAATTCCTTGCTATAGCATTTTCTGAAACGGCAGCTGATGGGGCTCGGTGACCAATTTACTCCAATTATGCTCATGTAATCTAAAATCACATTCCTAGGATTCAGCTCTATCTTTATAGCAATGCACCCCAAACTCAGCCTGGCAATTCGGGTGAGCGCATGGTGAGCACAGCGATGGTGCTCGACTCTTGTAACCAAAGGTTCTTTCTGTGCTCTCAACAATCAGAACATACACAAAGCATTACGAAATGATATACAGTTTAGAAGACATACCTCCATTGACCGGCGGCGGTGGCGGTGGCAGCTGCCTGGATTCTGCAAAAGGAGGAGAGTTTTACGAAGAAGAGAAAATGACCCAGGCTCTGATTGAGGAAGGACCTGGATGGTCCTTGTTGGCATATCCTGTAAAATGAGGGTTAAGCCTCTCCTCCCTCTACATGGCTTGTTAAGGGCAGAGGGAGGTGCCAAGTGTGGCCTGTGGGCTACCTCAATCCTCCCACTGCTCCAGGTGCAGCCCCCTCCCTTCCCAAAACACCTCTGTTTCAACCTTGCCCAGATAATACTCTGATGCCCCTTCAGGAGACATGGGGCAAGAATTCTGACATGTCCCAAGCCCCCCTCCCCTGTTGTTTTAAACTGGAAGCCCCTTAAAACACCTGAGAAGCAGACCTCCTCAAAAACAAAATGGCTTCCTCTAGCTAAAAGAGGATTCAGGGAGCTTCTTCAGGTTAAAAAAAGAAGGTGTTTTTAAGAAAATAATTTTTCAGGCTGAGTGAATATGGGACTGGGTACAGTCCTCCTGTTAGAGTATGCAGATCAATAGCCTCAGAATGCGGTATGTCAGTCACCCTGATCTGACTTACTATTGCTCTGTCTTACTAACATTTTTATGCCCTTCCTTTCTGAAAAGGTCTGTCAGTTAAACAGACAGGGAAATGACAGTTCTAATTTCTCCTCATGGCTGTTGAGATGGAGAGTCTTACCCTTCATGAATACCATCCAGCTTTAGGAGATGGTGTATAACAAGTATAGGGACATTCTTCAATACAGAACTGTTTAATGTGGAATATTTGTTTTCTATTTAAAATTTAATAAACCTTTTTTTGCTTTAAATATAAAACAAATACAGTGGTACCTTGTATAAAGGAATTAATTCATTCCAAATGAAATGATTTTAAGCAAATTGTCCTTTATACAAATTTCCCATAGGAAAGCATTGAAAATGGAGTAATCCTTAAACATTTTCCCCTCAAAACAATGTTTCTAGGGCCTGAAATAAACATTATCCTCTCATTTTAATCCAATGAGGTGCATATTATATTCTCCTCCCCCCACTATTTTGTTTTGTTTCTGCATTTGGAACTCCACCAGAGAAAGAATACCCAGGGAGGGGAGTCAGGGCTCGGTTACACCTACCCATCCTCTGGTTCCTCTTCTGGATCTTCTCATCCACCATTTGTTGAAATGCATATGCCTCCTTTTCATCAGCAAAGTTTAGTCCGACAGTGCAGTCCTGCAAACAATTAGAGCTTTACTCTGTTGTGCTAAAGACCCACTGCTGCACTCTTCAGCAGCGTCTCTATATAGGACTATGTGACACACACACACACCCAGCTGCCAAGATGCCCTAAGGTACATTTGATCTCACCTGATTCCGGAAGCAAAGCAGGGTCGGCCCTGGTTGGTACTTGAATGGGAGACCACCAGGGAATACCAGGTGCTGTAGCATGGATTGGAATTCCCAGACCATGGCTCTGCAAGCACTCCAACCCACTGAGCTCCACCAACTCTATTTTTTGTGTGCGCAAGTGAAAAAAGCACAGACTGCTTCCCAACTTACTCCAACATCTTCCCTCCCTGGTGCTCAGTTTAAATTTGGCTTCCTGTAGTCTGAGCCCACCGTAACGTGCCCTGTGCTCTGGGCTGATTGAGAACAGATCCTGCCCCTCCTCTGTATGGCTAAGTGCCATCGTGTCTCCCCATTACAGCAATTCTTATTGTTATTGACACTGTCAGAGGCTCTACAAGGAATTCAAGTACAAGGAAAGGGGCTGTGATGGTCCTAGCCACTGTCCCCCTACTACTACCGAAGACTAATAACAACCTTGTACTGGGCTCAGGGATTATTAACAAGAGGGAAACAGCACCTTGAAGTTCCCTGGTGATTATTTCCTTCCTGGGCTTGGGAGTTTTCTACCCCCTCCAAACACACACACTGCAAAGTCTTGGGCCAGGATAAGGTTTGACATAGCACACAGATGACAAGTCCTCACCCAGGAATGAGGAGCAGTGCTAGGTAACGAAGCGATGGAACAGAGCCACACAACGGTCAACTTCAGTGGCAGAATCAATATTCGGTATGACAGTAATTGTAAGTCACAAAAATGTCACAGTGACTGTGTAGGCATTGTTGGTGGCATGTCATCCTATTTCAAGATGAATAGACAGTGATGGATGTCTGAATGTGCATTATGAATTTCATGAACACAACAAAACAAAAATGCTTTGCCCACAATGCACAAGTAGTAGTAACAGCAACAAAACATTTTAGACCTGCAGACCTGGAAGGGACCTTATGGATAATCAAGTCCAACTCCTATTAAAGAGGAACAGCGGGGAATCAAACTCTGAACCACTGGCAGATATCTAAATCATTTAGCTAGCCTTTTTCTCCAGCTGGAGTGTCCTGACATTTCAGCAGTCCTTCACATGTGTACACATAGGCACTTGTCCATAATCCAGTACTCACATCTCCTGGAAAGGTGTGGAAATAGGAAGTGGAAGCAGTGTAAACTAACTGATTATATAGTTCTTGCTCCCAGGTCACTTTTCTATCCTGCAATAAAGATAAAAAATATATAGATGTACTCATTGTGTCACTATTTGCCTTTCCTATTCTCTCTCTCTCCCCCCCCCCCCCCCCCTCTCTGTGTGTGGCCAAATATAACAGTGCAAGAGGCTAGGGGATACAACGTGCATTTGCACTGAAAGAAAAGATTACCTTCCATTTGGTCTGCACAGGAGTACGTACAATTAAATGCTCATCAGTACAAAAAGAGAGTCTTAAATAAAAGGAACAAAAACTTTCAGGACTTTCATATAAAAGTGTATGCTTGTGTGTTTAAATAAAGGTGATGTGGAATGTGTCTTTGCAAATACAGTATAAAACCCTATTGGCCAGCATCCATGGCATCACTAGTAACAAGCCTCCTTGAAACGTGAACATATAGGAAACAGTTAAACTTAAAGAAAGATAAACAATCCACCTTTAAATTCTTATCCTCAGAACTCTGAGAGGTAAGGTGGGCTGAGAGACAGTGTCCAGCACTGGTCACTCTGAGGGCTAAATGCCTGAATAGGGATTCGAACCCACATCTCCCCATTCACGGTCCAACACTGTCTTTTGAACCAAGACAGCCTACAGGAAAAGGCTAAAATGCATCTATGGGGAAATATGGCATTGCTAGCTAAGCATTTATACAAAAGAATGAGTTTAATTCACAGAGTGTATGTTTCTTATCAGTGTACTGAATAAAAGCACCATGGGTTCTCCCCCCCGACCTGTCTAGAACTGCAAAAACAAGTAGGTCATCAGGTACTGAACAGCTGGAGTAAACATCATTCAAGCCTGATAGGATTAAAGTGTTTCTCAAACTTGCTTTAAATCATTTCCTATATATTCCTATGCCATATGCTACTTCAGTCGAAATCTGAGCAGCAGTAGCAAAGAAGTCATGAAGATTGTAAGTCCAGGCACATGCTTTTCCATTCTCAGCTCCATCTATGAGATATAGAAGGAATATAGGTTGAGGCCCTCCTACTTGCAGTGATGGAGAATGCATGCCCCCCCCCATCATTGCTGGACCACTCCTTCCATCCATCCTGGCCTGAACAACCCATGGTGATTAATGAGAGTTCTGTACAAAGATAACTGATGGTGGTATAACTCCTCCACCCCCCCACCTCCATTGCTACTCTGGCGAATGAATCATGGATCCATAACTGAGGTGAGAGTGGAATGCACGCAAGATCACGAAAGAACCAAAGAGTTGGTACCTTAAGATCGTAGAGGCGCATGAAGTACGAACGTCTGGGGTTATCCTTCACAAAGCACAGGACGCCAGACCCTTGCTTGGACCAGTTCCTGTTGCCTTTTGGCATCGCCAACAAGAGCTGAGCCACTGTGGTGACCATGGTCTGTCAAGAAAATGGCAAGAGTGAATTCATTCCCTGTCTCTGGGCTAATGATGCGGTGTCGCAACAGACCCACATGTGCTTGTGGACCAAACATTGGGTCACCTATGGTAGCTTCTTGTTAATGAGTACCAAATCCCAAATCTCTCCTTCATCTTAATCCACTGCCTTTGTTTCACTGCTTCACCGTTTTAATTGTTTAATTAGTTTAGATGTGTTTTAACATGACAGCTTTTAGAGGACACTTTTAAAGGCATTGTGATAGGAGTTTTAAAGTTTAACAGTAGTTTTTTTTAAATCAATACTAGTGATAAGGTAAGTATAGGAAGACTCTTTTATCTGTGGAACACACATTTGCAGTTCCTCTTATCAGTCTGAAATTTGTTTTTCGGACTGTTTCAAAACAAGGGTCTACCATGTCTGTAAGTATGTCTGTGAAGATTCTCAGTCATCCAGGTGAGTTTATCTGGAAGTTGAGTCATGGCTACTGGACTTCTTTTTTGAGAGATAGAAACGTTTCGCTGTTCATCCAAACAGCTTCATCGGTCTGAATACAGCTAGTGCAAGTACTCCATCTTATAGTCAGCTTTGACCTCTTGTCGCCCTGATCTGAATTAGGCTCATAAGATGAACAATGGCCTGAATAGGCTCATTAGGGAGACAATAGTATCCATAGCCTTAAGGTGAACAATGGCATAAGGTGCTAAAACCCATCAAGAATGGGTCGTTAGCTATGGCCTTGGTGGTGAAGGCTTTTTGATTTGTCTGGGTACTTTGGAAAGCACAGACTGATAAGTAGCAGATAGACTATGCCGGAGCCCACCACCTCTGTTGAGGGAGGGGTTTTCAATACTCACATGAATGGCTTCCCTTACTCCTCTCTCAAACCACCTCTTTTCTTTGTCTAATATGTGTACATCCTCATATTTGAAAGAATGCCCTTTGTCCTTCAAATTGAGGTGTACTGCTGATTCTGGTCCTGAGCTGTTAGCCCTCCTATGTTTGGACATCCTTCTGTTTAATGGCTGTTTAGTTCCTCCAATGTAGAGGTCTGAACACTCCTCACTGCATTGGACTGCATATACTATATTGCTCCTTTTATGGTTTGGTATCGGATCCTTTGGGTGGACAAGTCTCTGCCTTAGTGTGTTTGTGGGTTTGAAATAAACAGGGATGTGGTGTTTGCCAAAAATCCTTTTAAGCTTCTCCGACACTCCAGCTATGTAAGGAATGACCAGGTTCTTCCGTCGGGTCTGGGTCTCAGACTGATCCCTTGTTCTTCTGGGATGGCCCACTGCTTTGTTGAAGGCCCACTTTGGATATCCACAGGCCTTAAGTGCTGTCTTCAGGTGCCTGTCTTCCTTCTTCCTGGTTTCTGTGGAGGTGGGGATGCTCTCTGCTCTGTGGCTTAGGGTCCTGATGAGTCCTAGTTTGTGCTGTAATGGATGGTGGGAGTCAAACAGTAAGTATTGATCTGTGTGGGTGGGTTTCCTGTAAACTTCTACTCCCAGGCCACGGTCAGGTCTGATGATGACTGCACAATCCAGGAAAGCCAGCCTGTTGTCTTGGGTGTCTTCCCTAGTGAACCTAATATTAGGGTCCACCGCATTGATGGGTTTCAGCACCTTAGGCCATTGTTCACCTTAAGGCTATGGATACTATTGTCTCCCGAACAAGCCTATTCAGGCCATTGTTCATCTTATGAGCCTAATTCAGACCAGGGTGACAAGAGGTCAAAGCTGACTATAAGATGGAGTACTTGCACTAGCTGTATTCAGACCGATGAAGCTGTTTGGATGAACAGCGAAACGTTTCTATCTCTCAAAAAAGAAGTCCAGTAGCCATGACTCAACTTCCAGATGTCTGTAAGTAAGGATCCCTTAATACACTTACAGGACAGCAACATTTCTTGGAGGGAAATAATATGCTCTTCAATGCTTTGTGAGTAGATATACTAGATGCGGCACCCATCAAAACAAGGTCTACTCTGTCACCCGACTGTTCATGAGCAAAAACAGATATTCCCTCCCTGTATTTTCCAAAGGAAAGGGCCTGTTTTCAGCACTGCTGGGGGTGATTATGTTTCACAGGCCCACTTCTGAGCTGTTGGCATGACATCACTGTCCAGGCTGCCATGCAGGGCCCTTTGAGGAAGTGGTTTTCTCCCTTCATTTCCTGCCGACAAAGCAGCTCACCCAAGAAAGACACTACGTGTTCTCTCTCTGAGCCATTCAGCAGGTGTTTCAGGGTTAGCCCCTTCAGCCCGCTTCTATGTGGAAGGCAGAGAAAGGAGTAAAAACGGAGTCAGACATCATGGTAGTTGAGCGATCTGGACCCAAGGCCTTCGTGAACTGCTTGGCCTTCGAATCACCTGTCAAGTTCCATCCGTCTTATTCCAAAATTAGTGCTAGCCAGTTCAAGCACAGAAATACAACCTCCCCGCAACCAAGGTCTCTTTAGTTCTGTCAGGGTACTATTTCTGCCAGCATGCTGACTGAGGAGGGTGCAATAAGACAGTTCTACGCATCTAGAGGGCACTCGTTTGGGGAAAGCCAATTCAGACTGATCCTCACATTTTCAGGACCAAGCAGAGAAGTGTTTGAGGGAGAGGGAAATACTTACAGTGGAGGTTAAACCTAGACTAGACCATTTGCGTCCCCACCTGGACATTAACCACAAGACTCTTTTGGGGGGAGGAATACGACTCCATACTTCATGCTTAGGTACTCTGTCCATGCTAGGCTATGTATTCAGAGTACTGTAGTCTAACAAGGTAACCTTACTTATGGCTGAGGCTTCTGCTCCAAGCCCCCTCCCTTCACGTTCTCATGCTCTGCGTGCATCGTGCCTCTCAACATCTGAACGATCGTCCCTCTGTTACCATTCATCACAATCTCCCTATACTGTATCTTCTAATTTACCTTCAGCACAACAGTAGGACACAGCTGGGACTGAGAGACACGGGCTTGCCCCTTGTGTGCTGAATAGAATGCTGGCCTCTTGTATGGTGTTTTCCCCCCAAATCCGAAATCCTAGGTTATGGCTACCTGCCTAGTGTTCCAGCAGCAGGCTCCTCCTCCCCCTGCCCCATTGAAGAGACGCTCCTGATTCTCTTTGCGGGTTTTCCTCCCCAGAATGATAAGAGAGTTACCGTGCATTTCCTGCCCAAGAGTTCGAACACTTGTTGATTCTCGTGGTCCTCAAGGAGATAGGAAGGCACATTTTCCTGTTGCCCTCGGGCTGCTGGCTTGGAGCGCCGGCTCATCGTGGCCCTGTTACTCAGGGCTCTTTGCAGGCTCGCCCAGAGTGAACTTCCGTGTTGCAAGGCCTTTTTTCTTCCACAGGAAGTTTGGAAACCACCAGCTCTCACAGAGAGAGCTAGCTGGGTTCCCCATCTTGCTTCAGAGTCCCAGAGACTAGTTGCACGCAAGGCCGAGGTACAACCCATCCAAAAGTAGATTAACTTGGAAGAAAGTCACTTATTTATTTATTTATTTATTTATTTATTTATTTGTTGCATTTATACCCCGCTTATCTTCATTGCGAACTCTAAGCGGCTTACAGGCTACAATAGCCACACAAATTACAATAAGTACACAAAACATGACAGAAAAATAATAATAACAATAATCAAGAGTTAAAAACCTTATGGCACCTCAGTAACTTAAACGATGGTAAGTGCAAACAAGTTGCGATGGTGGTATAAAAAAGAAAAAAAAACTCAGTTAAGAATCGCCAAAGGCCTCCCGGAAAAGGTAGGTTTTTAAAGCCTTCCGGAAGGCCAGCAGGGACTCTGCAGAGCGCACTTCACTGGGGATGGAATTCCAGAGGCTGGGGGCCGCCACTGAGAAAGCCCGGGTCCGAGTACTCGTCTTCCGGGCTTCACGAGGAGTGGCGACCCGAAGCAAGTGTGCTCGCGCCTGCCGAACGGGACGGGCCGAAGTTGATCGCTGAGCGATACGCTCTGCCAGGTAGTCCGGTCCCAAGCCATGGAGGGTTTTATAAACTAAAACCAAGACCTTAAATCTAATCCGGGCTGCAACGGGCAACCAGTGCAGGCGGGCCAGGACTGGGGTGATGTGGTCATAATGATGCACACCAGCCACCAGCCTGGCTGCTGCGTTCTGTACCCGCTGCAGGCGCCGGCGGAGAATCAAGGGCAACCCCATGTAGAGGGCATTACAGTAGTCCAGCCTCGAGATCACCAGAGCTTGGACCACTGTTCTCAGAGAGTTCGCGTCCAGGTACGGGCGGATCTGGGCGATCCGACGGAGATGGTAATAGGCGGACCTGGTCACCGACGCCACCTGGGACTCCATGGTAAGTGCCGGGTCCAGGAACACACCCAGATTCCGCGCCCTCTCTGCGAGCAGCTAAAGGTTCTCCCCTAAGAAATTTTAAGAACTTGCATATTAAAATCTACATTTTGTTCTGGAGAAAATATCCCTCAGATTTTGTTGCAGAGTTTTAAATTTCTGGTAAAATTCCTTTTTTGTTATGCAGTGGAAGTACAGAGTTCCACAGATTAAAACAGCAACAAATTCCTCAGATTCCACCCCTTGTTAACTGGCATTTAAAGTTTCAATAGGATTTGTAGGATAAAGAACAAAAACATTTATGTAGTTACAACTGCTTGAAATTACAGACTTGTATATGCTGCTTTAGATCTGTAAAGAGCTGTACAGCTAAAATCTTAAATCTAACCCAGCATATATAAATTTTTCGGCTTTGAAAATAACTAGGGCAGGAGCTGTCAACCTTATAGCATCACATGCCTATTCACCATCAATAGCTGCTCGTAGAGCATTGCCTCCTTAAATTTGTGAACTAACAGTGGACAGCTCAATGAAGGTGTCACCGCAGTGTGCCACAGCAGTGAAAAAAGCAAGCTCAATGCTAGTAGGGATCATTAGGAAGGGTATAGAAAATAAGCCAGTAAATGTTATTTTGCCTCGTTATAAATATATGTTGAGCCCCCTTCTGGAGTATTGTGTATAGTTCTGGTCACCATACATCCAGAAGGATATTATGGAAATGGAAAAAAGTGCAGAGAAGGGCAACCAGAATGATTAGGGGGACTGGAACACCTTGACAGCTTTAAGAAAGGATTGGACAAGTTCATGTTAGAACAATGGCTATCATTATGGATGCCTAAGGACAACCTCTGCGTTGGGAGATAGGCAGGATATCTATCTCTCAATGCCATTTGCGGGGAATCATAAGCAGGTGAAGACGTCTGCTTGGGAATACCCTGAAGCAAATGGTGAGCCGCTGTGTGAGACAGAAGGCTGGACTGGATGGACTGTGGCCTGTTCCAGCAAGGCCGTTCTTATGTTCTTATCATGCTTACAAAAGAAGATCTAGAAAACTTGGATTTTGGGAAAGGGGTCAGAGGGTGATTCTGTAGAGAGCACTGTTGAAGTAGCCCACTTCTGGCAATGAACAAACAAAACAAAAAACCCAGCATTGTAGCATTTTAATTTGTTTGTAATTTTACTTAGCTTTCAAGCCTGATTGTAACTTTAAATTGTGTAACACTCTGATTTAAATAAAGATGTGGGGGGGGTGCAGGGGGGACAAACTTGGATTTGGGGAAAGGGGCCAGAGGGTGATTCTGTAGAGGAAAATGTGTGAGTGTGATGTTTAATGCCTTCGGTACTGGTTTCCTTTTGCCTGAGAAGACCCTGGCCACAGCTAGCCTGCCTTGGGCTTGGGCTGGCAGTGGTGGATGAGTCCATTGGAGAAGTTAAGCTGCCCCCTGCTGTTCATGGTCTACAAGTGCATCCCTCATCCTCACCTATTCCTTTCCAAGAAGCCATGAAGAACCCATGCCTGTGTGACTGGAGTGAAAATAAAATAAAAAATGGTTTGAAAAAAAAAACCCACCTAGAACTCATAGAGACAGCCAGGGAAGATTTTGCAAACTAAGGTCATATATACAGTATTGGTTTTTTTCTCTATGCAGCATCTATACTATGGCGCGCTCAAGCTAGGAAAGAGGAAGGTAGTTTATTATATTTTATTTATTTATTTTTAAGTTTATATATCGCAGCTAATTGAAGAGCAGCTTTTAAAACCATGACCAAAACATTAAGAGTCTCCAGAAAAGCACAGGCAGGGCGCAGGGTAGAGGATGGACAGTTCTTTTTGTAAAAAAGGTTAAAGAGAGAGGAATGCCTCCATCTCCCTGGTGCTGCTTGATAAATTTTGTGAATGCTTCTAATTTGGCTGGATGGGGCACTTGGGCAATTGCCTTAAACCACTCATCTATACACACACCCAAGAATTACCTCTGCAAAAGCTGACAAGCATGGCACAATGGGAGGGTGGGCCGTGCCATCAGCCAAGGTGCCAAAGGGAGGGATGAAAGATGATAGCTCCAATCCTGAGACGTAATGATTCCAGTGGAGAGGCTGCCACGTAAAGTTCACGACTGAGAGGCTCATTAGACCAACTGAGGATCCTAAAGATATGAAGGGGCCAGCGGTACGCAATGACCTAATGGCAAGCCATCTTTGCAACCCTATGAATTGGGGCAAGGGGGGAAATGTCAAGCAGTGAAGTTGTACCCACTCCTCAGATTGTTGGAGGTGGCTCTCCAGATGTTGGACAACGCCCATTGGTCTTAACTAGCAGAGCCAATGAAGACGGCTGGGAATTCAAGGCCAACAGCATCTGTAGGATTACAACATGCTCATCTCTTGTGAAGAAAAACATTCCTGATCTCTAGTAAATGAACACGTCCCTCAAGTTTTCTGACTCTGCCACGAGTGTGCACAGCCTGCTGGAGTCTGTTGTGAAAACATCCAGTTTGAAATGTCAGCTAGGTATGGCATAGCAGACACATGTGTACTGTTCAAAAGGGAAAGGTTCGTTTTTTTAAGCCGTGGATTCCCTCCTCCCCAGCCCTTGCAGACTGTGGTCCTCTGTGGGATGGCTTGTGACTAGGGTCACACACCTGGTGGAGTAACTCACATCACTCTGCAATTGTTGTACCCAACAGAGCTTGATATGAAACTACATATACTCCACGGAGGCTTGCCTAGGACATGGCCTCCACGTTGTTTGTCCCAACTGGCCTGTTTTACCAGAATTCATGCTCAAAGTCTTTCAGCCACCTTGGACATCTCTTCGCAATCCAATGGACTGATATGTCAATACTTTGTCTTTAGGCAACTGGCAACTTTAATATGCAAAGGCCAACTGTGCAAGCTGTACGAGTCCTTGGCTCACTTCAGAATTTGGCTCATGCTTCGAATTAAGGTTTACCACATGGTCAGAGATACAGAAAAATCAATGCAACACTTTATGTGAATGAGCAACTGTGACAATGTATTGCTGGCTAGCCACTATGGAGACCCAGCCCCCTCTGCATCCGAGTTCTGTGACGTCCTTCTGGATGCAAGCAGCATCAATCACTTGCTCCTGTCTCGTGGTACAAATGCTTGGGGTGCAAACTCAAGAGCAGAACACCTCTGATAAACCGGAGCCAGGGAGTATTCCCCAAGCAACAACCTCACTTATCCAAAGGGAGATGTGCTAGAAATGGAGGATCCGTCCAGGTGCTACAAGGAATCCTTTGTGGATAGAGGGCAGGAGGGAATATATAGCAGGGGCATCAACCCCACATCAAAATGAGTGTGTTGGGTGGAGGTTAACTCTGTGGTTTGCAAGGTGACAGGGGAAACCCTGATAGGCGGACTGCTTTCCCCACAAAATCCACACCCACCCTATGTAGTGAACACATAATGTTGAGCAAGCGAGGAGATAAAAGCAACAAAGCCAACAAATTAAAGACTAGAAACAAGCCACTTGAGAAGCCATGGATATATCAAGAATTGTAGACACAACTTTTCGGGTAGGCTCGTTCGGAGCCACATTGCAATGCTGCTTTAAAATGTTTCCAGTGACAGAACAGACAGCCTCCCATGGACGTCAAGAGAGAAAGCCAGAATTTAGATTTAGCTGGCATTGGTTACTGATCTGCACACACACATACACACCATTCTACGCCATCAATGGGGAAGGGTGGAGAATGGAGGGGAATGACCCCAAAGAGAGCAAGGAGGAATGAGCAGTTGTTGTTTTTTTCCTGCTATAAGTTGTGAGATGCCACAAAAGCAATGTCATCTTTTCTTTTTTCCACGTGTCAGTGAACATGAGTACTCATGTACAAAGATCATCTCTGTGTAATATACACATTGTCATTAACAGGAATTTATTTGAAGGGTGTAGACCCAAAAGGCAGTATTATAAACACAAAATATATTTTAAAAATACATATCTACACAAGACTGCTTTCACTGAAGGTCAGCAGTTTTTTTTTATTGAATTCCAATAATTATACAAATACTGCGTCCTTACATGATTTTCACATTTTGAATCTGTTCCCTCCTCCCTTAAATCTGAACCCTACCACCCCCTAATCGCCATCCCAGCCAGAGCTCTGGAGTCGGCATGAAAAACCATCCTGAGTTTTTCAGAGACAGAAAAGAAACAGTGGAAGCCACCGGACGCACATGTAGAAAAAAGAGAAAAACAGTAGTGAAATACTTACAGTGTTGGGAAAAAAAGATGAAGATCTAAACATACAAGCAAGAAGACAGACTTATCCCATATTGATATCTTTTCTGGGTGTCACTCAGGCTCACTCCTGGACGCACCCTGCCACAGTCCTATCTAACATATTCACTGCCTCTACTCAATAGCTGTTCTCTAAATATGTGTCCCACAAAGCATATTATTAGAAGGGGGGAATCTTAAGTGCTGAAAGAGGTCTGTTACAGGAGAAGCTGTTGATGCCTCCCATAGTTTGCAAGGTTTGCTTCCTTGGCTTTGTGACTGGTCATTGGGAATTAACCATGGGCTTTCATTTTCCAAGTGTCCCTCACACACAGAGGCTTGCTGGGATCACATGTCCAAAACAGTACAGTGACCCCCACCTATTGCTGGGATTAGGGACCCAACCCGACCCGCGATAATTGAAAATCCACGATATGTGGATGCAGGTTGCATCAGGCCTGGGGGGGGCTACTGGGGGCCCTTGTACTTATCCCCCAGCCTAGCACTGTCCCGAGACCTGTGAGGGCCTCCCCAGGCCTTCTGGAGGAGGGCCTCCCTGCGAACCGGAAGTGACTTCTGGATCGACGAAATTCATTTCTGAGGCCTCCAACAGGCCTAGAAAAGCCCTCTGAGGCCTCAAAAATGATTTTCTGTGAACTGGAAGTGACTTCTGGTTCATAGGGAAGCCAATTTTCAGGCCTCCAGAAGGCCTGGGAAGGCCCTTGCAGGCCCGTTTGGGGTAGCGCCAGTCCTGGGGTAAAGTACGGGAGGCCTTCAACAGGCCTTTCCCCCCTTATCCCGGGGGGCCTTTTTTCATATACTACAGTCCTGCAATATAGTGAGACCGCAGTATATGAACCGCGAATGGGCGGGGGACCACTGTAATGGGAATTTAGCTTCTAATGATGTGTTAGCTACAAGGCAAAGTTCGACATATAAAACAAAAACAATAGCAAAGAACAGAAGCAAATCTCTCCTTCCCGTAAGTCTAACTGAAGCAGAAAACATTTAAGATTGCAGTTGTTAAGTAACTACAATTATGTTTAACCTCTCTTGTAGTGTTCAAAATGGATAGGCCAGCCTAGAAAAGTAATGCTGAGTTCAAGAAGCAGAAAGACACTAGCTTTTAATAGATTGGAGGGCAAAGGAAAGCAGCAGAGCTACAAACAGGGGTTGCACTGCTAGTGGGATTTTTCGCCCAACGCTCCTGAATTTCGATTTTGGCATTTAGGATTTGTTGCGAGTGCCAGAAACTACACATGTAACAGTTGTTTCACGAACTGGATGAGGAAAGAAATGAAAAAGCCAGAGTAACCCCAGGCTACCATAGGTATTTGGAAGTAGCACCAGCAAGGCTGTTTAAGAGATGCCAAAAATAATATTCAATACAAGTCAAAGAGAGTGGCACTCCAGAATTTCTGGACTTGAGTTGCCAGGAGCCTTGGCCATGGTGGTCAACAAGGAAGTTGAGATTTGATGTCCAAAGTCTGGAAGTAGAGGAAAGGCTGAAAACCATTGAAGTAAAACTCTGCCATGTGAGTCAGTCATCTCCTCAAAATCTGCCCAAGGGCAAAATCATGCTCAGTTTGAGATGCCACTTTTACAAAAACCATTGCACTTCTGCAATGCTAAAGTACCGTAAGTTTCCTGGATTTCAAACTTTATTATTTCATTTATTTATTTACCTAATGGCACCTGATTCTCTGGACGGTTTACAAAGCATCAGTGTTAACCCCCTCCCCCACCCAAACCACCACCCCACATCCAAGCCCAAGCAATATGGCAATGACCAACTTCGTTTAAAAAAAAACAACAGGCTATGTTTGAAAATTTAAAGTTCATAACATTAAGGGTTATGTTCTTGAAGGCCACTTTACAATGTTCTGTCTTTAGTAATTTCCTAAAAGTCAGGAAGGATGCAGCCTTGCGCACTTCCGATGGAACTTGATTTCACAGAGTAGGAACTATCACTGAGAAGGCCTGATTACATTTTGTTGTTTCTGGCCTCTCTCAGTGTAAACACCCTTAACACAGTGGCTGGGGAGAAGTGTGTAAAATAGACAGCGGTTTTCTGGAGATGTTCTGACAAATATTGAAGTCCTAAACCATTAAGGCAGTGGTGGCAAACCTTCGGCACTCCAGATGTTTTGGACCACAACTCCCAGATTTCCAAGCCTGTATTGCCAATGACAAAGGACCATGGGAGTTGTGGTCTAAAACATCTGGAGTGTTGCAAGGTTCACCATCACTGCATTAAGGGCTTTATGGGTCAGCACCAGCACCTTGAATTGGGGTCCAAAGCTTAGCAGGAAGCCAAAGTAGGCAAGCTAGGACGGGACATATGTGATCTAATTTACTAATCTGGTTGCCGCATTATTCAAACAGCATCCTCTGCAGATAAAGCAAAGGAGAGACATAGCTGGTGTCATCAGTGTACTGGTGACAATGCATCCCAAAAGCTCTGAATGACTTCTCCTAGCAGCTTCATATAGATGTTAAAAAAATTGGTGAGATAATCAACCCATGTGGAACTACAAAACAACATTCCCAAACTGTATTATTTGGGATTGTCCATCAAGGAAGGATCGGAACCAGTAGAGTGCTTCCAATCCCAAAGCATGTGTGTCTTCCTGGAAGGATATTGTGGACAATGGTATCTAAGGATGCAGAATGATGCAGGCATACCAGTAAGGCTACTTCCCTCCCCCCACCCCGCCATCAGCCTTCCTTAGAAAGTCATCATGCAGAGTGACCCATGCTGTTTCAGTTCCATGACACAGCCTGAACTCCAATGGAAAAGGATCACGACTATCCATCTCTTCCAAGAACACCTTCAACTGATCAGCCACCACCCTCTCAATTAGCTTACCCTGGAATGGAAGTTTCACAAATCGTCTGTAGTTATTTAAGTCTTCCATTGCCAAATTGGGTTTCTTCAGAATGGGCCTTATTATGGTTTCTTTTAGACAAGGAGGTCTATATCCTTCCTGAAGTGGTGTATTAATTATGTGAGTGGCCCATTCTATCATCGTATTCTTGGCAGATTTTAATAACCAAGATGGACATGGATCTACCGGGGGGGGGGGGGGGGAGGGGTGATGGCTTTACATTGTTCAGTGGAACCTTGACTTACATGCTGCTTGACTTGCAGCATATTTGACTTACAGCAAGAAGGGGCCTGTTTGACTTGAGTCGCAGGCTTTGACATACAGCTCGGAGCCCCGGCACAAGGCACCGGAATCGGATGGCAGCCACGACCCAGCATCATGGATGCCGCCTCCAAACTGTTCCTGCCTTCTTCCTCTCCTCCGGCAGCGGGCGGCTTCAGCGAGGCCAGCTCCGAGCACCTGGAGCTGGTCCTCGGCCTCACCGCAGCCACTGCTGCTGCCGGAGGAGAAGGGCCGGGAGCTCGGGGCTGGCCTTGTTGGTTAGACAGTCGGCTCAGTCTTGTAAAAAATGTGGCTGCAGAATTCTGGTCCACAATGGAAGCATTTTAGTTGGGGAGCTGTACAGTTGCGGGACTCTAATGGAAAGCATAGAGTTGTTCAGAACTTGGAACGTCAGGTTAAAAATCAGTAAAACTTAAATGTTAGACATTGTTGCTATGAACATTAAAAAGTGTAGGCATAGAACTTGTGGACTATAATTCCACTGCCTCCTCTTCTCTTTGAAGAGACATTTCATTTACATCCCCGGAAGGAATCTCCTATTCCAGTCAAATTTGTGTTAAATTGCTGTTTTCGGTGGTTTTATTCATCATCTGGAACAGATTAATCCACTTTCCCATTACTTTCTATGGGAAAAGTTCATTTGACTTAAGTCATGTTTGACTTATGTCTAGACTTCCAGAACGGATTAATGATGTAAGCCAAGGTTCCACTGTACAATTGTCTTGATGATCTCCCTGGGCCTTCATAATGGAAAACGACCCAAGGAACCTTAACAAGAACCACGACTGGACGTCTCAATCTGCCTTACTGAACTGAAAAAAAGAATTAAGGAGAGGACTATGTGTTCCTCCAGATGTGGGATTCAAAGGACCATCATCCTGCACCACCGGCTATGGCAGGCTAAGCGTGATCAAGAGTTGCAGTCCAGCAACATCTGAAAAGGCATAGATCGCCAACTATTGTGCTAGCTGGGCAAATAGAAAGAAAGAAAGAAAGAAAGAAAGAAAGAAAGAAAGAAAGAAAGAAAGAAAGAAAGAAAGAAAGAAAGAAAGAAAGAAAGAAAGAAAGAAAGAAAGAAAGAAAGAAAGAAAGAAAGAAAGAAAGAAGCATTCTGCTAGTCAAACAGGTCCACTTTGGGAGGCTATTGCGCAATGCAGCATGAAAAGGTAGAGAGAAGTGCATAGTAAGCTCTGTCACAAATAGAAAGGTATGACCATAGCAGAACCTTTAGCTGAGACACCCACATGCCAGGATGGAAGAAAGAAAGCTTACAATAGTAAGGCCGCACCTGGAGTATTGTGTACAATTCTGGTCACCGCATCTCAAGAAAGACATCGTGGAACTGGAAAAGGTGCAAAAGAGAGCAACTAAAATGATTACTGGGCTGGGGCACCTCCCTTAGGAGGAAAGGCTAAAACATTTGGGGCTCTTTAGTCTGGAAAAAAGGCGCCTGAGGGGGGGATATGATTGAGACATACAAAATAATGCAGGGCATGAGTAAAGTGGATAGAGGGAAGCTCTTCTCCCTCTCACAAAATACCAGAACTAGGGGACATACACTCAAATTATGGGCTGGGAGAATAAGAACAGACAAAAGAAAATATTTTTTCACCCAGCGCGTTGTTAGTCTGTGGAACTCCCTGCCACAGGATGTGGTGATGGCATCTGGCCTGGATGCCTTCAAAAGGGGATTGGACAGATACCTGGCGGAAAAGTCCATCATAGGTTACAAACCATGAGGGAGATGTGTAATCTCCAGGCTTAAAACCGGGGTACTTCAAGGGCCAGATGCAGGGGAGTGCTATCAGGAGACAGATATCTAATCTCATGCGCTCCCAGACGCATCTGGTGGAGCCACTGTGAGATACAGGAAGCTGGACTAGATGGGCCGTTGGCCTGATCCAGCATGGCTCTTATGTTCTTATGTTATGTTCTGAGCTACTAATCTCAGCGGAGACAAGTCAAAGCAACAGAAATTTACCTAAAGGTTAATCAAAGCAGAAGGAAAGTTACAGTATGCTGTCCAGATGACTGGTTATTAATGATTGGGACAAATCAGTCAAAAAAGGCTTTCCATTAAGCACTGTTGATGTGCTTGGACTATAACTCCCATTATTCCTAGCCAGCGTGGCCAATGCTCTGCAACCTGTTTTCAGCAAGAGCCATGGGAGTTAGACCAGGCGACCTCTTAGGAGCCTTCCAGCTAGGCTAGTATTAGAAGTCATCCATCAACTGTGAACAGGTAACCTCCATCCTGATGACATGATGGCACCACCAAAAGGGAAATTAACATCCAGAGACCTGCAGGTGGTGTTGATGCAATAGAAACAGCAAGATCAAGGAAACCTACACCGAGACCATGAATACATTATGGCGTTTATCTAAGGAACAGATCAGAAACCAAGGCAAAAGAACAAAAAACACTGATGCACCAATGGAGGGAAGGAGGAGGGAAGGAGGAGGATTGGGCTCCGCTCCCAGTCTACTACTCAGTCCAAAATATTTCCAGTGCTTGAGGAGAGAAACCCAGGTGATCTAACAAGCTTGGAGGTGATGGGAGACTCTACTAATAAATATTCAAATGGACCATTTGCTGGCTTTAATGGAAGTGCCAGAGGGGAGGCCATGATGTCAGTCCTGATTAGAGAGCACCAACAAAGGAAGGCACTTTCTGAAGCTAAGATCTATGTTACTATGACCCCAAAACGGGGAGAATAAAAAGTATGGGATGAGTGACACAGAAAATTCACACTGCATCCTCTCAATTTCTATTGCCTATCGCTGCTAAGGGTGGGGTTTCAAGTATAATCCACATTTCAAGGCTAGCATGTTTATTACTGGTTATTATTAGTAGAACAGTGGGCTATTTTTATTAGTGATTTTTCTTTTTAAAAAACTGTTTATTCAGTTTGATTTTGCTGTGAAGTTACCATACCATCAGGGGAGGTTGTTTCTTCTCCTAGAATGATATGAAGGAGGGGAACAATTTACCGGAACATGTCATCCTTAATTATTTTCGTTTATATCAATTTGTAATTGTTAGAAGTTGGCACTAAAACCTGCTTAAAATATCATTGTCTCTCTGTATATATAAAGCAGAAGACAAAACCACATTGATAACATGGCAGCGTCAGAATGGCAGGAGGAGCATTTGTCTTGTTTTTAGATAAAATAAATGAAAAAGAGCAATGTAAGTGCTATTATACAACTATTCTGAAGACATAGAAATACATAGGCAAAAAAAAATCCAAATTAAAAGATATTATTTTAAAAACACAAGAACCAACACATGGCTGATTATTAGTAAAGTAGAAGTGAAGGTGTGTTGAGGTACAAGTGTGGGGCGATGAGCCCACCTGCCCAGCATTTCACTTGGCATGAAAAGCACGCCTCATAAAACAGATGGACGAACACTATTCTTTGTGACAAATGTCAGCCTGTCCTTTGAAGAAAAAAATAAAAAGAAGCACTAGATTTCCTGAAGCTTGAGAATGCAACCAGGCAAAATAAGTGCACTGGGGAAAACGAACTGATGGATGCTTTCTGGTTGAGCTTGCAAAATTTACTTTCTGGGGTCTGTGAAGATTCTAAGTCATCCAGGTGAGTTTATCGAGAAACTGAGTCATGGCAACTGGACTTCTTGAGAGATTGAAACATTTCACTGCTCACCCAAGCAGCTTCATCAGTCTGAGGAAAGAGTGGCAAGTCCTCCACAGAATCAGCAGTGTAACTCCACTTGAAGGACAAAGGGCACTCATTCAAAGATGAAGATGTACACATATTAGACAGAGAAGATAGGTGGTTTGAGAGAGGGGTCAGGGAAGCCATTCATGTGTTTATTGAAAAACCCTCTCTCAACAGAGGTGGAGGAGTCAGACACAATCTGTCTGCTACTTATCAAGCTGTCCTTTCATCAATCCCCAGACAAATCAGAAGCACTTCACACCTCCACTGGCAAGGCCAAAGCTAACAACCCATACTTAATGGGTGCTGGGAAAGGTTGGATAGGTGGGACTTTCACGCACCCTAGGTCACTGCCCACCTAATGAACCTACTCAGACCACTGACTACCTACAAACCTATTCAGGCCATTGTCCAACTTATGAGCCTATTCAGACCAGGGTGATGTGAAATCAAGATGAATTATAAAATGGAGGTCTCACCACTAAGGTCGCTTTTACACGACCCCTAAGATCCGCTGGCCATTTAAATTCGGACCAGCGATCTTAGGGGCTTGTCGCTGTTCCTGCGTTCCCACTTCCTCCTCCTGCTGCTGCTGCGGCGGCTGGGGCTGGGGCGCGCGCCGGGTCGCGCCCCGCCGCCTCTTCTTCTTCTTCCTCCTCCTCCTCCCCGCCGGGCCTGGTGCTCCTCTTCAGCTGCGGCCTCCAGCCCAGCAGAGCCTCGGCTGCCGCCGCCCTGTTGTAGCCGGGGTCGCCCAAGCCGCCGCTGCTGCTGCTCCTCCGCCCGCCGGCGCGGGGAGGACGACGACGCGGCTCCTCCTCCTTTCCCGGGACATCAAAGGAACGCGGTGTTCCATCCGCTCCCTCCGCATTCAAAGGAACGCCGCGTTCCTTTGATGTCCCGGGAAAGGAGGAGGAGCCGCGTCGTCGTCGTCCCCGCGCTGGCGGGCGGAGGAGCAGCGGCGGCGGCTGGGGCGACCCCGGCTACAACAGGGCGGCGGCAGCCAAGGCTCTGCTGGGCTGGAGGCCGCAGCTGAAGAGGAGCACCAGGCCCGGCGGGGAGGAGGAGGAGGAAGAAGAAGAAGAGGCGGCGGGGCGCGACCCGGCGCGTGCCCCAGCCCCAGCCGCAGCAGCAGCAGCAGCAGGAGGATCGGGGATCCCGGAGGAGGGTGACCTGCCGGATTAAATCCGGACCAGGTTGAAATTCACCCTCCTCCAGCAGGTACAAGAAAACTGCTGTTTGGTCGCGCTTTGTGGGCGGGGTCGCACTTAATTGTCTGCAAAGTCCGGAGCTGGTGGGGAAACATTTTTATCGTCCGGACCTTGCAGCCATTTGCGGCGGAGCTTAGGGGTCGTGTGAAAAGGCCCTAACTTTCATTTAGACTGATGCTGCTTGGATGAGCAGCAAAACATTTCGATCTCTCAAGAAAAGAAGTCCAGTTGGCATGACTGAATTTCCAGATTACTTTCTGTAGTTTCTGGGAGGTTTAGTCAAAAAAATGTAACATGTTCAAGCTCTCTTTTAGACCAAGGACTCCTACTATTCACGACCAAAAAGCAGTGTGCCATTATTCCATCTTTCTTCCTCCACCAGTAAGAAAAAAGATGGACGACTCCAAGGAAGAAGGCAAAGGCATGCAAACGGATGATGGTGTCACCCAGATCTCCTGAATGAAACATGGGGAGGTGGGCAGGGGGAGCAGGAAAAAAGTGCAGCCAAGAAGCACCTGGTACCCTGTGAAAGGCGAGAGGATAAAGTCTAGCTTTGTCATGATAAGTGTCTCATAGAGGAAGTACCATAGAAGCTGTCTCGACCCATTTTAGAGTCCTCTGAGGGCATACTGTGGAAGCCCCAATTCAGACAGAACATCAAGGTATCAATACTTGTGGCTTTAGGGGTTGTTTTAAAGAGAAACCACTGGACTACTTACGTAGTGTACATTTCCTGAGTGGCCTGAAGACAGAACAAGGACACAAGGTCAAGTCTGGGGACCAATGTATTTCCCAAACCCCTTATCCTGGAAAGCCCTTCTGCCAATCCTGCTGCTGCTACTTATAACCCATATTGCACCCCATGCCTAGCTGCAAAGAGAACCTCCTCCTCATCTGTCCACCCCCCCAACATCCTGGAGCGCACCTCTTTTTAAACAGAAACCTGGGCATGGGTTACGTAAACACCAGGATGGTTGTGCTGTGGTCTTTGGTCTGGTAGCCAGGCTCAAATTAAATACTAACAAAAGGTCTGATTGTCTGCTGGGGGAACTGTTGGCTTTGGCCACCCCCTCCTTGGGTTTATGATCCCCGAACATGGTTGGTGTATCCACGCTGCCCCACCTAACATATTTCCCCCAGGGGGGGGGGGGCAGGGCAGGGGGAGAGGAAGGAAAAGGTGGACCAATGGAGGTTAGGTCTCTATTACCACAGAGATGGAAAGGGCAGGGCCCATTTTCCATGGCTGAGTAGGGATGAACTGTGGATTCCATCATGGGAGGGAGTGACATTGCTGACACACAGACAGCACTATCATCCTGGACCAACCCACTCCCCGCCTACCCCAAGCCCCTGTTGATTTGCTGTGACACCCGACAACTGGTGTTGGCGTTGCGTTACCAGGGAAGTAATAGAAGGCAAAAGAGCAAGCCCTGTGCTGCTACCATAGGAGCCAGATGCAAATATGGCCATCAGCGTTGTCCTAGCACCAAGACCAACAAATAAGGAGACCTTATCCATGGCAATAGACGGCCTGTTTCGGGTAACCCTGTTTCAGAGGCCAAGGGCCCAAGAGAAACCCCAGTGCTGTTCTGGGTGGCCCCGCGTTGCTCTGGCAACAAGAAAGCCGGCCTGCTGGTATGAGCGACGAGAAACAGGAGGAGGTGGTGATGCTGCTTCTCGGGCGCAGAACGGCCCTCCCTGGTCTCTTGGGGGAGGGGAGGGAGATGTTAGTGGCCCACTCCGCTGCTCCTTCCTGTGGTTACCCAGTCTACAATGATGAAGCTGAGGCTCATCACCATGAAAATGAAGCCAATGGCCGCAAAACAGGCAGCCTATGAAAGAAGAAGAAGAAGAAATCATTTTAGTCATTGTTTCTTCCTGCCCCCATGGAGAAAGAAAGGGCTTGTGGGTTCACATAAATCATGAGGGGAAAGGATGCAATTCTCCCTTTCTCTAAGCGGCATCCCATCACGTACTACTTGCTCCCAGGTATCGCCGCAACGTACATGTAACTCAATCCCCACCATGCTGTGATTCTTTAAATCTTACAATGCTCTGGCAGGTAAGGCCAGTCTCTTGAGTATCGGTAACAACGGGCACTGATTACGGCTTGAAGGACCATAACCCACAATGGCTGGGGCACCTCCCTTATAAGGAAATACTACAGCATTTGGGGCTCTTTAGTCTGGAAAAAAGGCGCCTGAGGGGGGATATGACAGAGACATACACAATTATGCAGAGCATGAGTCAAGTGGATAGAGGGACGCTCTTCTCCCTCTCACAAAATACCAGAACTAGGGGGCATCCCCTAAAATTGAGGGTTGGGAGAGTGAGAACAGACAGAAGAAAATACTTATTTATCCAATGTATTATTAGTCTGTGGAACTCCCTGCCACAGGGTGTGATGATGGCATCTGGCTTGGGTTCCTTCAAAAGGGGATAGGAAAGGTTCCTGGAGCAAAAGTCCATCATAGGTTACAAGCCATTATGGTGATGTGTAATCTCCAGGCTTAAAAAGATGGTACTTCAAAGGCCAGATGCAGGGGAGTGCTATCAGGAGACAGATATCTAGTCTCATGCGCTCCCAGAGAAATTTGGTGGATCCACCGTGAGAATATTGTGAAAATGTTCATTTATTTCAATAAGTCAACTCAAAAGGTGAAACTAATATATGAGACTCATTATATGCAAAGCAAGATATGTCATGCCTTCCTTTGGTATAACTGTGATGATTATGGCATACAGCTCATGTAAACCCCAAATTCACAAACTCAGAAAATCAGAATATTACATGACATCAATAACATAAGGATTGGAAATAGAACAATATCAGACCTCTGAAAAGTATAAGCATGCATATGTACTCAGTACTTTTTGCCCCTTTTGCATCAATTGCTGCCTCAATGCAGCATGGCATGGATGCTATCAGCCTGTGGCACTGCTGAGGCGTTATGGAAGACCAGGGTGCTTCAATAGCGGCCTTCAGATCCGCTTCATTTTTCGGTCTCATGTCCCTCATCTTTCTCTTGGCAATGCCCCATAGATTCTCTATGGGGTTTAGGTCAGGCGAGTTTCCTGGCCAATCAAGCACAGTAATCCCATGGTCCTTGAGGCAGGTTTTGGTACTATTGGTAGTGTGGGCAGGTGCCAAGTCCTGATGGAAAATGAAGTCAGCATCCCCATAAAGCTCGTCTGTGGTAGAATATGAGCATAAAGTGCTCCAAAATCTCCTGGTAGACAGCTGCGTTGACCCTAGACTTAATGAAGCATGGTGGACCAACACCAGCAGATGACATGGCTCCCCAAATCAACAGACTATGGAAACTTGCACACTGGACTTCAAGCATCATGCATTGTGTGCCTCTCCATCCTTCCTCCAGACTCTGGATCCTTGGTTCCCAAATGAAATGCAAAAATTGCTCTCATCAGAAAAGAGGACTTTGGACCACTGAGCAACAGTGTTCAGGAGCGGCCTGACAAGAGGAATATGACATCAGAAGCCCATGTCCAGGATCCGTCTGTGTGTGGTGGCTCTTGATGCACTAACTCCATCCTCCATCCACTCCTTGTGAAGGACCCCAACACTTTTGAAAGGCCTTTTCCTGACAATCCTCTCCAGGCTGCGGTCATCCCTGCTGCTTGTGTGCCTTTTTCTTCTACACTTTTCCCTTCCACACAACTTTCTATTTATGTGATTTGAGAACATCCCACTTCTTTTGCAATCTATACCTTTTGGGGCTTTCCCTCCTTATGGAGGGTGTTTGGTTTTCTGCACAATTGTCAGGTCAGCAGTCTTTCCCATGATTGTGATTCCTACTCAACCAGCCCAAGGGACCATTTAATCTTGATAATCTTGTTAATAAAGGCTCAGGAACCCTTTGCAGGTGTTATGGATTCATTAGCTGATTAGAGTGGGACACTTTGAGCCTAGAATATTGAACCTTTTCACACTATTCTAATTTTTTGAGATTGTGAATTTGGGGTTTTCATAAGATGTATGCCAGAATCATCACAATTATACCAAAGTAAGGCTTGACACATCTCACTTTGCATGTAATGAATCTATCTCATATATTGGTTTCACCCTTTGAATTGACTTACTGAAACATGATATTCTAATGTTTTGAATTTCACCTGTAGAATCATAGAGTTGAAAGAGACCTCAAGGGCCATCCAGTCCAACCCCCTGCCATGCAGGAACCCCCATCAAAGTACCCCCAACAGATGGCCATCCAGCCTTCTGTTTTTATGACCCTTTTCTTCAGTCCTATCAAGGGTACTGGCAGTCAGTCCTAGCCACTTTTATGTCAATGCCGGCAACCTCCAGAAGCCAGACATAACCCTCTGGTCCTAAGTGGCACTGCTCCATGCCCTCTGAAGAAGAAGAAAAAAAGAAATATTCTTAAAAGACTCTCAAGTGAACCACTAGGAGGTGCTGGGGGAAATTTCACCACATTTGAGTCCTTCAGAGAACATTCATTTGGGGCTGAAGGGGATCTTGATTCAAAAACTGGAGACAACCAGAAGTTCCCTCAGGTTTGAAACAAAAATCCCTTCAGGCATGAAACAAGCCAGCTTCCACCCTTGGGGAACATGAAAAATTGTTCCCCACACTCCTCAGAGGATTACCGGGGGGGGGGGGTTAACAGTCAAAAATAAAAATAAAAATGGAGGAACAGGAAATGGTTTGGCCTTGCTAATAGCACACTGGGGGTCCTGTGTGTGTGTGTGTGTGTGTGTGTGTGTGTGTGGAATTTATGGAGCTTGTGCGCTACATTTCTTGTTCTGTGTTGTGCTAGGTCCTAAGAGTTAGAAAGATGTCAGTTCCTGGCAGATGAATGGGGAGGTGTTCTCTCTTAGGGTCCACCTCAGTCAAGAAGAGCCAAATGGAAACCTTATCACCTTAGCATGTCTTGTCCTGTTGAACTGCTCTGCGCCCATGCTGACAACATTCCCAGGAATCTAGCCAGCTCTGTTTTAGCCAGGCTTGTCCCGGCATTGCTCACTAATCAGCTCCTAACTAACTCTCTTCCCCACAAAGAAGAGCCCCCCCCCCTTTTCTCCACCAGCTGGCATCTCTTACCTGTATTTTTGATCTGGAGAGCAATGGCTCTTTCTCATTGGGGACAATACGGATGTAGAAGATGCTCGGAAGGATGAAGATGAGGCTGGGGGCTGAGGTGGCTCCTGATAAAACAAAACAGAAGAAGAAGAAGAAGAAGAAGAAGAAAAGAAGAAGAAGAAGAAGAAGAAGAAGAAGAAGAAGAAGAAGAAGAAGAAGAAGAAGAAGAAGTCAGAAGACAGGTGGGACAACTTTTTGGGGGACGTGGCTATTTTAGTGTTCAAGCCACTAAAAGCTCGTGAAGGAGGCAGGTGGGTGAGCCTCTCAACCCCAATCCTAGTCTACAAAGTCTCCGTTTCCAGCCATTGAGAAACTGCTTGCTAGAGAGCATAAAGAAAAGGGTTACATCCTGCCTTTGGTCTCCTTCATGTCTTCTCCTTCCATTTCTCTCTGTTTCCCATCCCAGTGATGCCAGCTTTGCTTTTTACTTATTCCCATTTCCAAAAGGATCCCCTATCCTACTTTCCCACCCTCTGAAGAAGGGGGCAAGGATGGTGCTAAAAGGGGAGAAGGGAGGGTTAATGCTTTGAAACTGTGTTGGGAGTGATTCTCATTTTATCTGCCTATCTGACCCCAATCTATATAACCTGCCTGGTAAACAATTCTATAAAGGCTGTTCCTTAGGTCCAAGGGAGCCAGTCACTCAAGACATGAGCTACATTAAGGCTGCCAGGTTATAAATAAGGTTCAGCTATCCACCCTCAGGGAAGAGACCTGCGGCGCTGCCTGGGCTTTGCCTGAAGGAGATCCCCATTTCTGTGCCAGGCAGGTCCAAGTCAACCTGAAAAAGATCTCCGTCTGAAGTGGAAGAATCTGGATTTCATCCAAGTGGCTTGAAGGACATCTCCCAGGATCTCATGGCCAGCAGGAAGCTTCAACCAGCCGCCACCCACAAAATAAATAAATAAATTTGAAAACGCTTACAAGTTCCAGGCAATAAAGAACTGGATAATGCCGTGACATAAAACCCGCATAAGGCACTTCCTTGGTGACTGTTGCTTGTTCGTAGTCGTGCAGGTTAACAGTGGCTATGAACATCCGTTGAAATTTTTATTCTATACAAGTTGTAATGATTAACATTTCTATTGGTCTCATCATATCTTTGGCCATTTTTTATTGTTATTCTTATGTGCTTTCAAGGCAGAAACAAATTTCTTTTTAAGGTATGTGAAATATTTAAGTAGTAGTTTTATCAGTTCCATTCTCCACTCCCCCCGACAAGTAAGGGCGTTTATACACGACCCCTAAGCTCCGCTGCAAATGGCTCCCAGCTCCGGAGCTAACAGAAAATTAAGTGCGACCACGCCCACCTAGGCGCGACCCAGCGCACTTTTCAGGTACCTGCTCTGGGAGAGTGAAAAATTTTGATGCGGAGAGTGCCGGGCTCTCCTCGCTTCTTTTTGTTGTTGTTGTTGTTTTTTTGCCTCCCACCTCTTTAAGAGGAACCAGGAAGTGACGGGGGGTCGGAGCAACTTCCACCGGCACTCCGGAGGTAAGAGTGCATTCTTTTCTCCCTTTTTTTCTCCCTCCCCTCACACAGACAGAACAAGGAAGTGCGGAGGGGGTGGGAACGCAGGGAGAGCGACAAACCCTCAAGATCTCTGGTCCAAATTTAAGGGACCAGCGGATCTTAGGGGTGGTGTAAAAAGGCCCTAAGTTTCCATGGCTGTGCAGTGAATTGAACTCCTGAGTCCTAGTCCATTACTTTATCTCTGACACCATACTGGGTATCCAGCTTTAATGGCAGCTGGCAAATAAAATTGGATCTTTTTCTCTAGCACAGATCTATTTTTAACGGCAGCATGCTCTTGGGCAGACTGGATGCGGGCAGGGTGAAGGAAGCCAACTCCACAGCCCCATTTTCTATATAGAGAAGCAAGGGGGTCACAGGGGCACTGCAGAGCTACAGTAGTAACCTCCGGGGAGTGAATGTGGCTCTTTGCAGATCCAATGGGCTCATACCCTTTCCCAGGGTTAGACTGTTCTGAAATATTCCAAACAATGCAACTACTAGTTCCACCAGTAGGTCGCTTTAGCACCCAGACACGCAGCGATGCAAGCTGAACGAACAAATGAATGAATGCGTAGTTAGCACCTTGGAAAAACAAGCTGTGGACATGAGATCACAGGGTTGTATGCTCAGAGCAAAATGTCCCTTTCGAGAGAGCTCTGAAGACACCCGCTCCCAAGCTTGGAGTCCCCAGATGTTCTTGGACTCAAACTCCCAGCAGCTTTCGCCACTAGTTGTGCTGGCCAGGAATTCTTGGAGTGGCAGTCCAGGAACATCAGGAGGCTCAAGGATAGGATGCACTGGACTCATTTTTTTTTCTTGTTCATCATGACTGTAGAAAACCCACACCAGTAACACTATGCCACATCCGCCCCACGGCTGTGGAGTTCTGCACAGACACGGAGGGCACCTTGCAGCTCTCCAGAGGTTGCTGCACTGCAACGCCCATCAGCCTCCATCTGTCAATGGGGAGGGAAAATGGGAGCTGCAATCTGGCCATCCCTGGAGACTCACAAGTTGCTCGCCTCAGTGTAAACCAGTGGTTCTTAACCTATGTGTTCCCAGATGTTCCAGGACTGCAACTCACAGAAACCCCTTCTAGAATAGCGAGTGGTGGAGGCTTCTGGGAGTTGCAGTCCAGGAGCATCTGGGGACCCACAGATTGAGAACCACTGGTGTAAACAGTGCATCTCTGAAGTGTAATAGCTACATACAATCTCCCAGAAGCAGATTGTGGTGCTCTCTACTCACTCATCTCTGCTTGAAGCTGTTTTGTTACGGTTTATCATTACAATCTGGGAAGGGGGACAACATTTGCTTATTCTTTTACTCACTGATTAATGATTGTACCTACTGCTTGCCGAGTGGTACCTTGGCGTGTACAAAAACACACTTAGCAGCAAAACACACGCCAAAGCAAATCAATCAAAACAGGGAGCGGTCTTCCATGGAAACCTTGAAAAACCAGAGGCTCAAACTTACCAATGACTCCAAAAATATCCTTAATGTTTGGCACGAAGATGACGAGGAGGTTGACGGTGACAAGGAGGCAGAAAGCAATGATGACATGGCGGACCCAGCTGAAATCCTTCTTGTGGAACAGCAACTGTTGGATGGCTCTGCGGATCTAAGGTGAACAAGAACCTAAGTGGCACGCAGGGTGGGGTGGTGGGGGGTGGGGGGTGGGAGGCGCGCTTGGGCCCACGGACGCTGCAAGGTCTCCCCACAAGCTGTTCAAACGCAGCTGCCTTTAGCAGCTCTACAGGTGGAGAGATGTGATCTTGCAAGGCAGCAAGGAGAGCAACTATCAAAATGGAGGTTAAAAACTCCGTGCTACAACATGGCCAACCCCTTTCCCAGCCATCCCATGTTGCGCTTGGAACAAGGTCCAGGAAGAACTAAATTAAGCGGCTTCAGCTTCACTGGCACCTGCTTCATTCTGTAGGGAAGAGTGGCAAACCTCATAGGATTCCGGTAAGGGTTGCCAAAATAATAGCACGTGGAAACTTGTGGCAGAACTTTAAACAGCTACAGTGGCATGTCATCCATGACACGGCGCTAGACAAGAATCTCAGGGTGTTCAACTGTGGTCCTGCCGATGTTTTTGGACTCTCCACAATCCCTCATGGTGGGCTAAGCCAGCTAGGGATTATGGCAATTACAGTGGAACCTTGACTTACGTCATTAATCCGTTCCAGAGGTCTAGACTTAAGTCAAACATGACTTAAGTCAATCGAACATTTCCCATAGAAAGTAATGGGAAAGTGGATTAATCCGTTCCAGATGATGAAAAAGACCCCCAAAAACAGCAATTTAACACAAATTTGACTGGGACAGGAGATTCCTTCCGGGGATGTAAATGAAATGTCTCTTCAAAGAGAGGAGGAGGCAGTGGAATTATAGTCCACAAGTTATACACCTCCACTTTTTAATGTTCATAGCAACAATGTCTAACATTTAAGTTTTACTGATTTTTAACCTGACGTTCCAAGTTCTGAACAACTCTATGCTTACCATTAGAGTCCCACAACTGTACAGCTCCCCAACTAAAATGCTTCCATTGTGGACCAGACTTCTGCAGCCAGATTTTTTACAAGACTGAGCCGACTGTCTAACCGGCGAGGCCAGCCCCGAGCTCCTGGCCCTTCTTCTCCTCCGGCGGCAGCAGCTCTGAGCTGGCCTCGCCGAAGCCGCCGCTGCCGGAGGAGAGGAAGAAGGCAGGAGCAGTTTGGAGGCGGCAGCCGCGATGCTGGGTTGTGGCTGCCGCCCGATTCCGGTGCCTTGCGCCGGGGCTCCGAGATGTAAGTCAACGCCTGCGACTCAAGTAAAACAGGCCCCTTCTTGCTGCAAGTCAAATATGCTGCAAGTCAAGCAGTATGTAAGTCAAGGTTCCACTGTATAGGGGAAAGCATTGAGTCATTTGTCTCTAGGTTTGAGGGTTTGTTTTTCCTTTTGTGTAGTGCATTTGCAGCCCCCCCCACTTTCTTTTTATGGTTTTTTTCCACAATTTAAAAATGATTTTTTATAAGCCGGCTGTATGTCAAAGGCCTTCGCAGTGCCACAGTTGACTATTTCTTACACAAATGGTGCTTTGTGTAGCCTGCATAATTAAAATTAGATACCACCCTGAGAGTGCTTCAGGCTCACACACTTTGCTTTGTTTTTACAAAGGGCACTTTTACACGACCTCTCAAATCTGCCTGCAACTTAAATTCGGACCAAAGATCGTGGTGGCTTGTCGTTCTTCCTGTGTTCCCACCCCTCCACACTCCATTGTTCCTGTCTGTGTGAGGGGAGGGAGAAAAAAAGGAAGAAAGAAAAAAAATGCAGGCTCACCTCCGTCTGCCGATCGAAGCAGCCCCGAGCAGCCTCGCCGTGATTCCTCTCTCTTAAAGGGGCGGCGGGAACAAAAAAACAAACAGAAGGCGAGGGAGCCCGGCATTCACAGCTTTTACAATGTGCATCGGAAGATTTTTTACCTCCTGGAGGCCAGGTACCTGAAAAGTGCGCTGAGATGCGCTTAGGTGGGCATGGTCGTACTTAATTTTTTTTTAAAAGTCCGGAGCTAATGGGAAAACATTTTTAAGCTCCGGATCTGGGAGCCTTTTGCCTCGGATTTTCGGGGTCGTGTAAAAGCGCCCAAAGACAGGACAAGTCCGTACTCCAGAGCCCTTACATTTGTAAGACATAAGGGATGCCAAGAGAGGAGAAAGGGTGGTTAGACATAAACAAAATAAGAATGTCACCTTGTTTATATTAGTTACACAAAATTAAGAGTTAGGGCGTTTATACACGACCCCTAAGCTCCACTGCAAATGGCTCCCAGCTCCGGAGCTTAAAAATGTTTCCCCACCAGCTCCGGAGCTAACAGAAAATTAAGTGTGACCCCGCCCACCTAAGCGCGACCCAGCGCACCTTTCAAGTACCTGCTCTGGGAGAGTGAAAAATTTTGATGCGGAGAGTGCCGGGCTCTCCTCGCTTCTTTTTGTTGTTGTTGTTTTTTGCCTCCCGCCCCTTTAAGAGGAACCAGGAAGTGACGGGGGGTCGGAGCAACTTCCACCGGCACTCCGGAGGTAAGAGTGCATTCTTTTCTCCCTTTTTTTCTCCCTCCCCTCACGCAGACAGAACAAGGAAGTGCGGAGGGGGTGGGAACGCAGGGAGAGCGACAAACCCTCAAGATCTCTGGTCTGAATTTAAGGGACCAGCGGATCTTAGGGGTCATGTAAAAAGGCCCTTAGTCACAGTAGGATTAAAAGTAAATGCTACACATTATGGCTGATCACATCAAGCCTTTTCTATGAACCAGCTCCTATTAACCGTGACCTAATCTCTTAATTCCACTTCAGACTCTGCCCTGTCAGACAGAACTTTAAAAGGAACAGAGGGAGATTATAAAAAAGCTCCTTTGCCTTGCGGTCCAACATACGCAGGCATGTTGATGGGAGGGAGGTAAGAAGTCATTCAACACTATGAAGAAAAGGGAAACTGAGTCTTACCGGGAACAAAACCACAGGTACCGTGAGGATCACAGCCAACAGGACAGCCAGCCGGACACAGAGAATGAGCTTGTCCCCAGGGTCGACCTTGATGTATGTATGCAACATCTCTGCTTCGACGCTCTCTGATAGAAAGCAGAATAGGTGGCATGTGACTGTTTTTGTTTTGTTGTGGAAAATGTGAGATATAAATGTAACAAACCTCCCAGGTGTCCCAGCAAGAGTGTATGGCTAGGGTGGAGAACCTTTGGCCCTCCAGATGTTTTGAATAAAAGCTCCCACAGTGCTCTGCCACCAGATGCCCTGGCTGGGAGCTTCTGGGAGTTGAAGTCTAAAGTATGTGAATGGCCAAAGGTTCCCAGATGTGGCTCAGGAAATTCTCAATTTCTTGACCATTCAGTCCTTTTTAAGGGGGGGAGATTCCTCACTATCTTTTATTAATCTGTGCTTTGCCTTTGGTATCTTTCTATTGCTCTTCTATGGGTAAGAAGAGAATAGACCACAAAACCGAAAGCAGTCTTGGCAATAGGGTTATTATGGGATATCACTGGATAAGTAAGTAAAGCTTCAAACATCTGGCAGCTGAGAAAGTGTCAAGGAAAGGGAATCATACCTCCCTTCCTATATAAGAAAGACATTCAAAATGAAGACCTCACCATGACTTCCTGGGGACAGAGGTGTAAAGTTACCAGAAATGTTGAACCCACAGATTTTTTTTTTGAAGAAAAAGAAAAAATTGGTGGTGTGGGAGGGGGGGGGAGAAACAGGGTTGTTTTATGTTTTTTTCATTTTTTAATCCCCAATTTTCCAGAAATTTTAATTCTCTAACTGGGTAGAATGTAGCTTACCGTAAAACGTGAGGTAACCAAAGACAGCCGTCAGGAGGTACATAGCAAACATGGCTAGGATGGAGACGTTCGCTACATTCTGCATCCGACGCTTTGAGGCCCTAAGAAAGTCCGAGAAGGCTCACTCATTAGGGCATAACCTGCTAGGCCCCAATTCCCTTCAGAGAGTCAATGCGACCCACTCATCTCATGAGGAAGAGTCCGAGGCGGTAGCTGGTCACCATTTCTTACATGGCAGGCAGGTGCCATCACAGAGGTAAATAGTTCAAGCAAGAAACCCCTGGCTGGTTTTTAAAAAGGGACACCATGTCTTGCCTTCTTTTCACTTAGATCACATGGGGTTTGGATGAGGTGAAATAGAATTATCTTGGAAGAGATTCATTCCCCTTCCTACCTGGGAATTACTGACATGAGAGTATGTATACCATCGCAATTTAGAGGTCACCCAGAAACCAGCTAGCTTTCCCACATTTAACTTTTGGTCGGGTCAGTTCTGCCTTCCCTCTTCCCTGACCCCAACTGCAACCAAAGATTACCAAAACAAAGCATGCCATGTAAAAGGGTGTGTGCAAAAGAGAGAGAGAGAGAGAGAGAGAGAGAGAGAGAGAGAGAGAGAGAGAGAGAGAGAGAGAGAGAGAGAGAGAGAACTGAGATTTTCATACGAAAAAGTATTTTAGCCGCTTAAATATCTTCTCCATGATAGATACCATTACTAGACTTTGGAACTTCTCAAGGAGAAAAATGGTGCAACTTATTTTTAATCTGGAATAATCTTTGTAAGACTTATGTGTTATTTTTTGATATCTTATTACAAGTAGAAATGTTTCTTCATAGGGCGTTGGATGGTGGTAAAAAAGAGGCAGGGAGGCATGAGGGTTTCTCAAAAATCAAAAAGGGGCCATGTAATGCTGTGAAATCTGGGAGAAGGTGTTTTGCTCCACAAGTGAACTTAAGAGGCTGCTCTGACTCATTAAAAACCAACTGACCGACTGACCACCTTCCTCCACATAATCCAAACCTAGGGCAACCTTTCCCTTTTTAATCATTTTCCATTACATCAAGCTTACTCACCTGCGTAGCTCAGTATAAATAGGAAGCACCTCCGGATGGCAAACAAAGGCAAATGCCAAGATGGGGATGGCATAAGCCGTCTGCAAAAGAAGCAATTCCAAGCTCACTCTCTGTTTTCAATTGCCTTATCCTCCATCTTTTATCTTGTTTTTCTGTTTTCATCTTTTTTTCCAATGTATTTAAAGAAACACTCAAAATAGGTTACAATAATGTTTTTAAAGCAATGGGTTTTGCTGAGTGGTGGCTTTCTATTAGCAAAAAGTGCTTCCATTTGTACAAGGCGAGGCATCTACTGGTTTGGGGCCAACCTTTGTTATCTATGGTAGTCCTACGTGCCATATCCTATTTTGGTAGAGAAGGTCAGCAAAAAGCAAAGTGTTCTGCTCATATACCGCCCCATACCACTTCAAGTAGTCATCTGGGTGGTTTACAGTTTAATTACAGTATGCAGGCTACACATTGCCCCCACCCACCCAGCAAGCTGGGTACTCCTTTTACTGACCTCGGAAGGATGGAAGGCCGAGTCAACCATGAGCCGGCTACCGGGAACTGAACCCCAGGCCGTGAGCACAGTTTTAGTTGCAGCATTTAACCACAATGCGCCACAAGACCCCCCCAAAGCACTTTCAAAGGGGACAGATGGAGGACTGTGGTGTGGAGAGACTGGCCAAATGAGTGCCACCTTGCACAAAGAACAGCGTTTCTCAGCAATGTCAAACCACCTGCTGAATTCAACCCAATGTTCCCTCTTAAAAAAAAAAGAAGAAGAAGTCGTCTCCGAGACTATCTGGGAAGTACATGCATGGGCATACCTCCCTTTTCCACCACCAGGAAGAGGTGTATTTTGTGGCCCATGGGACACAGTTACCCACTTCATTTATAGCATCTTCTGATACGACTTCATAACGGTGTTCCTGATGTATTATCTGCTCCCGAATGTTACAATTATTTCAATTATTTTTGAACTATTTTTTCCTATCAGTTTTGATCTGCCAGCTATGCAGGGGTGATTTTTTTTTTTTTACCATGGCTCAAGAATCTTGGAATCCTTTCATCATCAATGATTCCAGCCTCCTCCCGGTATTCCTGCATCAGATGTTGACACAGACATTCTGTCAGGAAACCTCGGGGGCTGGAGAGGTTTCTGCCACCTTCTGCAGGAGCCACTTCTGATCCAAATTATTTCAGACAACGCCTGCAACTACAGAGGTGGAGGCTCAGGTGGCCTGCCACAAATTGCCACTATCCTCTACCAAGGGCTCCCCCTGACTGGAGCTCATGGGAGCTGCAGTCCAACCCCATTTTGAGAACCACTTGCCCAGTGGCGCCAGGAATTCCTTGTAATGGTGAATGTAAAAAGGACTTTCTTTAAAAGGGATCCCTGAGAGAGTAAGAACAGACAAAAGAAAATAGTTTTTCGCCCAGCGTGTTGTTAGTCTGTGGAACTCCCTGCCACAGGATGTGGTGATGGAATCTGGCCTGGACGCCTTCAAAAGGGGATCAGACAGATTCCTGGAGGAAAGTCCATCACAGGTTACAAACCATGATGGAGATGTGTAATCTCCAGGCTTAAAACCAGGGTACTTCAAGGGCCAAAGGCAAGGGAGTGGCATCAGGAGACAGATATCTAGTCTCGTGCGCTCCCAGACGCATTTGGTGGAGCCACTGTGAGATACAGGAAGCTGGACTAGATGGGCCTTTGGCCTGATCCAGCATGGCTCTTCTTATGTTCTATATGTTCTTATGACAGTGCGCCAGAACCGTGTGTGCAACCTGGAGATCCCATGTGACTTCCAGGGCCCAAAAGGATCCTGACCAAGATGTCTGGTAAACATCTCACTGAATCATGAAATGTTGATCTGCATGTAGCAATACCAGAACCCCTCAGTTCTAGACACAGGAGAACATCTGTCCATCTGATACAGTTACCCAAGAGTCCATTTTATAAGTCTCCTCCTTGCCACCCTAAAGACACTCTCGGACCCTCAACCTCCTCTAAAGGACTCCATAGACCCAAACTCTTGCTCACCTGCGAATTGACCGTGAAAAGCTCCGTGGTGCAGGTGTCCTCCTCGGACCCCACTGTGCTACTGTTCCCCAGGGTTTCATTGAGGGCGTGTGGGCAGGCAATCTGGAACTTCTTATAGATAACCTGTGGTGGTGGGAACAAAACACAGCAGGTGAGTCACAGGATGGTGGGTGGGGGTGGGAGATCATGGGGGAGTAGAGAGGGAGAGAAGAAGCTTTAGGGGCCAGGTCTTCTTCCCCTTTCTACACCAATGGTCATACCGTGACACCCCACCTATCGCGGGCGTTAGGGACCTAACCCGACCCGTGATAACTGAAAATCCGTGATATGCGGATGCAGGTCGGTTTGGGCCTGGGGTGGCTAGCTGGGGGCTCTTTTACTTACTCCCACCCTGGTGACGCCCCGAATGGGCCTGCAAGGGCCTTTCTGGGTCTTTTGGAGGCCTCAAAAGGGCCTCCCTGCGAACCGGAAGTGATTTCTGAGGCCTCTGACAGGCCCTCCCCCTTACCCCAGGCCTTTCCCCCCCTTACCCCAGGGGCTCTTTTTGCATATACTGTGGTCACGTGATGTAGCGGGACCACAGTATATGAACCGCCAATGGGCAGGGGAACCACTGTATTTGTTTCATACTAACGGCTAGCAACTTAATTGGAAGGCAGAATTTTCCTCCTGGCTGAAGCTGGACTTCCTAGAAGTTCTTGTTCAACTCACCGAGATGAGGAAGAAACACATACAGGTGAGTGAAAGCCCACTGGTATAACCAAGGTAGCCTGTGAAGGGGAGGAGAGCAAGAGACGGGGGGAATTCAACTTAAAAGTCAGTAGTCATAATAAAAGCAACTCAGACTGATCACCCAGCTTATTGTCTTATCCCAAGTGGTCACCTAGGCAGTTCTAATTTTGAGGGACATGGAAGACGTTAACAGTGGGCCTTTATACACGACCCCTAAGCTCCGCAGGAAATGGCTGCAAGGTCCGGACCTTACAAGTGTTTTCCCACCAGCTCTGGACTTTGCAGACAATTAAGTGCGACCCCGCCCACCTAAGCACGACCCAGCTGCACTTTCTTGTACCTGCTTGAGGTGGGTGAAAATCCCCAGGTCCGGATTTAATCTGGTCAGTGCGGGGCTCTCCTGGCTTCTGCTTGTGTTTTTTTTTGCCTCCTGCCCCTTTAAGAGAAGAGGTGGGAGGAAAAAAAGCAAGCAGAAGAGAAAGGAAGAGAAACAAAGCTCCTCCAGGTGAGCTGCATTTCCCCCCCTCTTTCTCTGGTGGGGAGGAAGGAAGGGCAAGGAACCCCTAAGATCTTTGGTCTGAATTTAAGGGACCAGCGGATCTTAGGGGTCGTGTGAAAAGGCCCTTAGGCTTACTAATCTAGAAGCTTTGTGGCTGCTGGGTAACCAAAGGAGGGGGAAAAGAGGAGAGGAGTTTTTTTGAAGGCAGCTCTGCTCTAAATGTGCCTCCTGCAAATCTGGACAGCCAAAGTAGTGCAGACCCACTTTTTAAAGAAGCTGGAAACAAGGCTGAACTGTTAACTTCCTCGTGTCTCTTTGCCAGTTCCTCACCTCTTCAGTTTCTCTGAGCACACAGCTTCTGCCAACTGCTTGAATGGCAAGCAAAGCTTTCTTGTGCTTTTTATCCACAGTAATTTAGTCCCAGCAACCCCACAAGTGGCAGCTTAAAAAAAAAGGGTATCTACAGGTGAGCTGCCACTACCCTGCGGGATTTACTGCCCTCTCCTGCTATCCAATTGGGCTTGGCATCTCCTGTGTCTCTTTTGGGTCAGAGTAGGAGTTGGCCCTGTGGTGGGTAGCAGTACTCTCCAGTGCCAGGTCAAGTATTGTGGCGGTGGGTACGGAACCTGGGGTAAGCCTCAGCCACTGCCCCTTCCCCAGGGCAGGCAGAACTCTGCTAGGGACCTCATCCGAGGGCGCTTTTACACGACCCCTAAAATCCGACGCAAAGGGCTCCAAGATGCGGAGCTTAAAATTGTTTTCCCACCAGCTCCGGACTAAAAAAAAAATTAAGTACGACCACGCCCACCTAAGCACGTCCCAGTGTATTTTCCAAGTACGTGGTCTCCGAAGGTGACAAATTTCTGATGCGGATTGCAAAGCAGTGAGTGCCGGCTCTCTTCGCCTTCTTTTTTTTTTCTTTTGCCCCCGCCCCTTTAAGAGACTGGAATGCTTCCCAGAGCAGCTCCCCAGGCAGAGGGGAAGGTGAGCCTGCATTCTTTCCTCCCTTTTTTTCTCACTCCCCTCACACAGACAGGCGCAAGGGAGTGCGAAGGGGTGGGAACACAGCAAGAGGATCAAACCCCCAAGATCTCTGGTCCAAATTTAAGTTGCCAGCGGATCTTAGGGGTCGTATAAAAGCGCCCCAAGTCTCCACCATGTTGGTATTACTCATATTACTCGTGGACGAGCCCTCTCTGTGGCTGGCCCTACATTATGGAATCATCTCCCGAGCGAGTTGCGCCTTGCAGTCCCTGCCAGCCTTCAAGAAAGCGCTCAAGACCTTGCTTTTCCAGGAGGCGTTTGGTGACTGTTAATTTTTTTTTTGTCCGCCATCTGCCTCCATGTCATTCTGTTATTATGTGTTTTAAATTGACTTTATTAATATTTTATGATGTGTTGTACCTAATTTGTTGCTGTTTTGCTTTGTTGTAAACCGCCCGGAGTTCCTTTTAGGAAGACGGGCGGTATATAAGCCCTAAAATAAATAAATAATAAATAAATATACCCCATTGGTGAAGAAGGCTCGTTCTGGGTCCTCCACTGTATCCCCCTAAGAGTCTTTTCTTCCTCTGTTCCTAGATCTTTTTCTGCTGTAGCTCCAATCACTGCCTCTTCTTCCTGAATCTTTTCTGCTGCCCCCTTTCCCCAGCTTTATCCCCTCAGGCTGATGGCAGAGTCCCACTCCCTCCATTCCCTACCCCAGGGTGCTTTTAGCACTGGGCTCCTCATTTCCCCATTCAGGGGTTACTTAACTGGCCTCAATGCCTACCAGAAGACCCAGCAGCTATCAGCTCCAATCGGCCTTCCAGGGGGCATGAGGTGAGAATAGGCAGCTCACTGGGGACACAGCAGGCAACCTCCTCACAGTCTCCTGACACTAGGCTAGCGTTTAAAAGAGGGGGTGGCGGAATAAATAAATGGTACAAGAAGGGAAGAGGGAAGCAAACAGACCCAGGCATCAGATGTGGGTAGGAGAGGATTCAAAGGGTTTAAAAAACTGCAAACAAGGCTGATTTCCTCCCCTCAATCTGCTGACACCCATGTGGTACACCTGAAACAAATTAGGGTGCTTTTACATGACCTCTAAAATTCGGTGTCAACTTAAATTCGGACCAGAGATCGTGGGGGTTTGTCACTCTTCCTGTGTTCCCACCCCTCCGCACTCCATTGTTCCTGTCTGCGAGGGGAGGGAGAAAAAAAGGGAGAAAAAAATGCAGGCTCACCTCCGTCTCCCAGTCGAAGCCCGTCATGATTCCCACCTCTTAAAGGGGTGGCGGGGACAAAAAACAAACAAACAGAAGGCGAGGGAGCCCAGCTTACAATCCGCATTGGAAGATTTTTTACCTCCTGGAGGCCAGGTACTTGAAAAGTGCGCTGGGACGTGCTTAGGTGGGCATGGTCATACTTAATTTTTTTTTAAAGTCCGGAGCTGGTGGGAAAACATTTTTAAGCTCCGGATCTGGGAGCCCTTTGCCTCGGATTTTAGGGGTCGTGTAAAAGCGCCCTTAGTCAGTCACATTTTCCTGCTGCCTACTTGCACCCAGAGGAGTATTGTCCTGCAGCATCTGGACAGGACAAGGGCATGGATAGTTAACCATAATACCAGTTCAGAAGGTTTCCCTCTTTATAGAGAAAGCCAATCTGGCCCCTGCATTACAAATTTAGTCCTTATTGAACTTGTTCAGACTAATGCACGGGTAACACATTTTTAGTTGTAAGGTTTCACTTTCTCTCATAACTAATTTACCAAGACTAAAAGATCTGTATCTCTTGCTACAATTCCAGTGCCCTTTCTTAAGTTCTTTTTATTCCTACCGCAAATGTAAAATTCTAGCTGCTCAGCGGAAGCCCTGAATCTGGCTCACCATAGCTACCATTTCTAACTGGGATTCTCAACCAGCCAAAGCTAAGAATATATATAGTTCCTGATTTCCCCCAGAAGGGGGCAGAAGGCATATATACATAGGCCTCGGTCAATGGGGTGGAAAAATAAACAGGATATTTGCCTTGAACTTTCAGGTAAAAAGAGAACCAGCAGTGACGCAAAAACGCACCCAAGAGTCCATATGTTGTTTATTCAAGCCGTCCTGAAGCAAAACACCCCCAGAGCCAGTAGTACTCCTTGTCACTTACCCAAATGTTTCATCATTGCCAGAGGCAGGATGACACAGACGGTGGCAATGACGATTAAAACGTTCCCATTCATATACCACTCGCTGAAAACAAACAGTACCAGAGAGTCACAATAAGGAAGCTGCAAGGCTCTGCCTCCCTAGCTAGGGTGGAAGGAAAAGAGAAAACAAAACGAAACAAAAACAGGGCTCCTGTACTTTTTTAAAAAAATGATTTCATTAAAGAGGGCATCCCAACTGGGGGAGGTTTAGGACTGTTTTTCTAACTCAGTTTTTTGCGCAACACACACACACACACACACACACACACACACACACACACACACACACACACACACACACACACACACACACACACACACACACACACACACACACACGGGGGGGGGGAGACTTCTGTATTTGCAGAATTACTTAAAATTACTCTTTTTCTGTCATTCGTCTTCCCCCTTCTCAAAGTCCAAAGCTTATGTTAATTACAAAGGACAGCTAGCAAAATGCCTTTTGTTTGCAAGCCCTGCCTCAGGCCACCCCAGTGAGGACACAGCAGGGGAGGAAGAGGTGACACCACATGCAACAGAGGCATTGCATGGCTCCGCTGAGTTCCTGCAAGAGCCACAGAAGAGTTGAAGCAATCAAGAGACCTGAGTCAGTCTCTCTGTTCTAACCATTCTTAAGGGGAGTGTTTTAGAATCACAGATAGCTGATTCATTTACCTGGGATTAAGTACGTGCCACACATTGTGAGATGAAAACCTGCCCCCTAGTGACGCTGCACACTGCCTGGGGCAGGGTGTGAGGTTACAGCACGCAACCCACCTCTGCTCTAATAATATCCTAGCTTCTATTTTTTTATATCAATACCAGAGTGCGAGAGAACATTGGACGAGTGAAAATTCAGAACTGTTCCAAGGGCCATGTACACACCTGGGAGTTCAAATGGAAGCTGAGAATTGTGCAGGTCAATTTTTGTTATTGACTTGAATGAAATAATTGGGAAATTTAGTTTGAGAAATTCTAACAACTTCCATACTGTCCTCTTCTAAAACCAGAGGTGGAAAGAGGAACTCGTGGATTTTCTCAAGTGCCAAAATAACTGGCCTAAGCTTCGGGCACCAATCATTTTGACATGGATGAGTAAGGATTCGCCATTTGCTCCTCTATAGCTCAGGTAAAAAAAGGCCTCCGGTCAGCCCTGTTTCCTATCATATCCTTCATTAAAATCAACAGGCTGCCACTGCAGCGTGGATGCACCAATTTCATCTGAGTTTGGAAGCTAAGCAGGGTTGTGCCCCTATCCTGAGCCCTTGGATGGGTGATCACCGGAGAACACCATAGATCTCCAGCTAGGAGGAAGAAAGCAACTCTGGATAACGTTTGTCATTAGATTTGGCTACTGGAAGTGTGAGGACCCTAGCGCATGATACAGCACACCTACGCGAAACCAGGCCCTTGTGCAATCTTCCCCAGCCTGGTGTCTGTCTAGCTGGGAGCCATGAGGGTTGAAGAACAGCATGTCCAAATGACCCCTGGTTAGGGAAGGTAGGCCTAATGACTCTTTCTCTGTATCAAACATCTTCATCAAAGTGGGTAGATTTGCTATGGAGAAGGAGGCCTGGGGAAGAGAGACTCTTGAACCCATTCCACACCTGCTGCTTCCTCTCAATGACAGAAAAATCCCCTTTCATCTACCTGATTTTATCTTTATCTCGGCTCCTGATCCAGGTTTACTTGACCTCAGGCCAAAGAAATGGCCTTGGGGTAGCTTTACATGTGTGGCAGAGTAACGTTTGGAGGTCAAGCTCTAAGTGCATGTGTGTCGGAGGGGGTTATGGTTATTTTCTAAGGGAATGATAATCCATGCTGCCTCTCCTTATTTTTTCCCTTGAAAGGGTGCTTGCTGGGTCAGTCTTCCAAGTTGTTGCACCGCTGAACAACCAAGAGGAGGGGTTTGGGCCCATAATTCTTCTGGTTGCGGAAGGCATGCGAATAGGGCAGCAGGCCCCAGATGACTCCATTTATAGACGGAGGAAAGGAGCCAAAAAGACCAGCTGCTTCTCTCTGTAGAAGTGTGGCAAAAGTCTCACAGCAATCCTGGCTTGAAGGGAAGAGTGGCATTTTTCCTAACAGGGGTGAATGTGTGTACACGCATGCACGCACGCACGCACGCACACAAATCTCTCTCTCTCTCTCTCTCTCTCTCTCTCTCTCTCTCTCTCTCACTCACACACACACACACACACACACACCACACACACACACACACACACACCACCTCTAGTTTTATTTGAGGTTACAGTGGCCCTCAGGTGGCTCTACAAGGAGAAGGCCACCAAGCATTTGGGTCCTTAAAATAATAAGTGATATGGCTGGTAGTTTACTTCCAAGGTGATTCTGAGGTGAAATTATTACATGTTTTCACTGAGGTTCCTCATGGAATGACTGAGGAAGGCATAAAAGCAGGGATGGGGAACCGTGACAGGTTTGGGACCATTTATCTGCTGGCTAAAACCCTCCAGCAGCTGCACAGACCACAAGTAAGTGTCTGTTTGTCTGCTCCTTGTTTAAAAATAGTGGTGTTTTGGGGTGCATTGTGACCAAAGTTCCTTCTAAGGTGTGTTTGCACACAAAGAACGCTGCTTCCCTCCACAAAGTGCTCCTCTTCCCTCACACACCCATAGTGACCGTTTTCAGCCCCTTTAGTTCCAGTCACGACAGAAACTGCACAGCAGAGGGGGAGTCATGCATACGTGCGTGAAGGAGCACAACCCCATGCAGGACGGCAAAAATTAGAGGGAACATTGATGGTGACCTATTTTTTAAAAGTGTACTGCCACTCTAGAAGACTTCTAGGAGCAACAGTTCTCTTGCACTCTCTCTCTCTCTCTCTCTTGCCCTTTTGCCAGAGAAAGAAAGTGCTGTGGCACCAGAAAACAAAAACAACATGGGGGTGGCAGGTTCCTAAAGAACCTAAGCCCCACTTCTGCACCAGGACCACCTTTGCCAGCTGGTGCCCTCCAAATGCTTAGACCACAATCCCCATAATCCTATAGCATGGATGATACCTTTGGTATTACAGATGTTGTAGGTCAAGAAACAAATTGCAGGCAGCAAAACTTAAGTCAAAGTGAGAGATGATCTACTCTTATTTCCTTCTAGAAAAAAAATTGTAAGGGGGGGGAGACATAACCAAGCCTATTTTTTCCAAACAAAACAAGCCTCTGAATATTTGTTGTCTTGTAGTTAGTTTATACTACTTACCTAAAACAATTACTCGTGAATACAAGATTATGTCAGTGGGCAGCTGGGAATTGAACTGTGTGAACCTGGCTTACCCGTTGTTCCTTGTCAGTCCTAAGAAGGTTTGAATCACAAGTGGCAGCTCAGATTTCACAATGAACAAGTAACTGGACATGGCTGTGAAGAAAGAAAGCTGTCAGGATGGTGAATAGATTTGGTGGTGGGCTGGAAAACGACCGACAGCCACGATGAATTATGCAACTCCTGCTGTCACCATGGTGCAAAAGCAACACTGCATGCAGAACCCGGTTGTAGACCCACAAATATCAGGATTTTTAACCCCCCTGAAAAGTTCCTTATACACACCCTCCACAACTGGATCTTTAGGGACTATAAATGCAACAAAATTCTGCAGTAGAAGCAAATATATCTAAAACACCATCATCACCATTCAGATACAGTACTTAGGTTGTATCTATTATATAATACCTGTCAATGTTTTTATAATTTTGATTGACTGTGTCTTGCATTTTTTAAAATAACAGTGGTGGTGGAGTGCCTTATACTGACTTACGGTGGCTCTTTTCAGGGTTTTCTAGGTAAAGAGTACCCAGAAGGACTCTGCAACTAAGTACCTAACTCACTAAGCTACCCAGTGGGAATGCCGCCACGCATATGATGCAATATGTGAGGAGCCATGACATTCTATGCCTTTTTTTTAGAACAGAATTTGTGTTACCTTGGCAGGATTTTATTTCACCTAAGACCAACGAGCACACACTGTCCTGCTTGTTTTTTGCCCTTTGAGCTGGTATGGGAGTAACCTATGAGTAAGAGCGGGTCCTTACCACCTATGTTGTGTATTGAGATTATCACAGCAGCAACTACTTTGCCCCCATGGCCGAACGCCCTGAAACCCAGCTGTTCGTAGGCTCTAATTCCTAAATATGAGAAAAGGGGGGGAGGAGAGAGAGAGAGAGAGAGAGAGAGAGAGTTATGAGGAAATCAAATAACTTTAATGACTTATAGCTCATGGCTTGGTGCTGCCACCACTCTGATTCATGCACATGGTTAGATTACATCCCTTGATAGGCAAGGCTTCCTCCAGCAGACCACATTCTCTAACATGCCTAATTCGGAAAGCATGGCACTCGCTGGTAATAACAGTGGAAGATCAACTATGTTTTTCGGAAACAGCTTCTCTGTTCATAAAGGTAAAGGTAAAGGTAAAGGTTCCCCCTGCACATGCGTGCTAGTTGTGCCCAACTCTAGGGGTGGTGCTCATCTCCGTTTTCAAGCCAAAGAGCCAGTATTGTGCAAGTCTGTGGCTATCCAGTCAGCATAGCCAAACACATTTCTGTGCACGGAACATTGTTTACTTTCCTGCTTTTTTTACGGTGGTACCTATTTATCTACTTGCATTTTCATGCTTTCAAACTGCTAGGTTGGGAGGAGCTGGGATTAACAGCGGGAGCTCACTCCACTGTGTGGCACCCGGGATTCGAACCGCTGAGCTGCTGACTTTGCAGCCGCCAGTTTTCAGCACTCTAGCCCACTGAGCCACCATGCCCCTGTTCATAAACCAAAAAAACAAACCCCCGCCTTCCTATGTGATGCTAAGTCAACTTATTGATGAACAGAACCTGGTGCAACTAGATGACACCCATTTAAGCTAGGGACAGACAACAGTTTGGAATGCTGCTTGTATTACTGATGGTCCATTTATTTCTCTTTCTGGACATAAGTCTCAGAGGTATTTTGTGTTTGATTCAAAACCTATAAAACCTATTTATCCAGATACTGACATTGATACAGTTGCAAGGCAAACATTCCATCAAGAAAAACAGTGGCTGAAATACTGTTACCCAGTTCAAGACAAACAGCACACCATTTAGTTGGTTCCTGCTGACAATTAACAAGCCACCACTGGGATTCTTAGTGGTAGCAGCCTGTTCAAGAATCCCAGAAGAGATTCATTAATTGCCAGCTAAAAGCCACTGAGAGACAACAGGATTTGAGCTAGCATGAACCACCACCACCACCAACCCATTTCAAACCACGACCCCTAAGCTCCGCCGCAAATGGCTGCAAGCTCCGGAGATTTAAAATGTTTCCGCACCAGCTCCGGAGTTTGCAGACAATTAAGTGCGACCCCGCCCACTTTAGCACGACCCAGCGCATTTTTCTTGCACCTTCTCTCTGGAGGTGAAAAATATTTGATGCGGATAAGAGTGCCGGGCTCTCCTAGCTTGTCTGTTGTTGTTTTGCCTCCCGCCCCTTTAAGAGCCCCTTGAGAAGGAACCAGGAAGTAACGGGGCTCATGGCAACTTCGACCAGCACCAGCAGGTTAGTAAAGGCTTCTTTTGTCCTTTTTTTCCCTCCCTCCCCTCACACCGACAGGAGCAAGAAGTGCTGAGGGGTGGGGATGCAGGAACAGAAACGAACCCCCAAGATCTCTGGTCCGAATTTAAGGGACCAGCGGATCTTAGGGGTCGTGTGAAAAGGCCCTAAAGAAAATTAAACCTCTTCAGAGGCCACACCACACCACACACCCCATCTCCGGGGCCAGAATGCTTCTGCTTGGTGCCTCACAGAGCCCTTCTGTTGGTATCCTGGGAAATGGGAAAGGGTTCTCCTGAAGCTCACAACTTACCTACAACTCCAGCACACTTCAGCAGCAAATGGATGGAATAAGAAGACAGCAACGCAATGGAAATCAGAAGCACCCTGAGAAGAGAAGGAGGACAAAAACAGATGTCAGCTCTAGGATTCCTTGCAGGAATAAACAGACAGACACTGGAATGCCTCAAACCTACATTTCAAATCTTATCCCCTCCGCTGAGTTTTAGTGAGCTGCTGCTTCAGCTTTTGCTGAAGAGCCTTTCGGCAATTACAGTTGCTGAGAGTTAGCTGTGTTAGTCTATTTCTGCAGCAACACAAAAAGAAGTATCAGCCAACATTTTTTAAGAGTCAAAAATGTACTCCACTGTGAGGTTTTGGAGATTACAATTCACTTTTCCCCACACACCTTTGGAGTGGACTAGAATGCACAAAAGCTGAAACTGAAGCAGAAAAGAATTTGATAGTCCTAAAAAGTGTTCTTTTGGGGGAGGGGAATTGCTTGTTTTTGCCATTCCTATTATAATTTGATTGGCTGTGCTCCCAAATCCATACTACTGGTGCACAATCCTACCATTTATGTGTATCAACAACATAAGTACATGGATTTCCATCTCCCCACCCCACCCTCACCCCCAAAACTTTCGGGGTTATCAGTTTCTCTCGAGCAAAGTCCCAGAGGTTGTTTTTAAGGAGAATGAATGCCATATTCTGCTGATGGCTTTCAAAATCAGGCACCAGGCACCCATCACTGCACAGCTACAGACAGCTTTAGAACGCCATTATCTGCGTCGTCGTCCCCCCCTTCCACTCACACAAAGAGGATGATCCCAGTGTTTCTCATGGCGTAGGCCAGGCCCAGGATACCACTGCCCATGATGGCGTTGCTGAGATTGAAGATGGACATGCCAAAGGAAGTCTTTCCCTCAAACTGCAAAGCCAAATGTGTGAAAGACAGAAACCCAGTTAGAAAAAACAAGTCTGGAAAAAAAAACCCTGAAGATAATGCAGTTGGGGCAGGGGAGGGCTTACACAGAAAAGCAAAATAGGTAGGTAGGTATGTAGGCAGGCAGGCAGGCAGGCAGATAGGTAAGATGCCCAGAATCTACCAGCCATCATGGCCACTTGCTTGTAATCCAAAAAGTAGCCTTCCGAGACTCTGCTTGACTTTTTTGACTAGCAACAGGAAAAGGCATCTGGCCATCACAATGGGCAACCTTTTGTTTATGCTGCACCAGCGTCGATCTGCAAGGGTGTTAGGCCCAACTACAGAGAACTGCAGTGCGCAACCGGTTCCTGCCACTGCTTTCACACCACCACTAAAATCTGCAGCAAAGTTTGATCCAGATCACCCCCCCCTGGAGCGGTTACGTGGTTGATCTTGTAGTTCAGGTGCTCCCATGGTCATGTTTTGAAAATCTGCAACCATTCTGATCCCATGACTGAGAACTGCAGCAAAGACACCGTAACGGGGGCAAAAAGGCTTTGGTGCAGATTTTCCATGTTCCCACGGACTCAAGTAACAGTTTGAAATCTGTATTGTAACAGCGACAAGGATTTTACCACCTCAAGACCAAGTACTTGTAAAATGCCCTGGGTCGCGCTTAAGTGGGCGTGGTCACACTTTATTTTTTTTAAAGTCCGCTGTTCATCGGAAAACGATTTTATGCTCTGCATCCGCGAGCACTTTGCAGCGGATTTTAGTGGTCGTGTGAAAGCAGCTTTAGTTGCATTCAGCACTAGCGCAACGACCATGGGTGCAACCTCGAGCTGTTTGCCTGTAACAGTGTCACAGGATCCTGGCCATTATTAGATCTTTTGTCGTTTGGAGGAACAAGAAGGCCTTCTTGTTTTAGCAGATGGAAGGAATCTGGAGGGACTCTTGATAGTGGGCACAGAGCTACAGGGGTAGCAATAACTATCGAGAATCACCAATCACGACTAAGAAGAATATACATGCAAGCTCATGGTAGCTAATGTCAAAGAGTAAACAGGCCCCATGAAAAAAGGAAAGATTTAAAAGGAAAAGGAAAAGGCGAGGAGGGCCAAGGGGACTGTGCAGAAGCTGCCTTATCTGTAGGCGAGGAGTGTATACAGCGGTCTCTGCCATCCCCAGAAAATGTGAAGGGAACCTAACCTGTATAATACATGGTCAGGAAAAGGACTGTGCATGGTTACACATTAGACATCAAAGAAAGAGAGAGCCTGGCTTTGGTTTGGAGAAGCCTGAGAGTCAAAAGAGTCTCAAGGTCTGCCCAGGGTGGAAAGAAGGGTATATCTGGGCATGGCCCTTGTCACCTACATCAGTGAACTGGTTCATTTTTTTGCTGGCAATGTGAGGTAGGAACTCCTCCTGCTCGGCCAAAACACGTTCTTCTTCTTCATAGCTGAAAGGGAAGCAGACACAGGGTCGGCGCCATGGAAGTAACTCCAAAGAGACCACCGTCTCCATCCAGCACCAGCAAGAACACCAAACAAAAACCAGACAACCCCCCCCCCCAAAAAAAACAACAACAACAACACTCACCCTCAGAAAATAACCACCCATCAAAAGAACACGCTGGTTCTACTCCAGTCTAAGTGGTCCTGTTATAAACTCTAGCATTTTCATTTTCTAAGAACATGGGGGGGGGAGGCTGAAATGGACGAAAGGGAAAAAAAAGACAAGGAAGCTAGAGCTATACGGGAGTACAGATAAACAGCGCAAGAGTTCATACAAGGCAAAGGATTCAGACGAGTGAAGAAATGCCACGGCCTGCCCTACATGGTAGGATCTCTCTGCTGCAACATGTCTAGTTTCTCTCCCCAAATTAAAAGGCTGGACAACTGCTTAATAACGACCCCCCAAGGATACACATTCTACATGGCAATAGATAACTGAGCAATGAGGAGGCATGACCCCAATCAACCGGGTGTTATTATCTGCCGCTCACAAAGTCTGCTGAAAGGCAAGGAGAGCACACAGCTACCCTCTGCAGCCAGACAAGCTGCCTTCTAGGAAACTGGCAGGTAAACAGCACAACCACCACCACCATCATCTTCTTCTTCTTCTTTGAACTGCAATTAGTAATAGCTACAGGTAACGTCCACATTTGTAAATAATAGTCCTGGGTAGATAAAAATCAATGTTTTTTTTTAAAAAAAAAATGATTTAAATCACTATAGAAAGTTTTTATTTAAATTGTTAAAAAATCCAATTTTTAAAACATTTAAATCAATTTGATTCAAATCAAATGTGCTCTGCAGTTCACTACTGTAATATGTTACTTGTAATTAGTGCCAGATAGTGTCAGTGTTTCACAGTCACAGTCAGTTGAAGGTTAAAATCCTGTCGCTATTCATGTAGTCTAAAGTTACGCCTGTAGAAGTTCCTGAGAATTATTGCCTGGGCAATCTCTGTCCCTGATTAAGTAACCAGTTGACTGCATGACTGCCTGCATAACTACTAACTGCATACAATTTATGTCTTGCTGCACACTTTGAGCAACTTAGAATTATGCAGGCACAGCTACACAACAGGAACGTTGTTCTGCAATTAGTTCTGGTGTCAAATCTTGTAATGATTATTTGTTATTTGTCATTGCTCTAACAATGCTTTGAAAATATCTCACCAGCACTTGGAATCTCTGATGCTCCAGCAAACATCTGACGTGTTAACTATACTTCCAAACTTCCCTTGTAGTGTCAATAGAGGGACAAAGTGGTCATGTTTGGCAATCACAGTCTGGGCTTATAGTTGAGGAATAAATGTCAGCTCAAAGCTGCTCCACCGACTCTACTAGGCTTCTCCCATGCTGAGGTCATGAGAAAGCAAACATTTCCCTTCACACCCAAACACAAACTAGGGTTTATATGCTGTTTCCCCGAAAATAAGACCTCCCCAAAAAATAAGCCCTAGCAGGATTTCTATGCATTTAATATAAGCCCTACCCCGATAATAAGACCTAGTGATGGACATGGCTATGCAGATACGCTGCATAAGCCACAGCATGCATTTCGGCACAGAGCGGTAAGGAAGATTGGAATACCTTTTATCTGCCACAGCTCCTTTCTCCGAGCGATTCGCACTTGCGCAGGTGCGCGGGTGGCAATCGCATCACTCCTTTCTCCTAGCCATTCGCACATGCGCGTGTGTGCATGTGGTAACCGTGATCGCAGGCACCCCATTGTGCACGCATGAACAGCTAGGGGAAAGGAGCTCACACATCACTACACCAGCCCCACCGACCAGCAACAGTCTGTGGGCCTGCTTTTCCTGAGTATCTATACCCCCAGACAAGGTGAGTGCAAAAAGAAAGAGCTATCCTGTTGAGTGCAAGAAAGGAATTGTTGAGGACTCCCAGGACAACAATCTTATGGCTTTCTGCAAAGAGAAGATGGATATCCGAATGGTCCAAAAATGACAGGCAGAATATGATAACCTCAGCCTACATGTAGACAGAGGAAATGCTAAGAAGCGCAAGTGTGGTTCAGGTTGGCAACCTTTATTTCCTGAGCTGGAAAACATAATCTGTGAATGGATTGCTGACAGGAGAGCAAAGGCTTTGGTTGTGTGCAGGGCTGACATTCAAGCATATTATACTTAATAAAAGGTAAGGCATCCCCTGAAAATAAACCCTAGTGTGTCTTCTTGAGAAAAAATAAATATAAGGCAGTGTATGATTTTCGGGGAAACACAGTAGTTGGCGTTCTGTTCCTGATTTGTATGGACAGTGATCTCTGAACATAAAAAACTTTGGCATTCTCACTAATTTCTATTTAGTGTTGTTGCTCCAGCTGGCGGGAAAAACCATGTGAGGTAAGAAGGCAGCAGGTATTCTAAGCCAATGTTCTCAGCAATACCAGTTTGGCCACAGCCACTAGCTGACATTTTAAGTTGCTCATTTATTCCTGCAAGGAGGAATCCATTTCCACTGAACAACCCCTGTACCTCTAGCTCCCTGCCTTATATACCACAAAATTCCCAAAGGCCCCTCTATCTCCCTGTCCCAGGGGAGCTATGGGGGGGTGGGGGTGGGGAAAGGAACAGCAGAGGGAGAGAGGAAAGCCCGATCCATTCGTAGCAAAAAAGGTAGGTCTCTCCAAGCCAATGGAACCGGGACTATGCGGTCTGCATGGCAGCAAGGTAGACGAGGTGAGTATAACCAGAAAGGGCCATGCTTCTGCCCCTCCAAGATCCAACAGAAGCACACGACAGCAGCCTATCCCTTAGATCGGGGGTGCCCAAACTTTGGCCCTCCAGATGTTTTGGACCACAACTCCCAGAATTCCAAGCCTATATTGCCAATTACAAAGGACTGTGGGAGTTGTGGTCCAAAACATCTAGAGGGCCAAAGTTGTGGTCACCACTGCCTTAGATCAAGTGAAGGTCCATCATGCTGTTTAGTGATCTCTTTCCCACAGCAGCTACTTAAATGCTTCTGAAAACATTTAACATCAAGGCAGACTAAAGAGGAAACTCTCCTTCCTCTATCTGCCTACCCAAACTCTGTCCTCCGGGACCAGCCGACACCGCTGATTGGTTCCAACTGTTTCCCCAGCCTGTTCTTGTGAACACGCACTACCTTAGGCCAAACGGATGCACTACTACTAGAAGAATGTCTGTGAAGATTCTCAGTCATCCAGGTTCATTTAACTGGGAGCTGAGTCATGGCTACTGGACTTCTTTTTTGAAGCTGTTTGGACCGATGAAGCTGTTTGGATGAACAGCGAAACGTTTCTATCTCTCAAAAAAGAAGTCCAGTAGCCATGACTCAACTCCCAGTTACTACTAGAAGAGACACTGGATTAACCACTACCGATGTCCACCCCCTTCTACGCAAACAGGGCCCACTGGATTTGGGCCTGGGTGTAATTTCTTCCAATAGCTTGGTTTTAGAGCATACTGCCCCTAAACATGGAGGCTCTCCCTTCAGCTATCATAAAATGCAGGCATTTTCCATAAATTCCAACCTGTTAAAGAGAAATCTTAAACTAGGGACTATCACCATATTTTGTAGCCTGCACTCCCAATTCCAATCTAATCTTGTAAACTGCATCACCACTGCAGTGTATGGCTCATAGACCTCAGTGGCTTGGACTGATAAAGGTTATCATGGAGAAATACTCTGAACCATGTTCTTCCCATGCATCCACCACCATGCATCCTCCACATATCCTCCCACGCATGCCTTCTCACGCATCCTCTATACAGGGTGCCAGCTCTGAATTCAGTGCATGAACAGCCGCTATCCAAGTATGATTTACATCATGCTCTTTCAGACCCCAATCAGTGATCAGGAGTTTTGCATCCTTGTGTTAAATGTGCCCCAATGGTCACACATAATTTCTGACGCAGAAAGAGAGAAGGGAGGCAAGGAAGGAACAGGAGAGCAAGTCCCAGCTTATGTCCTTTGTCAGGGCTTTTTTTTTTTTTTTGCCAAAGCCCGTAAAAAGCGGATCACACCTCTCACACAAAATGAAAGAAAGAGTTTTGCAGCGCTTTTAAAAAAAAAGGTGGAGAAAAAGAAAGGGGCACGAGTTCAAGGTTTGCTGGAAAAGATGATGAAGAAGGTTCCTGCAGGCAGAAGCCACCTGCAAGGCTTCAGGATGCTTCTCGTTACTGAGCTGAGCATTCTCAGCACGAGAGCTGGCTTCCCACCTGTTCAATCTACTTTTTAAAAAAAAAATTGCAAATAAGCATTTGGTTATAAAAGGCAACCTTTATAACCACGTGGAAATGAAACACATTAAAAGCCTCTGTACCTTGAGGAAAAGTTAAAATCACCAAACAGAATAAAAGGAAATCTACCACAAAGGAACAGCTGGTTGCTCCCTCCCTTTAATCCTAATAGCCATGTCTGATTTATTTCTCCCAGGATGGCATCTCTGTAGGCCTTTTCACACGACCCCTAAAATCCGCGGCAAATGGCTCCCAGATCCGGAGCTTAAAATTGTTTCCCCACCAGCTCCGGAGTTTACAAAAAATTAAGTGCGACCACGCCCACCTAAGCACGTCCCAGTACCTGCTCTCTGGGGGTGAAAAATTCCTGATGCGGATGTAACGTAGTGAGTGCCGGGCTCTCCTCGCTTCTGTTTGTTGTTGTTTTGCCCCCCGCCACTTTAAGAGATACTAAGAGACTGGAATGCTGCCGGGAGCAGAGTGAGACGGCAGAACGGAGGTGAGCCGGCATTCTTTTCTTCCTTTTTTTCTCCCTCCCCTCACGCAGACAGCAGCCAGGAGTGCGGAGGGGGTGGGAACACAGGAACAGCGACAAACTCCCAAGATCTCTGGTCCGAATTTAAGTGGCCAGCGGATCTTAGGGGTCGTGTGAAAAGGCTCTGTGCTGACTTTCCATCCTCACACTCAGAGAGAGAGAGAGAGAGAGAGAGAGAGAGAGACAGACAGACAGACAGACAGACAGACAGACAGACAGACAGACAGACAGACAGAGACACTCACCCATCCTCCAGGACAGCTGCCTTGTCACTATCAGGTAAAGTCCCATTGAGCTTCTCGGTGTCCATCTCTTCTCCCATCTTCTGTAGCTCCATCCTGGATATGTTAATAATCCTCAAACAGTGTGAGCAAGCCAGCAGGCAGCTGGGGTAAAGCACCAAGTGAGGGTGGTATCAGCAGCAGCAGCAGGAAATACACCTGGATCAGCAACACACCTGGGGACAAGAGGAGAAGAATTCAGCAAGCCACGTCCCACAACAGTTGCAGAGAGCTGGAGGGGTTGGAACAGGGTGGTTCTTGTTGGAATTCCAGATACAGTACCTAGATATTCTATTCCGAGATTACAAAATGGGTGTGGATGAGTAGTGGCGGGAGAGGGGGACGCTGCCAGGAAATACATCACCGCTGCCTTTTCATTTAGTGGGGTACCTACCTGCCAAGGAACAGTCAGTGATTCCAACTCTATGCCTGGGGGAGAGTCTGTCCCGACAGGAGGTGGGTGAGGAAGGATGTTACCCAGCTCTCCCACCCGCTCCCACCTTTAGGCATGAACTGGCAGGTTGCACTACCCAAGATTTTCACATAATCCTTATTTATTTATTTATTTAGTTACCAGATTTTTTAGCTGCCCCACTACCAAGAGGTCTTTGGTATGTCGTGGGGGAGACAAAGCTTGTACATGTCAGGTCAATTCAGTTTCTCCTTTTTGTGATCTTTTAAAAAAATCAATTAAGAAGTATTTTTTAAAGTCACTCAATGATTTGTATCCAGTTTTGTGCACATTTTCTAATGTTGTGTGTTAACACAGATAATTCTGCCAGCCATTATCTGATTTACCTACAAAGCGTTAAAACCCCATGGTTTTGTACATCATTGCTGGTACGGTGTTCATTCTGCATAGTGTTTTTCTCTTGCACACATATTCTCGTATACCGTTTTTGCCACTAAACAAATATATCACATAAGCACAGGAACAAATGCGTTTCAGTTCCCCTGTTGGTTTCAGATGTAAATTAAGTAAGTTTGCATTTTTAGAAACCAACTACATTAATGTTTGCACTGTGCACAAGATAGTATTTATGTTGTTCGCTTTCATCAACCTCCTGTATAATCTGTTCTCTAAACCAGGCCTGCCCAACAAGTAGACCGGGGGGGGGGGGCTACCAGTAGCCCGTGAAGGGTTCAAAAGTAGCCCGCCAGCCATCAATTAAAAATGTGAGGGGATAAGTTCTCCATCCCGTTGATCTACTTACAATTTTTTTAACTTATGAGCATATGCTCGGAACAGATAAAATTCATAAGTAGAGGTTTTAGTGTAGTAGCCCTCAGGCACTTTCGTTCGGAAAAAGTAGACCTCGGCCTATTAAAAGTTGGACAGCCCTGCTCTAAACAGTTAAGGAAAGCTAAAATGCTACTCTTGGAATATATTACAGTATGTATATTTTATGAATTAATTTTTGTAAATTTTCATACCATTATGTTTTTCACACTGTTATGATAATATTTTCAAACCTTCGTCTCTGAAAGTATTCTTGCTTTCAAAGATTAAGAGGATGGTTTTTGTTATTGTTTTGTATAAGGATGGGTTTTGCAGCTTTATGCAAGGCCCTGAATGACAAAGGGAAGGAGGAGGCAGAAAGAAAAGGGTGCAAATGTTGTTGCTGCTGCTGTTGCTGATTAATAATAATAATAATAATAATAATAATAATAATAATAATAATAATAATAATAATAATAATAATAATAATAATAATAATAATAATAATAATAATAATAATGTGTTGTCAAGAGAGCATATCTACACAGCCAGAGACCTAAACCACTGAGCTGCCCACTGAACTGTGATGAAGCATATGGACTATATATAAAACTGATATGGTGAAGCAAGAGCAGATCTCTTCATTGTTGTTGTTCAGTTGTTCAGTCGTGTCCGACTCTTTGTGACCCATGGACCAGAGCTCGCCAGGCCTTCCTATCTTCCACTGCCTCCTGGAGTTTGGTCAAATCCATATTGGTTGCATCGATAATCCGTCCAACCATCTCATTCTCTGCCGTCCTCTTTTCCTTTTGCCTTCAGTCTTTCCCAACATCAGGGACTTTTCCAAGGAGTCCTCTCTCCTCATGAGGTGGCCAAAGTACTGGAGCCTCAGCTTCAAAATCTCTCCTTCCAGTGAACATTTGGGGTTGACTTTTTTCAGGATGGATAGGTTTGATCTCCTTGCAGTCCAGGAGACTCTCAAGACTCTCCTCCAGCACCACAGCTCAAAAGCATCAATTCTGTGGCGAACAGCCTTCTTTATAGTCCAGCTCTCACTTCCATACATCACTACTGGAAAAACCATAGCTTTGACTATCCTGACCTTAGTTGGCAAAGTGATGTCTCTGCTCTTTAGGATGCTATCTAGGTTTGCCATTGCTTTCCTCCCAAGAAGCAGGCATCTTTTAATTTCATTGCTGCAGTCGCCATCTGCAGTGATCAAGGAGCCCAAGAAAATAAACTCTGTCATTGCCTCCATTTCTTCCCCTTCTATTTGCCAGGAGGTGATGGGACCAGTGGCCATGGTCTTAGTTTTTTTTTATGTTGAGCTTCAGCCCATTTTTTTCACTCTCCTCTTTCACCCTCATTAAGAGGTTCTTTAATTCCTCCTCACTTTCTGCTATCAGAGTAGTATCATCTGCGTATCTGAGGTTGTTGATGTTTCTTCCGGCAATCTTAATTCCGGCTTGTGATTTATCCAGACCTGCCTTTCGCATGATGTACTCTGCATATAAGTTAAATAGGCAAGGTGACAATATACAGCCTTGTCATACGCCTTTCCCAATTTTAAACCAGTCAGTTGTTCCATATCCAGGTCTGACGGTTGCTGTTTGTCCCACATATAGATTTCTTAGGAGGCAAATAAGGTGGTCAGGCACTCCCATTCCTTTAAGGACTTGCCATAGTTTGTTGTGGTCCACACAGTCAAAGGCTTTGGCATAGTCAATGAAGCAGAAGTAGTTTTTCTGGAACTCTCTCGCTTTCTCCATAATCTAGCGCATGTTGGCAATTTGATCTCTAGTTCCTCTACCCCTTCGAAATCCAGCTTGCACTTCTGGAAGTTCTCTGTCTACATACTGCTGAAGCCTCCCTTGTAGAATTTTGAGCATAACCTTGCTAGCGTGTGAAATGAGTGCAATTGTGCGATAATTGGAGCATTCTTTGGCATTGCCTTTCTTTGGGATTGGGATGTAGACTGATCTTTTCCAGTCCTCTGGCCACTGCTGGGTTTTCCAAATTTGCTGGCATATTGCGTGCAGCACCTTTGTAGCATCCTCTTTTAAGATTTTAAAGAGTTCAATTGGAATGCCGTCACCTCCACTGGCCTTGTTGTTTGCAATGCTTTCTAAGGCCCACTTGACTTCACAATCTCTTCATTACTGTACTGGAAATCTGGATTTTAAGAGCCATGTCTATACTGAGTCAGATCAAGAATGTTGTGAATCCAATGCAGGCGATTTTGCAGCTCAGGTGTATTATGAACAAAGCAAGTGTTCTGAAGCAAATAAGGATCCCCCACCCCTACCCTGGCATCAAAACCAGAAAATAGGCACAGACTGCTAAGGGTGGGCAGAAAGTGAAGCAGGGATGGAGGACAAGTACCTGTAGTACTGTATATAAATCTCCCCAGCCCACGACGAATCCTTCTTTCACCTTGCGGTTTACATATATTAAGTTAAAAAAGTTATGTGAAGTTGAGAATGACAAAGGGTGGTTATGCTCAACTGTCTTCTTTTTCTCCCAATACACCACCCATCTCTCTTTCACTTGCACTCAGGCCTATCACTTAAGGGCTAGCTTCACAGTTTGGGGCAGTTTTATGCTGTTAAAAATTGCATACCTCCTCAGAATTAGAAAGTTATTTCCCAAAAGTAGTTTGTTATGTGGCTGTCAAAATCATTTATTGCCAATACATTTTTTTAAAAAAAGTAACCTGCTGGTACATTTTCCTGGAGTGGGGTGGAAAAAACCCCAAATGATGAAAGGATGGCAGAAAGCTTGGAAAATTCTTGTCAGAATACACTTTTAATTGTGGCCTTTAATTTCAAGAGATGGCTAGAAACTATTACACCACTAATGAAGTCTACATCACACTTCCTGTGTCAATTTAGAAAAAATAACTTCATTACACTCTCATGGTTACATTCTTAGTCTTTGCAAGTAACTGCATTACTTGTAACTTATTCAAGGAGCAGCTCTAGATATTCAAGACACATGGAGCCAAGCAAAGCCTCTTGTCTTAGTAGGCACGTGGACAACTGAAAATGAAAATGTAAAACCAGTGTCATGAGGAACTGCTGGGGACACAACACAACAACAGCAGGATGTCCATCCAACAGGTTTCACACATGCTGGCGTGCTGGCGTAGGTCGCCCCTGTCATCACCACCAAACGCTTCTAGACGGTGCAAACTAAAAGAGGGGTGCAATCACATTTTGAACCCCATGGGCTGGACTGCCATCTGGGAGACCTCCAGAGGCCAACATACCAACAGTGGGATGGCCCCCCTCATGAACATGCACACCCCCCCACACACAGTGGTACCTCAATTTACAAGTTTAATCCATTTTGAATGCATGCTCATAAGTTGAACAACTCATAAGTAGAGCAGCCGTATCTAAAAAAAATCAAATAAACTGGAAAAAAAATTGTAAGTAGAGCAGACCGCATCTAAAATTTGTAAGGCAGCAGCAGTTAAAACGCCAACAGTTTCCCACTGTTAAATCAAATTGCTCATAAGTAGAGCTGCTCGTAAGTAGAGGTACTACTGCACAGTGTGTGTATATGTGTACACACACACACACACACACACACAACTTTCCTAGCCTTCTTCCCTAGCTAATTCATGTGCATCTGCCAAAGAAGAGGCCAATTCCACCCCACTCCCCCACTGTGGCATAATAAACAGGGAGATTCATACCTCCCTACTCAGGAGGATTCCACCTTTGGGAACTGAAAATACCCAGCCTTGTTTCTCACCATTCAATGATGTGATAGTAAAAGATAGTCGCTTACCACTGCCTGGGAAGAGGTGCCTGGGATTTGAGGTAAAAACAGTACAACAGTATCTGACATTGGGGCCCAGTCATTTGTCCAAGCTGTACTTCCCTTATCAAGCTGCCTGGGTTTCCAAATTATTGGGAAAAGTCCTTCTCTCCCTCCCACCACCCTCACAGATATGTTTGGTGAGGACTCACAAGAGAGGACCTCCTCTATTGCTGCTCCTGAGCTGTGAAGCTCCCTCCCATGGGTGGTCAGGCTGCTCCTTCCCTTCCATTTTGCTTATCCTTCCATAGGCATGGGGGAGGAAGGGGGGTTCTTCTCACTGACTGGCTACCTAGGACAGTGGTGACGAACCCTTGGCACTCCAGATGTTTTGGACCACAACTCCCAGAATTACAAGCCTGTATTGCCAATGACAAAGGACTGTGGGAGTTGTGGTCCAAAACATCTGGAGTGCCAAAGGTTTGCCACCACTGGCCAAGGACTTGGGCTACTGTCTGTGAAGATTCTCAGCCTTCACAGTCTTGGGCTACTGTTTTTCGGTCTCTTTTGTTTTGCTTTTCCGTTTGTCTGTTTTCCCATCTCTTCTGCCTTGGCTTCTCTTGAGAAGAAAGACAGGGCATAAATGTAGAGAGTAAGTAAGCAACCAAGCATAACTATCACATGAATATGCAAGATACTGTATATGGATATGCATTAGGGGTTCAGTAGTAACGGCCCTGCTAGGATCTCAATGAAAAGAGGATACTTAAAGGTGATAGGTTTTGAGTTTCATATCAAAGTAGACATTTTATTTTATTTGTGTGATTACACCGACACTATGTTTTCAATGTTAGTTTCCATAACTTTTACATGGATTTTTTTACTCTCTCTTTAACTGCTTGCGTTCTTGTAGATTTAATGTAATGTTGTCTTTTAATGCTGCAAGATGTCCCTCAATCCCCTGTTCTCAATACTTGAATATGTCTTAATTGTACTTGACTGTATATCATCCCTCATTACTGTAATCCACCTTGGGTCCTTTTCCAAGGAGAAAGAAGGGGTAAAAATACTATAAAACAAACAAACAAACAAACATGTTGGGATAGCAGACACCATCAATTCAACTACATGCATTATTAGATCAGTCTCCATCCCAAAAACTACCAGAGATCTAAAGAGCTAACAAAAAAGTACAGACTGTCCTCCTTACTTCCACCCTCCTCCAGCAAGTCTCTTGCATCTTTGATACGCTCTGCCAGCAGAAAACATACATGAAGCATCAGGGCACCATCTGCTAGCAAGAGGGCCTTCATAACATACCCAAATTGCCCCAAAGCCCTCTACAGTGTGCAAAAGGAACTGCTGAGAAACAAAAGTTTTCCTCCCTGCCCCCCCCCCAAAAAAATATATATATCAGGAGAATGAGCAGGGAATGGGTCATGCAAAAATGCCTGAGAGGGTCTGAATGTTCCCCATCCCAGCCATAAGTTATGATGTTGTTTAATTATCCACACTGCCAACTCAAACTCAACAGGTCAAGTGTCACTTGCTACTATATATCAAGTAATGGTTGAACTGAAGGTCTGTCATGCAGCTGCTCAGATTACAACTAGAGCAGCTCCGAGCTAAGAAATTTGATGCACACCTATCTCTTATGTGTGTGTGTGTTATTCCTGTCCTTTAATTAATTGTCTTTTTAATTATTTAAGTTGGAAGAAAGGCAGAAATACAAATGAACCAAAAATCATTAACTAATAGGAAAAACTGACCATAAAAAGTATTAGCGCAGATTTCAACTCCTTTGTGGGGTTGCCAGCTCCATTTTCTGGCATACTTCATATATTTTTAATCTATGCAACAAATAAAAAATGAGAGTAACAAGAGTCTTGAGAGGTTTTTTTTTTCAAAAAGGCCAAATGATAATCCATACCTCCACCTTTGGGCCAAACTCCATGATAAGGTTCACATGTTAATTCAATTTGGATTGTTTAATACCAAAAGTGGAAATTTAATATTTATTTAATATTAAATTAAGAGGAAATTTAATATTTTATTTTCATATTTTAATAATCCTTTTCTACTCTGGACACTGGAAAAGAGGTTCTGACTAATGATAATTACAGCTTTTGTGTTTCTACACTATCTACAAAGCACTGTATGACCTGGCTCCTAGCTACCTCAAAGATTGAATCTCACAGTATGAATCAGCTTGGGTGTAAAGGTCAAACTTTTTTATTCCGAGAGGCCTTTAGCGAGCTTTAATTTTTTTTTTTCTCCCCGCCATCGTTACTGATTTTTAATTATTGACCATTGGTGTTATTGTTTAGAATTTCCGCCTTGCTGGCGATTAGGGATGCCTTAGAATCTTTAGAATTTTTAGAATTTTTAGCCTTTGCTTGTTATTTGTGTCTTTTATATTGCCGTTGTCAGGTTTGTATTATATATTTCTATTGGTTGTTGGCGCATGATCGCCTGTTGTTAGCCGCTTAGAGTTCTTTACAGAAGATAAGCGGGATATAAATATAACAATAATAAATAAATAAATAAATAAATAAATCTGGAGGGGCCCTTCTCTCCATCCCGCCACCCTCACAGATACATTAGGTGGGAAGAATGAAAGGTCCTTTTCGGCTGCCGTGCTCAGGCTCTGGAACTCCCTCCCACTAGAGGCCAGGACTACCCCATCTCTGATGTATTATTTCCAGAAACAGGCAAAGACCTTTCTCTTCAGGCAAGCTTTCCCTGAATGATGGACTACCTATTATATGTCTTTTATATGAATCTACCGCACACAATCACAGAGACTTTGTGTTCAGAACCACTTACCTAGAGGCTTGTCCAAAGTCCGGCCCGGGGGCCAAATGCAGCTGAATGGTCGGCCCTCACACATTTTCACCTCAACAAATCTGGCCCTCCTTGTAAAAAGTTTGGACACCCCTGACTTATAACCTTGTGTGACTGCATTGATACTATGTTTTCAATGTTAGTTTCCTTCACTCATAACTTTTACATGGAATTTTTACTCTCTTATAAACTGTTCATGTTCTCTTATAGCTTTAATGTAAAGTTGTCTTTTAATGCTGTAAGGTGTCCCTCAATTCCATTCTCAATACTTGAATATGTTTTAATTGTACTGGACTATATATTGTCCCTTATTACTGTAAGCCGCCTTGGGTCCTTTTCCAAGGAGAAAGGTGAGGTAAAAATACTCTAAAATAAATAAAATAAATAATATAACCATCCTCTCTTGCTTTTAAGGTTTTCGGGAGATGATGGCCTTTTTCTTGGTTCAGTCATTTCCATGAACACATCTGGCAAATTTCCACAGTCACATTTGTGACCAGGGAAATTTCAGTGGCTGTAGAATCTAGTCCTTCCACATGGGGAAAAACCTTTATTTCTAAGCTGTTATTGCAGGGGTGGGGAAATGAATTCCAGTAAGGGATGCCACACACTTCCCTACTTTTGATATGTTTTCAACTGGCTGTTGACATGTTTCTAAGTAAATTTTTTAAAATGATTTTTATTTTTTAAAAACCATTTAAACAATCAAATGTATTGAGATTTTAATTGTGTCTTTTAGTAACATGGAAACTGCCTTGGGTCCCTTTTGGGAGAAAGGTGGGAAAGGAATGAATTAATGAAAAAATGAACTAATAATCACTTTTACTCTAGGAGCTGACTCTCTGACTCTTACAACTAGTAACTCAAGAGTTAACTCTACTGCTTTCACCTGGGAAAGAACACTGGAGGTAGGGTGGGGCTGCAGAAATTTCAGCAGAGATCTCTGGATGGTGCCTTGATCTTTCACCCCATCCTCTGCTCAAAGATATGTTCCCACAGAAGATGTAAACATCTGGATTCTATCCCTTACGTTGGCAAAAGAATGGAGCCTACCTACAAAGCACTTGGTCCCTTCAGACGGCCGGCCATTTCCATCAACCCTACCTGGCACAACCAAAGATGAGTGGATTATAGAGCAGATCATGGAGTTAAACCCCTGCACAGCTGGAAAGCAAAAGGCTTTAAAACAAACAAACAAAAAAGAATAGAAATCAGGTGACTGCTTTCACAGACTGACAACTGCCCCCATCCCTTCCTTTCTGCTCCGGGGTTCTATTCTTGCCATGTGACTTCAACCACACTTCCCAAAACACACCTGGATGGATGTCTCCTTATCTAAGGTGCATTGCCAGGAGCTGTAATCTGAGCCAAGAGAGTGACATTTGTTTTGTTGCTGCTGATGTGGTTGGCCTATGAAGCCAGACGTAGACCACAGGAAGTCTATTCCCAGGACTGTGGTAAAATAGGATGGCTGGGAAGAAACAAAAGCCAAGACTTTAAACTCCTTGCTCCCTCGGCAATCATCTGTTGCAGGCAAAACATTGTGTGGCTTCCTTTGAAAACAGAGGGCCTTTTCACACGACCCCCAAGATCCGCTGGCCACTTAAATTCGGACCAGAGATCTTAGGGGTCTGTCGCTGTTCCTGCGTTCCCACCCCCTCCGCACTCCTGGCTGCTGGCTGCATGAGGGGAGGGAGAAAAAAGGGAAGAAAAGAATGCCGCTCACCTCCGTTCTGCCGTCCCGGCACTGCATTTAGATCTCTTAAAGGGGGGGGGGGGGGGGCAAAAAAAGAACAAACAGAAGCAAGGAGAGCCCGGCAGTCACTACTGTTATATCCGCATCAGGAATTTTCACCTCCGGAGAGCAGGTACCTGAAAAGTGCGCTGGGATGCGCTTAGGTGGGCGTGGTCTCACTTAATTATCTGTAAACTCCGGAGCTAGTGGGGAAACAATTTTAAGCTCCGGAGCTTGGAGCTATTTGCGGCGGAGTTTAGAGGTCGTGTGAAAAGGCCCAGAGAATGTTTTTTTTTAAAAAAAAATGCCAGCAGCACAGGTCCATTAAACCCTATGTCCATGATTGTATCTCTCTATTAGTCGCCCTAAAATATTTTGCATTACAAAAGGGATAGCCTGCATCCATGCATTACTGTGCAGGGAAGGATGATACTCCCACTTGTCAGGATAATGCAGAGGGAACAGATGTCACTCTCTCCACTAATTTTAAAAAAAGGGACAGTAGTTTACCCCAGGACGTGACACCTGGCTCTGATGTACTAATATTCATTTCTGGAAGCTCTTTTCACTTTTCCATGTCAGGTCCTTGTTAGGACACAGAATCCTACACAGATCAATTCAAAACTCAAGCTAACAATACTTGGTGGGGTTCCTTTTGGGTCAATGGTGGGAAAGATATCTTTTGGAGAAATGTTGAAGGCTGGACCAAAGCAAACAGTGGTCTACATCAGCTGTGGTGGACAGCGCTGCCACTGTAACCTTTTGCCCCAGTTACATCTGGCAGAGTCAATGAAGCAGAAGTAGATGTTTTTCTGGAACTCTCTAGCTTTCTCCATAATCCAGCGCATGTTGGCAATTTGATCTCAAGTTCCTCTGCCCCTTCGAAATCCAGCTTGCACTTCTGGGAGTTCTCTGTCCACATACTGCTGAAGCCTCCCTTGTAGAAATTTGAGCATAACCTTGCTAGCGTGTGAAATGATTGCAATTGCACAATAGTTGGAGCATTCTTTGGCGTTGCCCTTTTTTGGGACTGGGATGTAGACCGATCTTTTCCAGTCTTCTGGCCACTTGCTGGCATATTGCGTGTAGCACCTTTACAGCATCCTCTTTTAAGATTTTAAATAGCTCAATTGGAATACCACCACCTCCACTGGCCTTGTTTGCAATGCTTTCTAAGGCCCACTTGACCTCACTTTCCAGGATGTCTAGTTCCAGGTCACCAACTACACTATCTTGGTTATCAGGGACATCCAGATCTTTCTGATATAATTCCTCTGTGTATTCTTGCCATCTCTTCTTGATACCTTCTGCTTCTGTTAGGTCCTACCATTTTTGTCCTTTATCATATCCATCTTTGCACAAAATGCCCCTTTAATATCTCCAATTTTCTTGAATAGATCTCTGGTTTTTCCTTTTCTGTTGTTTTCCTCTATTTCTTTGCACTGTTCGTTCAAGAAAGCCATCCTGTCTCTCCTCACTATTCTTTGGAAGTCTGCATTCAATTTTATGTATATTTCCCTTTCTCCCTTGCATTTTGAGTCCCTTCTCTCCTCTGCTATTTGTAGGGCCTCAATGGACAGCCACTTTGCTTTTTTGCATTTTCTTTTCTTTGGAATGGTTTTCATTGCAGCCTCCTGTACAATGTTACAAGCCTCCATCCATAGTTCTTCAGGTGTTCTGTCCACCAAATCTAGTTCCTTAAATCTATTCTTCACCTCCACTATGTATTCATAAGGGATTTGACTTACAGTAGGTTGTACCTGACTGGCCCAGTGGTCTTCCCTACTTTCTTCAGTTTAAGTTTGAATTTTGCTATAAGAAGCTGATGATCTGAGCCGCAGTCAGCACCAGGTCTTGTTTTTGCTGACTGTATAGAGCTCCTCCATCTTTGGCTGCAGAGAACATAATCAATCTGATTCCGGTATTGTCCATCTGATGTCCATGTGTAAAGTCGCCTTTTGTGCTATTGGAAAAGAGTGTCTGCAATGACCAGCTTGTTCTCTTGACAAAACTCGATTAGCCTTTGCCCTGCTTCGTTTTGCACTCCCAAGGCCAAACTTGCCAGTTATTCACTTGACACCCTACTTTAGCATTCCAATCCCCTATGATGAGAACGAAGAACATCTTTCTTTGGTGTCAGTTCTAGAAGGAGTTGTAAGTATTCATAGAATTGGTCAATCTCCGACTCTTCAGCAGCGGTAGTTGGTGCATAAACTTGGATTACTGTGATGTTGAAAGGGCTGCCTTGGAATTGTACTGAAATCATTCTATCATTTTTGAGGTTGCATCCCAGCACAGCTTTTCCCACTCTTTTGTTGACTATGAGGGCTATTCCATTTCTTCTATGGGATTCTTGCCCACAGTGGTAGATGTGATAGTCATCTGAACTGAACCCATTCCTGTCCATTTAAGTTTGCTGATGCCCAAGATGTCAATATTTATTCTTGCCATCTCACGCTTGACCACATACAGCTTACCCTGGTTCATAGATCTCACATTCCAGGTTCCTATGAAGTATACAGTGGTACCCCAACTTAAGAACAACTCAACTTAAGACCAATTCGACTTAACAGTAGAAAACTGTTGGCATTTTTAACTGCCATCTTACAAATTTTAGATATGGTCTCCTCGACTTACAAATATTTTTTTCATTTTTTTATTTTTTAACTTGTTTTTTGTTTTTTAGATAGGTACCCTGACTTAAGAGTAGTTCGACTTAAGAGCATGCATTCGGAATGGATTACATTCGTAAGTCAAGGCACCACTGTTTTTCTTTGCAACATTGGACTTTACTTTCTCTTCCAGACATGTCTGCAGCTGGGCATCCTTTCAGCTTTGGCCCAGCCGCTTCATTAGCTCTGGAGCAACTTGTACTTGTCCTCTGCTCTTCCTCAGTAGCATACTGGATGCCTTCCAACCTGAGGGGCTCATCTCCCAGCATCATATCTTTTAGCTTTTTGCTTCTGTCCATGGAATTTTCTTCGCAGGGATACTGGAGTGGCATGCCAGTTCCTACCTCAGGAAGTCTTATTACAGGCCTCATTGTCACCAGTGTAATTGGCCTTACAATGATGGAAGCACAGCACAGCCTGTTGTATTTGGTAGCCTCGCTGATCAACCAGGACACAAAAGTAACAGTGTGCCTGAATTTATAAGCCTAACAAGGCTTATAAGGCAACAAGGCAATTTCCATGTATAAGATTATATTTTTGTCTAAAATTGAGGGTCCTCTTAGATACGGACGTAAGCCATGTGGTTGCAAAACTGTAATTTTGGGTTGGAAAAGTGGAGGTTGTCATATACATGGGGGCATCCTATAGAGGGGAAAATATGGGTAAGTGTTCAGTATCAAGTGTATAGATATAGATATAGATGAGATTAGTACTTGGTTCATCTTAACACCAGGACTAATATACTAATTTAGTGCTAGATCGCCTGTGGGTGAGAAAAATAAAATAAAATAAAAATAAATTTACAAACTAAATACTGTAGCAAGAACCAAGACAACATAAAAGAAGTTCCTATGGTATGCAGTATTTCTGTGTACATTAAAAACCTGGGAACGCTACCACATTTTCTGAACATTTTACAAACCTTTTAAAATCAAGAGGCTTGGGAGTGATTATAAAAGGACCAGCAGAGGCAGGAAGAAAGGAGAGGAGGAGGGGATATGGGCTGAAATGTAAATCATACCATATCCATGAACTCCTGAATCAATCTGCAGCCTCCTGTGATCACTGACTGCAAATTCAACCACAATACAGGCTGCAAAATCAAACCAGGCATTTGGTTGGCCAGTGAAGTCAAAAACTTAAGATGTCAGAAGGCGGCAGGAAATTCCGAGTTACAGTATTTCCTTTCTTATTTCATCTGTAAAGGGCTGGAAACGGAGGAAGGGGCTCCTTGAAGTTCATGGACTAAAATATGCTATTTGGTTGGGAAAGACTTTGCCTCAGGTAGCAAAACGACTAGAGCTGGTCAACTTCAGCGCCATCACCATCAGCTCCCCCGCAGGTGCGCATAACATGTAGAAACAATTATCGCGCGGTTGTCGGAGAAGTGCATAGTGGGAAAATGTTCAAGAACTCGCCATGTTTTGCCCTGGCAGGAAATTTCCAAAATCAAGTGCAATGTTATGCAACAAAAAAGGTTTCCAGGAGCTACAAAGGGCAGCGGCAGAGGGTTATCAGCAGCAGATTGCTGGCCAAAAGCAAACCAACCAGAGATACGAAAGTGGGGGTATGGTGGGAAAGACCTTATCAACGCCCCACCTGTAGCGCTCCCTCCCCGCTAGAGATTCATCTGACATCTGTGTTTATTTTGTTTTATGACAAACATTTGCTTGGGGAGAGGTTTTCCATTTCCACGACTGCTTTAACATTATTTTAATCCAATTATAAAATATTAGCAATTATATTTTAGCCTCTGCTTTTTTACAGTAGCTCCAGTTCTATGGGGCTGCTTTCTGTTCTTCAGTGTAATTAAATTACATGACCACAGACAGAATTATTTTCAGAATATGGTTGTCTTTTTTAAACTGGATTTCCATGCTTTCATTTGATTGCACTGCATAGGATTTATGATTTCGAAGTGTTTTAATTGGTCTTTGCTCAGACAGCCTACACTACGACATAACTTAAAATTGCAGAAACTACCATATGCAAACCTACATATTACAGTATTCAGTTTTCCAAAAGCATATTATTTTGGTGCACAATTTAGAACATGGATCATGTGGTAGTTCACAGTCATCTACGGATACGCTATGAAAAATTATACAGACACAGTCACTGGCACCCACTGAGGTTCCCACAACACCACAATGAGGGTGTTATCTGAAGCAGCCATCCCAGGATGGGGGGTAATAACAATGGCATATGGGGGCAGAGGCCCAGAATTCTGCCCTTGCCCTGCTTCTGCCTTCTCTAGATGAAGGCGAAAGAAAGCTTAGGAGGAAGAGGGATGCTCAGAAAACACCACACCTGTCACGGTCAAAACCAAGGCTTTCTTCTGAAAATTTGGCACTTTCTCCCATATAAAAGGACCCCCGCCACAAACACACTCTGTGTGTATGTGTGTGTGTGTGTGTTGCGTCATTACAGTCGTGACCGACTCTTCGTGACCACATGTCCGTGGAGTTTTCTTGGCAGGAATACTGGAGTGGTTTGCCAGTTCCTACTCTAGGTGCCTACAGCACCTGGTATTCTCTGGTGGTCTCCCATCCAAGTACTGACCAGGGCCGACCCTGCTTAGCTTCCGAAATCAGACGAGATCAGATCAGACCCCAAATCTGCCACACATGCATACTTCACATTAGCAACAGTGAATCCTGGGATGGTGACATTTTGTGGCAGATTTTTTTAATTAGTTTAACAGCAAGTTTATTTAAGGCCAGCCGTGACAGACTGACTCCACATGCACATGCATAACATGTACACACAGCATCCACATACCCCAACTATTATCACAACTGGCAGCAGCTGCTTCAGATTCAAGACCAACATCTTTCCCAGTCTTACTGTCTGAAGGCCACTTCCCACATGCAGGGCCTACTTATTTCCGCTGTGACCACACTGAGTAATGCTAGCAGGAGCCAGGAAAATTTATATATACACATATAAAGGCAGCTGTAACTATTCCTGCCATGATAGCTGTGGCTAGGAAGTGCTAAAATCACTTCCAGATGTATTCGTATACAGTCCATTTCATCCTTCCGTTCCCCCTGCACTACTGTGGGCACGACATGTGCATATGAATTGATCCTTAAGCATACTCAAGATCAGGAGACAAGCATGCTCTCTGGAGCCTCAGTACCTCTGATGTTGCAGGCAGTGGGAGACATTAACACCAGCTATGAACAAAGCAAAGTGTGGTGCTTGTATACCACTTATAATGCTTTGATTACCCTCTGGAGAGTTTACAAGGTGAAACACTGCCACCCCCATCCCACCCCACTGAGCTAGGTACTGTATCCTGTTTCCCCAAAAATAAGACATCCCCCGAAAATAAGACCTACTTACAGTTTTGCCTCTTGCTGAAATATAAGGCAACCCCTGAAAATAAGGCCTCCCCATATTAAGATAACAATAAATGTGTTCCGTATTCTTCTTCATGGAAAAATAAGACATCCCCTGAAAATAAGACCTAGCACATTTTGGGGAGCAAAAATTAATATAAGACACTGTCTTATTTTCAGGGAAACAGTGTATTCAGACTACTGACCTCAGAAGGATGTAAGGCTGAATCAACTCCAGGCTGTCTACCTAAGCCCATTGGGACTGAACTCAGGCAATGAACAGAGTCTTGGCTGCAGTACTGCAGTTTAACCACTCTGCCACAGGGCTCCTTGTGTGCTCCTTCCATTGGCACACTCTTTTGTATTAACTGCAGCTACCCTCCTCCATCCCAGGAGAAGAAATGGAAAGTGTTCTTGTCTCCATATCAAAACAGGGTAGTCTCCATATGTGCTTCCAGCCTGCATATTGCAAAGAGGAAAGAACAGGAGGGGGGTGACACATGTCGATCTACCAACTGGGATTCAGGGAAAGGGGGCATACACTGATGGTTCCAAAATAATCCCTGTTTTTTGGGGGGGGTGGGGGGTGGGGGCTTCACCATGGCCTCTAGGGGGCACTGTCTCTAATCCAATGAGGCTCAGTAATGTTGCCAGGTGTGGCTCCAACACCAGGGAGGCACTCCAAGTAACACATGCAGCAGCAATTGAGAATGTTCCCAAGCTTTTGCAGCATGTCAGGGCTGTCTAACACATGCATGCTCGTTCTTTGATGATGGCAGCATCCAGCAATGTCTTTGAAGTGGCCGCCAATGATCCAACACCACAGCTGCAGCATTCATATTGTCTCGTATGCAATTATTTATATATTTATTTATTTGACAGAGCCAGTCATAAACATTCAGCTGCCCTTGCTATTGTTTCATATGCTAGCTTCACTTCTTATCCCGCCATCCTGCCAACAGTCTAAGTTGGCATTCATTGATGTCTTTTTCCTCTTCCTCACTTTCATTCACCACAGGCCTATGACATAGATCAGGCAAAGTAAAGAAAATGCTTGGACCAAGGTCAATTGCTGAAATAGTGGAAATAGGAACTCAATCCCTCTGAGTCTTAGTCCAATGTCTCAACCACGATGTCACAAATGTTGATTCACACACACATTTGTTCAGGACTGCCTACAGCACCCAGAGATACCATATGTGTAAATGTGTTCTCTCGGATGTAAAAACACAGGCAGAACGTTCTGCTTCAACTCAAATCATCTCAATAAGAGACTGTCTCAAAGGACACAAATTCACACACAATCATAGAAGCACAACACAATGTATCTTATTCTGTCAAACCTTTAGTCCGGTACCATCAACCATGAAAGTCAATTACCAGTATGGTCAAACTAGATACTCTCAGAAAAAGCTTATTCCCTGCAACAATGAATCCTTTTTACCTCTAGCCTCCCACAATGCAGTTCTTTGTAGACATATTCTTCAGCAATCCAGTTTGCAAACTAAGTCTGTGTTGTCACTTCCCATGATCAGCAACAAAACCCAAGTATGGTGTACTAAATGCAAGATACAATAGGGAGTGGAAGAAAATCAACATGCCATGACAAGCAGATGTGTTTCACCACTTACGAGATCACCAGAGTAAACAAAAGACAGATGAAATTGATTACCTAGTTCCATTTCAAGTAGCTATTCGTAATTTCAGGTACAGAATTCTCCTATACAGCGGTACCTTGTATAAAGGATTTAAATGTTCCAAATGAAATTCTGTTAAGCAAATTTTCCTTTATACAAATTTCCCATAGGAATGCATTGAAAACAGAGTAATCGCTAATTGCGACCATTTTTATGTTGTACGGATTTGCGCCATAGACGATTCCGTTAAGCAAATTTCCCCTATCTCTGGAATTATGTTGTACAAATTTTATGTTATACAAACTGTTTGTTATAAGAGGGTTCACTGTTGTACTTAGCAAAACCCTATTCAGTTCTCACTAAATTGAGTACAGTCTTCACAAGAGGAAAGTTCCAGTTCTGCCCATCTCTGTTTCTGGTTTCATCACACTCCTCCTACACATGAAATGCAAAGGGTCTGAAGCTTCTCATTATCTTTACCTGATTAAACAAGCCAATTTTCCAGGGTCTGGAATAACTGGAGAGCCCGCAGAGTTAGTGTAGTCTTTCCTCTTCGGTTCTGTCATTTTCTATTAGCAGGATAGCAACAAAATTGAAGTGTGTCTATTAAAATGACTTCCTGCACAAAAAGTATGGGCATCACTGGTCAACTACATCTGGAAAAGGGTTGCAAAGTGTTTAGCCTTTTAAATAAATGCACCTGTTTGAAGACTGAAGCATAATCAGATTGGGGGTGGTGGTGGTTGGGTGGCCACTCAACAAAAGAGTAGGAACCAGATATAGACTCCAACATTCTGATGGCATGTAGCGGTGAAGTGCATGGGGAAAAGGAGAGTGAGAAAAAAGTAGGGAGAGCAAAAGATTAGGAAGTGATTCATAAAGATTTCTCCAGTTTAATTAAATGCTCGGGCTTCTTACTGGCATGAGAAGACACAAACAATTACTGCTGGAGCAGACGGGCAAGACAGATCTCTAAAATATCCCAAGGCAAAGGGCGCTGAAAAGGTATGCCAACCAACCTTGAAGGATAACAAATCCCAATATAAGCTCTTCTGGTTCTGCAAAGGATGTTGGTTCCACCTGGCCGTCCTAAAAGGGGGATTCCTGCTCACCCCATAAATTTCACTGCCTGGGGGATGTCATATAACCCTGCTAGAATATAGATGGATTGTTCAGGGAGAGGTGTCAGCAGACGAAAGTCATGTATACAAACGTTCTACTAACTGGTTAATTCGGTTACCAGTTCTGTTCTCTTGAGCCACCAACCTCATCTAAACGTCCTAGAATGGGCAAGCAGTTAAAAGAGTTGGGAAAGCATTTGGGGGGGGGACGGAGGGAGAGGCACCTCCCTTCTCCTGTATTTCTTTTGCCTACCATGGATCAAAATGAAACATAAAATGTGTTAACCCGTCACTAGGTAGTCATTAAATGTCATAAATTATGGAAAGCTATCAGGAAGTATACATAGGATTACACAGTAATTAATCATATGTACTTCTCTTCAGTGCCTTTTAATCAATTTGTCACCCTCATAATCAAGTGGGCAACCACTTTCAGCGCATTATTTAGGTCAAGTGACTGAACACAAAACAAGGGTGGGGGAGTTACTTCAGGGTCATTGTTCAGGAATGCCATGTGGTGGTCTGGCATGTGGTGTCTAGAACAGGACATTCAAATGGGTGGGCCTCCAGATTCTGCTGGACCCCACAATACCTTACCACTGTCTGCATTGGCCAGGGCTTATGGGAACTGCCATAAATATATGTGGATGGGGGCATATATTATCTCCCTCAACTTTCTAATCTCGCACTCTCAGACACACATTTGTATTGTGTGTGTCCTAACCGACCAATCTAGACAAACTATCCTCCCTTGGCCCTAGTTCTGCAGGCCAGTATACACATATGGTGCCTGTAGCAGAATGAGTACCATAAATCTGCTGAAGTAATTGATGACCTAGTGATACCTCAACCTCTGATACAGGGCAGTTCACCCTGCCCTACCAATCTACTGAAAAGCTAAAAAGCTTCCTCAGCAGTACAACAAAGCTTTAAACTCTGGAACCATATGATAGGATTTTGCTACCATTTACTTTATGATAAGACAGCTGAAGGCTGTTACATGTGGCAGGAACCAGTTCTGATTAATTTTGCTTCCCACATGCCCAATGAAAAAGTGGACCTATCTCCTGCCATCACCCTTCCTTATTAAGGGTCAGCTTTTTAAAAATTCCCCCAGTGAGACTTCACTGTCTCTCCACTCTGAGGAAAAAGAGGTCCCCAAATAAAAAATAAGTAATCAAATTCACTTCAGCAGCACTAGCCCTCTTTAATACTCTGCTGCAGACAACTGGCCCTCCTCTCTGGAAATAACCCACCAGAAATAACCCACTTCTGTAAGTCCCTGGGGTCCCTCTGCTGGACGCAAGGTGCTCCATAAATAAAATAAAATAAAATAAATAAATAAAAGACCAACGAGCACACTGTGTGACTTTAGTTATGGGTTTGGAAAGCCTGCCAGAATTCTCTCCCTCTGTCTTTCCCACACGAACACATTCTTACCCACAAAGAGCCTTGTTCTATCAAGAAATTCGGACATTTTTATTTTATTCTATTTTATTTTAAGCGAAGAGAGGTGGGGACAAGAAAAGTGTTTTTGGTTTTTTTTTTCACCCTCAGCTAACAACCGTCCTAAAGCAAAGGCTGTGGATCTTGAGCGTCGCCCTTCCCTGGAGGTGTTTTTCTAGGGTTGGGTCCCCAAGCAGGCGGCCACCCCAAGGTCCCCCCATTTTGGTTCTTCTGTGACACCCCCACGTGGCAAAAAGGCACCCCTGCAAAAAAAAAGAAAAGCCTCCGCAGAACAAAAAGAAACACAGCAGGCCACGCCGACGGTTTGCCAAGGGTGCTCGCCCCCCCTTCTCCCCCGCTGAGGTCTGGCAAAAGGGGGGGGGATCCTGGGCTTTTACCCAGCCTGGCCAGTTAAGCCTACCGACGACCCACCTCCAGGTCCCGCCTCCCCCCACACACATCGGCACTCCGCACCCGGCCCCCTCTCCCCACAAACAAAAGGTCCCCTCCACCCACCCATCCAGGTCTCCCCGCAAGACTCGGGCGCATTATTCGGGGAGGCGGGTGGTAGATGTGGCGCGCTTTCCGCGGAGCCGCCGAAGCGGACCGTGGCGTGTAGGAGGAGGAGGAGGAGGAGGAGGCGGCTCCGGCCTCTGCCAAGAGAGGTCTGTGGCAGGCAGGCATTGGGGGCCGGTGGGCTTTGGGGGAGGAAGGCTGGGAGGCCCCCCCTCCCGCTTCGTCCCGCGAAGCCCCCTTTCCCTCCCCGCGTGCCTCTCTCGGCCCCAGCGCGTGGAGGAGAGTCTGATGCAACAGGCTAGTGGAGTTGCAAGAGGGAGCAAACGCCTCGTTTCTTTCCCGCTGCCGCCCCCCCCCTTCCCTCCTGGACTCTTTCTTCCGCGCAAACCCAAGCTCTTGCCCCTCGACGGGAGCCCCACACTCACCTCCTGGGTGGGCGGGGGAGGGTGCGGTGGGGGTTCCTGCAGAAGACCCGCCGCCGCCGCCGCCGCCGCGCTTGGGAGCTCCTACCCCCTCCCGACCCGCCAAGCTTCCCTGGGCGAAGGCGCGCGCGGCTAAAAAAGAGACGCCTGCCTTCCCAGTGCGGAGACACATGGACACACAGGCAAATCCGCACACGCACACACACACACACACACACACACGGAAACATCCACAAATACATACGCGAGCACCTCTCAGCCAATCACGCCCTGGAGAAGTTTGAGGCTTGAGCAAAGAAGATTGGGAGGAAAAGCCCCATCAAGCTCCGGTTCCCTCGTGGAAATGGGAGTCGGTGGGCCGCAGAGCCCGGCTTTCACCCCGACCCGCAGCGTCGTGCGTGCACGCCTGTGACCGATGCCGTGGCTACCGGAGCTTTTGATGAGTTGCTTATTTTTGGTCTTGGCAATTGAGCCTCGTCCACACCATCGCACTAGTGCGTTGGATCAGGGTTCGTGGGCTCCACGCTTGAACCTGGTGGGCGCATCTCATAGGCACGATTCACGAGCGTTTTTTCATCACTTGGAGAGAACAATGGTCGCCATGATTTGCACGTGTGCATGGGGCATCATGGCACAAATACTAGACAAGAAATGGCACTGCCAGTTTATGTCTCTTCAAAGGGAAGATGCTTCTGTGGATTTAGAGGAAGTACCCCTGTTAGTCTGTGCTAGCACATCTGGCAAATAAAATAAAGACCCATGAGCCCTGACATGTTGTTTGAAGGACTGGGACATTAAAAACACCACCCTTTATTTCAGATGCAGCCTCGGAACATCTAAGCTCAGGGCCTCAACTAACTATGCATTTTTCCATCTTGCCAATGACTTTACATCTCAAGAAATAACTCCTGGCAACTTCATCTTTTGCCATACAGTATTTTAACCCATTGGTACAGCTCTGAAGAAGAGGGATTTTGCCCTCAAAATATTAGCAACTTTTTAGTTATTTTTCTAGTAGCCTAAAGGTATCACCCGTTCTACTTTTGTATTTGATTTTTGTAATGGCTATACAGCTTCTCAACTTTTTTTGCTTCCATCACTTGAGTTTTCATGGACAAGTCTGAAGACATGGACTTGTCCACAAAAGCTCACACTAAAATATGGCATTTTGGTCTCCTTTAATTGTTTACAGTATTTTATTTTCCTTTTGCTTTTGTTTTACTCTTCTGTGGAGAGCTTTGCTTAAACGACCAGCCACCAAATGTGTAGCAAAATAATACAGAAATGTATTCTCGAAGGCTTTCACGGCTGGGATCTGATAGTTGTTGTGAGTTTTATGGGCTGTTTGGCCATGTTCTGAAATACAGAAATGGCTAGAGAGGCCCTTTGGCTTTTTGGATGCTTGAATAACAGAAAAGTAGTCTAGTTGTCATGACTCAACTTCCAGATAACGTCACTTGGATGACTAAGAATCTTGACATAGACATATGGCTGGAGATGTGTGCATTTGTCCGCTCACTGGTTCCTTTTAAATGCATTCTGCTGGAGGTGATGTAAACAGTTCTCCCTCTTCCCCCCACAGTGTTAGTGATATAGGCATACATACCTATCAGCCATATTGTTATCTGTATAGATCAGAGAGAAGCCCATACCCACGATCAGTAGGAAGATCCGGCCTAGCTGTTGCTGGCCAGCATGGGTGATGGATTTTCATGCAGGTAAGGCTTTTAACTTCCAAGATCTGTATCTCCCGAAGCCCTCCACAGCTTGGCACTCAAGAAAACAATCTGCCGTGTGCTCCCTCCGTTAACCTCCTTGTACCTCAGGAGCATGGGGGAAGCTCTTTTCCAAGTACAATACCTCCACTGCCACTGTGAGAGAGCCCGTCACTCGTGGCACCTAGGCAGCTGTGAAATGTATGCTTTCCAGGGAGCTGCATCTGGCACCAACCCTGCCCCATTTTTGGCAGCAACGAAAAGCCAATTTTGTTCGCCAAGGCCTTTTCATTGTCTGATTAGTTCTGCTTTGTTGTCTTTTGTTTTGTTTTACTTGACTTTAATGAGAAGCTTTTCAGAGATTTTTGTCTTTATTTGTACTACTATTCATAGGAACGGGTAATTAAGAGACTATGTCAACAAATTAAGGAAATGAAAATAAAACAGAGAGTGCAGTGAGCAGAGCAGACCAGTCACACCAATGATTAAAAAGGGGGGAAATAATAAAAATCAAGTTGTCATCCTACAGAACCCAGACCCCAGAAGACAGAAAAGAGAAAACACAAGAATGGAATTAAGGGCCAAATCTTCTCTATTGACAGTGAGCAAAATGGTATGTTAGGCACACAGTTATTCTTTCCTGGCTATTGACAGGGCAATCTCTGGCTCAACCATAGATCACATGAAGTGCTTTACCCACAGAGTGTTGTGCTTTCCTTATCAAGATAATATACAGCAAGGTTACAATCTTCAGACGTCTGATGACCACATACAACCATACCTGAGCTCAGAGGGCTGCACCTGCTAGGGAAATGACCATCTTCCCATATTATCTGTGAAGATTCTCAGTCATCCAGGTGAGTTTATCTGGAAGTTGAGTCATGGCAACTGGACTTCTTTTCTTGAGAGACTGAAATGTTTCACTACTCATCCAAGCAGCTTCGTCAGGCTGACAAACCTGCTTGGATGAGTAGTGAAACGTTTCGATCTCTCAAGAAAAGAAGTCCAGTTGCCATGACTCAGCTTCCAAATCTTCCCATATTTCTCTTGTTTTAAATGTGACATATCTACCCTCCCCACTTCTAGTAACCAAGAACAATATTTCTGGAACACACCGCAAAATTGCCCCCATGCTTACAGAACACAAAAGAGGAATTTTGGACATAAAACAATTCCCTCTCCCCAAATTTTGTATTTTGAGGGTAGGGATATTAGGAACATATTTCTGCATATGGAATGCACACTACAAAAGAACTAAATGCCAAAAGAACTGCAGCAAAATGTTGATGTGTTGATTACTACCATTCAGCATCCTAGCCATTATATAAATATATTCAGGCAGCCAGTATCTATTTCAGGGAATTTTCGTTTGGGGTCTGGCTGTGTTGCCTCCCGTTTGTGACATTCCTATATTTATTTACATACAGCTTCACCATTTTTTGTCCTTCCACAAAATATTAGTTAAAGAGGGAAACAAATATCTACACCATGTTTTTTCCACTAATTGATGGTTGAATGAGCTAGCTGCCAAAGCATGTCAGAACTAAAATAAACTTTCCAGGAGAAGCAGTTTCCAAAAAAAAATAATGGAGAGATTTTCCATGTTTTCCAAAATTCATATTATGAATTGCAAAAGACATATACTGTATATGAATAATAGCAAGACACAATTAATTTAAAAACCACAGCAAAATATTTATTCCTCCATTGGGTCTGTCACATTAGCAAACATACCAAGTTACCTGGGGTGCATCTGGATGAAGTCTTTATTGTAGACCTTCCTTGCCTTGGTCACATAATTTAATGAGCGAAAGGGTCAGCACATAGATTGTATCTTTTATTACTTTTCTCCCTTTCAGGGCTCCCAAAGTAATGCTCAGTAGATGGTTTAAAATTATTAAAAACAGATTAGCCAGACATTGTTGTCTCTCTTTGTAAGCCTCCCGTATTTTCACACTGCTTTTTCCATCCTTGTGAGTGGCACAGGAAAAGAGCTGAGGTAAAAGAGGCAGAATAGCTGCATTTTGACTGGAAATGCTAGCTAGGCTCTACTCATATAGAAGCATCCCAGATCTTGAAACTCTTGTGTCTAGCTCAGAACAGTACCCCAATGCATTATCAGTGTGACTGTTCTCATGTTTAATCTGGGATTACAGTCTGGTAGGACCTTCACTCCCTTAAATTTGGAAGATTCATCTCTTTTTGTTTTTTCACACTTTTTTTTTTAAATTCAAACTTTGTCCATCTCAAATACTATATGAAGGAATATGAGGATTTTCAGGGAGCGTTTCAACAAAAAAAGGGGAATAAAATAGCTACCCACCTGTGTTGGTGAACAGTTCCAGTTATTCCCCATTGGGACCAGGTAGCACCTACCTGCCATGTAGGTCTTAAAGTTGAGGAGTTTCTTAGGGAAAAAATGAGGGTCACAACTTTCATCCAGCATTAAAGTGGCTAAACCAGAAAGAACTTTAAAAATTAGGCACATAAAGCCCTCTGGCCTATGAAGAAACCTCTCAGTTTTGATTTCTCCCACATTTGGATTTGTTCAATATCCATTACGTTCCTTCCTGAATATAAAGAAAATTATATGACTGAAATAAAATTATATAAAATTATTGACTATCCTTTCCCACTCCCCTGCCACAATTCTTGTGGACAATTTCCACATCTACAGCTTGGTGGACACTTGGCATGGGTGGCTGTAGGACTGATGAGATTATCAGCCAGAAAACTGCAGTCCCCTCTGCAGGTTAATTGCCATGTTTTAGCAACTGCTTTATTTCATTGCTTTTTTTCTTTTTTCAATATTATTTTCAATTTATGCACCAACCCTACTTTGCTACTTTATGCAGTTACAAAGTAAGGACATTTATATGCTAACAGCGAATAAAAATATAGGTGAAATGGGGCCCAACTTTTAAGCTATCAGTGCTGTAATAAAAAGTTTAGCGCACTTATTTTTATGTATTTAAATTATTTATATGCTGTCTCTCTCTCTCTCCCCATAGGGGAACCAAAGTGGCTCACAACAGATAATACAACCAATTTTAAAAACACTGTAAAATATCATATCTAAAAAACAAACATATATTAAGATTAAAAAAGAAACTTTAAAAACAATTTAAAAACATTTAAGAGCCAGTGAGAAGAAGAAAAATGATGTTCCTGATACAACTTACTGCTTAAAAGCCATTGTTACCTGATGATGGAAGGACAAGAGAGAGGGGGCCAATTTAGCTTCTCAGGGCACTGCATTTCACAGCCTGGGAGAAGCTACTGAGAAGGCCCTCTCCTGTGTCACCACTGAACAAGTTTGGGTAGGTGATGGCACCAAAAGAAGGACCTGCCCGGAAGATCTCATACCTGGGATGGTATGAGGTCTCCTGCCTTGGGCAGGGGGTTGAACTAGAATACCTCCAAAGTCCCTTCCAACCCTATGATGACTCTCTGATTTTATAAACCAAGAAGACTCATAAGGGATTATATGGTCCTTCCAGTAGCCAATAGTTGGTTTATTTAAGTAAGGGCAAGTTGTAACTACTGTTCCTCTGAACCAATCTGGTGTTTTTGACTTAAGATGGAACCTGAATGTCGTCATTAAAAATTGGTCTATCCAATCAAAGGGTGATAGCATTTCATAAACTGTGAATTACTGTATCTCATGTTTTTTTTAATACAGCAAAAACTGTTGGGGTTTTGGTACTATGCAATATTATTTCATCAATAAGTAATGCAAGAGAATGTATATTTTTGACCTTTATGCTTTGCAATTTGAAACCATTGCTCTTTTTGGACTACAATTCCTACAATCATCTCGACAAAGGTTACATTTTATACTGGAGCTCTTTGGGGTTGCTTAAAAAAGTTCTGACTGAAATTTTAATATACTCATGTGGGTTTTGAGCTGGGATTTCAGGGAAGGAAGAGGGTGGCGGGGTAGAGAGAGAGAGAGATGGTAAGATATACTGTAGGAGTTCTGGGAAGGGTAGTTACTAAGTGATTAAAAAGCAATCAATTATTAAATGAAACAAGCAAACACATTAGTAGGCAGACAGTTCTTTTTGCATATTTCAATCAAAATATCACTGTCCAATCTCTCTCTCGTTTCAGCATTTTTTGAGTTTGGTGTGCAGAGGGAACGTGGCTCTCTTCTGTGTGCCTCAAAGAAAGTTCTGGAAGGTTGCATGAGCAGGTCATCCTCTCAGCCTGCTTCATCTTCCACCACCACCACCAGCAGTGATGTTGCCTCCCCTACGTTTGACAAACACCCTACACCAAATGTCTGCACTTCCTTGTGTGTTCACTTCACACGATTGGGAAGCGCTTGGGGGCACTTATGCATACCTGCGGATGCCTTCCTTCCAATATGGTGGGGATAGGAGAGGGGCTGGGCTTCCGTTCTACTCTCTGAACACAAAAATTGTTGGATTTGTTCCAATTTCAAACCCATAAAACAGCCAGTGCTCGCTGGGTCATGAAGGTGGCCTGAAGAAGTAAAGTTCCTGCCCCCCTGCCAGGTTGCGATGCTGAAAGGTAGCAGCAGCGTTTCAGAGGAGGGACTTCTCTGCCATCTAGTTCTTCGTTCACCTGTTCCACTTTTGTATTTGGTTTCTGAGATGGCTGCACGGCTCCTCAACTTGCTTTGCTTCAATTAGTTCTTCGTTTGTGAGTCTGCTCAGGGATGTATAATTGGGGGGGGGGGAGAGAGGAGCTGCACCTTTGCTCTTTGCAAAGGAGCATCAGGCAACAAAAGATCCTGGGTGGTAAGATGAGAAGGGTAGTAATTTCCTTTCCGAGCTAATGGGAAAGTGGGCAGGAGGCGGGTCCGTGAGACAAAAGAGACAGGGAAGCATCAGGGGAACCCCCACCCCTATTTTCCTCTCTGTTTCCCCCATTCTTCCTGGACAAGCACTCTGTGCCACATCACACCTCCTGCAGCCCTCAACAGTACCTGCCCTCTATTGCAGCAAGGTAGGGGACCCTGCCCCATTGCCTTTTTAAAAGTCAACCAGCAGGCCACATAGTTGTGTGTATATGGAAGGTGGGGGTTGAGGGTTGTTTTGGGCCTCAGGTAGCAGAGCATCTTGCGACACCTCTGGTTATGGCAGCCACCGAAGCAGGGCATGCTGCCACAGCGGACAGTATTTTTGTCAGAAGAAGGAGCAGTTCGCCTGGGTTTCTCCTTGTGCTGTTTACACTGTATGTGGAGAGTCTATATACACAACTGGTATTTCCATGGCTGTATAAGGCTCTGTTTCTCAGTTCCTGCTGCAGCCTCAGAAAAACTCTTCCCTTGAATTTCCATATTCCTCCAGGGTCCAGGTCTTTAAACAGGCTTGTGCCTGACAATAGGTATAATTATGCCTCCTTGCTAATTAGGTATAATTATAAACTGTTTGTTAAAGCAGCTTGAAATTCCAAAGGGCAAAGGATTATTAACATAACCCAGGAAGAGACAAAACATGCCAGGAGCACTTAGGGAATCTTGATGCCAGCTTTCACTACTAGATGTTACTGCCTCTGCCGGCCACAAAACATAACATCAAAGGGCTCTAATTAAATGAAGTGGCTGCTGACTGTAGCCTATCAAAAGAGCAGCTTTTACCATATTCCTGGAGGGTTAGGTGGGGCTTGGTCTGTAACTATAGTAACATCGGTGTCAATGGCTAGGGAGGGAGTCTAACCAGAGTTAAACAACAACTGGAATCAGTAGGCTGGCAGGCTTTGTCCACCCTATACTTTCCAGACTATTGGAAGCTCTTAATGGTTCGAAAGTCGATTATCAGTGCTGCAGGATGGTGACAATTATACTCTCTACAAGAGTATAATCTACAAGGAGGTCCACTTCCTATTTGCTTTCTTTTGAAATAATATATTCATGGCATAATAGTTTTGCTGCTCTAGGAATTATATGAGCATCTCCATTTTATCTTCTTTAAGTTCTTGGTTTTTTGTCTATTTTTGTCTTAGAATTTCCAATCACCAGTGTCCCCCATGATGATTTTTTTCCTACCTCTGTTATCTCTTCATAGAAACCTTCTACATCTACAACATCATTATAACATATACAGTGGTACCTTGTATAGAGGAATTAATTCGTTCCAAATGAAATTATGTTAAGCAAATTTTCCTTTATACAAATTCCCATAGGAATGCATTGAAAACGAAGTGACCCCATTTTTATGTTGTATGGATTCTCCCCATAGGCGATTGTGTTAAGCAAATTTCCCCTATCTCTGGAATTTTTTATGTTGTACAAATTTTATGTTATACAAGCTGTTTGTTATACAAGGGTCCACTGTATTTGGACATATATGTTGATAATCATAATGATGCAGAAGTTTATTTATTTATTTATTTATTTATTATTGAATTTATATCCCGCCCATCTTCCCAACGGGAACTCTGGGCGGCGAACATATTTATAGCATCTGAAATTAACTGTATACTATCTGCAAGCAGAAACACTGGTGGATGCACAGTGTTTGCATTGCACAGCATTAGCGCAGGAAGTGATTGTAGAATACCAAAAGCAAAAGACAAAATAAACACAAAATATGAAAGAAGAAAATTCACCATTAAAATTCAATGATTAGAATTGACAGAAAGTCCAAAAGGAGGTAAATGTAGCATATGAACTTGAAATGAGAAAGAAAACAATAATTTCTACAAGCCACACCGTGTTTTAAGATGCAAACATAGCTAAAGCACTCAAACGAAAGGGGAAAGAATCAAGTTTTCAAAAACACCCTGTATGATAAATGTGCTGTTGGTAGGACTGCACAGGCTGTGAGCCCCACAGGGAAAGACAACAACGGCTACAGTTCGGGAGCACATTTTGTTACCTGTAGAGCTGCCAGGAACCCTTCTCCCTGTTCTATTTGTAGGGTTGGTATATCATCCAATTCAGGGGTGTCCAAACTTTTTGTAAGGAGGACCAGATTTGGTGGCTGAGAATGTGTCAGGGGCCAGTTGCTCCCCGACCCTGTCCCCCACTGCAAGCCACACCCACTGACCCATAAGCCCCATCCACTGACCCCTTGCAACCCCACCTGCAGGAAGGGAGGGAGGGAGGTGGGGACCAAGGGAGGGAGGGAGAAAGGAAGGTGGGGACCAAGGGAGGGAGGAAAGAAGGAAGGTGGGGACCAAAGGAAGCACAGGGAGCTGTGGCCACCGTAGGGGAATGTGTGAGTGAAGAAGGGGGAGGGAAGGGCAGGCCAGCCAGCCGCGGGCCACTCAGAATGGCCTGACGGGCCGGATTCCCCCCCCCGGGGCCGGACTTTGGGCAGGCCTGATCCAATTGGATGGTTTCACCCTGATACCCAGGCCCATTTACCTAAATCCCCCTTGTGGCTGCTTCCCACAGTCAGCTGGCCCAGAAGCAATTCTGCTTTACCCTCCCATAGTCGGCCGGGTTAGCAATATGGGTCGTGTCCCTGTAATAGAGGGCCACCAGGAATAAAAGGGATCCCCAAATATGGCTAGGGAAAAAGTCCTTTCTGAAATCCTGGACAGTCACTGCTGCTGATCAGAGCTAGTAATGCTGAGTCCATGGACCAAAAGTCTGACAAAGTAAATGGCAACAGCATATGTTCCCATATCTACTGTGCTTTAACCCGGCAGCTCCTTTGCATGCATCACATTATTGAAAACTATAAACAGACACAAACAGATAGATCCAGCTCAGCAGGACACCTAGAGCTTAGATGTCATCATTACCCCTTATTCTAGATCTCATCATTACCTCTTATTCTGCTAGTGCAGAAAACAGCTGCCATATTATTAACAGGGTTTAGAAGGCACCACCATATTACCCCGAAGCTGGCAGCTCTGCACTGGCTGCCGATACACTACCGCATCAACTTCAAGGTTTTGATGCTAACATACAAGGCCCTAAAATGGTTTGGGACCTCAGTATCCGACAGAGTGGCTCCTCCCAAGAAGAACTGGCCGGACCACTCATGCTAGCCAGGCAGGACATTTGGGAGTCCCAACCCTGAGGGAGGCCCGGAAAGCTGTGACAAGGAATAGGGCCTTCTCAGTGGTTGCTCCCCATTTATGGAATCATGTACGACCAGAAATTCACCTGGCACCCTCACTTCAAACCTTTAAAAAACTACTGAAAACATGGTTTTACAGAATGGCCTTCCCTGACTTCTTAAACACCTAGCAAAACACTGTCCTTCTTTTACCGCTTATTTTTAATGTTGTTTTTTATCAATTCTTTGGCAATTTCTATTTTCATTTTAGTTTATTGTTGTTGATTTATTTGGTTATAATTTGTTACATTATGTTGTTTGTATTTTCATTATTTTGCTCTGTTGTTATTGTTGAGATTTTGTGTTGTAAACCGCCAATAGTAGCCCTAGGGCAGTGGTTCTCAACCTGGGGGTCGGGACCCCTTTGGGGGTCCAACGACCATTTCACAGGGGTCGCCATGAGCCAGTGAAGAAAAAGGCACAAATGGCTTGGGTCTGGAGGAGGAGGACGGGGAGGAAGGGGGGAAAGAGTGAGTTACAGCTTGATAGGTTGGACAGGATGTCAGTCAATGGCACCGGAGACTGCGGTTGGCTGAGGGTGCCTGTAGAGGGAAGCTCTCTATGGCACCTGTGGCAGTGGCCTGCCAAAGAGGGCTTGTGGCCTCTTCCAAGCAGGGCAAGGGTCATTAGGAAGGTTGACAACCACTGCCGTAGGGCTAGATGGACGGTATAAGAGTCAAATAAATAAAATAAATAATAAATTAATAATAAATAAGTAGACATGCAGAAGTTTAGTGTGGTTTTTATAGTAATGGGAGAAGTGGCCTTCTGCACACCAGAGCTTGCTCGCCTTTTACCGTTCAAGGCCCAGGGCCCTGTTGGCTTCAAATGGCGGGGCTATTGAACCCTGTTCAACCTGCCTCGCTAGCCGACAGCACTGGCAAAAAAGACCGTTTCACATTTGGCAGAGCCGGGCTCTCTTCCTTTTGCAGCTGCTGCCCACGGGGCAGTTCCCAAGAAGCAGAGAAGGCAGATAAACCGAATCAGCCAACCACAGGCATGTCCCTGCCCTGCGGGAGCGACACTCCCACTTCCTCCTTGGCTGTTGCTGCTGCTGCGCCTGCATGGAGAACAATTTCCCCCATTCAAACTTCCAGGCTCCCTGGCTGGCCGCAGTTGGTCCAGCCCAGAAGGTGTCTGTGCCCCCTCATTGAGCAGCTGGTGGGGCACCGCCTCGGACTCGGCACACAGCAAGATCCCGAGGAAGCAGTGTGTGCCCTAGAGAGCAACCTTATGTGATCTCTGGAGACCAGAACTTGGGAAAGTTATGTTAGGGATCCCAGCATTTCACAATAACCCCCTCCCCCACTCCCAGCCAGCATGACCAGTTGCTGGAAATCACTTATGTTAAGAATTCTTACAGATGCCTAAGTGATTTTTAACTCCAATGTGGTTTTTATACCTCATGCAAATCTGAGCTCTAGAATGTGCACCATTCAGAACAGGGAGAAATAAGCTTATCAGGCCTTTGAGCATGTGCAGAGTGTTTTTCCTTGCACATATGTACAGTTGTTTAAGAAAATGTTCACATTTAAGAGTAAAGCATCAATTAACGGTGTATACTTTTGAAGGATAGAGCTGACCATGTATATTTTTATGAAATACACCACACGCACAAAACCATTCCTGATGGTTAAGTGTTCCTTGCATAATTTGGGTGTAAGCAGTCCAAAGAGTGCTCTAGCATTATGGAGTGGTCTACAGGTTGAAACAACATATTGTAGATTACTTGCACAACATTCCTCTGCAAGCAGCTTCTAAGATGCAGAAGGATACATATGTTTGTGTCATTAGGACAGCTGGGGACAACAGGTTGGTTTTGGACTACAACTCCCATCAGCCCCCGATAACACCGCCTTTCAAGAAAGATCACAGAAGCTACAATCCAACAGCATATGCATGGCCTCAAGTTGTCTGCCCCTAATCTAGCAAGGAGTGGCCCTTGAAACCAGTTGATAATTTATTTATGGTATTTATTTCAGAGCCTGCCCTAGTAGTGCATCACCACGCAAGGCCCAGTGCTGATGCTTGTTTGTCTAGCCATCTGGCTCACATATGCCCAGCTGTTCTGCCTTCTCCATGCCACGAATACAGCTGATTTTCCCACTAGTCATCCTCACTCGTCCTCATAGCTCTGCTGGTATGAACTGCTCTGCTCCCAAAGAGGAAAAATAGCTGCCAAGCTTCCACACTTCACTGGAAACTCTCAAGGGAAAGTATTTTGACAGCTCACACAGATCCAGGCTTCCAGGCAGATTGCAAGCATCTGTGGTGCACTTCTAAAGCCAGTAGAAAAAGATGAGGAGGATTCCTCCTGTCTGCCTGGCTTAAAAAAGAATCCACTTCTCCTGATACAGGTGTACAGTGGTACCCCGACTTAGGAGCAGCTCGACTTAAGAGCAATTTGACTTGAGTGGAAAACTATTGGCATTTTAACTGCCACCTCAAATTTCAGATATGGTCTGCTCGATTTACAAATATTTTCCCCTATTTTTGTTCTTTTTAAACATTTTCCCTTTTTAAAGATAGGTGCCCCGACTTAAGAGTAGTTTGACTTAAGAGCATGTATTTGGAACAGATTAAATTCGTAAGTTGAGGTACCCCTGTACTAGGAAAGGGGGGGGAGAGACTGAATCTAGACTCTACTTCAAATAGTGGCCTTGGAGCCATATGTATGGTATAAATTAAATAAATAAATAGCATCGGCTGTGCATATACCATAAGGCATAAAAAGCAGAGGTCAGTTTCGAGAAAGGAAAGTGCTAAAAGTGAATAGATTCTGGGAAACCAAGCCTTCCTCGCATATCCCAGATGTCTGAGGGCAGACCTGCTCAAGGATAATCACATTAAAAGAACTCTTGTATTTACACGTCCAGAGGTACTTCCTCTTCATCACAATTGCCTTTTCCCCCTTCCTTCCTTCCTTCCTTCCTTCCTTCCTTCCTTCCTTCCTTTCTTTCTTTCTTTCTTTCTTTCTTTCTTTCTATTTTGGACATCTGCCATTGCAGTGAGGATCTTAGGCAGAACACAGAAGTAGCTAATAATACAGTAATCATAATTCTGTGACATCAAATGAATTCTGACTTAAAGCAACCCTTTTCGAGGTTTTCTAGTTTGATAATATTCAGAAACATATGACCCTTCCCTTCTTCTGGCTGGCTCTTGTAGGAAAACACAGTGGGGAATCAAACCAACTTCTGGCTCCTTAGTCAGAAACTAACCCATTGAGCTTTTCAGTCCGCTTTAGAGATGTATAGCAAGGAGGGTTAACCTCATTGCTTCCATGCTTTAATAGTGTCTGTATTTGCAATTACTATTATAGCTAAAGTTGATGTGCGGCCTTATTATTTAAGTGTGTTTTGTCTCCCACCATATCTGTTTATGTTCATACTCTTTTGGTGTTTTTAAAATAGTAACTAATGAATGGTATAAACTTAAACATTTTTAAAATACTGAAATGTATTTTACTCCCTCCCACTAGAGGCCAGGACTGCCTCATCTCTGTTGTTTTTCCGGAAACAGCCAAATACCTTTCTCTTCAGGCAAGCTTTCCCTGAATGAGGGACTAACTATTCTGTGTCTTTTTTATGAATCTATAGGTTCACATATAGACTTTGTGTTTATAACTACTTATAACCTTGTAGCTTTAATGTAATGTTGTCCATTAATGCTGTAAGTAAGATGTCCCTCAGTTCCTTGTTCTCAATACTTGAACATGTCTTAATTGTTCTAGACTGCATATTATCCCTCATTACTGTAAGCCACCTTGGGTCCTTTTCCAAGGAGAAAGGCAGGGTAAAAATACCGTAAAATAAATAAATAAATAAATAAATAAATACTGTATCAAAATATAAATTTAAATATATAGTTTATACTGTATTAATGTAAAAATATAGATTAAAATATAATGATAAAGTGTTATGTTTTCAGGTCCTGAAACTGCAACAGGAAATTGAACTTATGCAAAACCAAAAATATTTTAGACACCCTCCAAAAGTTCTGGCAAAGTCTGGGAAATTACTTTGCAGATGACAGCTGCCAGCATTCTGGTGATTACAATACCAAAACTAGACCATGGTGTCACATGCCCTAGTTACATCCTGGCTGGATTACTGTAACACAATCTATGTGGGTCTGCTTTTGGAAAGTGTTCAGACACTACAAAGGGTCCAAAATGCTACTGCCAGATTGGTAACTGGGGCTGGCTACAGGGAATATATAACTCCCTGGTTGCAGCTGCTCCACTGGCTGCCCATCCGTGTCTGGGAACAATTCAAACGGCCAGTTTTAACCGAAAAAGCTGTTAATGGCTTAGGTCCAATCTATATAAACAACCACATCTCCCCATAGGAGCCTGCCTGGGCATTAAGATAATCAGGGGAGGCCTTTCTCTCAGTCCCACCCACCCTCACATATGCATTTGATGGCTACTCAGGAGAGGGCCTTCTCTGTGGCTGCTGCCAGACTCTGGAGCTCCTTCCCAAAGGAAGCTAAGCTGGCCCCGTTTCTGACTGCTCTTTCCTAGGTCTGTACCCAAGGGGAAGCTGAATCTGATGGACATCCAAGGACACCTTGTAGATAATATGAAAGGCCAGCTTGGGGAAACAAGGACCTTTCTGTCTTGTCCCTCCCAAAGATAGGAAAGCCTGAAAATGAACCGAGAATTCACCCACCCTGTCTGGGCCAGAAGCGTCATCTCAATGTTGAGGTAAATGGTGGGTGATCCACAGCACTGTTTTATTCTTTGATGCCTTCCAGATCAAACCATAAGAATGAATGTCATGTACAGTGGTACCCTGACTTAAGAGCAGCTCGACTTAAGAGCAAAAAACTGTTGGCATTTTAACTGCCGCCTTACAAATTTTAGATATAGTCTGCTCGACATACAATTTTTTTTATTTTTAACTTATTTTTAAATATTTTTAAGATAGGTACCCTAACTTAAGAGTAGTTCAACTTAAGAGTATGCATTTGGAACGGATTAAATTTGTAAGTCAAGGTACTACTGTACCTGATATTACCAATGGCAGACCACAATATTTGATACTGCCCTGCTCGTCTGTATTCCCTAATGGGAAGAGGTGCCCCCTAACCCAAACTGGAACTCAAGACCTCTGGCTCCCTTGGAATTAGTGGCATTGCATGTTTATGGCAGTGCTGAGTCTCCCAGTGAAAGGAAGCATTTGGATTGTTCTGTCTCATGCCTGTCATGAGATCTTTCTGACACGGAGAGACAGCCATCACACGCATGCCATTAGGGCTAATTCCTTGCTCACTGGTGGTCACGTTGTTCCACTTAGAGCTGGTGTCCAAATCCCTTGACATCTGGCCACGGGCTATCTGCCCTCGTGGTGGCTCCAGGGTTCTACGAGACAAGGCAACCTCAGAAAGTCTTGCTAGCTGAAAAGGCACAAGGCATGTGGGCATACACGTTCTCTCCCAATGCCCTTGATATTCTTTAGGGTGGTCCATCATGTCATCTGGATGCTCTGGATGTCAGTCAGCCTATTAACACTCACCTTTTGGAGAACAGACCCTGTTCTCATGGACCTCCTTACCTATCCCTCCCTGCCTCCAAGGCCATTAAAGTGTTCCGCTTTCAAAGCAGGAAAAGAGAGATTAAAACAGGTGGGGTGCATGCCCGTAGTTCTAATGAATTATGTGGATGGTCCACAGTGGTGCTGGAGGAGAGCTAGAACATCTGGGTTCTGTTCCTGGCTGGATCAGGTACCAGAGATATAAGGCAGCTTAGTAGTCATATATCAATGCACACTTCTTTAAAAAATGAGAAACTCAATTGTATGTATTTTGTGTGCTTTTATTGAAGAGTCCAGCTTAACAGTGTTTTAGAGAATCATGCTGAAATCCATGCCCAACTGAGCATCCATGTGGTGCCAGACATCCCATGCATTTATAAAGGTAGCATTCACCTCCTCCCTTCCTGAAAGCTGGAGTCTGGCACATGTCTGTTCGACTAATGCTGGCCATGGCAGCAATGGATTTTTGCACAGAGGCATGCATGTATGAAACTAGATGAACAGATAGATAGATATATTAATAGAGAGCTAGAAGTGGAGAAGCTGGCTGGATAGCGCATTGGCTTAGCTATCTGGCTGCAGGGTACAGATACTATACATGATCTTAACCATAAGGCTGAGAAGCCAAGTGGTAGGCTTGCCTATATGTGTCACAGATTCAGTGCTTTGCCTGGAGACTGGTTTACCTTCTGTACAAACAATGGCATGGGTGAGAGTCTTTCAATATTAGCTAAAAAAATACAATCTAGATTCAGACACTCCACTATTGCAATTCCTGTCTGATTCTGTCCCTCCCTACGGGTCTGCTAAAATTTGAAGCTGATAGGGTTAAATCCTGATATGCTGGCTCTTTAAATCAAACGTCCTCTGAAACTATCCAAAGAAGACTGTTGGATATTGACTTTCAGGAACCGTGGGGTGCTGCAAACAATATCTGCTCTCCCTGGCTCTTCCACATACCATCCAAGATTGGTCAGACAGCTACCTATCTCTCTATACTCAGTTGTCCTCAAAACCGGAGAGCACTTTCCCTTGCCAGATGTAATGTCATAACATTATAGTTATGGGGCAGATTCAGGGGAATACCTCATAATGCAAGACGCTGCCCATGTGAGCAGGGTGCTCTGGAAGCCCTAGTGCACATGGTTTTGTATTGCCCACTCCCATCATGATCTCTGGTCAAAGCATCTTGCTCCCATTTTACGAGCCCTGGAGGGGAAATCAGACAGAGACAAAGTTTGTTTTATGTTAACAGTAGACTGGGTGGCCTCTATTGATTCAGTGGCGGACATTCTCGGCGCAATTGTGAGGGAACATAGCCCTGCGTTTCACTGAAAGCCCTCTATAAGTTCAGTATGCAAATGTTCGTTTTACTTTTGTCTCTCTTATTGTTGAATATGTGCCAATAAAGCTGCAGAGGAAGAGGTTGGGAGTTTTTTATCTCTCACTGTGCCTCCTCTGTGTAGAGACAGCCTACGTGGCCTTCATGGGCCAGCTGCAGAGTCCCAGGGTGCCCCCCCCCCCAGAAGAAGGGAGTGTTAAACCAATCCTGAGTATTCTCTACCTGGAAAACCCATGAAAAGGGTTGCTCTATTTCAGAACTGAGTTGACCGCCCCTGGTGAGAGGCAGAGCGAAGGAAGGAAATGAAGGAGGAAGATCCATTCTGATACCTGAGGTGTTAAAAAAAAGAATACTAGAATAATAAAACCATGATGTTGGAAGGGAGCCACAAGGGCATCAGGTCCAACTCCCCAATCAATGCAGGAATCCAAATCAAAGGGTACCTGCCAGGTGGTTGTCCATATTTCTCTTGAATGCCTCCAGTGTTGGAGGCTCAGCACCTCCAGAGTTCATGGGTTCCGTTGCTGTACTGCTCTAACAGTTAGGAAGTTTTCCCTGATGTTCAACTGAAATCTGGCGTTCTGTAACTTTAGCCCATTGTACAATGGAAGCAACAGGGCACAAGACTGTTGTATACTGCAATACTGTACTGAATGAAAAAAAAATCCCAAGTGATTCCTATTCCATTAAATGGGATGTTTCTCTCTCTCTCTCTCTCCCCCCCCCCTCTCTGAAGGAGGAAGGCACCAAATTTCTGAACCTTAGAAACACCATCCAGTTTGTTGACAGAAAATTTCAGCTCTGTAGCTTCTTGCATCAACTTCTCTTGAAATTATGATAGGTGGAAGAAGCCCTTTTATTTTAGCAAACCTTTTATCACTTCCTTCAGTTATCTGTGCCTTATTTCTGAGAAGTGAGGCACCAGGGTTCATGTCTGCCTAGAATTTATGCTTCTTTCAGCTGGAACCCATTCTCAATCCTCTCTATATAGACTATCTGCAGTTGCTCAGTCAATGGTTACATTGCACATGCTCTATTTCAGATATAAATTACATGGCTAACCCGTTGTCCAAAACAGGGACGAGCCTAACTTTAGTTTATGGCTTCCTCCACATGTTTAATAGAAGTGAAATTAGTGTATTATGCCAGATGTTAAACAAGAAAGCCTGGGACCAATGTTTATTTGTGGCAATAATCCAAGGAATATTTCCAGGACATCAGCAGAGATAAATCACTGGTATCATTTATGTGCTCTCTTTAATCTTTGTAGCCATTTATGATGATGACGATATTGTCTTCTGAGTGTTTATCTCCACCTAGTGATGCACAGGGTAATTGCAAGTATGAAAATGTACTGTAGTGCTGATCCAATAACTATGGCCTGCTTGAAATGAATCAGTTTCTCATTCTCCTCTTTTATGAAAGAAATCAGAAGTAGAATGGAAGTGAAAAGAATGGGGCAACTCTTGAGAGATCAGACCCTTTCCGCTCTAGATAAGGAATCACATAAATACAAGGATTGCTCCATCGTATTCGATTGTAAAGACACCCATGTTGTGGTCCCCTCCAAATATCTTGCTGATGTCTTTCAATCTCTGGAAGCCAGTCACTTGCTTCTGTACGCTTCTGCCTAATCCCATTCTAAGAACATGAAAAGTCTACATACTTTCACTTTGAAACAAGGCAAAACAAAACAAAACAAAAACAAAGCATGCTGCTTCTATGCCACACCATAGCACTTAAAGCACTCTCTGGGCAATTTACAAGTGATGCAGGCTACACATTACCTCCCCCAATCCCACCCCAGCAAGCTGGGTACTCATTTTACAGACCTTGGAAGGATGGAAGGCTGAGTGAACCTTAACCCTGCTACCTGGAACTGAAGCCAGGTCGCGAGCAGTTAAAACTGCAGTAAAGCAGTTTAACCACTGCGCCATGAGGCTGTTTTTCTAAGGGATGAATCTTTCCAAACTGGATTTGCCCCCCGCTCATTTTGAGTCTGATTTTGTCTGGACGACACATCCTCACCCATATGAACTTTCCTGGTTTTTAAACTTACCAAGGGAGACCGTTCTTTTTTGTCCCCCATCATCTCCACAGGAAGCTTGGCTAAGGACACAAGAGAGGACTTAGAACCTATAGAACCCTTTCCCACGGAAGGCTAGGTCCTTCCCCTGTTGTCTTTCCACTGGCAAGCCAAGACTTCTCAGACAGTGTGTTGGGAAACAGGCTGGTGAGTGAGAATTTCTCTGGAATGCTGAATTTCCCTCTCCAGCCAGCAAATAGGATGTCTGGGATGAACACTCTACACTAGAGGGTGTGGGTCAATTTATTATGGAGAAACCCAGCATTTAAGGTTGAAAAGGAACATCCACAAATGACAGTAACAGCCCATCACTATTGCACTGAATTGGAACCTATTTTTCTCCATCTCATTCCCTGCATTTTGACAACACGAGTTGCTGATGATGTGTAGTAGTAAAATATGAGCTTAAAAATACAAGCGAGTGTGTGTGTTTTTAAATTGATGTGCGGTTCTGATGGCATGAACGGGCTGCTTTTTGGACTCAGGTTCTTCCTGTTCCTTGCCTCCGCTTCCCTTTTTCTGTGCAAAAGCTTGCTAGTGGCTTAGAATAGATAAACATGAGGTCGGTAATGCCTTAGTGCAGTGACACGAGTTTCCAATGTGTGCCTCTAGTCCTCTGCTTCCAACTCTCTACTGTGAATACTTGGCTCTACTTCCCAATGGCTACCCTGCCCAACACAACATCAACAGGGAGTAGGGCCAGGGTTCCTAGGAGCTGCAGTTCAGCAACTTCTGAACATCCCAAAACACAACAGAGAAGTCTCGCAAATCTTGAATATGTGCTGTACTGTTGCTGTTTTGTTTTTAATGGGGCTGGGAAGATTGGAACCTGAAGTGAAAATCAGGGAGTGAAAATCGAGATGCTCAATACTCAGCACAACTAAAGCTCTCCCATTAAGAACAGACTCCTCCTTGTTCTGACTGTCGGGTGACAGTCCTGATGATCAGTGGGCAGAACGAAGTAATGGAATGGCTCCAGACACAGATTCAATCAGTCACGCGACATAAAGCACGTTAAGAAACTGTTTACTGTGCCTCACAGCTTTGCAGGTGCAGCAAAGATCATTTAGATATAATTTGATCTCTTGGACAACATTTTTGGACAAGATAGTTGGCCAAGAGCAGCTGCTAATCTACAAGGAGAAATGCCACCATCTTCTTCCTCACACCTTTCTGAATATTTGAAACCTGGAAAGCAGCCCCTCCCCTCAACACACACACCTTTAATGTTATTTCCTCCTTTTTAATGTATCTGGACTTGGCTCACTTGGCACAGCACAACTGATTGGAACAGAAAAGGTCACAACCCAATGGTTACAGCAATAGCTTCCCTGGGCTTAGCATTAAGGATGGATTCAGTTCATCAGGAGACCTGGGTGCTACCCAGTGCCAACCACTATCTTCTCCAGACGCCAACAGGAGGGGAAGCCAGGAATGGCAGTTCCGTGGAGCTTCACGCAGATGTATACCACTCCGTGTCTTCCTCCATCCAAAGGGCAGGGTTGAGCTTCTGGCCCCTAAGCTAGGCTGGGCTGGGATTCTGCCTAGTGGCTCCCCTAAGAGGATTTCACTATAACCAAGGCACTCAAGCCCTGCACCTGCTGCCCTTTCACCTCCTGGGTCCATGCCAATGCCTGCAACTGCCCGCCAACCAAGTTGTGAATGGGCCTTGGAAAGGGCTGCTGGTGGAGCTACACCTGGGACTCCACACTTACAGTGGACCCTCATATAACAAACAGTTTGTATAACAAAATCTGTACAACATAAAAAATTCCGGAGATAGGGGGAAATTGCTTAACAGAATTGTCTATATGTGGCTAATCAGTACAACATAAAAATGGTCACGATTAGGGATTACTCTGTTTTCAATGCATTCCTATGGGAAATTTGTATAAAGGAAAATTTGCTTAACATAATTTGATTTGGAATGAATTAATTCCTTTATACAAGGTACCACTGTGCTTTCTTAGAGGATACTAAAGAAATGACTGCTTACTGAAGCCACTGAGAGCATCCTCTCTTCATGCAACATGGATGACTACTTTTAGATTGCCTGTTCTCTGTCGCCTGGCTTCCACTGATTTGATGGTTGTTTCCTTGATCATACCTCGTGTTTGTTCCTTCCTATATTTATGGTTTGTTTTACTTTTATGTTTCATCTCTGGACGGAAACCACCCAAAGCAGTGTTTATCACTAATTGGTGCAGTATACAAGTTTAACTAATTAATTAAAATTAATTAATTAAATTATTTAGAACATGCCTTACTCAACTTGATCTTTCCATAACTGTCCTTGAAATATAAATCGCCTTTGAAATATCAGCAATGTTGTTTTGTTATTTTATTAGTAGCTTAAAGGTATCAACTAGCCTAGTTTTGTATTTGTATTTTAGCTACACGGCTTCCCATCTTATTTTGTCCTCTAAATCCTTCTCATATGCTGACATGCTGCTCATGTCTTTTATAGAACTATAGACCCATATAGTTGGCACAGACCTCAAAGGCCATCCAGTCCAACCCCCTGTCGTGCAGGAACCCCCATCACAGTATTTCCGACAGATGGCCATCCAGCCTCTGCTTAAAAACCTCCAAAGAAGGAGATTCTACCACCCTCCGAGGCAGCATATTCCACTGCTGAACAGCTCTAACTGTCTGAAAGTTCTTCCTAATGTTCAAATTGAATATCTTTTCCAGTAGTTTGAACCATTGCTCTGAGTCCTAGTCTTTGAAGCCATGGAAAACATGCCAGCCCCCTCTTCGATATGACATCATTTCAAATATTTAAATTTATTTTATTTTTTATTTATTTTTACAACTTATATGCCGCCCACTACCCAAAGGTCTCTGGGTGGCTTCCAATCAAAGAATTAAAACAGTTAAAACATCAAACAACAATAAATAATTTAAAAATGTGGCTATCTGTGAGTTTATTTTAAACCCACTGACTCTTCAATTCTGTGAGTTTATTTGAAATTAACAACTGAATGTTGTGTTGAAAGCGGGGGGTAGACGATGGTAAAGAAGCGGGGACGTATGTTACTTTCCCAAAATTAAGAGATTGTGATGCCAAAAAGTTTAACTTAGCCAGATCAGCACATAACGTGCCAAACTTAATGACACTTGCTTTTACTCATGATTGTAGTCTAGTTAGTTATTTATATTTATTTATTTATTACAGTATTACATTTAGTACATTTTTATCTCACCCCACCCGCCACAAGGCCATTCTTCCTAACCTTACTACAGATAACAGTTTATCTATTCCATGTTATAATTAACTACAGTCACCTTTCTGTTCTTTATTTTGTTGCGTTTTTGTGATTTCTTTTTTTAGTTTGGTTGTATGTTTCATTTAATTTATGTAAACCACCCTGAGCTGGTGCTCTCTCTCTCTTTCTCTTTAAGGTTAAATAATTCTGCTTTCTCATTACCTGCATGGAGCCAACACAATAAACAAGCAACTCTTGATAATTGTCAGAACACACTGTCCCAGAATTTCATTGTGACGTGGTCTTTCCTGCTGTAACTTTAACACAGATCGCCCTCTAGGCTTGTGTCATTGGCGGGCATAGGAGCCTATCATCTGCCTTTGGGGTTTCACTTGTCTCTTCTCACTTGTGCATTCTGCCATCTGTTTTGGCAGAAAAAAGAGAGACTGGGCACCCCTCTTGATCAACCAGCCATGCTACCAAAGCAGCTTTAAACAAAGTCAGTAAGCAGCACCATTTTATTTAAACTTCCATTCCTTTCTCACATTAACTTTAACGTAAAGATGGACAAAAGTGCCTGGGGCATGGAAGAAAAGAATGGTCACATCATTGGAATAAGACATTAACAGGGAGTCAGAAGGGGGAGATGTTACATACAGACATGAGCCAGAAGTGTTTCAACAGGAATTACCTCTAAGCCTGCAGCACTATGGATATAACATTGCCATGACCCAAGAGAAAGGTCTGGGAAGAGAATGAACATCAAAGGGCACGGCACTGCATCAGCCATGCCACCAAATGTTCTCTTTTGGCTCTTTTTTATTATTTGGCCAGCTAGAGGTTATTAATCTGTGACACACTGAATCCCACAATTTTTTTTAAAAAAAGGATGCCATCTTGCCCCGAGGTCGTGATCCTAGCTTGATTCCAAAGTGACAAGGCTTCACGGTTTACAGAAGAGATGGACTACTGAGAAAAACAAGGGGTTGGCTTCCATTTTCTTTGCAGATGGACGCAAATGTTGTGCACCCACAATAAACGTTCTCACAATCAAAAAGAAATCCAGGGCAAGTGCATGGGGCCAACACACACACCAGGGTGCTTGAAGCAGAAAAAATACCCTTCCTTTCATTAATGAACAGGAGGCCACAACCCACTGTGATGTTCTTTTGTGTGAGCCCCATTGACGCGAATGGAATACCAGAAGCCTACCGTGTGCCTAATTATTTCAACAAGACACTCCCACTGCATTCTGCTCTGCGTTTCCTCTTCCTGTATAACTCTGAGCAGTGTCCCAAATCCTTTGCCTGGGGTGGCCGTTTGAAGAGCGCTTGCATTAACGCCCATTCTATTCTGACTTCTCATTGAACCTTACTACTACCCATTTACTTCTTCCGCTTCCATTCTCTTTGAATACGCCAGCCCGTCAAAGAGAGCACATGGGAGATTGAAGTAAACATTTCTACACAAAAGTAACTGGGCCAACATTTGCGCACCCCAGGATCCTGGCAAACGACCAGTCTCCCAAACCCAAACAGCCCAGTTTTAAAGTCTTTTTGTGTGTTTTTTTCCCCAAGTCCCCCGGCCTGAAACAGAAAGCACCACAACAAATAGAAAGGCATATAAAAATAAACAAGCAGCACAGAAATAATACAAAGGCAGAGTAAAAATAGACACACACGCACATATATCATAGAACAAAAAAAGTCCAGGTAAGTTGAAAGTCTTGTTGTCAGGAATGGGGGAATGAAAATCAACCAAATTTGGCAATCAGCAGGAAGGTTCCGAAGATGGAATCATACAAAATGGAATTCATGCCTAGCAGGTAGGAAAGCTCTAGTAACACAATTTGTGCCCTGGCTTTTGACACCCATTGTAATGCAGCGTTCAGAACCATCACAAAATAAAATAAAATAAAATAAGAAAGAAGAGAGGCTAAAGTGGGGTGAAGGGAAAGCAACGAACGAAGCCCTATAATATCAAGCCAGGCCCCTGGTGGATGTTCAGAAGCAGACCTAGGGCCATGCACGCTGCCTCCACAATGTCTACCAGGGTGCCCTCCCTGGGCAAAGCTGACCGGAAAGCACCATGAATGGCATCAAAACTAAAGCCCTGCTCATGCCCGACACTGTTCGGCTGCAACCCAATGGATTCGGCCCACTTTTCATTGAGCGACAGACAGCCTCATGGAAAAATCCCTCTGCCTGAAACAGAAGTAACGGGAGCGAGTTGGCAGAAGTACCTGTAGCCGTAAAGGGCAAGGAAGGGGGAAGAGAGGCGCTTTGATGGGAGGCAGGCATCATAAGGACTTCTTCGCTCAAGGCATGCCATGTCCGGGGTAGCCCCATAAAGCTCATCTAACTCTCTCCCTGTCCAACTGCTCAACCTTTATAACTAAAAGCCATTTCAGGTTTCAGAGTCAGTCCTGTTTTTCATAAGCAATGTCACAGAAGAATACGGCCAGGAGATGAGAGGCAGACAACCAGTCTGTTCTTGGAGAATTTTTTTTTTGGTGGGGGGGCAAACTTCAGTAGTCCTCCAGCTAGATTCATGATTAGCACCATACTAGCTAGAGGGGGCATCTAAAGTTGCAAGCAAAAACAGAGTAATTTTTTCATAGCGGATTCAGCAGAGAGCACTAGGAGGAACAAGATGTCTACATATGAGGCCGTTGCAGCAACCACCTCCTCTCGTAAAGGCTAAACTCAGTGGCTAATCCCAAACTGAGCAAACCACTGAATCATTGATACTAGTGTTACCTTTCCTGCTCCTATTGGGTCTTAACTAATGTGGACTCTCTAAATCCCACTGAGCCAATGGCTCTATTCAAGCCAAGACAAACCATGAGACCTGGCCTTATGTCTCCAGCCTAAGGGGCAGCTCCTGATTTAATTCCTCAAGGGAAGTTTTCTGGGCATGGGGGAAAAAATTAAAGCCCCAACCCATCCTATTCCCCATATGAAGGAGAACTATTTAAAAACTTGCCCTGATTTTAGATATGTCAGGAAGTCAAACAAATAACCAAGGAAACCTGGCTGGGACACAGAGGCTCCAACATAACTACGAAGGAGGAAAACGGCAACAGGGGGTCTATGATCCACCCTTCCCAAAGCAGGCCTGGAATTAGCTTATTGTTAAAACTTAGACATATAACGGATGTTGTTCCAATGGTTACTACTGCCACACAGGGACACTCCTGCCAGCAATCTTGACTTACTATACTACAAGGGAGGAGCGTTCGAGATAAGGCATTTGAAGCAAGCTGGGGGAAGAGCAAAATCAGCCCCTCGCCCCCAAAGGCTGACAAGGGGCTTGGCCTGTTCGACAAAGCTACACAGGCCATCGAGGGGGGTCATCTAGTGTTCCGCTGGGGGAAAACACAGCAGAGGCCATGGAAGCAGAATATAAATCTTACTACCCCCCCCCCCCGCAGCATAAGAAGAGCTCCAATAATTTCTACCCATGGGTCAATGGAACTGTAGGGCCCTTCCCTGCCTCGAGCCAATCAGGGCCAAGCAGCTTTCAGCAGACTGAGCATGCAGTTCTGCTTAATAGATGCAATGCACGGGCTCTCCTTGCCTTCGCAGCCGATGCCATGCGAACCAACCTTGCCTCCATTCTCCACTGCCGAGCGAGACGGGCATATTTAAACCAACCAATTACAATTTATTCTATGTCTACGCTCATGCGAAATGATTACAAGGCAGCCGTTTCCACTGGCCTAAGAGTTGACGGGGGGTGCCACCCCCCCCCCCAAAAAAAAATCAGCAGGGCACCTCGTGCTGAAGCAAAGTTCTCTCCAGGGGAAACTAGCATCCCTGCATTCTCGGGGGGGGGGGGGAATGTTGCACTCTGTATGTGCTAGGTTTTCTATCAGGTGGATCAGCAACTTTGTTTGCTATGATTACCGCAAGGACCATGACCCACACATGCTCTAAACTCCATTGCTACAGATGGAAAGCAGGAAATGATCATGGGAATGGCTGAGGTTTCAGCACGGTTAAAACGGATGAGCACGTGCCGGCCCGGGTCAGCCACTTGAGGAAAGAGCAAAGAGAGACCTATGGAAAAACAGGGCATAATAAATAAGTAAACACTCCATGATCTTCCGGCTCCAACAGCCATACAAATGATGCAGGGGAACTGCGAGAAATGCACACTGAGTAAGACTTGATGCCGTAGCAGCTCTGAATAGCTTCTCATGCTGTATCAATAAAGCAGTATTATGGATTCTGCAGTCTAAAATACCAGAAAGATGAAAGATACCCTTACTCTGATCTATCACACCGGTTCTCAACTCCTGGCCTCTCCGATGTTATGAGCGTCAGCTTACAGAATCCTTGACCGTTAGCCTTGATGGAAGGAGCTTCTGAATGCCGGAGTGCATCCGGAGAGCCAAACGTTGAGAGCCACTGGCCAATGTGATGGCTTAAAGGTGAAGACCCTGCTAGTCGAAAGGACGAGAGAGGCCGTGTTCAGTACAGGCTCCCTGTTTGAAAGAGCTCCCGTGTTTGTAAGGGTGCCTCCTCTGCAGAAACGCCAATCCACTTCCAAGCTCCTAAGCAGCAAGCACTACCTACATGTCACAGGGTAGCAATACCACCGTAAAGTCCCGGTCCTGAGCCTCTGCTCTCAGGACTCAACTTCATTCGGGTGGAATTTTCGTCAACTGTGTACCCCAATTCCTCTCTACGTCATCAGTACAGAAGCAGTCAGAAAAGCAGCGGAGAAGACTCTAAAAACCTCCTCCACTGTTACATGCCACTTTGTTCCGTTATGTTATAGCCCCTTCTAGTGGACATTTCCTTAAAAGGGTGGCTTATGTAGACAATGTTGTATTTCTGGGACCTACTCCATTCCATTCTCCCCAAATTTAAGATAGATGGCTATTAGGGTCATTCTTTTCCTCTGGAGGTATTGCTACCTTGCTCTTGGTTGTTCTCTTAGATGGATTCAAGCTGATGGGTTTCGGAGCTGTCCCTTTTCAGAGAGCTCTATCCAGGAAAGCCAGCATCCAACCAACACTGGAAACAGTTCACCCAAAGCAAGCCATGTCTAAACTTCGGCCCTCCAGATGTTTTGGACCACAACTCCCACAGTCCTTTGTCACTGACAGTCTAAGCTTAGAATTCTGGGAGTTGTGGTCCAAAACATCAAGAGGGCCAACGTTCGGACATGCCTGCCCAAAGACTTCCCAGTTCATACGAAGACACCCACCTACTTACTCCTGTTTTCTGACCCAGAGCAGCAGAGGAGAACCAAATCAAGCTGCTCCGATAGAAATGAGATGACAGGGGAATGAAATGTACCATGCATTTTGCATTCTATACATTTCTGAGATTATTTTCTTCACCTCCATAGCCCTGCAGTCTGGGGATTCTGGCTTGATGAAAGGCCAGTGTGTACCTATGGAGGAACTTGTGAGCAGAAGAGGTAAAAAGAAATTGAGCAGGAGATGCACCAGTACATCCGGTGTCAATCAGGCAGAGCAGGGGGAGAAGACACCTTTTTCTAAAGTTTCCAGAAGGATCTTTTTTTAAAATCCCCTTCTGTGGTATCTCTTGTTCAGATGGTCCTAAGCTAACCCCACCCCCACCCAAAAAAAAAACCCACAGAAGCAGGGATCTCCTTTTAGACAACCAGACCAGGTCACCATAATACCAGGTCACAAATATTTTGACTCCCAGTATAAATCAGAAAGAACTAAAACGGACCGTCAGGGAGTCAAGATGTCCTACCTCCGTTCCTATTGGGAGACAATCTGCCACACACTGTCATGTGGACTACTGTTTGACGTCAGATTAGCACGTAACACTGGAAAAGGCTTGGTTTCGTTCTGCCTGCGTGATTATAGCATGTGTCGCTACCAGTTCCGGCACGACCCTGCCCTACCAGCCAATAGTGCACAGAGAAGCCATTGTTAAGAATTTGGCAAGCGGATTAAGTCTCTGCGTTGAACGAGGGGAGGCCAGCTAAGGGGGGCAAGGCCACCTAAAGGAATGAGGGGAAAAACAAACTCACCTGACCAGACACAGGCTCTTCGACTGCAAACAGATCTTGAACAAGACGTTGGCGGCAGAGATGGTTGGTTAGGCATAAGTGTCCAAACCAAGATACAAGCTTTCTACCTACCCACGGAGGCATCAGGACACCATTCTTCTTCCTATGCCACTTTTCTTTTTTAAACTGGACTCTTGATTCCTTTCTGTAGCTAGTTGTTAAAAAAGACCTTTGAGATGGTCAGGTTTTAAAAAGAGAACCTACCTGGCTTAAAAATCAGCTGGTAAGGGGAAAGGGACGCTGCCAAAATCTGTTTCTAAACACATCCGGTGTGTTTTTATCCCCAAGGCTATGACTCCGTTAAAAAAATAACCAATAAAAAGGCAAACCCAAAGGTTTCAGCTCAAACAGAAAACCAGCACTACACAAGGAACAAAAATAACGACCAAAAAAATCTAATGAAAGTAAAGTGCTTATTTAAAAAAAAACCCCAAATGTGGGTCAAAACATTTTGCTACCTCAGCATGAAAGGCAAAAGTTTGGAAAGGGGGCACCTGTGCAGGTGCTTTTGCCAAGTACAAGAGGCCACCCTATGGAGAAATAAAGACACGTCAAGATTCAGCATTAAAGATCCTTTTGGCAAACACGCCTAGAACAGAAAACCACTAGTTCCTGGATGTTCAAGGATAGCGATGGGCATGAACCCTTGATTCAGCATGGTTCACTTCCCGGTCAAAAAGCTGATCAGCTTCCCACCTCCTCCAGCAGGCACCCCGCCAGGTGGCAGCATCCTGCCCTGCCTCCTGACACTGCCACCAAGTGGAAGCCTGCTGGAGGGGGCACGGCACTGAACCACGGATCAGCTGTCTACCTAGAAATGAACCACACCAAACCAGCAACTTTGTGCCCATCTCTAATCGAAGGTTCATCTTGGCCCATCAACAACTGACATTTTATGGCAGACTTCCATAACCTGGGTCCCATCCACCTGCACCCCAATGTGTTGCACAACCACCAGCAGCACCACTTGCCAACATGAGTTGTCAGTCGGGACAATGGAGGTTGGGAGTCCGCACATCTTAAAGGCACCAGGTTACAGAAGGCTGTTCGGGAGGACGAAAGTGGGGTAGGACAGATGGACAAATGCACAGGAGAAGGGGGAAAGAGCTACTCCAAATGGCAAGAACCTGGTTGCTCCAGGACGACCTTCCCAGGAAGATGATTAGCACTTGGAAGGGTCGGAGGCACAGAAGACAAGTGGGGGCATCTATGCCAGGGTATTTGCACAAAGAGATAAGTTAAAAACAGAGTTCATTGGGCAGAAGAGGGTATATTCAGAGTCACCACTCAACTCAGCTGCTCCAGATCCCCTTCCAAGAAGTTCCCTGAAGAGCTGAAGCCCAAGTTGAAGTGAGTGTTTCAACAAGTGCCCTTCCATACTTGGTGCTTGCACCACAATGGCAGCAGGGAACCGGTCCCCACGTATCATCGAGAGGAAGGGTGTCATGACGCGGCGGGCGAGTCGGCAGCTGCCTCATCCCCCTCCTCCGAGTCCCAGACTTCGGACTGCAGGTAATTGGCAAACAAGGCCTTGGCCCGGTGGAGGACCTTGTTCAAGCTGTGCCGGCGGACCAGGCGGTCAAAGTGCATGGCCAGCTCGTTGTAGTCCATGTTGTTCTTGATGATGTGGTCTCGGTGCTCCAGGAGGATGGCGAGGCACAGGAAGAGCACAAAGGGGTTGCCTCGGCAAAACTCCTGAGGAGGCGGAAGGCTGACCGCCGCGGGAGGAGTGGGAGGAGCGGGAGGGCCGCGGGAGGGAGAAGACGGCACATGGACCGCCACGTCCCCTTTCTCTTCTTCTGATTGGCTTCCCTTAATGCCATTGGTGGAGGAGGAGAAGGAGGCCGAGTCCCATGAGGGTGGCATCAGAGCCCGGAGGGATGGGGCTGAGAAAGACTTGGCCACGTTCGTGGTCTGGATCAAAGGGTCCTGTTCACCATTGCAGTCCTCCTCTTCCTCTTGGTCCACCGAGCGTGGAGACTTGGGCGACGGGTCCTCCTCCGAACTGTCCTCATCACGAGTGCTGTAATACTTGAACTCACCAAAGCTCGACTGTTTGACGAGTGTCTTCTCTTCGGATATTGTCCCCTGGCAGGGCTGATCCCCACCTGCCTCAAAACTGCACGCCGGACGTAACATGTGTCTCCTTCGGACCGGCTGGCTGCTGTCTCCCGGCTTGGCCGGAGGCCCCACCAGCTCCACCTCCTTCTCAGGAGGATCCGGAGGGAAGGAGCTCCAGGTGACTTCGAGCATGCGCAAGGCGTCCTCAAAGGCAAACTCCCGCTTGAGTTCCAGCAGCAACCACCGGTAGCAGAAGAAGAGGTCGTCAGCCCCGCGGGAGAGGAGGTAGGAGTAGAATTCCGGGTCAGAGTGGCAGAGGAGAAGCTTGAGATGGGAGAACTTCACGGACATGACTTCCCCGTCCACCTGGAAGTTGCCCTCCAGGCGTTTCATGATGCCACAAAAACAGATGAAGGCATGAGCCTCATTGTCCATCACTGCCAGAATGGGGGAGGCAATGTCACTCATGCCCTGACAATAGGAGATCTGCGGGTGCGTCACAGCGTAGGTGGTCAGCAGGTCGTGGAGGGCCGTCAGGTGGGGGTTATCATCCGAACCGGCATAATAGGGATGTGTGCGATCTGTTCGCAAAACATCCTTCAACACGTTGCTGCGGATGAAATCCAAGTCTTCGGGGCTGGCCCGGGCTTCCCACTCCCCCTTCAGCTGCTCATACTCACGTGTCTTCCGCTTCATATAATCCATGCGCTCTTGGCCAGTCAACCCGTCCGGATAGACGTTGAGCAAGTATCTCCAAACCACCTGGAGGAGACAGGAAGGACTCAGCTCTGGAGGTCATTTTCTTGGCCCACAGTGAGAAACTGAAGGAATAAAACGGTGGCCCCCTCAGAGACTGGCGAAACGCAGGCAATTGCCTGGAATAACTCTGCCAGTGACATAAAAATGCCAAAAGGCCTCAGAACAGGAGCAGGGTGTCAGGAGGCTTTCTCGGGCCCCGGGAACCTCACACCCATCCCTCTGAACAGACAGGACTGGTTCCCAAAACCCCTTCTGTCACCTTGCGGAGTGAAGGCTCCACCCCACCATGGAAGATACGGAGACGCAGTTCTGCAGGCCTGGTCAGTTGTCCTTCATGGTTCAGGAACGTGTGGAACTCTGAATCACTCAGTGGGGGCTTGAAAGGCTTCACATCTTCCCCATAGGACCAACTGAGGGCCTGCTGGACCTTTGACAGCGTCTTGCCCACCTAGCAACAGATACAGATGAAACAAAGGTCAGCAAGCAACCTGCGGTCAGCACCTTATAGAAAGAAGGGACGAGACGAGGCAACCATCCTCCAACTCTTCCCCGTTTTATCCAAGTGGCTCTATTGTGGCTTTGGATTCAACGCTGCAGGAAATTATTAGTAATAACAGCTTAGGAAAGGTCCGCTGGGTAGAGAAAACCCAATGACTTTCTTTAGTAAATGATTTAAATTTTCCAAAATCAATGTTTTAAATCAAACCCATCCTGGAAGAGGAGCAAGTCTTCTGAAACCACACAGAGCAACTGGAAAGAAACAGCAGCGTTTGAGATTCAACAGGCATATCAACGTGGAAAGCAACAATATCTGGATGTACCGTTTCCTCTGTCCCATTCTGTGTCAGAAATCAAGTACTTCCTGGGTGCTTATTTATTGAATACAACAACATCAGGAACCCCTATCCTGGTGGACGGCAAAATGAAGGTGTCAACCCAGTGTGCCGTAGCGGTGAAAAAAGCAAACTCAATCCTAGTGATCATTAGGAAGGGTACAGAAAATAAGTCAACAAGTGTCCTTTTGCCTCTTTATAAATCTATGGTGAGTGCCAGGACCCTGCCTGTCACAGAACCTGATTCTGAGGGGTTAAATGGTGAAGAGCTGCTGGAAGAGCCTTGCAGCTCAAATCAGCAGGCAGCTGGGTCTGATGACTCAGCTGAAAACATATTCCCCCCCCTAGAAGGGCCATGAGCAGGATTCTGAAAAGACGTGCTACCAGGAGAGCTAGGGAAAGGGTCTTTGATGCTAGACAGGGAATCAGGGCAGCAAGCCCTGAGTACTAGCAGAAGCCTTTCCAGGAGTAAGAGTGTGTTCCGTGTTTTGGGATAAAGCTGGTAAGCTCACCTTGAGTTCTCTGTGGGAGCAACGTGTCATTTGAACTTGCAACCACATTCCTGTCTGTGACCTTGGCTCTGTTTCCTGATTTCGGACTGGCTTCCTGGACCACGGCTTGATCTGTTCCCTTGGGTTTGGCATCTGGTTTCCGTGAGATATTCTGGTTTTGACTTGGACTGTTAATTGCTGGGAGTTGGATTCTGTTATTTATCTGGCACTTGATTGTTAGCAACGGACTTGAACTTCCCTGGCTTTCCACTAAGGATCTTGACAAAGAACTGAAGCCTGTTTGTGTGTGTGCTGTGTGTGCGGGGCTTGACAGTGAGGCCCCAGCTGGAGTATTGTGTACAGTTCTGGTCACCTCCAGAAGGATATTATGGAAGTGGAAAAAGTGCAGAGGAGGACAACCAGAATGATTAGGGGACTGGAACACCTTCCTTACCATTTGAGACTGCAACAGCTGGGCCTCTTCACTCTTGAACAACAGTGCCTAAGATGTGACCTGATTGAAGGTTATAAAATCATATACGGTGTGGACAAAGCACATAAGGAAAAACTGTATTCCCTATTGCACAACACTAGAACTAGGGGCACTCCATGGAACTTTGGGTGCTAGATCTCAAACAAGTAAGAGAAAGTACTTTTTTACCCAGGGGCTCACTGGTCTATAGAATTCCCTGCCAGAAGAAGTGGTGACAGCTGTCAGCCTTGACAGCTTTAAGAAAGGATTAGACAAGTTCATGGAGAACAAGGGTATCAATGTCTATCATTATGGATCCCCAGGGACAACCTCTGGGTTGGAGAGATAGGCAGGATATCTCTCAATGCCATTTGCAGGGAATCGTAAGCAGGTGAAGACATCTGCCTGGGAATAGCCTGAAGCAAATGGTGAGCCACTGTGTGAAACAGAATGCTGGACTGGATGGGATGTGGCCTGTTCCCAGCAAGGCTGCTCTTATGTTCTTATGAGTTCTTCTTCATGTGCCATGTCCTCGCAGAATGTTGGCGATCAGTAGCCTGAACTGGTTTCTATCTAAGGCTATTCTAAACAGAGCAGCAGCTGTGCTCACTGCAGACCACTGGCTTAATGTTCTTAAGCCCAAATGTTCTTCTACACCCCAGGCCATGCTTCCCATCTATTTTTCCTTGAAGGATAACTTGCAGCAGATGGTATTTCTCATTGTGCATTATGTGTCTGAAATACTGCAATTTTCTTCTCTTTACAGTACTGAGGATTTCTAACTTTTTATTCATGCACTGTATAATACAGCCACGTTAGTGACTCTGGCTGTCCAAGGTATCGTCCGAATTCGTCTGTACATCCACATTTTGAATGCTTCCGGCTTCCTGCACAATGTGTCTGTAAGGGTCTAAGTTTCAACACCGTACAGAAGTTAGTGGTGAGTGAGTGCAATTCATTCATTTTCCTTGAAGCCTACCTGTGAAATGATGGACTGGGTGAAGGGCAGGGCCGCTGCAACCAGGGATCGCTTCTCCACCAGAAGCAAGTCAGTACTGATGACATCTTTTGGGCTGATGATGTCCCAGTCTTCTAGCAGGGGGCCTAGGAGAAGACGGCAACGTGAGCCAATTTCTCACAACCAGCATCAACCCCTCCCTCAATCTCACATCCCCTTGAGGGTGTTACAGGGGTCAATGGCACTGCGTATTAACAAGGGCTGCAGAAAGGGCAAAAGGAAGAGAATCAAGTCTACATGTATCCAATTTTTTAAAAAAAAATCAAATATACAAATGTAAAGGGAGACTTAGCATCTATGCAAGTCACAAAAATTATACATTCTCTCATGCTGTCCTATTCTACACACCGTATTTTTCTGTCTATATGATGCTCCAAAGGATAGGCCGACCGCCACTTTTTGCAACCCAAAATTATAGAAAGAGGAGAAAAAGGAGCCCGTCCGGGATGAATCATTGCCTCCTTTCCGCACCCACAAGCCAATGGCTGGCGGACTGTGCCTGGAGGAGAAGCTCTGCAGGGGGCAGGGGGCCCCGCCAGGAGGAGGCAGGAGCAGAGGAGGAAGCAGCAGCCTGCCTTCCTGCCCACCACTAATACCAGCACCCGGGCAGCAGAGGCGCCCCGGATGATGCCCGCCACCACCCCGGCAAACACCACCATGGTGCCGTACCCCTTTGCTGCCGCGCTGACATTGGGTGGGTGCGGGCTCGGGGGGGGGTTGCCTTTGAACCGTGCCCCACTACAACTACCTCCGCCGAGGCCCCAGGGGAGGTCCCCGGCCCATGCCGTGCAGCCTCTGCTGCCACTGCTGATGTTTTGGGCAGGCGCCACACGTGTTGCGGCCTCTGGCGCGCCTGCCGCCATTTGCCAACCGTGGATTACTGAATCCACGGACAGCAAATCAGTGGATACGGGGGTGCTAATGTAAAGAAATGGGTTTTTAATAACAGCTAAGTTACAAAGGACTGAATTCCACCCTCTGTATAAAAACCATGCACTTTGGATGCAAGAAACAGAAAACCTCAGAGGTTTTGCCATTTGGATCTTGCAAGCAAGAGCCAGAGATGACCAAACTGCACTCGACAACTAGCAGTGGTAACATACAGCTCTAAAATGAGGCAAGGAATACACAATCACACACACAAAAAATGGGAAGAATGTACAGTGGTACCTTGTATGAAGGAATTAATTCTTCCAAATGAAATTATGTTAAGCAAATTTTCCTTTATACAAATTTCCCATAAGAATGCATTGAAAATGGAGTAATCCCATTTTTATGTTGTACGGATTTTCCCCATAGGCGATTCTGTTAAGCAAATTTCCCCTATCTCCAGAATATTTTATGTTGTACAAATGTTATGTTATACAAGCTGTTTGTTATACAAGGGTCCACTGTACTGAAAGACATGGTTAATTCATCCTCTTTGCCAGGACCCTGCCTGTCATGGAACCCGAATGTGAAGGGTTAAATGCTGGAGAGCAGCAGGAGGAGCCTTGTAGTTCAACCCAGCAGGCAGCTGAGTCTGAGGACGCAGCTGAGGGCACATCTCCTCCTCCTATAAGGGCTAGGAGCAGGATCCTGCAAAGGAGAACTAACAGGAGAGCTAGGGAAAGGATCTTTAATGATAGGCGTAAAATTAGATCTGAAAGCCCTGAGTTCTAGCAGGAGCCTTGCCAGAGATATGGGTATGCTCCCTGTTTTAGGATAAAGCTAGCAAGTTTACCCTGAACCCTCTGTGGGAGCAACGCATCACTTACCTTGCCACCACGTTCCTGTGTGTTATCCTGACTTTGTTTCCTGACCTTGGACCGGCTTTCTGACTACGGCGTTCTCTGTTTCCTGACCTTGGACCGGCTTCCTGACTACGACGTTTCTCTGCTTCCCTTGAACTTGGCATTTGGCTCTGTAAGTTATTCTGGATTGACTCGGTCTGTACTTTGTACTTTATCTGGATTACAACTAAAGTTCCTGGCAAAGAACTGAACTTGGCTTGCTGTGTGTTCTGTGTGCGGGGCTTGACACTCTTCATTCCTATGGTTTCTATTCTTCAGTATAACTTCTTTTGACACTGCAGTAATTCCCCCCGTTTATCGTGGGGCTTAGGGACCCGACCCAACACACGATAAAGGAAAATCCATGATTTGTGGATGCTGGGTCAGGTTAGGACTGGAAGGCCTGTCTGGGGCCTCCTACACTTAACTTACGCCTGGCGCTGCCCCGGACGGGCCTCCAACAGGCTTCTCTGTCCTGTTGGAGGCCACAGAAGTGGTTTTGGGTGATCTGGAAGTCACTTCCAGTTTTCCGGAAACCATTTCTGGGGCCTCTGACAGGCCAGGGAAGCCCATCGGAGGCCCGTTTGGGGCAGCTCCAGGCCTGGGGCAAGTGCAGGAGGCCTCAGACAGGCCCACACCGCTTGTCCCAGGAGTCCTTGCCTTCATATACTGTGGTCCCATGATATATCACAGTATATCAAACGCTTTGCTCTCACATTCAAAGCAGAGGAGTACCAGTTACTCACTATCTTCTGAAGGCTTGATGTCAATCTTGAGCTGCAAGTAAGGCTTGGAAGCTGCAGCAAAGGCCATGCCCAAATCCCAGTCGGACATCAACGACAAGTAGGTTTCTTGGCTTGGCTTATCTCGGCCCAGGTAGCTGATGACAAAATTCTTCTTCCTGGGGTGGGAACCAAAAATGGATTTCCATTACAGATAGGGTTCAATGGGGTTGGTAAATGCCATGGATTAAACTGTTTCACCACTGGAATCCATATGATGGAAATTAGGGGTGGGTGTTCTTTTGATTTAATGAAATAACAACATGAAAGTTTCTTTTTTTTTCTTTTTTATATTTTTGTGTTGATTCCCAAAATGTGACCAATTTGAACTAATGAAAGGCAGGTGCACAAATGTTTCACATTCTGTTGTGTTCTGTGTTTTCCTCTTTTGATTAACGCTTCTATCATATTCAGGTGTCCAATCACCTACGAAAGATAGCTGTTGTGAGTTTTTCGGGCTGTTTGGCTGTGTTCTGGACGTTTTTCTTCCTGACGTATCGCCAGACTCTGTGGCCGGCATCTTCAGAGGGCAAGGAGCTCAGGGAACTAGAACAGCCAAATAGCCCGAAAAACTCACAACAGCTATCAGATCCTGGCTATGAAAGCCTTCAAGAATACCTAGGGCAGTGATGGTGAACCTATGGCACGGGTGCCAAAGGTGGCACTCGGAGCCTTTTCTGTGGGCACCCAACATCGTCTCTTCATAGCCACCTATATACAGGTTAAATCAGTGTTTTTCAACCTTTTTTGGGCAAAGGCACACTTGTTTCATGAAAAAAATCACGAGGCACACCACCATTAGAAAATGTTAAAAAATTTAACTCTGTGCCTATCACACACACACAAACACACTTCTCACCCCCCCCCCAAAAAAAACAAATCCATCCTCCAGTCCAGGCCCTCCCAAGGCATCCCTATCAAAATGTCCGCCTGCCCTCACCTTCCCCCTCCCTCCTCCTGGCACTTTTTTTCAGAGGAACTTGCAAACCCAGGAAGGTGGGGCTGGGGGAGGCTCTTCATATACGACCCCCCAACCCCCATCTTTTACCCCTTCCAGTATAAGCCTCCCTTCTCCCCACCCCGCCTCCTTCCAGCCAGGCAGCCACAGGGCCCGGAAGGGACCCCCCATCCCCATCTCCTCCCTGGTTCCTAGGAATCCCTCCTCAGCCTCCCATGTCCTCCCCTTTATTTACCCCCCCCCCAAAATGACCATTGTCAATGTCCGCCCGCTCCCCACCCTTAAAAGAGGGGTGCGCACGCGTGCTCCTACCTGGCTCGGCAGGGGCGCGCGCCCACCCTCGGGAGGTAAACAGCGTGTGTGCGAGGCGGGGGAGGGAGGGAGGGGGGTTCGGTGAGCGAGGAGGGGGAACCAACCCCAAGAACCTTTAAGAGCGGCTTCTGGAGCGCCCTTCACCGCAATGCGCCTGCGCGGGCCTCCCGGCTCTCTCTGTCTCTCTCTCTCTCCAGTCTCCTCCTCCTCCTCCTCCTCCTCCCTTATTTCTTCTCCTTCCCTGCCCACGGCCAGCCTTTCCTCGCCGGCGCACAAAGCACACCGGGAAAGGTAGTCCGCTCTCCTCCCCAGGACCGCGTCTCAGACCTGCGGGAGGAACTACATCTCCCAAGGAAGCCTTGCGGCAGCTGGCTTCTTTCTGAACACCCCGCCTTCCTCCGACTCGCCGGCGCCGCACCACTGCCTTGGTCGCGAGCGGGATGCGGGGGGGGCATTGCTGGTGTAGGGAGGATTTTTCCCACGGCACACCAGGCAACATCTTGCGGCACACTACTGTGCCACGGAACAGTGGTTGAAAAACACTGCAGTAATGGGTGCTGAAAGTCAAGCAAATCTATTCCCATCCTCCTCGCTTCACCCTCCCTCTCCCCGCTGCCCATCTCCCTGGAACTCACCCGTTGAGGTCAAAGGCCCTGATAAGGATGTGCTGCAACACGTCCAGTGAGGTGATCTGTGGATCCACAGCAAAGGTACGGAATTCAGGCTGAAGGAAGCCCTCGCATTTCTGTAAAAAGCAGACAGAATAACAGCAGGGCCAGAAAGCGAACCCCCAAAGCAGGCAGCCTTCAGGACGTACAGATATCAGACGGTATGTTCCTGGAGAAAACACTCATTCCGCTCTTTTACAAAACTGGACTTTCAGTCTCCTGGTGGGCTAAGTAAGAGGCTGTAGGTGGATCCAATCCCTCCCACCACTGCCACAGGCACACTTCTACAGTACTACTAGGACATCAAGGGATGCTTACAGACTGGCAAACTTTTTCTAGCAAGTTTTGGAGGCACTTTTTAATCCCCATCCTGAGAGCTGAAATCTGAAACCTATCGCCTTGGAGCTGATTCTGCAGCCCATTTTTGAAACTTGCCTTGAACAAGAAAAACACAAAGACTCCTGTGGATTCACAAGTCATCTTCCGCTTGTAAACTGTTGTGGTCTGATAGAGATATTACCCATTCTTGTCTTTTGATATCTAGGGGCTTTCTGCCCACTACGCAAATAGCCTTTTAAAGCAGAGATGAAGAACATGGAAGACCTCCAAAGTTGTTGGACTGATATGAATTTCTTCCTAAAGCATTTCAAGTAGTACACATTCCCTCATTTAAATACTATTCATGTAGATAAGATATATGCTGAATACTGTATTTCGAAGATGATAAGACTGCTAGATATAACTTGCTTCTCTATGTAGCTAAATAATTAAAATGCCTATGCTAATGATAAGGGGGGAATTAATAATTCTCTAGTTTCTATATATTAGGACACCCATGAGATATTACTATTTATAGAATACTGCAGTGGGGTCATATCAGCTTAAGAAGCTGCTGTCCCAAACAAACATTTTGAAGAAGAGGGATAGCTATTTGTGTGTACATATGAAGCAAGCGGCACTGACTCTAGAGTCAAATGGTTCTAGACCTTGGGTGCCAAGGATGTTTTTAACTACAACTTCCAGAAACTCTGGGAAGCATGGGTAGCAGTGAAGGTTTCTGGGAATGTTACTCCAAGAACCTCTGGCAATCTAGAATTGTGAACCACTGGTCCATACTGACCAAGAGATAATTGAGAGTCCTACATTTCCTGTAACTGCAGATAGTAGCATGGCAGGGATGGCACAAGCCTTATGCATTGGTCTCAGTTACTGTCTCCTCATATGTAATCCTTCAAGACAGGAGGGAATAAAATTGGCATTTGGCTACTTTAGTTTAGAATGTTTTGTGTTCCAGGGTAGATAAAAACCCATGATTATTTTAAAAACAAATTGTTTTAATTACTATTTAAATCATGAATAACACTAGAATGATCAATTTTTAAAATTTAAATAATCAAAAAAATCCAATTTTAAAAGTTTAAACCAACCCAAATCCACCGTATTGCGTTAACATAAATGTATTACACTCCAATTTGGCTCAGATTGCTACACTCCTACACTTATTAGAGGCACTGACGTAAACAGTGGTGTCCAATACACAGCCAACAACACTATCACATATGTTATATTTCCTAGCAAATCTAATCAATTCAATAGATATACTTTCAGGTAAATAAGGAGTTGATGGTAAAAGTTCTAGGCATTTTTAGGAACTAAATTTAGAATAACTCAAGCATTTTAAATCAGACTGTCTAAACAATACTTATTTTTATTTATTTATTTATTTAGAATATTTTTACCCAGCCTATCTCCTTAGAAAAGGACCCAAGGTGGCTTACAATAATAAGGGACAATATACAGCCAAGAACTTTTAAGATATATTCAAGCTTAAGAACACGGAATTAGAAAAGGCATCTTAAAACATTAAAAGGCAACATTAAAACTAAGAAGAGCGCACAAACAGTTAAAAGAAAAAAATTCCATAATGATGGATGGAAACTAACATGAAAAACATGGGTGTACTTATGAAGTCAGTCAATGCAATCATATATGGTAATTCATCTAAGAAGTCACATAACAGGTAGTCCTTCGTTTAGGGAAAGCTTGCCTGAAGAGGAAGATCTTGGCCTTCTTCCGGAAAGACAGCAGAGATGGGGCCGTCCTAGCCTCCAGTGGGAGGGAGTTCCAAAGTCTGCGAGCAGCAGCCGAGAAGGCCCTTTCATGTGTTGTTATGAGACGTACCTTTGAAGGTGGCGCATGGAGAGAAAGGCCTCTCCTGATGACCTTAGCATCCAAGCCGGTTCATAATGCGAGATTTGATCTTGGAGGTAGCTTGGACCCAGGCCCTTTAGTGCAGCGTTTTTCAACCACTGTTCCGTGGCACACTAGTGTGCCGCGAGATGTTGCCTGGTGTGCCGTGGGAAAATTTCAAAAATTCTAAAGAAATTCAACTCAGGGCCGGCGGGCAGCCCACAGCTGGGAGGCGCTATAAATAGCATCCAAGGGCCAGCTTGGCTCCTCCCCCCGAGGCCCGCGGCGCTGGCGTCACTTCCTCCCCGGCCGGACCTGGCCCCGCTCATTCTCTTAGTGTTTGCCCTGTGCCTGCCGCCGCCGCCGCGACTCGCTCGCTTCCCTCTCCCCCCTCCTTTTTTTACCCTGGACCACCACCACCCCTTTCCTGGGAGCTACCAATGGACTGAGCCACCCGACAGCTCGCCAACACAAGCTGGCCCGGGAGCCCCAGCCCAGAACAAACCACCAGGTGAGGGGAAGGGGAGGAGGGGCGCCCGGCTGCCCCACGAGCACCGCGGCAGGGCTGCGAGGAGGAGGGGATGGAGGAGGCCTCCGCCGGGCCTGGGCTGAGGAGGCGGGCGGGGGGGGGCTAATGGTGGTGTGCCTCGTGATTTTTTTCATGAAACAAGTGTGCCTTTGCCCAAAAAAGGTTGAAAAACACTGCTTTAGTGGTTTGTAGGTTCCTAGAGTAACAGAATGACTTTGAAGCTGTAAGGGGGGGGGACTGCTAATGTTTCAATTTTTTCAAAAAATTCTGCCCCCCCCCCCATGAAAAACACAGGTTTTTTTCCCGAGCTTCAAAATTTCCGAAAATTTTACATCTTTAAGTATCGCCACAGAAAGCACATTACAATAGTCTAGCCGGAACATCACTAAGGCATGTGTCACAGTGGCCAGAGCAGGTTTCTCAAGAAACAGGTGTAACTGACATACTATCTTTAATTGTGCAAAAGCATTTCTGGCGACAGCTTTGACCTGGACATCCAGGTTCAAGGATGTGTCCAAGAGCACCCAAAGCTGTGCACCTCTTTTTTCAACTGGAGGGTATTATATTTACTGTCAGTAAGATTGGCAATAAAGGCAAGTATGCTTTAACTGTGGGAAGAAGATAGGAATCAAGATTCCCATACAAGACTTTCATGAAGTATTCCAGTACTGTACTGGTCCTGCAGTTTGGGGAGGAGACCAAGAAGTCCCATTTTCACAAAAGCCTCTATAATTGACAGTGAGCTAGCTCAGCTCTCCTTATTTATAAAGGGGAAGGGGCAAGCAAGCCATCCAACTCCCATTTCGTAAAGTAGAGAAAAATTAAAATTAGCTCAGAACAAGTGATACATCATACGGTGTCTCTCGCATGGTTGGAGCTGATCTCATCTTTGGAAATGAGACATGCTTTCAGTCACATCTTTCCTGCAACAAAGGCAGTGCTGCTTACTTTTTCTAACTAGTAATGGTTTCTTATAAATTAAGTCTACTGGGGGACTGAAACCTCATTCTTGGCTGCCATCAGATTCACATCCATCTCAATTGCCAATGGTTGGCAAAGCACCCAGTTCACCTATAATTGTTGACATATGGCACAGCTACTCAAATAGACTGTATGCTCTTTGTCTGCCATTTACTATGCATGGTCGGTTTTTCTAGAGTAAAATAACGTTTTGGACCGCAGCAACACAGATAAAGCTCAGGATTGTTCTTAAGTACCAAAGGTGACACCTAGAGCATACCAAGAATAACACTCCTCCTGCTCATAGGCAAAAATAAGACACTGAAAATGCATTTTGTTGATGAAGCAACCAAGTTAGTTTGGCAGCTACAGAAACCAAAAGTTAGCACCTCAACAGATGCAGATGAATTAAAACAATCAACAGGTCAACACAGGTCAACAAGCAGAAAGATTACTTCAATCTAGGAAGTGGCATTCATATTCAATGCTGTAGGCAAGTTGATGTTTCTGTTTCTCATCTGTGACTAATAATAGCAGCAATCTGTTTTATTTATTAGTGTCCACTTTGTGGACACTAATTACACAACATGATAATGAGTAGGGTGTCCAACTACTGTATTACACAACACAATAATGTCCAACTATGGCTGTAATCAGCTAGCAAAGCAGGTAAAGAAATGATCATTTGAACTGTGATTGCAAATTACAGGTTCTTTTTTTCCAAATATAATTTGATATGTTGCTACAACTGACCACGTACAGCTTTGTCTATTGCTTTGTGTCTGCCTGATTCCAGCAGATGTGAATGAACTTAATCATGAACTTATGAAAACAAATGAATGCTTCACTTACTGTTGAAATAGTAGAAGAAATGGGAACCTGCATGTATGGGCAATGTTCTAACCATCACATTGTAGTGGTGGTCTTGGAAGGTGACTTTGAAATGAAAGAACTAAAAAATACACATGCCCACCCGAGTCAAATCCCAGCCCACTCACTACGCTGTACACTGAATTTTGTTTTACATACCGATAAACTGTTAAAGGAAGAATAACCATAACTCTCGAAACACATCCTATTTCTCTGTTTTCATATTTGCAGAAGTGCCATCTAAGAAAATCAGTATCGAACAACACACCACAACCCATTTTATCTGAAGGTGAACTCACACAACTACTTCATTAGGAGTTATTTGTTCACCTACCTAGCCACCTAATTCTTTAAATTATTTGTATACTTCCCATTGTAGTCCAAAGTATTGCTCTGGGCATGTTAAGCTCAGTACACCCGTCCCCCCCCCATCAAACCCCAGTGGTGGCCAGCCTTCTGCAGTCCAAGTGTTTTGGACCACAACTCCCAGAATTCCAAGACTGTATTGCCAATGACAAAGGACTGTGGGAGTTGTGGTCCAAAACATCTGGAGTGCAAAAGGTTTGCCACCACTGGCCAAGGACTTGGGCACTGCCCCAAACAAACCCAATACAATAAAACATCCCATAACAAACAGACACATGCCAGTACCATGCTTATAATTACTGAAGGTAGGAGTCTCTCTAGAGGTTTACACATATTCTATTGGGTAAATGTTATAAAGGAATACAGAGAGAAACAATGTTCTTGTTCGAATCATAAAATGTCTCAACATTAGCTGGTATGGTAATCCCCAGGTTTCCAGGGAATTATGACAAATGACATCACAATAGGACTGATGCTGACAACTGCACCAGTAACACATCTTACCAATTTGGAAAGTCTCTGCAAACTGGTCCATCCTTCTTTTTAGTTACCGTGACATAGGAGAAGGTCTCCACCTACTCTTCCATCCAAGCTTAACCTACATAGTCATATCCTCTTTGGATATCCATCTTTGGTATAATCACTACACAGGTGACTCGATTGGGTTTTCTCAAGCACAACACTACTAGATTTGTTTCGGTGATTAGGGCTGAGATTTGCCCACTCTCATAACGCTTAGAATTTGAGGCCAAGAAGACGGTCCCTCTTCAAAAGGATTGGCTCATCTTCAAACTACAGATATGGAAGGGACCCTAAGGGATCATCCAGTCTAGCTCCTGTCAGGGAGGTGCAGTAGGGAATCCAATCCCTGACCTCTGGGCCTGCAGCCAGCCACTGGCATAATAATAATAATAATAATAATAATAATAATAATAATAATAATAATAATAATAATAATAATAATAATAATAATAATAATAATAATAACCACATAGCTAACTACACTGGATTTTGTAATACAAATCACTAGTTGAACACTTCCCAAGCGTTTTAGGGCTATGTGATATATCGGCGAATTATGCGAGCAGATCCCAGTAAGGTGGCCTTCTGCAGCTGACTGATGGTGACTTTAGTCAACTCCAATTTCTTCTAAATATTTATTTAGCTCTTTAGGCACCGCACCCAGTGTGCCGATTACCACTGGGACCACCTGTACAGGTTATTATTATTATTATTATTATTATTATTATTATTATTATTATTATTATTATTATTATTATTATTATTATTATTATTATTATTATTATTATTATGCCTGTAAGGAGAACAGCACCGACATAATTCCAGGCTCTTGATGGTCCCTATATAGGACAATGATGGCGAACCTTTTAGAGACCAGGTGTCCAAACTGCGATTTTTGCAAAGTGCCAATAAAGCCATTTAACCTGAATCCAGGTGGCTGTGAAGAGGGCGATGTCGGGTGCCCACAGAAGGGCTCCTCTGAGTGCCACCTTTGGCACCCGTGCCACCGGTTCCCTTCTATCCAGGCACCCTTCCCCCCCCCCATCTCAACGGGGACCAGGCACCGGTGGGGGGGGGGATCGCCGGACCCATTTCTCCCCCCTCCTCCCTATCAACCCGCCTGGTGTCCCCCCTCCTCTCCTCTCCTCTCCTCTCCTCACCTTGACCCGCACGCGAACCACTTCGTGTTCCTCCTCCTCCTCCGGCGCTCCGGTTCCAGGGCCAGCCCCTCCCCCTCCGGGGGCCGTTGCGGAGGGACCCCCCGGCGACGCCATCCCGGGACACCCCCCCCTCCACGTTTTCCCTCTCGGGGCGGAGTTAACAGCCACCCCGCCGCGCCCCCGCCCCCGCGTCACCCACCCCTTTCTATTCACCGGCGCCCGCGCCTGCCAGGGAAGGGAAGGGAAGGGGGGGGACGCGTAAGGCGCCGCTTCCGTCACGTGACCCAGGCTCCCTCCCTGTCCTTTCCCGCCGGCGACTTCCGCAACACCCGCCCAGGCGCCTCCGACGTGACGTCACCGCGTGGAACGGGCACGGCGGGTTCGGAACTGGCGGGAATGGGCGGGCGCGGAGCCGAGCCGAGCCAGCGGCGGGAGGGACGGGGTTGGGATGGGGAGGGGGGGTCCGCCGGACACAACGGGAGCTTTATTTAAATAAAATAAAAGAGAAAGGTTGAGCGGAAGCACGGTGCATTGTGCGGCTGAGCTGCCCCAGCGCTCACGTCTCGTCCGTGCTCTAATACCTTTAGATATTAAAAGTATGGGTTTGCTTGTTTCTTTTATTTCATTCATTTAAAAAGACAAGGAGCCAAGGCGGCTTACGACACTGGAGGACGAGGTGGAAAGTTGGTAGACAGTTGAGTAAGCAGCGGTGGTTAGCGCATTAAAAGACAGAATTTTGAAGTTGAGAACGACTTAATGTGACGAGTCATCTTACACATAATTAAAAAGGCAACATTGAAGCTAAGGTTAATAAGTAAACAAATATGGGGGGGGGATGCCGTGAGAGGCAGAGAACAAAAACATGGAAAACACGGGTTGTGCTGTAAATGCAATTTCGGCAACAAAAACATCCGGGTCAAGCCCGGAGCCCATCGACCATGGGATGCGGACCGAGGACAGGCAGTTCCGAGCTTGAAGGAAGGACAAATCCAAGCCTTAAAAATTGAAAAAGAAGAAAACCAGGAGGCGAATTTCTTTCCGGTACTATTTTTACACTGATGACTCCAGGGTGAAAATGTATTACATCAGAAATCTGGTTCCTCGATTATTTTTTCCCTTATCAACTTGGAAAGTGGAAGTGTTGCAAATCTTTGTTAAATCTCTTGATCCTAACAATAGATGGGAAATGAGCTTCAATGACCTCACACTAGCAGGTATTACAAAAGCATGTTGGGGTAGCTAACTTTCTTGTATTTGTCGTCAGAACCAAGTAAAAGGTTTGCTCACGGTGGCAGTCGGAGGCACGACGGCGCTATGTCCATTAAGGTGATCGCTTTATGGAGCTTGGGGTGGCCCTAGATCTGCTGCAGATCTAAAGCCCTTTGTGAATAGTATATATAGGCAAAGTAGACTTAACAAGTATGTTGGCCTCCCCTTCCTTCAAAAAGAAAAAAAAAGTCATGGTTTTTCACATGAGATTCCTGTGGCTACCCAGTGTGATATAGTGGAGACAGGAACAGATTAAAGCATCAGGAGACCTGAGTTGGAATTCCTGCTTGGCCCTGGGGGTGGAAGGGAACTGGTAAAACTACTCAGTTACCACACTTACTCGGAAAACTATTAGAGTCACATCTGGAATTTGAGTCATGGCAACTGAACTTTTTCTTGAGAAATTTGAAATGTTTCATTGCTCATCCAAGCACTTTTGTCAGTCTGATGAAGCTGTTTGAACGAGCAGTGAAACGTTTCAATCTCTCAAGAAAAAGAAGTCCAGTTGCCATGACTCAACTTCCAGATAAACTCACCTGGATGACTGAGAATCTTCACAGACATAGAGTCACACCTTTATGACACACATCATACAGCCACTTTCTGGGAAACAAGTCGGAGCCAGATCCACGAAATAAGAAAAAAAAATGGATCCTCATGATTTTAGCAGACTTCTCCGCAAACCAGTGTTAGATTCTATATCTCATCTGTGCCCACAGCAGAAACCACACATCCTTCACTGTATATGGCTTTTTAGTGGAGGGAAACCATGAATCTGACACCTATCCATGTTTTCACACGGGATTTCCCCCAAACCACCATGAAACCATGTGAAGAATAAAGTGGCTAGGAGAGGCTGAACTGCAAGGGTAGTGCCTGTGCTGGTTAGGCACTGTACAGGGCATCTCTCAAAAAGTTTCATAATCTTTCATCTTCCCTGCATCTTAGTCATCCCCAGCTATTTTCTTCTTCACAGCCAAAAAATAGATTGGTAAGGAATCCTGGGCCTAATAGGGTCTACCCTTGAAGAGAGTGATATTCAGAGGGGTCAGTGTTAGTAGGTAGGCTGCTAGTTCATCCCTAGTATTATAGTCATTTGATCTGGAATGCTGAAATACCTGCAATGGTTACCCCATTACTATTACAAATTCACTTATGGTTACCCTTTCCTGGATTTTTCAGGTACAGACCATGCAGTAGTTTATGGTTCCCTTATTTCAGAAACACTCTGGAACTGTGCCGCTTGATCAAAATAGAATAGCTGTAGCATGAATCACATCCAGCAGTGTTAATGATCTGAAAAATGCATTAGAGCAGGGGTGGCGAACACGAGGCTCTCGAGCCGCATGCGGCTCCTGGGCCAAAATGAATGCGGCTCTTTGCCTCTTATCATTATTTTGTATACTGTGGCTCTTTGCCAAGTTTGGATTTTGTTATGCTGCTTCTGAGGCGGGACCTCTGAGGAGAGATCTCCGAGCGCGTAGTCCCGCCCCCAGGCTGCATCGTCACGTCTCCCATCCCCCGGAAACAACTGCACGGGCCAGAGAGCAGCCTTGGGGCGCACTCCAACAAGGTAACAAAAAACACCTGACTGAGCATGTTATATTATGTGTTTAATATATTATTGTTAAAATTATATGCTTTTGTGTGAGTGTTTGTCTGTTTTGGCAGGTCACTGCGTGGTGTGGCTCTCTGACTCTCGCAGTATAAAATTTTTGCTCTTTTTGTCGAACTTGTTCGCCACCCCTGCATTAGAGGAACTAGAGCAAGTTTGTATCTATGAACACTTAATTTCTCTTTTTTAAAGGAATCCTCTCCAGAGGAAATAGTAACAGTACTATGTCAGATGCCAAAAGGGGGGGCAGCCAAAGAGTGTGGGACAAAGTTATGGTTTAACTATATTTGAACGGTTAGGTGTGTGCCACCAAGTTCTCTGAGTATAACACAAAACAGGCACCAACCGTGGCTTTTCTTTTGCCCGAGAAAAAAATATCAACAAATGGCTCCTTGAAATGAGAAAGCAAGCTCTGTATTACAGATTTCTATACTGGCTATCCTCAGCTTCCTCCTCCTCCCCTAATTTCCTATATTAAATTATATAACCCTATTTAAACTTAAATATTTATTATGGCTTTATTGATGGGATTCAAGAATGAGGAAGAGGTACAGTATTTTTAAATGCATGTGAATTTAACATAAACACTAGTTAGATCTTTCTTTTGATTCAGTTTATTTACAAATGTTATGTACAGCAGCATTCACAGTGGCTATTCAAATATAAAGTAATTATCTTACACATAAGATCCCAGAAGTACAGTTGAGCATCAGACAGTGTAACGACATGTGGAATTTAAATAACATGACTAGAACATAAGCCTAGCTATGTTTTTCCAAGGAATGTCTTCCCTAATCATAATGGCCATTTAAGTGGAAATACATATAGGACCAAAAAAGAAAAGAAAAAGAAAAGAAAAAAAGACAGTAGAAATGTTATAGCACTTGAAAGACTAACTGCTATATGAGCTTTTGTGGATCAAGTCTACTTCCTCAGACATCTGACTGAAACTACATGACTATCATGTTTAGACATGGCCCATGATCAGGTGGGAACAATTACAAAGTGAGAATGATTCAACATCAGAAGAAATAGGACTGACTATAAATGGTTTTGATTATCAACCTATAAGGTAACAAGAGTTGGCACACATGTCAAAGTGAGGAAATCAATGCAGGATGTACCTTGTGGATCGATAACTGAATTTATTTAGATCCTGATAGTTTTATTTTGTTTTTTTGTTTTTGTCTCATATTTTCACACTAGTATGACTACTACTCCAGAAACGTCCTTTTTCCTTCTGATCCATTTCAACTCCCTTCTGTTCTTGAGTTGTGCTGTCAGATAGGATAAGAGACAAGTGGGAGACTGTTCCATCTATTCTAAGGCAATGCCGTCGCCAGCCCACTTCTACTTAGTTCAGCAGAGGTGGAAGGTTAAGGCTTTGCTGCACTACTTCTCCTGCTGTTGAACTCTCAGCCTCTCATGGGGGAGAAAGAAGGAGCAGGTAAAAGCAAGCCACCATCCTGTCTCTTCCCGCCATGGCTTCTCTGCCTTCTGTCCCTTTGTCCACAGCGGGAAGCAGCCACCTCTTTCAGGACAGCAACTGACCATTTGGTTGAGGTAAAAGAAAAGCTGCATGATAGGAACAATGCGTAACTGAGAGTCATCATTTAGTTTCATCCCATTAATCTAAAACTAAGAGAAACACAGAAGCGCCCCTGAGGAGCCTTCGTAGTACAACACTGCCAAAACGGAGGTATGTTTCAAATGTCAGATCCTTCCCAGTTCTAACTTAAAGTCACAGTCTGAGGTTCAACCACGAGACAGCACTCCATGTGTAGTCTCCATAGTACGCCCTTCTCAATTCAGGGTTGCACTTATGAAGGCTTCCTGATCACACACGGATCCAACGAAATTTGGAAAGAACTGCAACATTCGTTTAGAGCAGTGGTTCTCAACCTGTGGGTCCCCAGACGTTCTTGGACTGCAACTCACAGAAGTCTTCATCGCTAGCTAAGCTGTCCAGGATTTCTGGGAGTTGCCATCCAGGAACATCTGGGGACCTTCAGGTTGAGAACCACAGGTTTAGATCATGGTGGGGCGTCTCTGACATTCCCCATGTTGTTGGATAGCAGTTGCCATTATCCCCTGACAAAAGGTGCTGTGCTATATATATCTATATCTATATATATCTATATCTATATCTATATCTATCTATCTATCTATCTCTCTCTCTATCTCTCTCTCTATCTATCTATCTATATATATATATATTCCAACAATACCTGGAAGGCCCATCCTTTCACTAGAACGATGAACTCTTTAAGTGACCAGTGGAAAACAGCTGCCACAGATTATGCCATTTCCCTACCATTACCCACCCACCCACCCAAATTCAAAGTCAGACAACGGGAGTTTATAGACAGCAAATAAACTACTATATACCACCCCACATCACTACTTGAAATGGTATGGGGCGTTATATAAGCAGAACACTTGGCTTTGCTAGAACTTCCAGAAGGCGAGGGACTCGAGGAGAAACCTATTCCCTGGGCAGCCTTTAGGGAACCTCAGCCCATGCTCTTCCCCCGCCATGAGTACTTAGCGCTTCTTCAACTTGGTGGTGTCCACAATCCTCTGGCAGGCGCTCAAATGCTTCCAGGCATCCAAGATGAGGACGGATGGAATAACGATCCATAGGACATTCATGAAGACAAAATAAAACCAGAAGTAGACTGGGTGCCACATTTCACTATGGCTAAAACTGTCACGGTACTCAGTGAAGAAATAGAGAATGACTCCATACAGCTGGCCTGCAGTTAAGGTGAGTGAGAAAAGAAAACCGATTAGAGCTGAAGCAAAGAGTGTACCTAGAAAATTCTGGAAAGGATCACCACCAGTCAAAACCGACTCAGCAGCACAGAATTATTATTATCTGCGGACTGCACGTCACTTCTTCAAACCCCATGGAATGTATACCAAAATAAAACATGTTTCGTAAAATATGCCACAATACTCTACTTTTTTTTTCCCTACGAGAGACAAATACACCTATCGTCCATTTCTGCAACCTGGTATGTGTGATGGAACTAAGTGAGGAAAGAGGGGGTAGGAATAGGACTTTTCAGAAACTCTTTTGAAAGCTGCTTGTGAACTCAACACCTGCCCCTACAACACACGTGTGATTCACTCCCTTCCCTCCACCAAACCACTGGTAGTGGGGCAGCTAAAAAAATCTTAAATAAATAAATAAATAAATAAATAAATAAATAAATAAAGTAGCACCCCCATATCCGCTATCCGCTGATTCAGTAATCCGCGGATGGCGAGCAGCAGTGCAAGGGGCCGGGCCAGCAGTAGTCCAGGTCCCAGGCAGCACTCACCTGGCACATTGGCGGCAGTGGAGAAAGCTGCCACACGGCCCGGAACAGCCCGCCTGCCTGCAGGAGAGGCGCGGGTGTTGCCAAAGGAAACGGCTGCGCAGCCGAGAAGACTCCACTCACCAGCCTGCCCGCCTGCAAGAAAGGCGTGGGTGGTGGTGGAGGAAGCGGCCGCGCGGCCCAGAAGACCCCGCTCACCTGCAGGAGAGGTGGGGTGGCTGCGGAGGAAGCGGCCGCACGGCCTAGAAGACTCTGCTCGCCTGCCTGCAAGTTCAGCGGTAGCAATGGAGGAGGAGGCAACCGTGGGGCCTGGGAGAGCCCACCCGACTGCAAGGTCAGCAGAGGTCCTGGAGGTGGCACAGAGCCATGGCAGGGTTCCCCAGGGTGCTGGTGGGCTCTCCTGTTGGTTTTACCCCTGGAACCCTCAGATAAGAGGAGGAAAGAGGCTAGTGTGGAATACCAGGTATGTCCAGGCGGGGCTAGGAGAGGAAAGGCCCTGCAAGTGCCACCTTTGGCATCCATGCCATAGGTACGCCAACACCATCCTAGGGCATTTGGCTAAGGCAGACCCCATCCATCGGAGAGGCAATAATTTGTTCAGAAATCCAAAAGAGTAAAGAATGTGTTCTCACGTTTGTCTTGTGTACCTACCCACTGAAACCACCAACTGCAAGACAAAGCGGTGGGACTGGCCTGAAAGAAATGCCAGCACAGTCCAAAGGCTGAGGGGGCCCCAAGTGAAGGCTGTGATGGTTTCCATGCACACTGTGAAATTGTCCCCTCTGCAGAGAGACAGGGGAGAAAAAATTGTGAATCAGAAATCCCTTGAGGCCTAGAAAGAAATCACGAGTGTAAATTCACGGTTCACGTTTAAGAAATCTTCCAAGAAAAGCCTCAGAAAATTTATTTTGGGAGTACAACTTCTAGTATCCCCTGCCACATTCTGAGATGTGTGCTCCCCAAAATTAGTCTTCCATATTCCATTTCAGCTCCATCCTGAGTCCAGGGTGTACCCAGGCATATACACGCCCCCTGACGGCTCAGGATAACAGTTCAATATCCTTGATGAAACAACACATTTTATTTTTCACTAAGGCTTATATTCAACAACTTTTGCTCAACTTTAAGTGCCAAAATACTGCTGCTTTTAAAAAGAGGAGAGAGAGAGAGAGAGAGAGAGAGAGCACATATCTACCATGCTGGATGTGACCCAATGTAGTTGCTAAGCAACAGCTGCCTTTCATCCGGAAGGCAGTTGTCAGTCAATGAATAATTGTCAAACAAACAATGATTTAAAAGTGGCTGAAGGCAAACCTCTCCATACTATATGAATGCTAGCTATTGTCAGCAGCATGCCCTCTTCCTTGACAAACAGAAGTAGATCATGATACATTAAATTTTAAGACTTTCCCATTCATAACTCAGTCTTTTGAGTGCCCTAAGCTGAATTCCGCTCTCTCTGCCTGCACTGTTCCTACAACTGCCGATGACAGTTGTGTGGGTTTTAATGTTTCTGTGCCTGATAAAGTGGTGTGCGAATGCGATACACTCAGCCCAATCTGTATCAAAACTTACTCTCACCATGGTTCAAGGATTCTGTGTAGGTCTGTCTCAGACCATTTGTTTGTCCATACATGTGCTCTGAGAGCTTAGTGGGTAAAAGGGTGACTTGAGGCCAGCCACACCCTCAGCCTGACCTACCTTGCAGGGTTGTTTTCAGGATAAAATGGGAGGGAGCACTCATGCACACTATTAATAGCTCAATAAGAACGTGGTGAGATGGAAAAGTAACAATTAAAAAAACATTTTCTCATGCAGAGCTGCAAGTGATGCTATCATGAATTGACAAGAGAAATTAATAGCATTAACAAATACTGTATACTGAACACACTGAAAGCTGAAATAGAAAACTAATTATTGCCTGAATACATTGTTAAGGTCTTAGAGTCCTTATAAAGGCCTTATGTTTCTGTTGAGGACCGTAATCCTCACACTGAGGTCACACAGCCCCACTGATAATTCTTTTTGGAAATGGTAACATAAGAGAGGAGTTAAGTAACTTACTGAGACTACAAAATATCAGCTGTACAGTATTTATATTCTTATTACTGTTTCTTTTTAAACTTTTCCGATTAAAGACATATTGCTTTTTTTTTAAATCCAATACTAAATCTTCTCTTACAGGAAGCAACTACCGTTACCCAACACTTACATGATATATCTGCTATCTCCTTTGGCATACTCCTTCCCTATAAGATGAAGAAACAGAGAAATCACAGTGAAACACAGTGAAACAATAAGCAAAGTGATATAAACATCCATGTGAAATTGTGTCCAGTTGGAGAGGGACTTGTGAATTGCCCAATATATGTTTCTCACCTAATTAGTAACAAAGAAAGAAAATGTCAATCTGTTGGCCAGGCTGAATCAATTTCTTATTTATTTAAAATATTTCTATTCTGCCTTTCTCCTTAAAAGGACCCAAGGTGTCAAAAGAGATGTTCATGATCTGCACTCAAAAAATATCCTAGTTCAGCACTAAAGAAAGCCACTTCAAATCAACTATACATCCCCATAAGTTGTTATCCTGCATTTTGTTCAGTGTGCTCTTTTTATAGAGCTACTGACCTAGTAGCTCAAGACAGCAGAGGTATGGGCACCGTAGGAGAAAGAGCCAGAAGGTATCCATCCTGGCATGCTTGTGTTGGCTTGGTCCCCAGATGTTCCTGGACTGCATCTCCCAGAAGCCTCCACCACTCACTGTGCTGGAAGGGGTTTCAGGGAGTTGCAGTTGAGGAACATCTGGGGCCCCACAGGTTGAGAACCACTGGCCTAGATATTTGTAGCACAGGACAAGCAACTACACTAGCGGACTGAGAAACGGAAGTCAGAGCTGGGAAACTTCTGGACCTACAAATGTCTTTCAGGAGCATGTCCCATCAGTATAACTACCTGTATATGAATGGATTCTAGAAGAACAACCGTTCCCAATGGCTGAGGCAAACATTGCAGAGATGGCCTTTCCTCCCCTCCTCACCAAATAGAGGAGAAAGACATACAACCATGTAGATGCTGGAAGCTTTGCATGTCCTTATTAAAGAAGACTAGAGAACAAAGACTGGATGTGGGGCTCTCTAGCTATCTTCTAGCCATAAAGGGTCAGTAGAGAAGAGAAGAGAAGAGAAAGCACCACATACATTCATCCCAATGCAGGCTTCCGAAAACAATGGGCAGTGCTATGGAAGCTGTGCAGGTCCAATGCCCCAATCATTGGCAAGGACTGTTCGGGAAGCAAAATAGCAGCGCCTTCATGGGAACTTAAGAGGGCCATGGTGGTTCAACAGACTAAGGCTCGAAAACTGTTGGCTGCAAAGTCGGCAGCTCAGCTGTTTGAATCCCAGGTGCCATGCAGCAGAGCGAGCTCCCGCTGATAACTCCAGCTCCTGCCAACCTAGCAGTTCGAAAACATGTAAATGCAAGTAGATAAATAGGTACTGCCGTAAAAAGCAGGTAGGTAAAACAGTGTTTCCTTGCAGCCATGCTGGCCACGTGGCCATGGACTTGCACAACACTGGCTCTTTCGGCTTGAATACTAGAGTCGGACACGACTAGCACGCATGTGCGGGGGGAACCTTTACCTTTTTACCTTCATGGGATCTTATGGAAAACTGTAAATACTGCTTTCATAATCAGTGCCCTCCGTTCTCCTTTTCTACTTCCTCTTTCACAACTATAAGTACTCTGTTCCCAAAGGCACACCCAACACACTGCCTCCATCCATAATGTGGGAAGATGATCAGCCCAAAAGACAACAGTGCCTTATTTCTCAGTCTTCTCTTGGCTAACCATACGGAGGACTGGAAATATGACCCAGCTGTTCTGCATCCAGACACACCCACACCTCCAGTTCCAGCTATCACTTACAGAGTTGGGAGAGAAAGGATTGGTCTCCAGGGATTTCCATATGGTACAGGCTAAACCAGCCTTCAATGACGCCATGAATGAAGCCACAGACAGCAAACCAGCTGACACCCAAGGAGCGCCATGTTCCCAGAGCAGGCGTCGTCCTGCTCCGCCATCCTGATGCCAGCCATGTCAGTATCAGGAGGGTCCCCGAAACAGAAAAGAGAAAAGCCAAGATCTGCCACATGGGGCGGTCATTTGGGATGTAGTGGGGGAGCTTCAAATCCCGAGGCCAATACGGATGGGGAACAATCAGTGGCTTAGTTTCTAACCCCATGGCGGCCGAGAACGACAAGTTGCCAAGCCTAGAGTGCGCTGTCACTCCTGCAAGGAAAACAGAAAACAAGTCACACGGGCATTGTAACGACAAAAGCCTTCGTGGTCCAAAAAGGCACAAGGATAAGGAGTGCAGGTTCTCAGCTAAAAGAGGGTAATTGTCAGACTAGGGAACTGCACAAACAATTACAAGATGATGTAATTGGGGAGCGCTTCAACGTGACTAAGAAATCCATCAAAAGACAAAGCGGACGAGAGGGAAAACACAATTAATTGTTCCTTCCAGTGACTTCAAGAAGAGGCTCACAGGGCTGTCTTCTTCCCCATTTCATCCTGAAATTACCTTAACAGGTAGATCGGCATTTCCAAGAGATTGCTCTCTAATGAGGTCTCCATCTTTTCCATTCACTACCAATTTGGCTGTAATTGACTTTTGAATCTATTGCATAATTGTGTCTTCACCTCAGCAACTATTTTTCTGAGGTGATAACCAACACCAGCCCCATGTTCTTCTGCTCCCCCTCTACTACAGAGGTCTGTGTCCTCAACTGACGCAGGTCTGTGGAGGGGCCAAGCCAGGCTTTTGTCTTCAGCGGGATGAACAGCATGCCTCACAAAGAACCCAAAACTCCATGTCACTTTCTAGACAAATTTGACAGCAGAACCGACAGCCACAACCTCTGACTCCATTTCTAGATTTTATGCTTGGACCTCAAGTTTCACACTAACGTTCCCCAATAAAAGGCTCTAGAAAACATGAACGTCCACATTTTTGTGCCATTTTTGTGGATTACATACTAGTGGTTACAGTATTATTATTACACACCCATATCACCTTTTGAGCTCCGTGGATCACTGAGGTCAGAATTTGGATCAATCCAAAATCAGTTCAACATCTGAATGACTGCAGGACATTGGCTTTCAAATGTTATGGCCCCCTCCATAAATTTTATGACCCCCTCCATAATCTGTTAGTAGGCCACTACTGAAAAGGAGGACTTTTATTTATTATCACTCCATAAAAACCTATTGCAAAAATATGCGTTCCATGACTGTGACTGTGTTGTGTCATTACAGTCGTGACTGACTCTTCGTGACCCCATGTCAATGGAGTTTTCTTGGTAGGAATACTAGAGTGGTTTGCCAGTCCATACTCACCATCAATTGAGGAATTTAACCTAACTATTTCTTTATACAAGCCCCTGCCCAGAAATATCATTTAAATATAAGAAGACTATTTTTCCACATGTGGAAACATTCTTCTAGCCATCTTTGGTTCCATCTTTTATGCTTTATAACATTTCAGGTAGTACATTGGACCCAAAAGAAGTTCTGGGACCAGATAACTGCTCCCCAGCCCTTTTCAGGTTGCCCAGCCAGGTTCATAAGAGCTTTGACGCAATCTGCAAGTGAAGGTTTCTGTCCTCATCATCATCCTAACATACACCATGGCCTTCATAAGGAAAATGGCTCCAGAACTTTGATCGGCTGCCATTCCCTGAAGATTCTCATATATATATACATATACTGTATACAGTAGATATGTGTGTATGTATACAGTAGATATGTATATATTGTATATACACACACATACATAATATACATAGGTATATATACATACACACAGAGAGAAAGTACTGTATATATTAAACCATAAATACTATGCATTCTGAACACTACAAATATGATAACCAGTGGACTTTGAACACCGCTACAGAAAGAGCTTGGCAGAGAGCCCTGATGTGCAGCCTCTCTTGCCATTATAACAGACGAGCACTCTAGGAAGGTAATAATAAAAACACCCCTAGGCATGTGCGGAGTACATCTCCCATCAGCAAAATCTGAGAGTGGCGTTGGAGCCCCCTAAGCAACTCTCGCACTTTAAGTCCAACCTTGGGTCCCTAGTTGTTCTTGGACATCAACCAGCTGGTGGTGAAAGTTTCTGGGAGTTCCATTTTAGGAATGGGAACCATCGCTTTCGCCTCGACCAGCCCCACCTTGGATCCTTACCGTACAATTCCGTCCCTCGAAACTTCACCACTCACTTCTGTCCCCGGGGATCCCCGCCCTTTACTTAAATCCCAAAGACAGGAGCCAATAGGGCGCACGGGTGATCTAGGGTCTTCGACCAATCAGCCTGCGCCAGGCTATTGAATGAAGCTAAACGCCTATTCAGATCGTGGCTTGCCCGCCCGCAGGCCTGAACACGGACTGACGTCACTCGTTCCCGGCCGGAGCCATTGGTTGAGGACGGGCTGAGGCAATGTGGGTCCATACGTGAACCTATCCGCGTGCAGAAGGCGGAGACTGCCCTTGGCTCTCCTTCTCTCTCTCCGGCGCCTTTCATTCCAGATGCTGATGAGAAGGAGCTAAGCGCCCCCTGTAGGGTGTGCGTTGTATTTGTGCCAAGAGAGGGTGTTTCTTGGGGGTTTCCCTGCCTCCCCCTTCACCCCCCCCAGGACTGAAAAAAGGGCTGTCATTTCCGCAGGTTGGAAATGATTCTTCTTTGTGAGCTAGAGAAGTTCCAGAGGCTGGTTGGGGGATTCTGGGAGTTGTAGTCCAGAAAGGAAACTTGAGAAACTAGGCGCCAGTTTTGGACGGGGGACGGGACTGCAATCGCCTGAAAGTGACAAAAGCAGAGGAGTTAAAAAAGAGAGTACATACTATTCACCATATAAATCGCAAATGGAAAGCTATGTGTATTGTTGTGTGATTCCGACTTCGGGCGGACCTCTTGAATGAGCAGGCTTCAAAATGTTCTATATTTAACAGGCTTGGTCAGCTTTTGCAAACTCTAGCCCCTGGCTTCTTTTATTAAATCAATCCATCTCATATTTCGTCTTCCTATTTTCCTGCTGCCTTCCACCTTTCCTTGCATTATTGTCTTTTTCCTCCCGAGTCTTAAGTTTTTCGTCTCTCTCAGCCCCAAGAAACAGCCAAAGACCTCCCCTTTCAAGTAGAGAAATCTATATAGCTTTTACTCTTGGGTTTAATAATGACATTATCATTAAGGCCCTTTCCTTAGTGTCGCTGCACCAAGCAGTGTTGCAACACTCTCCAAGGAATTGTCTTAAGGGAGTGTTGTAACAGAAACCACCTTAGCACCTCAATGGGTATATCAAGTGCTGGACTTGCTGTAGACCAACAGTGGGAAACTTTTGGGCTCTCAGATATTAGACGATAGTTACCATAATCCCTGATCCTTGCACATGCTGATTAAATTTTATGGGAAATTGAAATCTTATGGGACCTTGAGTTCAAAATCATTTGGAAAGTCAAAAGTTCCCCACCCTTTCTGTAACCTTTTAATGTTGTTCCACCACATCTTTCAGATTAACCATGGACTACATTGCAAAGTGCTGGCAAACTACTACTACTGGCCCCTCTGCTGCTTCTGAGTTAGAACTCCAAGGAAGCAGGCTATTTATTGCACTAGTCAAATATTTCAGAAGGAAGACAGTTTTGAAGGCAACAACAGCAGAGATGGGAAGGCATTTTTCAATCACTGCCTCATATTTGGTGCACTCAAGCTGAAAGTATCTCTCCTTTGTTCTCACAGTAAGTCCTTCACATCTCCGGTTTAACTTGCTATTACGTAACGGGCTAGTTCCCAACTCAGTGTTGCACAAATATTATAGTTTTAAAAAACAGACATGAAAAAGAGAACAACATTAAAAAGCTGTGCCAACATAACTCACATTGTCTTATTCTCCCCATGTCCCAAATAGTGTGTGGGAAGGATGAGTGAAATGTAGATGAGCCATGCACCGAATCTGCATGAACAAGAAGGAAAGAAGAGGATGGATTGATTTTGTCTGCAGATAAAAATGTGTATGTTTGGAGGATCTATACAGCTTGTACTAAATCCAAGCCCTGTGACTTTTCACATCACGTAGCAGTTACATTTGCCTTAGCTATAGTAGCTTTAGTCTGGTAAATATGTGAAGTGTAAAGGAGAGGTGCTTGTATTTCAATATGTAGGGTCACATGACAGGTAACAATTGCCTAGTGAGTATTGGTCTACCCCAAGATGGTTTATAAATCAGTACCAATGTGGATGGTGTTTCTGTGCCAGGTCAAAACCTTCCTGTTCCAGAATTATTTAAATTTAAATAATATAAATTGTGGGTCCAGATAGTAACTTATAGGGTATTGTATTTTAATGAATTTTAAAATATAAGCTTCCCAGAGAACTTCAGGTAGTATAGGCGGCACATAAGTGAATGAATGAATGAATGAATGAATGAATGAATGAATGAATGAATGAATGAAAAGCCGTTCTCAACCATTTGTTTTTTGCTTCTGCCGTAAACACAATGTAAAAGAAAGACATATGGGCTGAATCGGGATTGTACCAGTTGCATAACAAAACTTTTTAGGTGGTGTGTAAAAAAATGTTTCCTGCCTGTGGGTCCCTTTGAAATCTGCCAGTGACCCCGAGGAGACTAAATGCCCCTTATTGAGAATGACCGGCTTAGATGTAATCCCAAACTGTGATTGGTGAGAAGCTATCAAGTCCCACAGAACTGACGCTTTTGAGCTGTGATGCTAGAGGAGAGTTCTGAGAGTCCCCTGGACTGCAAGGAGATCAAACCTATCCATCCTGAAAGAAATCAACCCTGATTATTCACTGGAAGGACAGATTTTGAAGCTGAGGCTCTAGTAATTTGGCCACCTCATGAGGAGAGAGGACTCCTTGGACAAGTCCCTGATGTTGGGAAAGACTGAAGGCAAAGGGAAAAGGGGATGGCAGAGAATGAGATGGTTGGATGGTGTCATCGATGCAACCAATATGGATTTGACCAAACTCCGGGAGGCAGTGGAGGACAGAAGGGCCTGGCGAGCTCTGGTCCATGGGTTCACGAAGAGTCGGACATGACTGAACAACTGAACAACCACAACAATCAAGTCTGCACAAGAACACATTGTTGGAGAAGGATATGCAAACTGTATTTTGGGATAACTGGTTTCATGTTACATCTGACTCAGTAGGCATGGTTTGGGCATGGTTTCATCTTTGAAGAATGCTATTTGGGATAATTTCTACATTGAGTTCTCTGAGAATACCACAATCAGCAACCAACCAACCAGATTCTGGGAGAAGGCTGGGGGTGAGGAAAGAGCTTGATTCGTTGTTTGTCTGTGCATCCAAAACACAGATCATGAGTCAGAATCTAAACAGCACGTAGTGCACACGATGATTTGATCTGATGTTTCAGTCAGTTCTGCAATTTAAGGATATCCATTGGCTCTTTGTATTTACCTGTAGGAACCTAACTATCTGCCGCATAATTTGAAGAGACTGAACATAGGTTATTTGTCTGAAGGGGCTGCAGACTAACATGTCTTCAGCTCTGGAAAACCTTGATAAAAGCAACATTGCAACTGTGCCTAGAATGTTTTATCTTCAAGAAGCTTGGTCTATATTGTGACAATGTGCAGCACACACACACACACACACACACACACACACACACACACACCTTTGCATTCTTGTGTGGTTATATTAGAGGATTTCCATTTTTTATAGATGAGTAACATTTAAGAAGCATGCAAATGGTACTGTGGCAAAAAACTGACTTCTCTAAGCACTAAAAGTTTATAGGGGTGCTTCCCCAGGCTTTGCAAGAAGAGACAATAGGAAGCTCACAGAGTTACCTGTAATATTTGAATGCAATTAGAAATATAGAGCTATTGGTCTTTGAATTTCTAGACATTTTGGCCTATAACTCCCATCAGCTGTGGCTAGCATCACCAATTGTAATGGATTGTGGGAATTGTAGTCCAAAGCAACTGGAAGGTCCCAGTTCTGGCTTTAAATGCTTCAATAGCAAATACCCTGCCTTGCATTTGATCTTCAGAAAGAAGAACCATTCCCCCCCCAAAAAAGTTACTTCACCTGGGATTTGAACCGCCGAGCTGCTGTCTGCCTGCCGACTTTGCAGTTGATCATTTCAGCACTCTGGTCCACTGAGCCACCAAGTTTCCTACCCTCAAATTAAAAAAAAAAGTCTGGTTCCACAAATTCATCCTCACATTCACCTCTTTCTATATTTGAAACTGCAAGGCTACTGTAAATTTACTGCCAATGTAGTCTTCATGTTTTCTCTGAAGGATGTTGTGGAGCTGCTCCTACAGAGAAGCCCAAGCAGGAGGGAGTACCCTCTGCCCCTACTACCTAAAGCAGGCATGCCCAAACTTCATCCCCCCTGATGGTTTGGACCACAACTCCCAGAATTCTAAGCTTAGATTGCCAATGACAAAGGACTGTGGGAGTTGTGGTCCAAAACATCTGGAGGGCTGATGTTTGGAGATGCCTGACCTAAAGAGACTCATTATATCAAAATGAAACCCGACCCTATAGAGGAAGGGGTTACAACAGACATTCAAGCCTGTGAAGGGTGTAGACACAGTTAGAAAGATTGGGAGTGGGGGGGAAGAGGGGCCAGAAATTCAAAGGAGGATCTAATGGTAGGAAGAACCAGGTATAAAAAGGAAAACCCTTACATCCTCCCACCAGGTTGGCAATGGGTGTGGATGGAGGATCCAGACACTGGCAACTGGGAAGAGATGATGATGCCAGACAGAGAGGCGGAGAGTTATAAAGGAAGGCAACATTCGTTACGTCAGGTTGTTCCTACTGGGGCGAACGGGAAGCCCGTGAGTATAGTAAGAATAAGAAAAGAAATACGTCTGCAATTAGAGAAAGAAAGGGAGGTTTGGGTACAATTAGAAAGAGAAAAAGCTTTTAAGACCCGCTGTGACAGATTTCGAGAAGAAGGTTTAAGTCCCACAGGTCTGCGGGTCAGCTTGAAAAACCCAGGATGTGGGGTGAAGGTGCTGAATGAGAGCCATGGAGCAAACCCCTTAAAAAAGGCGGTCCCATGGACACAGAAGAGAAGTTACCCAAACTGGAACCGGTGATTTGGTCTGAGTTTGTGTCAGGAATGGACAATGTTAATAATAGTTTATTTTTTGATTTGTTGAAAGAAAACCCTAACAATCCTTTCCTAACCGGGGCTGTTACCCAAGTTTTCAATCCTGTTAACAAATTAAGAGAAGAAAAAGAATAATAAACATCAAGTTCTGTTTTTTACCTTCTGGGGCTCCTTTATTGAGTAAACAGACGTATAGCATTGGGTCAAACAATGAACCCTCACAGATGTATTAGAACTCTAAAAATAAAAAATCAAGAGTTGAATCATACTTTTATTAATAATTGTCCACTACCAAATGAATTCTTACTTATGGAGACTCTTTCCAGGGTTTTCCAGGTAGAGGATACAGTACTCAGAAGTGGTTTACCATTCCCTTCTTGGGGATATCGTGGGACTTGGCAGCTTACCCAAGGCCACACAGGCTGGCTTTGTTCACAAGAGGCAAGGGGGGGGGGGACTCCCGGCCTCTGGCTCCACAACCAGATATCTAACTCACTATCCACCCAGCTGGAGTATTTTTCTTAGGATCAATCAACATGCCAAAGGGCCACCCAAGCTTTTATGTTTCCCCAGAAGAGGGAGCAAACAAAAAAAAGTCAAAAGCATCCCACCAGACACAACAGCCAAAAGAATCTTCCAGAGCTGTCTTAAAAAGTTTCAGGCAAAAATCAGAGAAAAACAAAACAAAAGACAAAAAACATGTGGCACCTAATAAGTGTTGACCAATTCTGATATTATTTCCGTTTTATTAAGATCCTTATTTTTTTGGATGGTTTGCCGCTGATTTGTGTTTTAACCCTTGCTTTGCCAGCCATAATGGTTTTGGCAGGGCAAATACGTTCCTTTCCCGTTGTTCCTCGGGCTTCTTAATTACGGTATTGGAAATTGGATCTAAGCGAGGGGAGGGGTAGAAGAAGAAGAGCGCCTTTTTGGCTGGGAATTACAACCAGAGGACACAGAGACTGGAATCTCGCTCGCCCAGAGCCTCGCTCATTGGCTGCACCTCTCGCACGCGCCCCACCTCTTCCGTCTCATTGGCCGACCCGCGGCTTCTAATATTACTTGCCGGCCTTCTCATTGGTCTCCCGAATCGTCCCTCCTCTAAGTTTTTTAAAAGGGTTTTCGAACCCCCCCTTTTTTTCACCTCCTCCTTCCCTTTGTAGTTTTCCAGCCTCCTTTTTTTTTTAAAAGGTTTGGGGGGGGGGGGGTGGTTTGGTAAGAAAGAAGAGCAGATATCTCAGCCCTTGGAAAGCTGGAATACCAGGGTGGTGGTGGAGGAGGAGGATCAAGCCACAGAGGTGAGTTAGGCAAAACCGAATGCCTGTCTCTTTAAGAAAAACATCTGGAAGGAGCCCTAGGGAACAGCTGGCCTAAGAGGAAAAGACAGGGTACCCTGCGGCGATAAGAATCGCTTAGGCACGGTATCGGGGTGCGTGTCCTCCCGTTTTCTCGCATCTCCCGCAATGCAGTGCGGGGTTATCAAGGGTCCTGGACTTGCAAAGGAATTTTTAAAAATTGCATTTATTTGTTTGGGCATCCTTGAGGGTTGGTGGTAGGGATTTCTCCTGCCTTCTCTCGCATTACAGGGCCAGGATCCGTGCGGTCTCCATGGGGGTTGGAAAAAGGAGAGGAGCTCCCACCACTCCACTCCACTATCTCTCAGAATCAGCGTTCCTTGGGGCAAAAGACTAGACCGGGCTTTATGAGGAAGGAAAAAGAGCTTCCTGAAGGGAAGAAAGGATGGCCGGGCCGGATGGTCTTAATCCGATTTCATTTCCAATCTCTCGATGGCGAGTTTTCCTTTGTCTCGTAAACCCAGAACCTTGTTACTCCTCCCCATTCTCCAGCATTCCCTTTCTGTCCTCGCGTGCGCCCATCGCCTCCCCAACCGGCAAGCCTGGCTGTTCGTTCCATCTTCCAGCGGGGCCGCCGTGTGGGATCTCCCCTTGTAACCCTGAAACCATGATTACTACATCTGCAACTTTTCATTCACGCAGTATCCATTACATATTTTCTAAATCCCCTCCCCCGTTCCTCTTCCATTGCAAGTAACCACGTACCTTTCGATTTTGGCTTTTTTTTTTGGTATCTATTCGTTTCCACCCATCAGCCTTGAGCCATCATCTATGATTTAATAAAATACCAAAAAGAGAGGAAGATCTGGATTTATGTTGCTAGCAGAAAGCTTTTTGGGTTTTTCCAAAGACTTGTTTTTAAAAAACAGGCTGTTGCACTGTGCAGTTGTAGATGCTACTGTTCTTAATCCTCTGCAAGGCCTGTAAACCCAGCTCCCTGCTATAAATCAAGTACAGTATTGCCTTCTTGGTGACCAGGAGCTTTGGTCCAGCAGAATGCTGGAACAGGCACCTCATCATCAGATATTTCTGAGGTTCAGTTCCCATCATCCCTAACTATTGTCTGTGGTGGATAGGGGTGAGGGAACAAACCAACACCAGGGACAGATGTGTAGATGTTATTCCCTGTTGCTTCAGGGTACCACCATCAGCCACAGCTGGTTTTCTTTTCTGCAACATATTCTGAAGAAGTAATAGGGATTCTGCATATGGCAGTGGAACTTCTCTATAACTATGCTTATTATACGTATTTAGTGCAACTCTCTGTCCACCACCTTTTAACAATCATGCTGCTCAGGAGGGTCTGTCTGTGTTGCATCATTACAGTCATGACCGACCCTTCATGACTCCATGTCCATGGAGTTTTCTTGGCAGGAATACTGGAGTGGTTTGCCAGTTCCTACTCCAGGCGCCTACAGCACCTGGCATTCGCTGGTGGTCTCCCATCCAAGTACTAACCAGAGCCGACCCTGCTTAGCTTCTGAAATCAGGCAAGATCGGATGTGCTTAGGGCATCTAGGCAGCTATCTAGAGGGAATTCCACAGGTGGACTTCCATCAAGGTACTGTCTGGATTGAGGCCCAGAATTTAGTAGCTGACGGCATCTTGTGCTCTTAGACCAGTGGCTCCCAACTTTGAGTCTCCACGAAAATTCCCAGAAGCCTTTGCCACTCACTATGTTGGTCAGAATATCTGGGAGCTGCAGTCCAAGAACATCTAGGGACCAAAGGCTGGGAAATGCTGTGACTTATAGTCTTAGACCAACAGAATGTCTAGTGATTGGTGCCCAGGCTACCGATTCAGCTCTTTAATGTTGCTCTAGAAGAGAGGAAACAGTGCCTGCAAAAAAGAAGTACCACTCAGTACAGATTGGTGTAGCAAACCTTCCTATATATACAGTATATAGGTTGCCCTTTCAATGCTAGTTTGTTATTTGGATTATTTGGGATCAAGTACCTTCCTGCTTGTTCCTCAAAATGCAGTCCTTGGAAGTATATGTGCTATGAGGCACAGCATTAATGCACTACTTTGGAGGGAGAAGAGCAATGGGGGCATAACATATTTGGGCAAAGTTATGACATGACATGTGGCATACTTATTTTGCTGTAGCATCCCAAGTAAGATATTTTTATTTCTAAATGGTTGATTTGGGAAGAGGTTTCTGCCACTTGGCACAATTTTTAGTGTGCGTTTGCAAAAAAAGAAAATAAACTCAAAATGGTAACATGTCAGCAATGCACGTTGCTTGTAAAACTCCAACAGGCGATGCATCACAAGCAGCTGGTTATTTTGTTACATACAAAGACTAATGCTAACACATTACTATTTTTTTTAAAAATCTGAAATTGTGGACCTAGTCCCATTCAAATCATAGTACAGTGGTACCTCTTAAAACAAATGTAATTCATTCTATGGGTCCATTTGCTTTATGAAATTTTGTCTTACGAAATGCTGTTTCCCATTGGAATGCATTGGGGACAGATTGATCTGTTTTGGAGGCTAGCATAAAGCAAAAAATAACTGGGTTTTTTTTCCTTGAGTACATGTGGAATGGTTTTTTGTCTTGCACAGCATCCCAAAGGGATTTTTTGTCATTTAAAGCATGTCTATTTTCCAGAAATGTTTTTCTTCCTACAAGTTATTTGTCTTACGAAGCGTTTCTCTTACAAGGTACCACTGTATGTTCAACTGGAATAACTGGGTCTTAAGCACAAGTCTTTGTGTGTCCCCTGCTGTTGTGATTGTCTACAACAGTGGTCCCCAACCGTGGGAAACCCAGGCATTCTTGGACTGTAGTCCCCGGGAGCCTTCACCGCCAGCTGTCCTTGCCCCAATTTCTGGGAGTGGTAGTCCAAGAACACCTGGGCTACTCATGCTTGGGAACCACTGGTCTGCAACATGAGAACAAGAGTCTGTATGTGATGCTAAGTTCTGCCTGGTGCTAAACTCAGCTTGCCTTGGGTCAGTAGCCAGCCTCGTGTGCTGAAGACCTGCCCCATAAGCATGGGGTGGGAGCTCTCAGTCAGCCCTGTTTTGACATCCCTTTATTTATTTATTTATTTATTTATTTATTTATTTATTTATTTATTTTTACAACTTATATGCCTCCCACTATCCAAAGATCTCTGGCCGGCTTACAATCAAAGAATTAAAATAGTTAAAACATTAAATATCAATAAATAATTAAAACAACAATAAAAATCTTGCACTAAATTCATTACACTAAAATTGTCATCAGAGAACCCACAGTCTGTATCGTATCAATTAAAAAAATTCTGGAACAGGAAGGTCTTTACCTGGCGCCGAAATGTCATCAATGTTGGCGCCAGGCAGATCTCACTTGGGAGGGCATGCCATAGCTTTGTCTCCCCCTGCCCTCCAGGTGGTGGCCATGGTCACGTACACACGGGAGGAGTTCTATCAGCAGCTGCTGAACGGCTGCGTGCTGCCCACCAGTCAGCAGGGCTTCGAACAGGTGTGGATTCTGCTGCTGCTGTGCTTCGTGTGCCGTCTGCTTTGGAGGCTGGGTAAGTGCAGCCAGTGAGACACACAGGGACCCCAGGGTTGGACTGTAAGTCCCATCAGTTCTTGCCAGCCTAGCCAACGGTGATGATGGAGATGGGAGTCCAACCAAACTGGGGGGGGGGGGGGGGGGAACCACACAATGCTCGCCATATGGCTTAGGAGCCCAAGCATCAAATCCTCAGGTAGGGTCACTAGCTTATACTGCACCAGCCTCTGCCAAGCAGGTGTGCTCCAGATGTGTTGGACTATAGCTGCCACTTCCCCCGTCGGTTTGGCTGTGCTGACGGCAGGATTCTGGGGACCACAGTCTGAAAGAAGCAACTTGCCCCAGGCTCCTGTCTAACCTTTCTTCTTCCTCCCTTTTAGCTTTGCCGTCCTATGCTAAGCACCTGAGCACGGTGGCCAGTGGCTTCTATGCCCTCTATCACTTCTTCCAGTTGCAAATGGTGTGGGTTGTCCTGCTCAGCCTCCTGTGTTACCTCGTGCTGTTCCTGTGTCGCCACTCCACCCAGCGCGGCGTCCTGCTCTCCATCACCATCCTCATCTATCTACTCATGGGGTAACGGCTCAGGAATGGGTGGGAAGAAAATCTGCACGTGTGTAGAACAAAGCTGGTTTGGGACTCTAGATGTTTGTGGGGGTGGGGGGGTCCGAGGGAAATGCTCCGTTTATGAAATTTAGATATTTTTGAAAATTTTGATATTTTAAATTGTGTTTTTTTTTTAAAAAAAAACATTTGACCACTGGTAAGGAACATTTATGGCCAGGATAATGGCATCTTCTTAACCAAAGCAGCTGAATTAAGGAGAGGCAAGAAACCGGTCCAATTGTCCAAGTAAGATTTAAAAATACACAGACAGGCTGATGCAATAGGCAAAGAGACCCATTGTGATGTTGGATACGAGTGGACCAAAAAGCGAGAAAGCTGTCGAAAGGGGAAGGGAGCTGAGAAAATGTGCAGTCTTCTAGATCAGTGGTTCTCACCCATGGATAACTCAGATGTTTGTGCACGAAAAGTCCCAGAAACCTTCACCATTGGCGTCTCGGGGAGTTGTCGTCCGAGAACACCTGGATTACCCAAGATTGGGAACTCCTGCTCAAGATCTTGCTTGGCTTCATCTTCCATTGTTTCCTCACCATGAGCAGCGCTGATAAAATGTGACAAGAATTCCAGTCCAGCAACATACATTGGAGGGCTACAATTTTCTCACTCTTGGTTACAGAGCAGTGCGGATAGTGGGGGCAACAATGGCAGGGAGCTTAACCAATAGGCAACGGGATTCACTGGGGGGGGTTCATCCTCTGGATGCTTAGTTGAATGTTTTACGGCCAAGCGTTTGGCCTTTAGGGTGTCCCCTTCTTTTTTTTGGGGGGGGGGAATCCCTGCCCAAAAGAAGTCTTGGGAGTTGGTGAGTTAGTAAAGGGAAGGGAAAGAAAGAACCGTTCGACAACGTTCCGTCTCTTTCCTCTCCCCACAGAGAGATGCATATGGTAGACACTGTGAGCTGGCATAAGATGAGAGGTGAGTGTCTGACAGATCTTTCCTTCACTGAGGAAACTTGAGGCCACTCTAAGAGGACATGTTGAGATCCTGGGCTTTAGATTCCACACACACCCCCTTAGATAATCTAATAATAATTACTGAATACATTACCATCCCACGCACATTTGGTGGGGACATGGGAGAGGGCTTTCTCTGTGGCTGCTCCCAGTTTGTAGAATGCTCTCCCTTGGGAGATCTTCTCCCTTTTATGCTTCTCCCAACAGTCTGAAGATCAACCCCTTCAGGCAGGCTTTTCACAATAGTAACTGAGTCTCCAGATAAAGTGTTCTGCTTATATACCGCCCCATACCACTACAAGTAGTCTCTGGGCGGTTTACAATTTTGATTACAGTGTGCAGGCTACACATTGCCCCCCCAGCAAGCTGGGTACTCATTTTACCGACCTCGGAAGGATGGAAGGCTGAGTGAACCTTGAGCCTGCTACCAGGGATTGAATACCATTTTGGTACCATTTTGATACCATTTTGTGTTGAGTTCTTAAAGTTTTCAGTGGTTTTTAACCATCCAGTGTATTTTAATTCCTTATTTATTATAGCTCAGTTGTTCATCATGCTTCACTTAGTGTGTTTTTAATTATTTTAATTATTTTTAACGCCGTGAGCCGCCTTGGATCCCCTTGCCGGGAGAAAGGCAGACCCCAAAAGAGACAAATAAAGATCAGTGACCATCCTCCCCCAATTTGGGGCAGACAGTTTCTGGGAAGTTACCTGCAAGACTATAAGCACAGTGACCCTTCTATCCAACCTGCCACAGGTGCCCAGATGATTGTGGCCATGAAGGCCGTGTCCCTGGGCTTTGATCTGGACCGAGGGGAGGTGCCGGCCATCCCGTCCCCAGTTGAGTTCATGGGATACATCTACTTCGTGGGAACGGTTATCTTTGGACCCTGGTTCCGTTTCCGCACATACTTGCAAGCTGTGGAGAGCAGGAAGATGGTGAGCGCCCCCCACTGTTCATTCCTAGTAAAGCACCGTGGGATAAATCTCAGTGGCCAGCAAACCAAAAGTCAACCAACAAAGAATTGGGAGCGACTATTATTGGGTTTAAATTGAATTAAAGCTGTTGTTCTTCATGAATCATTAATGCTCATTAATGATCCTGGCATCTTTGTAGCTATTGGCAAAGCTTAGAAAACGAACTATCATTTCTCGAGTTCACCAGTTGGCATAGCCAGGCTGCTGGTTCACACAAGGGTGCTGGGAACGGTGACCCTCTGAAAGGTAACTTTTGTGAGCTTTGTTTGATGGCCAGAATATTAGAAGTAGATGCATTTCTTACTGAGTAAGTGGTTAGAAAACTGCAAGCCTACCGTATGTTGCCTTTGCTGTGTACAGGAAGATGTGTGAGACAGACTGGAATTCTTTCATTAAAATAAGAGAAGGGGATTTAAGGCCCTGTAAATATTATGCAACTACAGTTCCCATCAGCCTTATAGCCACTAGTGAGGAAGGGTAGGAGTTGCAGCCCAAAAGCATCCAGGGATCCATACTTGTCTAGTCCATCTTAAAGGGAAGCTGACCATTTAGGGATGGGGCCTATAATATTTCATAGATTAAGGCAGGCTATCTCTGGGCCTACCCACCCCAGCTACAGGTGCTCTTCAGCCAGGTTCTTGGCTGCCCTCTCCACTCTTGTGGGACGTGTTACCTCAGGTGTCTTCTTCCCTTGTCTCCAAGGGTCTTTATCCCCTCTTCAGGGTTGCCTGTGGTGACCTGCTTCTCCGACTTTCTAAGAGACCGCTCACAAACAGTGAGGGTTGGGCCTTTTACATCTACTTCCCTGAAGCTTAGCACCAGCTCCCCACAGGGCTGTGTGCTTAGTCCCTTCCTGTATTCACTGTACACATATGATTGTGTATCAACTGATCCATCTACTGTGATTATTAAGTTCGCAGACGATACCACCATAATGGGTCTTATTACAGGGGGAGATGAATCAGCATACAGGAATGAGGTCCAAAAATTATCCACATGGTGCCTAGAAAACAACTTGCATCTAAATATTACCAAGACAAAGGAGATGGTGCTGGACTTCCGGAGGAAGAGAGAGGAACCAGCCCCATTATACATCCAGGGGGGCTGTGTGGAGAGAGTTTCTTCCTTTAAATTTCTGGGAGTTTACCTCAGTGAAGACCTCTCCTGGGGAATTGATACAACTAAAGTAGTCAGGAAGGCCCAGCATTTCCTCAGGGTCTTGCGTAAGAACAAAGTGAAGCAACAACTGATGATCTCCTTTTACCGGTCCACAATTGAAAGCATCCTCACATATTGCATTACCATTTGGTATGCTGGATTGACGGCTGCTGACAGGAAGACACTACAGAGGGTGGTAAGCACAGCTCAATATATCACAGGCTGTCCCCTAAGTGCACTGGACAGCATCGCTAGGGATCGTCACCTCAGGAGGGTTGAAAAATTCTTAAGGATGATTCACACCCCGGTCAGCACCTCTTTACCTTGTTACCATCAGGCAGAAGATATCGTAGTATAGCCTGCCGCACCAACAGACTGAAGAACAGTTTTTATCCATGGGCTGTCAGACTGCTGAATGGGAAATAATTCTATGACAAGTATAGAAGAACTGACCTGTGGGCTGGTGCATTCTGTGTCAGGTACACAGGGTGCAATAAGACTGAGTGGTTGCCAGTGGGATGGGGGTGGGATGGGGGTGGGGGTGGGCAAGGGAGACTCAGCCAGTTTCATTGTGCACATGTTGTACATTGACAATAAAGGTATTATTATTATTATTATTATTATTATTATTATTATTATTATTATTATTATTATTATTATTATTATTATTATTATTATCATTTCTCCTACCTCTTAACTCAAGATGTTCCTGAGCAGCAGGAGCAGTCATGTATTACCTCAGATGGTGATTCATGACAGAAATCCTACTTTGAAATCCTGAGGCGACGGTTCCCCCTGCCATCCCCAGGAATTATGTGCATCTAGCAGGGGGGAAAGGAAGTATTCATCCTCAAACCCCTGTCCTAGACAGCTACCAATATTCACTGGGCAGCCAGGACAACATTTCACCTGGCAGATTAGTGGGTACACATGGTTGCATGCTCGGTGACCTTAAAAATGCAGTGGATACTCCCCAACGTAATGCTGTCTTTTGTTTTTGTTTTTGTTGTTTCGCCTTCCACATAGAGTTTTTCCTGGCTCCGAAAGGTCTGTCAGAGCTTCTTCCTCTGCTTGGTGTGCCTCATCATGTCCACTTGCGTGGCCCCCTATCTCTTCTCTTATTTCATACCCCTCTACAGCTACAAGCTCCTCAGGAAGTAAGTGGTTTGCTCTGGCATTAGGCTCCATTGCAGAAGTTGGCTTATGTGGCTAAAAGTAAAAGGGATTTCTTCATCCATGTTGGATTGACTCTGATGCAAAGTGTGCCATAGAATAAGACCTCTGGAGGAAGAAGTACAATTGGAATTATTGAGGCCTAAATCCAATTGCTTGAGAATCCTTGATTTAATTTCCAAACAGCAAATCCTTGGCTCAGTGGGTTTGCTCTGGTAAGGACTAGTGATGGGATGGAGGCTGGGGATTTTTAGAAAGTGCACTCTCCTTCTTTGTCCTAAAGGAATTGTTTCCCCTCCTTCTGAGCCATTTCCTTTGTTCCCAGCTATGTTTCTGGATTCTTAATTGTGGTTAAGAAGCAATTTAAATAAGTTTTAAATATTTTAAATGATGGGGCATGCCTTTGAGCTCACAAACATTAAGTCATGTCATGCAGAACAGTTGCCCCTGAAATCCTTTCTGCCATGTAATGTTGATGAGGTCATCAACCACAGTGAATTTTTTCATCACAAAAAAATCCAATTCCCCCTCAAAAGGTCCTGAAACTCTAATGGAGCCCCTTACCTCATGGGAAAACCACTGGGGGCTACATGCTGAGAGAGTCTTTATTATTATTTTAATCGCTGCTGATGGAATGAAATTAAAGATTTTTGCTCCCCATCCTATGGCCCCACGACTTTCCCATGAGATAGGGATTCCACAGAAGCTTTGGGGTCTGTTGGGGGAATTTTTTATTTCTGGGGGGGGGGGAACGCTACGCAGGTGTACAAACAGGACATTGGCCATCTGTGATGGCAGAGTGGTTACTAAACGGTTTTAAAACAAGGATGTTTTTCTTCCTTCCAAGGTGTCTTTATGAACGGAGTGGGTGTTCTGATCTTTGACACTGGAATGGGTGATTTTCAGCTCTGAGTCAGCCCATAATTTTGCTCTCTGGAGAAAAAGAAAAGTTGGTTTAAAAATGCAAGCTTAAATCCAGGCCTTAAATCCTACATTTAGTTTTTTGGTTTTGGAAGTTCACTGTTTAGTTTCAGTTTTTAATCAAATATTTAGATATACCTTCCCAAATTAAGGCCAATTAGGAAGCCCCAAAAATTTCTTAGGGATGTTAAAAACATTATAGTTCTGGCTTTGCCATGGGGTAGGGTGAGGCAGCTGCCTTTCTCAATTGATTTGAGGCAGCAGTTGTTAACTCCCGATGCAGGCAGCCAGGCAGGAACCAGCACTTGTGAGATTTCTGTCTCAAAGCGCTAAAAATAACTTGGCAGGCCGTGGGTATTAATTTGCTTGATTTGAGAGAAGGGAGATGGTATTTTCTGCTCCCTCCAAATCTAGTCCTGCATATTTGCGTTAACTGAACACAGTTTCCTAGTAGGAAGTGGAACTTTTGTCTCCCCTCACCGCTAGAAAGCTTGACATGCACCAGGCAGGTTTTGCTATTACAGCTGCGGTGCCTCCTCCGTGTCACTGTAATCAAAATTACATGTATTTAATCCTTTTTTAACTATTCTCTATGTCGGGCAACCACAGGGAATCCTCAGGCTCTGAGGCATGCTGCCTGTGTTTGTTAATGGCCTCCTGCTGGAGCAGCCTCTTGTTCTGGTGGTCTTCTGTGTCTATGGAAAGCTTGCAGTGAAACAAGGCCTAGATCTAAGGCAGTGATGGCTAACCTTTTAGAGACCCAAACTGCGATTTAAGAACCACTTATGTTTCACAAAGTGCCAATACGGCAATTTAACCTGAATACAGTGGTACCCCAGGTTACAAATCCTTTGGGTGCTACTTTGGGAAAGTGAGGCTCAAAGAGCAGGCTTTTGAATTTCCCGTGGCCACAGCACCCTTGTTTGGGCTGTGGGAAATACAAAAACCTGCTCTTCGATCCTCACCTTCCTGAAGAGTAGCATCCCACCCACTTCTGTGCCCAGGGCAGAGGCGCGGATGGGGTGCTACACAATCGAGAAAGACAGGGGGTAGTGGCAGCGGCTTGTGGGCTCCTTTGTAGCCCCAGTTTACTCCCCAGCCACGCCGCTCTGGGCATCCTGAAAGCGGCATTGCTGGAGAGTAAACTGGGGCTACGAAGGAGCCCACAAGCCACTGCCTCCCCTTCGCCCAGCTCTCTGCACGGAGCACAGTGGTGTGCTCCGAGCAGAGGGGGAGGTGCTGTGGCTGTGAGGGGACGATATCGCACGCCCTCAGAAAGGGCTCTGCGTGCCACTTTGGCACCTGTGCCATAGATTCGCCAACACTGATCTAAGGAGTGCTAAAATGTTTAAAACACTCCCTGAATTGAGCAGCTGGGAGAAGTTCCATAGCGATGCCAGTGTGTACCAGGATCTGAAAAAGGTTCACCTATCAGTTATCTCTGTTTTGGACAGAATAATCGTGCAGGATGTGCCTGGAGCTTGACTCGTTTTATACAACTGTTTGGAATTTCCTGTGACCTGATGTGCTTTCCACCACTCCTGCCTTCTTTAATTTTCTTTGGTTTTCTTTCATCTTTTTTTCTTTCCTCTGGGATTGTGTCACTTGCACACACGCACACACACACACAAAGGAAGCGCAAAAGCAGGTAATAACCTCAGCGACATTGCTGTGTAGCTGCTGTGGTCCACCCTTGCATTCATCATGTGGCTACATTATGCTCCTTACCACCTCCCCATGAGTTTTATGTCACCTGCATTGCTTCTTGTTAGGTCAATGAAGCTGGGCCACACTGTGGTGCAGCAGCCTCCTCAGTTCAAACACCCTATTCCCAATATGGCTCATTTTTTTTTCTTTCTTTCTCTGTGTGGCCCAGCAGCTGTTATGGCCTGTGACTCATTGACACATTTCCACCACGGTTCACTCTGCTGTGCAAAACACATGCAGATGCCTTTTTAACCTCGCCTCGTGGTTTCCAGCTGGTACGTCTGTGGACCACATGCGGTGAGCTCCTCATGTGGTGGCTTGGGTGTCGGTTTCGCTGACCCGCTTTGATCTCCTTCATTCACATCTGTGTCGGTCACTGGCTTCGCTGAGAAGGCATGCATTCATATTTCCCCCCGTTTGGCATGGCTTACCCTGTGGCTCTTGTCTGTTGCTCCATTGCCGCCAGCGTGACTCTACCTCACAGGTGTACTTCATGGCACTGTTCTGCACTAACGGCATAAGCTTCCTCATAGTCCATGCCGGTGCGTATCTCACTGGAGTTTATTGTTACAGCGGGAACATATTTCTAAAAACAAGATAGCAACAAGAGATAACACAAAATGGCCACCGCCTTTGTGCCCGTCTTTGTCTAGAACAGGAGAAGGCAATCTGTATGTACTTTTGTGTCTCCCCCCCCCACCCACTGCTTTGGGCAGTGCACAACTGTAACGCCTTAAAAACCACTTCATACTAAAACAATAAAACAATTTGCACGGGAGTGCACACTTGTTTTAAGTAGAGTTGTGCTTCCTGAGGCCTGTGGGAAGCATCTCCGCAACAAGACACACACTCTCCTCGTGCCTCCTTTTAGTTTTTATTAGGTATGGGGGAGGGGTAGAGTTTGTGTAGCTCCCATACTGCCAAATGTTATCCTTAGTAGGAGGTGGTCTGAGGCAAAAGCTCAGGAAGTTATTATTTCCCTCCATCTGCCCTTATCCATTCTGCGAATACCCGAAACGTGGGCACTGTACAACTGTTAGGATAATGGACTACACAGCCTCCTCTTACCATACTTGAAGGAGAGTCCTCCTTTTCAAAGGGACAGTTTCAAAGTTGAGGGCAGAAGCATTAATTAAGCCCATGGTGATAAAGACATCTCTGGTGATCACGAAAAGTGATAGGTTCTCTTAGGGATTTTCCTGTCCTCTTCAGCACAGCTCCTGCGTTTATCGTTTGTACGCCCACACCCCCCAGAACATCATCTTTTCTCCATCTGTGGAGGTGCAGTAAAGTGAGAGAAAGCTTTTTTAATTCAGTGTGTCATCCAGCACTGGTTGAAGTCTTCCTTAGCATACCAAATTGCACCCGAATGTATCCAATGAATCAGCGGTGATTTGGTGAGTCAACTCCTCCATAAGTTCCATTCACTGAAATGTGCCCAACTCGAGTTGGGATTTATTATGCTCAAGTAAGTTGCAACTAGGAAAGGCCTATTGAATTCATAGAACTTACAGAGGAGCTGACTCAGAAGATCCCCGTAGGTACAGATGGCATAGCATTCTACACAAAGCTACATGATTCTAACTCTTCCAAGAAACAAGAATTCCACTCATGGGGAGAAATGGCAGGAGCCTGTTAGCAAAGTCAGGATAAAAATGAGAAACAAGGCTTGCAGGTCGTACATGAAAGGATATGTGACTTTCATCTGTTCTGGAGACAATCACCAGACAGTCTGTAGGAAGGCTTGATTGGGAAGGATGTTAATCTTGCATTGGATTCACATCTAGCAAATGCATGATCCTCCAGATGTTTTGGGACCCCAAAGTCCACAGAGGCAGCTGTCAGAGATGCTGGAGGTCTCCTGCCTCGGGCAAGGGGTTGGACTACAAGACCTCAAAGGTCCCTTCCAACCCTACGATGATTCTATGATATCATCCAGTGGGGCAGGGACAGCCAACCACTTTCCTCTGCTGCCAATCCTGTCTCTACCTCCCCCTCCCCAATACAATAGGAACTCCACGAAGCAGGGTCATCTCTAGCGCTTCTGAGCATCACAGAACGGAGGACCCGATTTTAATCAGAGAAACACTTGGAGTGCTTCAAACTGTCCCCAAAAAAAGTCTGAGGAAAGTTAGTGGGATAAATGTTTTGCAACTCTGCAAGTTAAAAAGAGGCTGCTTCTTTTGAAAACCCTACTACACCTATGCATTAGCACAAAACAGAAGCAGCCCCTTCCATATTTGGTGTAAACCAAAGTGGTCCCAGATTTCCCCTGGCAGGTTTGCTGCAGTTCTGCCTAGAGAGAGTAGCTCGCTGCTCCCCTGTCGATATCTACTGATTTTTTTGTCTTCTTTCTTCCCTCTTCCTCACTCTCCCGCTTTTCTTTCCTTGTTTGGGTGCCCCAGGAGCACAATGGTGAGGTGAGTCTTTGCAGGACCTTGGTCCCTTTGACACCCTGTGACCCAAGGTGCCACACTGTTTCTAGAGCAAGCTTTTGCTCTCGCCCATGCAGGTGGCTCCGGGCGTACGAAAGCGCCAGCTCTTTCCACTTCAGCAACTATTTCGTGGGCTTCCTGTCGGAAACGACAGCCGCCTTGGCTGGGTCTGGCTTCACAGAGGAGAAAGACAACTTGAAATGGTGAGCAATTGGCCGAGGAGGGTGTTTGTTTTTCTGCGAGGATAGGATCGCAGGCTAACTGGAGTAAGAGTGTTGGTTCCTGAGGGTAGAAGCCTATTTAGTTATTAAAAGTAGGGAGAACAGGGGACAGGAGGATAGAAGTGGTCAGAGGAACGATGGGTGAATGTAAGCAAAAGCAGCTGTGTGTGTGTGCTTAATAATGATAATGATATCGTTATCATGTGTTGTCATTTGAATCTGATTTATGGTGACTCTTTTCGGGTTTCCTAGATGTAGGGCACTCAGAACTGGTTTACATTCCTCGTTTTCTGAGGGAGCCCTGGGGCTGTGTGAGCAGCTCACCCAAGGGCACACAGGCTGGCCTGCCTCCTTGGAGGCACAGTGGGGCATCGAACTTATAGGCTCTGCAGCCAGAGACTCCCAACTCAATGAGTGACCTAGCCATTGGTAGTTTTTGGATGGACACACCTCCCCTTCTAGATCAAGGGAACCCTGAAACCAAAGAGTCCCCTCTGTGTGTTCTCCCTGACGCTGTGATTTGTTCTCCATCTTCCAGGGATCTGACCGTGTCTCGCCCGTTGAATGTGGAGCTGCCACGTTCCATGGTGGAGGTGGTCACCAGCTGGAACCTGCCCATGTCCTGTTGGCTGAACTCTTGTAAGCAGGCTAGCCACTCTGGTCTTCACACACACACAAACACACACACACCATTCCCATAGACTGCAGCTCCCCTCTTTCCCATGACTCTTCTGTCTAGGAGGACTGGGTGGGGTGAAGTCCAAAACTTTTGGAGATCCAGTTCAGCACTAGGCGTTGGATAGCCAATAGGGTAGATGGCTTTGAAATCATTAGTAATACATCAAAAAGAGGAACAGAGGCTGAGTTGGTCAACAGCTACTAGTCGTAATGGCTTAGTAGCACTTCCACATTCAAAGTCTCTGTATCTGAGCCCTAAAATGGCATAAGTCAATGTCTAGAGAAGACTTGCTACCATGATTCCCTGCATGTAGGCTCCATGGACATCTCCAGATGGAGGGTGGGCAACCCTTGGTCCTATCACAGATGAAGGGATTACTAGCCCCCATCCCTTCTCACCACTGGCCAGGCTGGCTAAAACTGATGAAAACCAGAGTTCACTGACAGGTGGAGGTGGTGGTGTGTGTGTGTGTGGGGGGGGAGACTGGTTCCTTAGCCCTGCGCTTGGAGGCTGGTCTTGGTAACAGAATGTGGGGCTAGTGATATAAGGAATGGGCAACTTGTAGCCCCCCAGATGCAATTGGGTTGTGTGACTCCCAAGAGCCCAACTCAGCTCAGCCAGGGCTAAGGGATGAAAGGAGTGGGAGCCAAAAACAACATTTAGAGGGCTACAAGTTGCCTGCCCCTGAGACGTAGCATTGACCTGATCCTGTAGCTCTGCTCTTTAACAAAGGTTGTTTCCCCAAATGAGTCCCATTGGGCCGATGTTCTTTAATTCAGCAAGTGCAAGAAGGTTTGTGAGGGGTAGACGTGAGTTACAAGTATCCCAGAAAAGGAGACCAGCTAGTTGGACTTAAGCTGGCAGCATGATAAAGCTGAGTTTCCTGAAACGAGCACTGTGTTTTGTATCTTGGTGGATTTCCATTGAGAACCAGAGAGGCGGCTCAATTAACTAACTTCATCTGTTTCCAGATGTTTTTAAGAATTCCCTGAAACTGGGCACCTTCTCAGCAATCATTGTAACTTATGCCGCAAGTGCCCTCTTACATGTGAGTATTCCCCCCCCTTGAGTTCCATCTCATGGCCACAGCCAAACATTCACCGCTAAGTTCATTCTAAAATATTCCTGATTCACCTTGGCATCCAGAGGCTGGTCACAATAAGTAATTAACACACTGGGCATGGGAATGGGACTTACACCCAACTGTAGTTTAATTAAGGCAGTGGTGGGAGTTAAGATTTCAGCTCTGAAGTTGCTGTTCAATTAGGAGGTTGAGCTCTCTCTTGCTTTTCTGCCTAGGGGCTGAGTTTCCACCTGGCTGCTGTCCTGCTATCTCTGGGTTTCATCACTTACATTGAACATGGTGAGCATTTCACAGCCTCGTCCCATGGATTTGAGCCATCAGGCCAGATTTAAGCCTCACCAACAAGGAGCTTGTTGGATAAAGTTGTGCTGGTGGTAACTTTAAAACCTTGCGCCAATGTGCTCTGGTTTCTCCCTAGTTCTCCGGAAGAGGCTCTCGGTCATCTTTGATGCCTGCATACTCTCCAAGAGGTGCCAGCCAGGGTGTTCGCATCGCAACAGCAAGGTGAGATGAACCTTATATTCCAAGAGTCTGTGGCCGCCCTTGATGCTATCAGCCCAGCAGTCTGTCCTTACTGTGTTCTCCAAGCTCTTGGGAAGAACCTCCTTCCCAACTCCGCTTCCTTAAATCCTGTTGGCTGTAGATGCAGGGGGTGGAGGCCATTGTACCTGTGACAATGACTGTGCAAATCATGCTCCTTACTCTTCTGCAGGGATTGGGGGGGGGGACTTTTGGCCCTCCAGATGTTTTGGACCACGACTCCCACAGCTCTTGATCACTGGCAGTATAGGCTCGGAATTCTGGGAGTTGTGGTCCAAAACATCTGGAGGGCCGGAGGGTCCCCTCACTCCTGCTCTACTGGTTCCCTTCTTGGGTTGTGGGTTAGGGTTAAGATTTCCACCCATACGCCATGGAACTAAGCCTCCACGGCTTCTTCTCCTGTTACAGAATCTTTGGGTTTACCTCCTCAACTTCCTCTTCGGTGCTCTTGCCGTCTTCCACTTGTCCTACCTAGGCTCCTTATTTGACATGGATGCTGATGACTCAGTGGAAGAGCAGGTAAGGAATGGAGGATGGGGAATGGGATGGTTGTCGAAACACAGGTGGATGGAAGCCTGGATTGAGGTGCACCATTTGAAGAACTCTGTGGTCCCTTTGGTGGCCCTCAAGCAGTCCTGACAGGAGCCCAAAGGATACCGGGTCTAACCCAGGCTCTGCCTCTGAGCTTTAATGGTAGAGCAGATAAATAAATTGGGCAAATAGATATCAATGTTTGTTGTGCATTGTTCTGCTTCTACTAGCCTTCCATAGGGAGGCACAGATCATCTGAACATGCAGGGTTTCCTCTTCTTCTCTTGTCTGTAAGATTGCACAAGGTACCTGTTAAGCTTATCTTCAGTATCGTAAAAACTAGAACTTATTTATTTATTTATTTTTGTGCTTGTTAACCACCTGACTTTACCTTGGGAACTCTGTGCGGTGTACAACAAATAGCAAACAGAACAAACCCAAACTCAACCCCCATCGAAAGCAAAACAAATATAAACTAAAAACAATAGCAACAAAAATAATACAAAGAAAGCTACTTTTGTTAGAAAAGAACAGGATCACCTTATAATGCTTACTCAGAAAGCAAGTCCCATAAGTGCCCATTGGCATTACTTTCAGGTAAATGGATGTAGGACGACATCCATGGCCAAGCTTTCTCAGGACTTTGATTTCTACACTTCTTACTTATATGACTTTATTTTTGGAAACACAGAAGATAACAGAGGCGGGGGGCTAGTGTAATTATTGTCATGATCCTCTGCATGACAGAGATTGGTACTACAAATATATGGCTATCACGAGAAAATGTTTCGTGCTTTTAGAAGTTGCTGAGCAGCCAGCCCTCCCCTTCCCGGTCTAAGAGCTCAGTGGGTTGAAGCACTGGGTGTCTGAATCCTCACCATGCCTCCTGGGAGAGTAGCTGTCTGAGATCACCCAGGCCATGGTCCTGGAATGTATCTCTGATGGGTTTGTGTGTCCTGCCGGTTGCATGCAGTCCCAGAGCACCACCAGCAGCAGCAGAAGGGCTAGGAAACGCCTTCCAAATGCTTCACAGCCAGAACATATTTGACGGCACGTAATTGTTATTCCCGATCCCAATTAAGTGGCCCCCGCCTTTCTTCTTACCCATGTTGAGTTTTGTCTTGACGGTGCCGTGCTCTCTTCCCTCCAGGGTTATGGCATGTCCTACACCATCCGCAAGTGGTCTGAACTGAGCTGGGCCAGCCATTGGATGACCTTTGGATGCTGGGTCTTCTACCGACTCATTAGCTGAACCTCTTGATTGGGCTGGAGGGGGGAGATGGATCCAGGAGGACTGGAAGAGAGAAAGAGAGAGAGGCAGAGTGGAGAACCCTGCCTTCTTCAAGAACATTGGGTGCCAATCTGGACTCAAGTCTCCTGGACAACCAACTGAGTTTTTCCCCCCTCTGGAACACTTTTGAAATGGAGGAGCCTCTCCAGTTGAGGGCGGGGGTGTACTCCACACCATATACCCTGGGCATGCCCTGGCCCATTGCCCCCACCGTCAAAGGCTCTTGAGAAGGACAGCCTAAATAGTTACCAAAACATCATCATTAACAAGAACAATGAGAGCAGCAAAGGGGAACCCGTTCTTTCCCCATCCATTGACTCTTGGAAGGAGAAACACTCCTTGCTAACTCAGAAACCCTTGCCCCATCCTGCTGTTCTCTATAGTGGCTGTTTGGGGGAACCCACATCCATTTTCTCCTGTACCCCAAGTTCTTCCTTGTATGGTTTTGTCCAATGATTTTTTTTCCATTGGAAAGGTTACCCAGCTAATTCTGTGCATGCTGTCCTGTTTCCTCCTTCTGTCTCATACCTGACTATGGGAACTGGGCTGGCCACTCTCATGGCATCCTTAATTATTGCTGGAATTGCAGCCTTTCTTTCTTTCCAATTTCTTTTCCTGCAGTAAAGGCTGGGCACTGGTCAATCAGAATAGCAATTTTTAAAAAAAAATGTGTGTGGTTTAAAATTGTCCCTCCTTCTTGGATTAGCAAATTTGAAAAATGGAAGTTTTGTTTCCAAGACCTCCTTGTTTCAGAGTCTTGAGGACATTTGGTGAGAGGAAGAGGGGAAAAACAAGAGGAACAGGTGGATATATAGCTTTTTGTACAGGTTTTCTCTTTTCCTCCCATGTCTACAGCTGCAGTACCTGTCCTAAGGCTTAATTTACTGCCATAAGAGCTTAAAGCTAAAATATCCTGGTACTTCCCCCTCAACCTTCTTGGCTTTGTCTGCACCTACCAGTAGAAAGAAGCTGGGGTGAAATTAAGTGAAATGAAATCCAAACCTCTGGTCGAAAAGAGACCCCACACTCTTGCAGGGTGCTGTTGACACGCTCCCCTTCCCGGAGGCAGCTGGAATTCCTGCTTAGCCATCTCTTGCTCCGTTTTCTTTGTTTATCCTTCTCATAATGAAAACTCAAATACTCAGGAAATAAAATGCGGTGTCTGGTTATGCGTAGCTCGTTAGAATACATTCTTTGCTGGCATATTATTGATTTTGCATTAATTATTCTTGGATAACTATTTTCTCTCCTAGGCATATTGACTTGGGGCTAGCGCTAAAAACGAGAGGAGAGGGAGGACATGGTAAGATTGTTCTCCTACCATGTTCTAGCCCCTCATTGCTGTGAATAAGCCAAAAGGCCGCATTAAGAAATACTGAATTTGTATCAAATGGTTCCAAGTATGGCTCTCTTAAAATAGGGATGGGGGAAGTGTAGCTTCCTAGACGTTTTTGACTCCTAATCCGTTTTCTTTACCACTTGGGTGTGCTGATTGGAGCTGCTGGTGGCTTTGGGAGCCCAGCAACATCTGGAGAGTCACCCTTGGCCCATCCTTGCTTTACAGTGTGACTCCATGTTTTATGATCACAACTCTAAAGGCCCAAGAATGCCATCGCAGGTGCTGTCCTAGTCCTAACGTTGCCTAAGCGATCTAGTTCCAACTAGAATTAAGCCCTTGTTCTGCAGCAATATCTTCCAGGTGGTGCCCACCGGCCATCGCTTCTGTCCCCACAAGGTCAACCTGGAAGGGTTGCTAGCACTAGAATAGTTATGCATCATGCAGCAGATGGTACCTGGAAAAGCACATTGCATGCAGGGAGGGGTACTTTAGAACTGATTTACAAAGTACAGGACAGGCTATAAAGACAGCAGAAGGAGTAGCAACGAACTTGGGCAACAGGATGGGTGGCACCATTTTATTTTGTGCCTCTTGGTAGGAGAGGATCTGAGTTCTCTAACAACTTTTCGCTAACAGTATTTTTGTGTACAGAGGGAGGGGAATTCAGGGTTCTGTCATTGCCAGATTGATTGTACTACTTCAGTGATTAAAAAAATAAAAATCAGGATGTGTATGTTTTCTATAAAATCAGAGAGGAATTGCAAGAATGCTGTATTGGTAGATATTTTGATCACAAGCGTTGAGGATTGTGTCTTTTGTTTCCGTTCCTCCATTGTATCTGTATCTGTAGAATCTGCCAACATTTTGCAGTAAAATGTGTACTGTTTTTTTTTTGCTAAGAGCAGTTGGACTCAATACATTATTTCATATCTGTATGCTCCCTTGTGTGCTGAGAGGGTAAACAGTGGTGAAAGGGGCTAAGCATCAGTCTCTTCTTGATCTGTTAGTTTACTTCTTGAATGGAGGTTTCTCTGTTGAAATAAATAGACAACTCACATCCACACGCACCTCTTGTAGGAAGTTCTGCATAATATGTGGAAGAGGCACGGATAAGAAAGAAAACTTAGTTGATGTCCAGGAGCCAACATCATCCCACCATATCCATAGGAGCAGAGCTGGAAAATACAGGCCCTGCCAAATGAGGTACAAGACCAATAATAATAATAATAATAATAATAATAATAATAATAATAATAATAATAATAATAATAATAATAATAATAATAATAGAAGAAGAAGAAGAAGAAGAAAACAGAAGAAGAAAACAGAAGAAGAAGAAGAAGAATTTTCCTACACTGTATATCATTCTGATTGTAGGCAAATGAGATACAAAAATCTATCTGAATAAGGAATTTTGGCCATTGATACTTCTGAACTTGTTGTTCTGTGCAACTCTTCAAGACAAAAGACCCCCGTTTTTTTCTCTCTCACACCCCAGATACCTAATTCTCTTTGAATCTTGAATGAGTTGGATGATGACCTTTCTCCATTCTTGATTTTTTCTGTGGACCCAATTGGCTCAAGGTTAAATCCTAAAACAGTGATGGCGAACCTTTTAGAGACCGAGTGCCCAAACTGCAATTCAAAACCCACTATTTTTTTTTGCAAAGTGTCAATACAGTAATTTAGCCTGTATACAGGTGGCTATGAAGGAGTGATGTTGAGTGCCCACAAAAAGGGCTCCGAGTGCCACCTTTGGCACCCGTGCCATAGGTTCGCCATCACTGTCCTAAAACCTCCAACATAGCAGTAGGGTTATGACATATTTGAAATAGCTTAGGCAAGGGGAGGCACTTGGGTTGCTGTTTTAAATTGCACTTGATTTGTTCCTTATTAAATAAAGATTTAGGGTAAAAAAGAAAGCCTTGCTTGGCTTTTCCTCCAGAGAGGTTTGTGCTATTTGAAGTGAAAAGTGTTGGTGACAGAGGATGAGATGGGAGGTCCATGGAAATGAACATCCGGCATGATGAGATCAATGGGAACAGTTAGAAATAAAGTGAATCAGCCAAGCGAGCTAAGGTTCTTTTTCACTGTGTGTGTTAATGGAAGACTTTCTTTTTATATACAAGGAATGCCCTAGCACATCCGATCTCGCCTGATCTCGGAAGCTAAGCAGGGTCGGCCCTGGTTAGTACTTGGATGGGAGACCACCAGAGAATAGCAGGTGCTGTAGGCACTTGGAGTAGGAACTGGCAAGCCACTCCAGTATTCCTGCCAAGAAAACTCCATGGACATGGGGTCACAAAGAGCCGGTCACGACTGCAATGACACAACACACATACAAATTATGAATTAACCTGTAGAAACAAGTCAGAACTTAAATTGGCTCATGGCACCTTATCACACTGGAGGACAACCTGCAGAGCTGCACTGATGGCTGGAAATCGTCTCTGCTGTCCACCTCTTCTCACTTCGTCTGTTTGCTGAGCGAGAGAAGCAAAGGTTTCAGGCAGATTCTTTCCTTCCTCCTTTGCCTCTCAGAGAAGAAGGTGTGTATGTGTTTGGGGGGGGGGTAAGTCATTTATACTCCATCCCTCGCCCTGGCTTTGGTACACCCTGTGGGAATGAAACAAGAGAGCCAGAATTTGTCACTGGCTCAGTAGGCTGAAGGTTTTGTTCATGAGTACAGCCTGTCTTGGGGAACTGAGATTTCCCTGACACCCCCCCCCCCCGCGAGCTCACTCTGAGCTGCATGGGCTTGGGTTGATGATGGTCAGAGTGGACCTCTTATGTGGAGAGCTAACAATTCCCAAGCCCTACTATAGATCTCTATTTCTGAAACATCCCTGTTGATCAGTACAGGTGAACAATTGCTCTGTTCACATATCCCCAGCAGGTGAAGAGCAATGGACTTGGCCCTGTTGCCAAGATACCCATTCTTGGCTTGTGTCAATGATTAATTCAGTGACTAATGGTGGGAAAGACGGAAGTCATTGGTATGTGTCTATGTGTGGGGTGGGTGGGGGAACCTCCAGACACTTGGTCGCGTAAGAAGAAAATGGTGCGTGTCCCAAACTGTTCCCTCTCCAGCGATCATTTGCCACTGTCATCTGAAATCTTTCAAGGTGAGCATGGGGCGAGAATGCATTAAGGCAGAAGAAACCAGCCAGCTTGGGGTGAAGCCATGGCTGGAAACGGGGAAAGATGACCAAAGGTTAGCCGAAAGGCTACAGAGCTCCACTTCAGTCAGAGCTTCCTAGGACTCAGCCTCATGGCCAAACAATCAAGTGTCTCTGATTACACACAGAGAGCCCTTTCCCTACAATGGAATGAAACCCAGCAATATATCTGAGTTGAGGACTTCCAAGTCAGAAAATGTGGTGTGCATGAAGAATTAGAAACACTGGTGAGGGACCAACGCCCCCTTTATTTCTCATCCATTTTCTCTCTCTCTTTCTCTTGTACAGTCATCAAGGGACAGATCTGGATCTTCTTGATCCCCGTGTTCCTGGGCCTGGTTCAGGTTGGCTTTTTCTTGGAGCAGATAGGCTTTTTCCTACGCCGCAAAATCAGCTCCCGCCGCACATGCCTCTCACTCTGGATCTTAGGGGTGTATCCGGTAAGAATGGGGGTAAAGGAGCCATGCCATGCTTTCCTGCAACCCATACCACCCCCCTCCAAGACTCTCCTCTTGAGTACCCATCCTAGGAAATCATGGTGAACCCTCAAATCAAAGGTGCCTCCGGCTATGCTGTGCAGGAAAGTCCTCATATGTAAGCCAATGAACGCATTTGGAAATTGTTTCATGTTGATACGCATTCTTTTATAAAGTGATTTTGTGCGACATTGGATACCACCAGTTGAGAAGCACCAGCATAAAGGCCATTGCATGCTCCAACACTGTTTAGAAAACAACACTCAGATGTTCCTTTATATTAATTATTGGTCTTATCTCATGGGGCAGTGCTTAAAAGTGTTGTACTGCAGCCCAAACTCTGCTGATGATCTGGGATTCAGTCCCAGGTAGCTGGCTCAAGATTCTCTCAGCTTTTGATCCTTCCAAAGTTGGTAAAATGAGTATCCAGCTCGCTGGGGGAAGGGGGGGCATAATTAACTCGTAAACAGCCGAGAGAGTGATTTAAGAACTATGGGGTTGGTATAGAAGCAGCATGCTCTTTGGTTTTATCTTTTACTCAGTGCCATGACAAAGTGTACGTGCTCAAGGACATTCCAGTATTCTCCGTAGAGAACAACAATATAGGAGGGGATGGACACAAATTTGTAAATATGATCTCTGCCTGCGCAGAGTATCTGTGTTGACTAGGGACAAATCAGTTCAAGCAAGGTGCTCAACTTTAATAATCCACCTTAATCCCAATCCCTCTCCTCTTCAAACAGGTGTTCAGCCTCACTTCCCTCATCGCCCTGTTCATCCCTCGAGCATCATTCGTCTGTAACTTTGTCGCTTCAATGTAAGTTCAGCTTGACTGCACGGGTAGGCAGACAGAATGAAATCTGGAGATTTAGTCATTTGGCAGGAAAAGAGTAATGTGTGGTCCTCTATATGTATTCAGATCAGGGTTTTCATCACTGACTGTCCTTCACTATAAATTACCTGTGTCATTTTAATATGGGAATGGTGGCCCCCAGACCTCAGCAGGACCCAGCTAGGATTGCCGTTGCTTGTTCTTCAGTTGACAACTCTGTGCTGAAGGAACAGAAATAGTCCTTGTTAAGCAGTTTTTGAAGGCGCACAACAGCTTTAAAAAGTCCCATAAAATAAAAGCAGATATTTTTCAAACAAAGTGCCATCTTTCTAGATCCATTAGAATACCTTGATCCATTTCAGAGAGTAAAGGGTGGAGGGGTTTGGAACTGAATCATATGCTTTGTTTGTAGAAAGCCCCAGGTTCTATGACTGGTATTTCCAGGAAAGCTGTTACAGTAATAGTATTTTGGGCACTGGGACGAAGGGCACGGTTTTCCACCCACTCTGTGTTGAGGCAGGGTGATGACACCCTCCCCCCCATGAAAAAAAGGAGTAGAATATGGTGTCCCTCCAAAACAAAGAGAAATGTTAGGACCTCAGAGAAAGTAAAGTCCATAAGAACCGAAAATGTTGTCTCTTTTCCTAACACCCACGAGTAGGTTTGCCTATAGATTCCGTAGCACTCTAAACATGGCTGACTTGGGACAAAGGCCCAATTGCTCTCCCCTGATTACAGCTGTATTTCTAGTTTGCACCTGGAAAGTGCTTGAGAGCTGTTGCCACTCCACACTGACAATTGATTAAGGCAGCTTCAGATGTTTTGGTTACTGTATTCTTTGCTACCCCATTTCCAAACCATATAGAGGAAGGCATCTTGTGGGGCAATTTGTCCAGGTAGCCTAGTGTTGCTAGGCTACCTGGACAAGAAATTGGAGAAGCGTAGCCCTTCAGGTGCAGTTCAACCACAACTCCCATCAAGCTTCACCAACATTGCTAATGGCGAGAGATGGGTGTTGTGGTCCAAAACCATGGAGGAGGCCACAACTTCCCCATCCCTAGCTGCCCTAGTAAATAGCAGCTCCAGAAAATACTTTCCTATCATCTGGCACCCAGTCGTTGTACGTTTGTGGTTGCCAACCTTGGCTCCCCAGATGTTCTTAGACTGCAACTCCCAGAAATCCTGGCTAGCACAGCTGGTAGTGAAGGCTTCTGGGAATTGTAATATATTGGTACATTGGACTGGCCCCTCAAACAGATCCACCAATTATATCAGTAATGTTGATTACATACACCGTGGCTGTCTTGTTGAAGCTCATGGTCTTATCTTGTCCAACCAACTAATTCTTTCCTTCTCTCTGGACCAGCCCTTCCATTAGGCAGAGTGATGCAGCCACCTCAAAACTATAAATGCAGGGGAGGGAGCAGCTGTGGCAGCCATTGTGCTGTTTCTCATTCACTTTTCAGCCGTTCCCCAGTGCTGGCAGGAAGCACTACATATGTCACACAACCTTCTTGGTCTCCTGTAATTTAGGCCCAACCTAGATGTCAGGAACAGGGGGTTCAACAAGTGACCAAACACCAGAAAAAGAGGCAATAAGATAACTCAGAGGCAGGACTCACTCCCATCTAAGGCTGGAAGCTTCTCAGTGAATCTGCTGCTTAAGGTGTGGTCCAGAACCCTGTTCCATCGCTAATACGTAAAGATTCACCAGGACTGGGGCAGCCATCTTATGCTTTGCGTGAGGTAACCCAATGCCATAGGCCAGCCCTGGCAGCTCCGCTGTTTGATCTGGTACCCACTGGGCCGTGATGATGTACACTTTTCAGTACTACCCTTTATCCCTCTGGCTACAGCTACCATTCCATCACCCTTTGGAAATTCCTGGCCTTGATCCAAGATTTATTTGGCGGCTCGGATCGGATGCTCCAACAACTGGCAGGGCAGCGCGTTTCTCCAAACCCTTTCCCCTGTTGCTGCTGCTGCTGCCTTCCTGAGATTGCTGCCAACCGGTAAGAGTCGCCTTGAGTGCTGGGTCAGAACTAGACCTGTTGGATTAAAACCAACCTCCCCATCACACCAACATCTTCCGGCTGCAGCCGATTCAGAATCCCTCAGCAATCTTTTCTTCTTCATCAACAAATTCCACCAAGTGTCCTCATCCCCTCAAATTGGCTCTCACTTTTTGTCACATCTTTTTAGATGTTATGATCCTGCACATAAAGACATTTATAGAAGAAACTTGCAACAAGCTATTTGTAATTTTGTGTGTGTGTGTGTGTGCACGCACACACAAGCATGTGCAATAACCAGCACATTTCTAATTCCTACTACAGTTAGAAAAATACCCCACCCTCTTTTTCAGCATAACCACGGTCATTTTCAGTTACAGTACTTTTAGAATTACAAAGGACTCAACAGCTTGCTAAGTACTGAATTATGGGTACCATAAGTATTAGCATTTTCACAGCTTTTTAAAAAAAGCAACAATTTTTTAAAATAAAAAACATAACATTAGTATTAAAATGTAAACTCCTGTGCTCTGTTCTACTAAATGTTATCACCTAACACACATTAAACCATCTATGCATAAAATATGGTAACAATTATTTGTGATAATGGCTTTTCACACACATCATGTGCACCAAACTCCAACTTCCCGTCGAAATTTCCATCTTACACAACCCTTATAGTATTCACTCCCTTTTAAAAGGGCAGTAAAACTCTTTCCTTTAAACATTAACATAGCATTGTACCAGCCTGAATTATTTGACTTCTTTGAATTAAATGTTCCATTTCTCCTGTTTCTTGGGTGTGGAGGTAGCCAGAGCAACAGACCTCTGCTCCCTGATCCCTAGAATGACTTACTAGTCTTCTCTTCTGTGTGTGTGTGTGGGGGGGGGGGTGTCCTGTACACTCATATTGATGTTAAGAGTCTTAGAAGTTAAAAAAGTAACATTTATGAAAAGGGATGTGAAATATTCAGGATACTTAAGTTTCTATTATTTTTTACAACTCTTCACTCTGTTAAAGAAATGGTTGTGGTGTTACTGGCGTGATCTATTTTAGGTTGCAAGCCGTACACTAGTGCTCTGACAATTGTGTGCAATTAAGTCCATTCTGACTTGGGGCAACCCCTTACAGGCTCGTTTTTTTAGGTAAAGAGTACTCAGAAGTGATATATACAGTACTATTCTCTTCTTCTGGGGGTGCCCTGGGACTGCACAACTTGCTCAAGGCCGTGCAGGTTTGCTCTAATCACAGGAGGCACAGTGGGGAACTGACTTCCTGACCTTTGGCTCAGCAGTCGGTTGCCTAACTCACTGACTAGCCAAGTCAACTATTGCAGCAGTAAGGAACAAAAAACATTTTTTAATTAATTTGTCTTAGGAGCTCTGCTACAGCAGCGCTCTGGGTGACTGTTAACCCATTCTTCCTTTTTACCTCCCTTTATACCTGTGGTTTCCAACCGTAGGCACTCAGAAGGTGCCAGAGCTTCCAGAAGCTCCAGCCAGCCCAGCTAGTAGACGGGGATACTGGGCGTTGTAGTCCAATATCAACCAGAGAGCTACGTTTGGGAGCTATTGCTCACCACTGTAAGAAGTCAACTCTTTCTCCTATATGTCTTCCTTTCTGCAGAACCAACTTGAGGTGTATGACGCTGGCTGTATACCAACTCTCTCTCATCCGGACCATCCTCTTTTTTGTTACCCTCATCCTTTGGACTGACGAGAAATACGACTATGGTGATGTGAGTGATTCTGCCTCTGAAATTCATGCCCTAAAGGCAAAGAGGCACGGGAATTAAGAAATCCTTAGGTTATATTATTTATGTATTTATTTTTGCATTTCTAAGAACGCTCTGATTTCCCCAAAGGGACTGTGGGCAGTTTACACAAAAGCCAAATAAATGATCAGCAGTTAAAATCAAAAAGCTAACATTAAAGAACAAATAAAGAACAAATAATCAGAAAACAATAAGTAGCAAATGCCCAGCAAGAGGCTAAAACTAGGAAATTAGCGGGTGAAAATACAACAGACAAGGGGAGCAGCACAATATTACATTACACTTCATTTTAAAGCCAGCTTTTAAAAGCTTTTTAAAAGGCTGTTAAGGGTTTGAGTTGTTGAATCCCACAAGACAGTTTGTTCCAAATAGCCGGGCCAACCACCGAGAAGGCCCAATTACGGGTAGAAACCTTACAGGCCTCCCAGGGGATGGCCACCCAGAGTGAGAGCGCCAAATATGTTATAGTGGGGTAGGCTGACACTGACCTTTGGGAGATGTGCTATGCCAGATACTCAGGTTCCAAGCCATCCTGATTAAGTGTAGAAAGTATATCCAGAATCACTACCGAAACAGGTTGGATACTTTCCTCAGTCAAGTACGGTAGTAGCAGTTGTATAGTGCCCTTGCGTCTTGAGTTGATAGATACCGTCATTGAATTTGAGATGAATGGTATAAAAAAACTTTTATAATTACAGCCCAGGCTGTCTGACATACTGAATCAAAACGCCATACTAAGAAAATTTTAGTTTGGCATCTTCTTTTCCACAGATACACATTAGTGATATTCTCTTCAAAGATTATTGAAGAGATTATTGATATTCTCTTCAAAGCTCATGTTAGTTTGCCGTAGTTAACTGAGGGGCGTGAATGTCTCTATCACATGCCTGGTCACGTACCTGACTGCACAACTGTGACTCCATAAATTAGCTACAATTAGTTGTGGCAAGTGGCACAGCCCTTGTGCAAACCCCAGTAGGAGTCCAGTTGTTTTGCATTATTTCTTTTGCGGTTTGAAACTACTGCACATAATTTACCAGTGGCACCTGCAACATAAATTGCTGAAATCCTTTTGCCTCGCCTAAGTCACAACTAGTTAGGCCCACGGATTCATCGAGGAACTGATGAGACAATTCCTGCACAAGTTCCACCGATTCCATGGGCCAACTGTCATGGTGACTCACTATTCGAAGCTTCAAGATTTCAGCCGATGCTACGCTATGGAAGACTCCTGTTCAAAAGAGCCCCATTTCATTCAGACTCCCTCTCAACATGCTTCTCTCTTTCTCCTCAAAGGTCAGCCCGCATTTACTGGCCCCTAAGCCTGCTCAGTTCTCACTGGTCAGCGTGTGGGGCTTCTTCCTCTGCTTTCAGGCCAACCAAAGCAGTCAGAACAGAGATTATGACTGAACAACTGACATCACCAAAGTCACCTTGAGCCTCCATCAGCAGTTCAGAATAGGCCTGGGGGGGGGGGGAATACCAACACCAGTTCTATGGCTTGCAGTACCCTTTCACCTCTGTTCAGGAAGTGTTTAGGGAAGGCATGTCCAAACTTCGGCCCTCCAGATGTTTTGGACCACAACTCCCACAGTCCTTTGCCACTGGCAATCTAAGCTTAAAGTTCTGGGAGTTGTGGTCCAAAACATCAGGAGGGCTGAAGTTTGGACATGCCTGGTATAGGGGAAGAAATGGTTTTGTAGAAAAATCCCAAAGCCTTCCTGGTTACACCTCTAGCATGCTGCAATTTTGCCCTTACTACCACCCATTAGCAGCCCAGCAAAAGGCCCTGGAGCCTCTCCCCAGGAGCTGACTTGTGAGGACAGATTTCCAGATTTCTTTTGCTGCAGACAGTTCTATTCAACTGAACATCCTCCCAGGGAGCACAGGACTGCCGCTTTAGAAATTTTGGAGGGAATTTTTAAAAATCAAATTAAAGCAATGGCCCCCAAACTTGGATCCTCAAAGGTTCTTGGACTCAAAACTCCCAGAAGCCTTCACCACTAGCTACGCTGGCTAGAATATCTGGGAGCTATAGCCCAAGAACCCTTAGGCACCCAAAATTAGGAACTATTGGAAGGAAGATTTAGATTTGCTAGGAGCTCAGTCAGAGCTGCCAGCATCTCATTAATTATTTTCCCTCAGGTGGGCTACACCAACCCCAACTCCTACATCAATGTCATCATTGGCATCTCCACCTTCCTCTCTTTCTACGGCTACCTGCTCTTCTACAAGGCCACCAAGCCAGCGCTCAGCGGCTACAGCCTGCGCTCCAAATTTGTCTGCATCGTGGTGGTGTTGGTCCTCTGTGGCCTGCAGAGTGGCATCCTGGAGACAATGGGGGCGGTGGGTGCCATTCCCTGCAGCCCACCTCTCTCCCCTGTCAGCCGCTCTCAAAGTAAGTAATCCTTCTGGGTAGATCCTCTCTCCAGGTTAGGACAAATAATTTGTTGGGTTATTTTTTTTTCCTACAGAATCACTCTGCCTGTTCACAGAAGGTGCTGAGACCTAATAAATGGGCCCACTGGCACAAAGAAGAGCAGTTGTGAACCTCGAGATGTTTTTGGACTACTGCTCCCATAGCTCTTTGTAACTGGCTTTACTGGGCTGATAGGTGCAATCGGACCAAAAACCTGGAGGGCTACAGTAGCCCATCTCTGCCTTAGGAGGGAGATGGTTTTTGAAAAATCAGGCTTCCTACTGTAGCCACTGGTGCCTACTCTCATGCTGCCTTGATGGACTGCCCAAACTTCCAGAAGAATGTTATCAGAGGCACCGTGTGCTATAAGGGGGGAAATTAGTCAAGCAAAGCCTCCTTCATCCAGCACAGTATAGCATCTAGTGGGGGCGATTCTAGTGGGCAGCCTGAGTCTTATAAGCAGCAGAAAACCTCACTCATTGCCAGGGCTGCTATCTGTCTGTGCGTCAGTCAAGTGCAACAGTGGTCCTATGGCAATGATGGCAAACCTTTGGCACTCCAGATGTTTTGGACTACAACTCCCACAGTCCTTTGTTACTGGCAATCTAGACTCGGAATTCTGGGAGTTGTGGTCCAAAACATCTGAAGTGCCTATGGTCTACTCAGGCATATCCAAACTTCGGCCCTCCTGATGTTTTGGACCGCAACTCCCAGAATTCTAAGCTTAGATTTCCAAAGGCAAATGGCTGTGGGAGTTGCGGTCCAAAACATCTGGAGGGCCAAAGTTTGGACATGCCTTGTCTACTTTCTCAATTGGGGGGGGGTGGCTTTTTTGCCAGGCTGTCTAGTAGGCAAGACAAAGCCTCACAAAGCCTCCAGTAAAAGCAGACCAGAGAGATAAAGTATTTGGAGGACAAGGTAGCAGCCACAGACAAGCAAACAGGGGACAGCTTGCCACATTGAGGGGGGCAAAGTTGGAGCAGAGAGGCAAGAGCAAAGCAACGAGCAGAAGCAACATGAAACAGGCATGCAGGCATTTTGTTTGGCAAAGAGCTGGTGCGGCAAAAATTAGCTTATTGACTCTCCAGAACTATGAGGGGATGGGGAGCTCATAATATGAAAGACACCTGAATAACAACTATGACTATGATAGATTTCTGAAACAACACCATCAGAGCTGCACAAAACAGCAACATTGGGAATAGCATACATCTTACACGAATATTAAACAGATATTTAGGTTTTTAGTTGAAACCTGAATCTAATAGAATGCCAGTCAAAGGCAGTGTCATGTATTTAACAGCAACAATAATAGGGAACTACATTAGTACATTAAGTAGAAGGCTAGGCCTTTCTAGCTTTGACTGGCATCTAACTCGTGTGTGTGTGTGTGTGTGTGTGTGTGTGTGTGTGTGTGTGTGTGAGAGAGAGAGAGAGAGAGAGAGAGAGAGAGAGAGAGAGAGAGAGAAATTTTGTAAGTCACTCTTGTGATCATTTGCCTGCACATTTCCCTCACTGAAAACAAAACTATGACTTAACTGGAAGGGGGAAATAGTCCATGAAGAAAAAGCAGCAACCTGTCAAAAAACGGGGTGCTGAGGGAAAGCAATGATTTCCCCACACCCCCCATTAAGGTGTCTAGTTTTCTGGTAATGTTGTTATTGTGGCAGGGAAATCCAAAAGCACCACCTCCTCCTGACAGTGAAAATATAGGCACAACAAACAGGTGGCTCTCCTTTCACCACATCGGTATCAGCTGCCAGAGGTGGTTGCACTTTTTCCACATTAGGTCCAATTCCAGCGGGAATTTTATTCCAGTCAAAATGGAGGCAGAAATATTAGAAATTCCACACTTAAAAGCTGAGAAAAACAAGTCAAGTCTGTGACTTGTAAACATTACACATATAGAAGATTCTATATACACTGGACCTTCGTATAAGAAACAGTTTGTATAACAAAACATTTGTACAACATAAAAAATTCCGGAGACAGAATCACCTATGGGGCGAATCCGTACAACATAAAAATGGTCGCTATAAGGGATTACTCCATTTTCAATGCATTCCTAAGGAATGTTTGTATAAAGCAAAATTTGCTTAACAGAATTTCATTTGGAACAAATTAACTCCTTTATACAAGGTACCACTGTATTTTGGCATCCATTAATTGTTCCTGTTTTGTGTGCCGCATGTATTGAGGGGTTCTGTGTTCTCTCCTTCTGTTCCATAATCACTTGGGCCTTTTGGACCATTTTTAAAGTATCTGTCCAGGCAGAATAACAATAATAATAATAATTTTGGGGATGGGACAGGGAATGAAAGAAAAAAGGCTGATATTGTCACCTACTACCCTATCCTCCTTGTTCTCTCCCTTTCTGGGGAATTAAAATACCCTATACAGATACTATTTAGAGGACTGCTACATTTTCCCCTCTCTTTTGGCTTTTCCAGTGATCTACTACCAATCCCTGGCTGTCGAGATGTTCTTAATTGGCATATTTGCTCGTTATTCTTTCCGAAGAGCTGAACCACAACCAGGTGCACCACGGGTCACCCGCCATCAAGCCTCTCAAACAGAGGGGAGCCTCTCTAGGGCCAGCAGCCCTACAGACGACACCTCCGGGGAAGGGACAAACCCTGCCTACCTCTACGATGAAGCTATCTGTACAATTGAGCATTCCCCGCTGGACAAGCTGGATTTCATTGCAGGGGAAACTGTGGACAGAAAACAGGAAAGGTGGGCTCCAGGTAGCCAACGCACAGGAGTACCAAGAGCAGAGGGACTTAAGGCCAGCTTGTCCCATCAAAAATCTGGGGTTAATTTGCCTGCAAATACAATCCAAATCCAAGCCCAGGTGAGCAACGCGGATGCTGATGGAGTCACTGTTGTATAAACATACTCGGCAGATTTCAGTCCTTCCTTTGGGGCCGACACAGCAGCCCGTGAGGACAGAAAACGAGCCCTATTGATGTGAAGATCCCACCAATACCAGAGTTGTTCCTTGGGGAGGTAGGGGAAGAAGGCATGCCATGAGGTGCAGCTTCAGAATGAAGTTTCCAGTCCCTTTATATCCAACGCTGAGTGTTCAAATTAAGAGTTTTAATTATCAAATGGTTTCAGAAGAGTTTTTTTTAAAGAAAAAGATAAGAGGAGCTTATAGTTAGAACAGGATGAATGCTGATAAACAATAACTCCTACTGTATTTTTCATCATATAGAATACTACTGTATATAATTACTTTCTTTCATTTGTTCTTGCCAATAGCTTGTGAGGTAAGTCCAAGCAAGAGGCTACCATGTAAGTCCAGCCAAGAAGCTGCCTCTTGGCTGGCAAACAGAAATTTGAACCAGGCCCCAGTACAGCACATCCTCCAGACAATTTCCACACATGGTGGAATCCCATTTTGGGGGGGGGGGTCTTTCTTTCTTGGCTTGCTGTTCAGTGCAAATTTGTTTTCCTAACCTGAGGCAGCAGAGGAGTGCGATGGATGGATAAGACAACTGCGCAGGTAGCCTTGCTTTTGCAGCTACCTGCAGATGCCACATGAATTCAAGAGGGCTCCAGAGAAAAGCTTTTTACAAGTCAACCAAAGCAATGCTGTTTAGTTAGATTATTCCGGGACCAGACGGTTTTCTGAGCTCCTTGGGGGAATCGAACGAGCAATCCTAGAAACTTAATAAAGAAAGGCAACTAAATGGAAAAGCCTGTCAAACTCGCAGAGGCCTTGAGAACACAAATGCATGCTCCCCACCCCCCCCACCCCACCCGCCATGTCTCTGGCTATGTCACGTAGTCAGTTCCTCCAGGGCATTTATGACCTCCACCTCTAAGCCCGCAGCTCCCTTCTCTTGCTGCTGCTGAGGCTCCTGAGGATGAAGCTGGGGTGATGGTTCCTTTGTGAGAAGGTTGTGTTTCTTTAGAAAACAGGCTTCTTCATAGGGAGGGTGGATGGGGGGTTGAGTGGGAGGCAGGTACGTATACTCCTTCTCTGGATCCAGCTGGCCAAAAGGAAAAGAAAGAGAAAAATTAAACCGGCTGAGCCGGCTACTCCTGTCCACTGGGCTCAAACCACAGGTGGAGAGAACTCCAGGCTCAAGGTGGGAGTTCTTTCTTGCGTTCTTTTTGTCTTGCCGATCATTGCTAAGTATAAGACAGGCAGGGTCTTGAACATTATTCTGTGCACCAGCCACCAGAGCATTCTGGACAAGGGAGGGGCTAGCTCCAGAGAGCATGTGATGTAATGTTGTCTATTCATGCTGTAAGATGTCCTTCAGTTTCCTTTTTCTCAAATACTTGAACATGTCTTAATTGTACGGGACTGTGTATTATCCCTCATTACTGTAAGCTGCCTTGGGTCCTTTTCCAAGGAGAAAAGCAGGGTAAAAATACTCTAAAATAATAATAATAAATAATAACCACAACTTCATCTGAGCTCATGACAGAAAGGGGCACACGGGACTATCTATCTTGTCATATAAAGGGGCTAGCATCAGCCCAACATCTCAGTTAAAGCAAAGGCATCCTGGCCCAGACTGTGGTGCCCATCCTTGATGGCGCAGAAACCATCAAGTATTTTACCTCTTCTTACCTGTAGAGGGTAAGTTCGGTCAGAATCGTAAGCACTCAGATCTCCACAGGCCAGGAAAGGAACAATCACCCGGTTGGGACCTTCTAACTGGTTGAAATCCACATCTGTGTGGTAAACGGAAAATTGAGGTGAGTGCCAAGTGGAAGAAAACACCACACTCCCTCTTTAGTTCCGAACACAGTTTGCCTCCCCGTCTCTCCCAAAGCACCAATTTGCTGTTTTTGCACTGTGCCTTCAAGTCAGAACTGACAGAGATGGACTCTAATAGAGTTTTCAAGGCAAGTGAGATATTTAAGGAGTAGTTTTAACCAGTTCCACTCCCCCAGTGAGTTTCCATGGATGAGTGCGGATTTGGACCCAGGTCTTCTGAGTCCTGGTCCATCACTCGAACCACTACACCCTATCATGAATCCTACATAGCCTCAGCCTCAATCCTTTTAAGTCATTTTCTAAACCAGTGGTTCTCAACCGGTGGGTCCCCAGATGTTCCTGGACTGAAACTCCCAGAAACCCTGGCCAGCTCAGCTAGTGATGAAGACTTCTGGGAGTTGCAGTCCAGGAACATCTGGGGACCCACAGGTTGAGAACCACTGGTCTAGATGAAGGTGACTAAGATGAGGTGTGGTGCTAACTATCCATTCTCTAGCCCTGTCTGGGCTACTGACATTGGTAGCATTGCTTTTACAGGAGCCGATGACAGTCTATCCTGGTTTTGTGTATTGAATCCTTTGGAGCACACACTACTTTGTAGGCTGAAGAAATACATTGCTGGGGCTGGAAAAATCCCAGCCAGGTCTCACCCACAACCCCACGCCTGCGTGCTTTGGGCACTCCCACTCAGGGAAAGTATGAGGTAGCATGGTAGAGTGGTTATAGTGAGGAGTTGGGCTCCTCACTAGTGAAATGATGAGTGAAAACCTGACACGTGAGAACCTGAGATTACTACAGGGAAAGTGTACACAGGCTAATAGCATTCAAGTTTATATAAAGGAAAAGAGTCTAGCTGGACCACGTGGAAGTCACTTAGCAAACTTTGAGGCAAAGTAGGAAGATCAAAGAATAATCAAGCAAAATGGAGCTACAGTACTTGGATACAGGATATATTTCCTGTGACTATGGAGACATTTAATGAACACAGCACTTAACTGCATGTAATTTATGCCCCACGGTGTGTATAAAAGAAGATCTAGCAAATGGCCGAGAAAACATTATTGAAGTAGCCTGTTTCTGGTGAAAAACAGTCTAATTATTTTGACATACAGGCATACCTCGGTTTATGAATGCCTCTGGTAATGTAATTTTCAGTTTATGAATGAAAATCCATTGAAAAAAATGCCTCGGTTTACGAATTCCCCCCCCACAATACCTCAGTTTACAAAAAAAATTGAAGCAAGATTCCCCGGGATGCAATGCACCCATCTGCATTTCAGTTTATGAATTTTTCACAATATAAAACATCCTGGAGAATGCATTAAATTCGTAAACCGAGGTACCACTGTGTTAACTTTTTTAAAATTTTACCTATACTGTGTATACTGTATTTCAAAAACACATACATAATTTTAAACTGAGCAATGTTCTGATATGGAGAAAGAAAGAAAGAAAGAAAGAAAGAAAGAAAGAAAGAAAGAAAGAAAGAATAAATTAAATGATTTTATATCCATTATCCTCCTAAACATAACAATGTTCTAAGGCAGTGGTTCTCAACCTGAGGGTCCCCACATGTTCTTGGACTGCAACTCCCAGAAATCCCTTCCAGCACAGCGAGTGGTGGAGGCTTCTGGGAGTTGCAGTCCAGGAACATCTGGGGGCCCAGAGGTTGAGAACCACTGTTCTAAGGCATGCGGGCGCACAGGACATCATCAGGTGAGCACGGGCGATCTGGTGTTTTGGCCAATTGGCATCTGGTCATGACGTCAACCCCGAGCACAGAGGGTGAAGCCGCCATGCAGTGCTCTGGAGAATGATATGGAACACTGCTTACAATGATTCTTTAATTCAGACTAGCATAATTACTTCCCTATGGCAGACTGGAATAGTTAAGGTTAATGAAAGAACCCTCTGCTCCCAGACTGTATGTGACACTTCCCTGTAATCAGATTCTGGGACAGCTGTACAGAGATCTCTCTTTGTCCTCCTACTCACGAACAAGGTGTCTAGGAAGTGAACAATCTGCCCATTGTTCTCCAGGGTGGGGTTGTTCAAATGCACAGAGACTCATCTTGCCAAAATGTTTTCTTAACTTATTTTTTTTAACACTTTCAAAAACCCAGGCCCAAAGAGTAAGAATACTTGGCAGAAGAGTACTGAGCTGGGTTTTAACAAAACCAAAGCCCATACGTGGGCAATACATTTATTAATACTAACTAAAATGGAGCCCCATGGCACAGGGGGTGAACCCAGTTCAATCTTAATGGGTTCAGGTGACCAGCTTGAGGTTGACTCAGCCTTCCATCCTTCCAAGATCGGTAAACTGTAAACTGAGACCCATCTCACATGGGGTGAGGGGTGGGGAAGGATATATAGTCTGCACAATTACATGGTACACCAGCCAGAGACTGCTTTAAGCACTGCCGGGTAGCACACTTTCCTTTAAAATACCACAATGCTTGAGAAGCAGCATGGTGTAGTGGACTGAACGATGGACTACAATTCATCTCGGTTCAAATTCCAGCTCAGTCACGGAACTGTCCAGGGGACAGATAGAGCTACTCTTTAAACACCTCAAATACCTTGAAGATAGATGTTAATTAACATGACAAAGCTATGGTCCATGACCCCGAGAAGCTGCTGCCCTGAATAGTTGCAGGGCTTATTTTTGCATATTATTATTGTACATATACATGAGTTGTAACTGAGTTGACATGGAACTTTGCATTTTGCATTCCACTACCTGTGGGCACAAATCATTTGCAGGTTTGTCCCTCTGTATCCTCACCAACTGAGGACAGCCCTCCACAAAACATGACAGGGACTGAACTCCAGCCCACGGAAGCTGCTGCCATGACGTATTTCTGCCTCTGCAAGGTGTTGCAAGACTCCTTGCCACATTACAATCCTTCTCTCAATTGCTGGTGACTGCACAATTGATGTCTCCCAACATCAAAGCATTCTGTTTTAAGAATCGGGACAAGTGAGAAGTGGGTTACTGGATCAGAATGTCTCTTTGCTCTTCAAGAGAAACATGCAGCTGCTCTGCTGTTAACTGCACTTCCTCCAGATTTTTAAACAGAGTTCCCTAAGGAACACTCTGGCCTGGCAAGCAGTGAGGAAACACTTGTCTGATTTCCCCCCCCACCCCACCCCCTTAACTATTTATGGGGCCAATAAGAGAGATCTTGATATTTTGGATTTCCAGGTCAGTGCTGAAGGCCACAACCCTCCCATTCACTCACCTCTAGAGGCAGAATCCTATTTGGATTCACAGAATCTGCCAGCACTAATTGCAACAAACTGATGGTGTTCTATCCACCCATTAGCTTACACGGATTCTGCAATTCCTCTTCTGTGTGTACAAAACAACCTGAATGGAGCCTGATGGTGGCTGACGGGACATATTTAGAAGGAGGCAGACATGTATAGTAATCCCCCATTTATCACGGGGATTAGGGACCTGACCCAACCTGCGACAAAGGGAAATCCACGTTATGCGGATGCTGGGTCAGGTCAAGAATGGGGGGGGGCTGTTTGGGGCCTCCTACACTTACCGTAGGCCTGGCGCTGCCCCAAATGGGCCTCTGACAGGCTTCCCAGGCCTGTTGGTGGCTCCAGAAGTGGTTTCTGGTGAACCAGGAGTCACTTCCGGTTCTCCGGAAACCACTTCTGGGGCCTCCAAAAGGCCTGGGAAGCCCATTAGAGTGCCAGACCTGAGGTAAGTGCTGGAGGCCCCAAACAGGCCCACACAGCTTGCCCCAGGAGCCATGATATACCGGGACCGCAGTATATGAACTGCAATATAGCGGGGGACAACCGTACTAGAACAAATACCATTTTAATTTATTTTTAAGATTTGATTTTTGTCTCAACCTTCCCCCAAAACGGGGACACAAGGGAAATTGCAAGATTAAACGAGCAACAAACTCTTGTCCCTTGCCAACTAGTTCTCCTTTAATACCTGCAAAAATGGCCTGCTCCATTTTTCTAATTTTGACTAAGGACAAACATCCAAGTGCTCCTGCTTCTAGTGATGGTCTACCTATTATGTGTCTTTCATATGAATCTATAGGATCACATAGACTTTGTGTTTATAACAACTTATAACATTGTGTGATTACATTGACACTATGTTTTCAATGTTGGTTTCCATCACTTATAAATTGACATGGAATTTTACTCTCCTTTTAACTGCTCACGTTCTCTTGTAGCTTCAATGTAATGTTGTCTTTTAATGCTGTAAGGTGTTTCTCAATTCCCTGTTCTCAATACAGTACTTGAACATGTATTAATTGTACTGGGCTGTATATTATCCCTCCTTACTGTAGGGTCCTTTTCCAAGGAGAAAGGTGGGGTAAAAATATTCTAAATAAATAAATAAATAAATAAATAAATAATTAAATAAATAATAGTGGTGCTTGTAGGATCTCTACTCAAGGGCAAGCTAAGAAGAGACCCTCAAGCTAGATTTTTAGCAGCAAAGGATGACACTGCAGAGCTAGGAGAGAGACATTCACGATCATCTAATTCAAACAGCTAGGAGCTTGAGGCGCAATGGTTAAACGGCTGGACTGCAGCCAAAACTGTGCTCATGACCTGGGGTTCAATCCCAGCTAGCTGGGCGAAGGTTCACTCAGCCTTCCATCCTTCTGAGGTTGGTAAAATGAGGACCCAGGTTGCTGGAGGTGGGCCAATGTGTCTAATTAAATTCTAAACCGTCCAGAGAATGCTTTAAGCACTATCGGGCAGTATATAAGTAGAAGCAGAACACCTTTTGGCTACAGATTTTTTTAAAAAACATATACTGCTCTAGAAACTCTAAAAGGCATCTATCTAGCTTCTCATGAAGGCGGCAAGGAAGAATGCTCCCTGATTAATCGCTCTTAGAGCCCCGTCACCCATAATCCTTCTGCAACTGTCTCCCCACTCTGCAAATCATCTTCCCTCTTAGCTTTCTTTCCGCCCCAGAGCCCGCCCCTTGAGCACCCGTGCTCAACACCCCTCTCTCCCTAGCACAACATGCTTTAGATTTTAGAAGCGTTCCTTCCCATTCCCGCTCCCTTACCATAGCAGTGGTCCAGCAAGGGATTGGACATGTTTGGCACATAGCCTTCAGGAGGGCTGTAGTTTCGGCAAACTGCAAAGGCTTCTAGAATAATGCAAAGGAGGTTCAGGCTTTAGGAGGCACAGGTCTGGCACAGCAATCGATCTCTAGAATTCCTGGCAATGCCCCGACTTCATATAACAGATATTAAATTCAGCAGTATCCACTGAATATACATCACGAAGGCAACCATTAAAGCCAAACTCCCTAGCTATCCAAATGGACCCTGGCATTTTCTGTGTTGTTTCTGCTTCTGAATGCCTTCTACTGAATTCTGTACAATAGGAAATGGGCATCTGGGATCTTGTGGGGGAATGTGTGGGTTGGGCAGCCATGCACGGAAGGCTCGCCAAACCCCTCCAACCCATGCTCTGGTGTGGTCCATGAGAGGACGGTCAAATGTAACTGAGTGGCTGGCATTCCTATCAATCCGGGAAAAGGAAGTAACTGATCTTGCGACAATTCTGCAGTTGAAACTCAATTGGTATATAACCACACACACATCCAAAACTACCCTGGACACACTGGATTTCCTTTGATTTGGGAAGCTAAGCCACTTGTTCGCTCACCGATGCTGGAGTTACGGCTGCTTCGGGGCTTAGCGCACGTCACGTCAGGGAAGAAAATCCGCAACTGGGAATAAAGAAGGGTGACATCCTTCCCTCGGAATATCTGAGATGGATGAATTAAATGTCATTATATGGCTTTGTTATGATACCGTTATCTACCTAAACAAAAACAGGGACATCCTGCACACCAACCAGGGTTAGCATGGGGCTGACTTACTGGCTCCACCATCAAATGCTCTCAGGGACTATAAGCACACAAAGACAACCTCAACATTTAGCTCTGCGATACAGCTCTGTGGTTTCCCCACCAGCGGTGAGCCTGGACTTCCCTCTCTCAGCTTCCAATCCAGTGCCAACCCCACCAAGCAAACAGAAGTGGTCTGCTTATATACCGCCCCATGCCACTTCAAGTAGTCTCTGGGCCGTTTGCAGTTTTCAATAACAGTATGCAAGCTACACATTGCAGCTCCATAGGCTTTTTGGTGCCGTAAGAGTGGGCAAACAATGAGGGCATTGCTGTGCCCATCCATTCTTGCTCAGTTAGCGACAGCCTACCTTGGCCACAAACGTCCCTCCTTTTTTCAGGACATGAGTCGTAATGTTCAGGGCCTAGAGGAACGGAATAAAGGAACTGTGGAGGGAAAAAAAACCTTTGGGCAATGAGACACATCCAAAGCCTTCATAGCATGGCAAGAGAAGATCGTGGGCACCCAGCCCCCCACAATCACTTTGATTATAGAATTAAAATACATGACAAGGATGGCTGTGCTTTCTTCTCTCTCTCTCTCTCTCTCTCTCTCTCTCTCTCTCTCTCTCTCTCTCCAAACAACCCGCCTTCTCCCTATTTGCAAAGAGGGCAGAAAGGAACTGCCCAACATTTCTTATACTTCTAGACAATGGATGAAGATTTTTTTAGGCTACAACGTCCACATGCCTCACAATAGACAACACCAGACTTAGCAGCCTGGGAGCTAAGTTAATGGTCTTTATCACGTGGCTTTATTTAGAAAGACTAAGGGATTAACTGGATATAATGCAGATTTTGGGGGGGGGTGTCTGATCACATATCAAACAAGTCTAACATGGAATATTCCCCCCTCTCTTTTAAAAAATAGTGTTTGGGAGGAGGAATTGAGCCAAGAGTTTATCAACAGAAATTTTGGCCCCGTCATTCTCAGCCTCTGTTGGCAATTCAGGCATTAGGAATACAGTGACCCCCCCTCCGCCATTTCGCGGTTCTGGTATTGCGGCCCTGCTACATCGTGGGATCGCAGTACCTGCACCGTGGGGGGGGCAGGGGGGGCGGGTCGCTCTGCGCTGCTCCCCATGAAGCAGGGGGGGGGTGGGGGGGCGATTGGGTGCTCGCGCCACTGCGCCCCCGAGAAGCCTCGGGGTGGCACGGGGGGGGGGCGACCCGGTCGCTCTGCGCCACCCTCCCACGCACCCCTCAGAAGCCTTGGGGGTGCATGGGAGGGCGGCGGGGGGCGATCGGGTTGCTTCACGCCGCCCTCCCATGCACCCCCCGAGAAGCCCCCCCTCAGCCAGGCTCCCCCAAAAAGCCTCGGGCCGCGCGGGCGGGCGGCGGTGGGAGGTAAGATCGCCCCCCTGTCCGCTTCCATATATCGCGGATTTTAATGCATTGCGGGTGGGGTGGGTCCCTAACCCCCGCGATCGGCAGGTTACTGTATAACGGTTAAGCGCAGGCTACAACTAGGCTCTGAACACCCAAAAGTGTGCAATTAAAACCTGGTACAAACACAACAGATCTGGATCAGAAGCTTTGAGAGTATTGCCAAGGTTTTAATTTCATCATAGCTGGGTATCATTCAGAGCGCAGTGATTCCCAGACTTGGGTCCCCAAGCATTCTTCACTTACAACTCCCAGAAATACTCACAGCAAGTAACAGCTGAGCCTGAATATACTCGTCAATATCATGGAGTCCGGTCACTGGAAGAAGACATAAAGGCACCCTTTAGCATTCACCCTGTCACTGTGTAGGTGACTGTACAGGAGAGGGAATGAAAGGTAATGCTTATGGAGTGTGGAGGCGGAGAGTTGGTGGTTAAATAGCTCCACCTGAGGGAGTTAAGAGTCAGATAGGGCCAAGATAAGGCTAAGACGGGGAAACTGACAGGCACTGAAGAGGAGACGGGGGAGTTAGGGAACTGTCAAGTGTTGAGTGTGGGAATTAGATCAGTATTTGAGTGAACTGCTTTGAGTAACTTTAAGTAACGGAACACTAGTGAACTGTATTCAACATCTTATTGTATTCAATAAAACGACATTTTATTTTTCCCCACGTTATATCTTGTCTGGGACTCAGTGATTGAACTGGGGTACCCTGACTGGTGGCAGCGATACCTGAGACTAAACTGGTACAGGTCAATGGTCCGTGAGACTACGGGGTGGTGGTGGTGGTGGTGCTAGAGTGAGGTTGTGCCTTATACTACTCTGTAGTGAGGGGAGTGTGGTAACCCGGCTGCACTCAAAAGGCTGACCTCCACACACCCATCCCTTATACGTTCATCAAGTCAGATTTGTCTCTTTTCCTCTGAGGCCTATTTTAGCCAGGAGAGCCCAGTCATCACGTACCATCCGGGGCTCCATCGCAAACGACGAGGTCAGCAGGCTGCCCTTCAAAATGGTGAATGATCTCTTGAGCTGTAGAGACCTGGCAAGATAAAGAGGGCAGGTGGCAGTCAGAAAAGGGCGTCTTAAGGAACCTCTAGGCTTGAGTGGAGGACAGATGAACTTCACCCCAGGCTGCTCCGGGCAGCATGTACCTTAGTAATGTCTCCCTGGATCTGGATGACCCCTGGCAGTGGAGCCATAGCTTGCAAATCGACAGCCACTATTTTGACGTCAGAGGTCTGAGCGTCGTCTCCTCTGGGGACAGAAAGAAAGAATGGGAAGGTCACGATGTGTGAGTCTCTCTCTCTTTTCCTTTAAGGGAGTGGTTCCCAACCTGGGGGGTCAGGACCCCTTTGGGGGTCCAACGACCATTTCGCAGGGGTCGCCATGAGCCAGTGAAGAAAAAGGCACAGACGGCTTGGGTCTGGAGGAGGAGGGGGAGGAAGGGGGGAAAGAGTGAGTTACAGCTTGATCAGTTGGAGGGGATGCCAGTCAATGGCACCGGAGGCTGCGATTGGCTGAGGGTCGTTCTAGAGGGAAGTTCTCTATGGCCCCTGCGGCATAGTGGCCTGCCAAAGGGGGCTTGTGGCCTCTTCCAAGCAGGGCAAGGGGTCACCCCAACATGAGGAACTGCATTAATGGGTCGCGGCATTAGGAAGGTTGGGAACCACTGCTTTAAGGAGCTGCAAGACCTCCCCCAAGATAAGACTAGCTGTGTTTTTCTTTTGGCTTACTTGAGCTTTCGACTCAAAACCTGACTCCAGCTTCCAGGGGCAGCGCAGAGGTCCACAGCCCGAGAGACGCCTGGAAAGGGCCAGGGGAGAGAAAAGGTCAGGCAATGCCATTGCAAGAGGAACGGGAAAGAGAACAGGGAGGCGGAACTTGATGGGGGCTCCTGCAGGGCAGGAGGTCAGACTGGATGGCCCTTGAGGTCTCTTCCATCTCTATGATTCTAACTCCTAGACCACCTTCCTGACTGAGGGTGAGTGGCACTGACTGGCCAAAACAAGATGCTCTAGCTTTGGTAAAAGCCACATGGAGAACTTCGCTTCTGCCCAATCAAATATCTGTCCTACCCTTGTGCATGGACTAGGCACTCTGCGCATGCTTGGAAGCAACACCTTTTCTGATTAGCCTCCCATCTCAAGGACACAATCCCAGTTAAACATTTGATAGAGGACACATGATTTCCAAGACATGAAAGAGAAAGAATGCACTTGCAAATTACAATATATCCCTTTCCCTCCTGCGGTGGCCATTCAACAAAATAGTATCGACAGCAGGAAGGAAAAACTGCTGGGGGTGGGGGTGGAATAACAGTCAGGTGTTAAGTCGATTGTGACTTATGGCGACCCTTCCCAGAGTTTACTAGGTACAGAGCGCCTAGAGGTGGGCCTTCTTATGGGGGCGCCCTGCGGCGGAGCAGCTGGCCCAACGCCACACTGGCTGGCTCTTCTCCCTGGGGGCCCAGTGGGGAATCGAACTCCCAACCTCTGGCTCCACAGCCAGATACCTAAATCACTGAGCTATATCCAGAAGCTATTGGTCTGCAACTTCCTCCCCATCTCTCTCCCCTTTGTCTGAGGTACCTACGTTTGAAGACAGTTCTACTTGAAGAACACTGGGAGAGCAACATGTTTCCTACTCCTGCCTCATACGTTTCCATTCACGGGTTATAGATCTGAGGCATTAAGGAAGTTTAAAAGCAAAGTGTTCTGCTTAGATACCACCCCATACCACTTCAAGTAGCCTATGGGTGATTTACAGTTTTTTAAATTACAGTATGCAGGCTACATATTACCACCACTACCCCTCAACGCAGCAAACTGGATACTCATTTTACCGACCTCGGAAGGATGGAAGGCTGAGTGAACCTTGAGCCTGCTACCTGGGATTGAACCCCAGGTCGTGAGCACAGTTATTACCTGCAGTACAGGCATTTAACCACTGTGCCACAGGATTCAGTCCTTCTCCAAAACCTCTAAATATGGCAACACAATTTATATTTCCTTGTCAGCAATGCCCAATGTAACTTGGAAGTGCGTGCTTTCCACCCACCTTGGAACAAGTGATATTCCTCATCCAGCTGTAGAAGCTTGAATGCACTACGGGCTCGCCAACCCTCTTCTTTGGCTAAACGGTAGTAAATGTCACGCTTGTCCTTGGAAGAACGTCCCATTTTGGCTTACATGGAAAGTCCTATATATGAGAAATGGGCTTGTTAATTACCTGCTTTCCCCCTGTACTAGCAATAGCTGGGACTTGCAGAAACATTAAGCTTGTGACAACCATGGACCTGAAGACTTATCAGTCAATTACAGAAAGAAAGAAATGGTCACCTGTTCCTGACAGTACAATATTTCCCTTGTGGAATGCAACAGGATGCTCCTCTGATCTTAAAAAATATCTTAGAAATAAGACATTACTTGGTCCAGTGCTGAAAGTCAAGAGCAATGTTGAAATTGTGGATTCTGGAAGTTGTAGATGAAAAATTAATATTCTGAATGTAGGGGGACAACAACCGGAAGACTCCTCACAGATACTAGGATGGAACCCAGAATGAAGATGCTCCCGGATTATTGCTGCTGTACCATGATATGTGAGAGAATGCATTTAGATCTATATAGTCAATAACCACCACCTTAAATTTGCCTCAACTATTGTATTATATGTGCTAATATTACATTACACACCATGCTTTCTATCTCAAAAATAAGGGTGAATCAGACCAACATCCTGTTGAAAACACATAGCAGCCAAGCATGTTCCATATTCTCTTCATGTTTCCAAGATGAAGAATGTGCAGCTTTTGGGATCTTGTCAAATGGCGACGTCTATCGTCCCGCACCACTGGCTATGCTGGTGAAGCCTCCGCCCCAAAACATCTGGAGAGCAAAATGCTCCTCATTCCTGCCATATTCCAAATTCGGGTGCTAAAACTGGGAAGAGGGTCAAGTCCTGAAATGTAGTTCAATGTGGATTTCTCTGGCTTATTTCACACTACGAATGTTTTCTGAGACCCAATTACCAGAAACAGCAAATAGTGTAAACAGATAACCCTGCTTCTTAACTGCATTTTTAAAACAATGCAGATGGTGGCTCAGAACAGAACCCTCCTCTATCCCTCTTTCTAAAAGTGCCTTACTTGAAAAGCATAACACATCAGAGAGAAGGACTCTGGCCTTGCTTTCTCTTTGGCCTTCTATATTTCTACATGCAGGGCACTGGTTCTCAGCCTGTGGGTCCCCAGATGTTCCTGGACTGCAACTCCCAGAAGCCTCCACTACTTGCTGTGCTGGAAGGGGTTTCTGGGAGTTGCAGTCCAGGAACATCTGGGGACCCACTGGTTGAGAACCACTGATGCAGGGCTTTCTTTCTATGCACCACGCCAGTACGTCCACTACCTAAGCCCTCACAAAGGGTAACCAGATGAGAAAGAAGGCCGAGTTCCTACATCCTTATGGATAAACAGATGAACAAATTACAGTAATTTTAATGCAAGCAAGACCTACTGAAATCCATTTCTACAGAAAACTATTACAAATACAGAAACTCCATTTCCTTATCATCTGATCGACTTACCCTCACATTCTGAAAATCGCACACAGAAGAAACTCCTTTATCACACACTTGGATGTCTAAAAAAAAAAGCAAAGTGTGCTGTTTATATACCACCCCGTAGTGCTTAAAGTATTATCCAGGTGGTTTACAAGTAATTATGCATGCCCCACCCCACCCCGGGAGCTGGGCACTAACCTTGGAAGGATGGGAGGCTGAGTGAACCTTGAGCTGGCTACTTGGGAATGAACCACAGGTTGTGAGCAAAGTTACAGTTACAGTACAGCAGTTTAACCACTGTGCCTCAAGGCTCCTTGTCTACCTGAATTAGCAAGAGTAGACAACCTCCAAATATAGCTGAGCTACAATTTCCATAATTCCTCACAAAGTTTACAGAGTGGAGTCATCTGTACATTGCTTTGTACAGAAGCTCTTGCCATAAAAGTTGGAAACTAACAAATGAATGTTTACCTTTGGAAAAAAAGAAACAAAGAGTCTTCCTGGTCTGTGAGGAAAAGAAACCCTCTGTGCCCCAAATCCGCAACTAGGGCTTTATCTGGACAAGACAAAATACTCTCTGTCAGACAAGATAGTTTTGTTTTTTTAAGTGCTAGTAGCATTATACAGCTACCAAGCAGCTACAAAAATGAGGCCCCATCTGTAAGGAGCTCCAATTGAAGCAAAACAAGTTAAGGAGCCGTGTAGCCATCACAAAAAGCAAATATAAAAGTAGAACAGGTGGTACCTTTTTGTTATTTTTCTAGTAGCCTAAAGGTATCATCTGTTCTTCTTTTGTATCTGTAAGGATGCAGTCAATACAGTACCTATACCTACACACAGTAGGAACTTGTAGAAATAATGAAAACATGCATTTTATACACTTTTGGTCTGAAGAAGTAGATTTCGACCACAATGAAATAAATCTACGAAGTATCAAAATAACTTCCCTTCCCTCTCCTGAAACAGCAGCTGAGACCAACCTTCACAACCTTGGGGAACCCCAGGCGTTTTTGGACTGCAATTCCCAGAAGCCTCCACCACCAGCTGGGCTGGCCGAGGTTCCCGGGAGTTGCAGTCCAAGAACATCTAGGAGCCACTGCTATAGCGAATGCAGGGGCGATCGTGCAAGCGGGATAACCTCTCTTTCCATTTGAAAAAAAAAAACATCTGGAGAACTACCCCGTGGTAACTCCGGCCATGTTTAGGATTTTCTCCAGCTGACGGGGCTCAATGAGAGAATAAAACAAACCAACCCTCTCTGGAAGCTCCAGCCGACGCTCTCCTCGGTGCAAAAGGAGGACCAGGACGGGTAAGAGGGGCACATGCGCAGTTGAGTCGCCAGGTCGTTACGGCATCGGCATTGGCCTCACCGCCGCGCTCCGTGGGAGCCGGACTCTCGCGCGGCTTCACCGGCGTCTCTTCGAGGCAACTCTGCCGCATTGCACTCTGGGAACGGTAGTCCTTTTGGGCCGCCATCGCCGCCCATTCAAGGGAGAATCTTGGCGCCTCGAGCACTTCGTTTCCCAGGATTCCACCTGAATGACGTAGAAAGTAGACGGAAGCGGGGCTGGGTGAGTGAGTGGGTGGGTGCGACGCGGAAAGGGAGGAAAATGGCGGAGGATACCGGGAAGACGGCAGAAGCCTCGGTCGCTCCGGTCTCGTTTGGTTTCACCCGAACGACCGGGCGGAGGCGGTTTCTTTTCGTGACCGGGCAGGGTGGCGCCGAAGCGAAACAGGAACCCGATTTCCTGTCCGCTGTCGAAGGCCGGGAGTTGCAAAGGTACGGGAGGGGAGGGGGAGGAGGGAGGTCTTCGCTTGCGCATGCGTAGAGAGGGGCGGCGGTTTCGGGGGTCTGGAGTTGAGCTGGGCTCCTCTTGGACATTACGGGGCGCCCTTCCTTGTGGGCTTGTGTGGCTGCCTGTACATTTCCCTGTAATAAGCATCCAACGAACCCTTGCACGTAGAAAGCAAGCACATGAGAGAGGGTGGACTTCCACCTTACCTTTTAATTTTTAAAAATTTTATTATTATTTTTATTTTTTTTTTATTTTTTAAAAAAATAAAAAATGCCCCCTTTTTAAATGGGACGACTCTGTGTTTCGTGAAGGGCTCTTCCCAGTTTATTATCCTTGAGTTTTAAGTCGTCAGTCATGGAAGCCCTGGGTGGGATCCTTGCCTTGCCAGACATGGATTCACGGGCTCAGATGGTTCCCCATGTTCTGCACAACTCAGCCTGTCACAGTTAACTTGTGTCTGCTGGGTTTTGTTGGTATAGATCCAGAAGAGATAGCTGGTGGTCTTAAAACCAGGATGGTCCTCTCTGATAGATGTGGAATGGTAAGCAAGCAATCAGGATGTAATTAGGTGCCATCCATTGTATTCTGTGAGGTGTGATGTTAGGGTTAGGTGTTATTTCATAAAGATAATGATTAATTTTTCTTTTAATACATTGGCCTTAGTTGCTTGTCACTTGTCATTTCATTAAGTGTAGGAGGCACGTTTCCTGTTTCTAGTTAATTACCTGCAGAGGATTTGCAGGCATTGCTTCTTTCTTGGGCTCATCGTTCAGGCTCATGAGTAAAACATAAAGGTGTGCAGATGTGTGGAAAAGAGTTAGGAAGCTTGGTTACATCCTGTTCCCTGCTAAAGCATGTGTACATATATTTGTGAAGGCACAGAATGTCTGAATCTGTGAACCAAGCCTTTATATGGTTTGCGACCTGTGAGATGTTGTTTGCTATTCTTCTGACCCCCATGTATCTGTGACTTGGTGAATCGGTAACATATATACACAAAAATGGCATTAGAATGTCAAAGTTAAGACTGTGTAAAATAAAACAGAATGCCCAGTTGGATTAGAACAGCAACTCACCATAGCAATGTGGTCCAGTTCTAACAGGAATGGTCATCCATCAATATCTGAAGCTATAGATTGTGGTCAGTCTTCTGTTGCAATAGTGTTAGTTTTCCCTCGGGTCCATCAGGCTCCCCACTGGGTGCTTGTTCTCATACGGGTTGCAAGACTGGTTGAGCAGCCAGTCATGTAGCAAGGGAGGGTACTTATGCAGTAGCTCTTCTGTTCATATTTAGGCAATAGGATCCTGCTGGGCCATGAATGTGCAGTATTGGATCCCCCATAAGTTTCGTTTAAGGTAGATCATTAAATTCTGTACCACCTGCAACAGATGTATGAGAAGGTGGACTTTTCCAGTGTTTCGTTCCCTTCCAGCCTCTCTGTTGTATAGATAGGCAAGGCTTGCCTATTTTTTTATTTGATCTGTGCTGTCTCTCCTCTGCAGTGTCCGGCCAGCTCCACAGCCAAAAGAACTTGTCATTCCCTTGATCCAGAAGAACCAATGGAAGAAGCCAGTGGCCCCAGAACCTCCCCGGGAGCAGGATGAGGTCAATGGTGTTGAAGCACAAGCAGTCCGAGAGCTCATTGAAGGTGGGGTCTGTGACGCCTTCGGGACGTTTACCACATGCCATATTTTCGGTGCCACCAAAAATATAATAATTTGGGGAACTTGACACGCCCCAGGATTATTCAAGAAGTTCCCTCAGTTTACTAGCGACACAGCTTATTCTGGGAGGGTGAGCTTACTCCTGCCATGCCCCAGCTAAAGGGGGGAGTGTCTCCTCTGAACAACCCTCAGCCCGGGAGCTCCAGGTCCCATAGAGTTCAATCAAGAGAAACTTTCTTGCTCACAGAAAAGTCAGTAGCATGCAGCCTTGGCTAAGGCTATGGTTAATTAGCAATGACTTCCCTCTCGGGCACACACAGATTCCAGTTAAAAAAAAAAGAACTTTATTTAAAACAAAGAATCAAAACAGGAATCTCGCTTTGTCAGCATCATTCTGGCAAGCGTTACAGATTCTTCGAGCATTAACAAAACAAAGGCAAAGTTTCTAATACAAACTTGCAAGGTAGCTTTAAAAAAAACCAATTTCTGGAAGACAGGATGAATATCTGGCAACCCAGAAATGAAACAAATAATAACTCTAACTAATTCTGGCTAATATACTCACACCTGGAACGGAACACATCTCTTTGCGTTCCCCTGGCTAAGAGCCAGCCTCGGCACTGAAGTAGCTGCAAGCTGTTCCCCCAGGAGCTCTCTCTCCTCTTGTTAGGGCAGACCATTCTTATAGACCTAAAATCTCTTAGAATCTGTATTTTGTTCTTCAGGAATGTAAATTAAGCTCAGGGCAGTGTACCAATTAGCATACTTAAGAGTAAAGACTTTCTACTTTGATAGTGAACAAAAGGGCGAGGCATGCCTATTGATCTCAAGTGTTCCATCACCTGAATAGGATGTTGATTTGACAGGTGGATTCCTTAGCTGATAGAAGCAACCTATTTGCCATCTGATGTAACCCTTTGAAGCCCAGGGACTCGTTTGATATACAAGGAGGTATTATAAAAACTGGATATCTCACCCACCTCACCCATGTGTTCCTTCCTATAATATCTTTTGTGAAGGCAGGTTTTTGATGTGCATGAGAGACAGTGTCAACAAGAAACATTTTGGATGGTGGGAAACATCACATTTGCCAAACCATTTGACTTAGCACTGGCCTGTTAATTACAAAGGAAGTCATTGTCTCTTTCCCAACCAGACTTCAAAGAAATGATAGCGTGTGACAGCCAGGGATCAACAGATTATACAGACGATAGGACAGATCAAAAATGAATTTTCTAGAATTCATCACAGGGTCTCCTTCTCATCCTTTTTCATCAAGAGCTGCAGCCTTTTTCCTCCTTGGCAGACAGAGGAGGGCTGCATTTCTTAGGGTTTTTTTGTTTTTGTTTCTGTGGTTTTCTAACTTGGAAGCGATGCAGGCGTTAACCAGCAGTTTGAGTCCTGCAAACTCCGTCTTTGGCAGTGCCGTTTTCAGAAAGTGAGGGGATTGGGAATCCTGGCTCAGAAGGTACTGGCCTTCTGATTAATTTTCATTTGAATGACTCATACTGTGCCTTTTCCCCAGAACACACCCCATGAACTTAAAAAAGCACACCTCGTAATAGTCACAGTTGAACACATCAACATTAATGATGAAGAAATTATGCTCATTTCTCAGTAGCCATATAGTATCCAAAATATTGCAGCCTGCGTAACAGATATTTTATCCAGTGCTAAAAGAGGAAATTGGGAAGGGACCAGCAGCATCCCTTCCCATGAGAGATCTACAGCCTGGGACCATGAATGTCTCTTGGACCCAAAGTCAGTGGATTGATCAGCACTGAAAAGGGGGGAATTCTGTGCAATTTCCCACTTTTCCTTTCTTTCTCCTCTCCACGTTCACAGTATCTGTTGTTTCCTCCCTTCTTCATGGTGGGGTTTCCATTGTGCTGTTTAGCCCCTTGGGACCTTGGCCTGTGGCCTTTCTCCTTGCAGTAATGCAATCTAGAGGTTAACCATTTGCTATTTCTCATTGTGCATCCTGCTCCCACCCCAGCCCTCCTTTTCCCGCATTGGATGTACCAAGGGATGAGGGATTGCTGGCTGTGGGAGAGGTGCGTTCTGATTCACAGTGACTATGCTTCCTGTGAAGCTCAGAAATGCACTTCTTAATGTATGTTTCTGTGATGGGGTGCCAATGTACTGCAGGTAACAGCTGTCCTGAGGTTAGTGGCCTGAGTCCACAAAAGGGAAAAGCCAAGTTAAATATTTGGCTCTCTCAACACTGCGCTGTGATCAAGAGTCAGAAGAACTAGCTCTCATCATGTTAGACTGCTTGTGTAATTGTCTGAGCCTCGTGGCGCAGTGGTTAAATGCCTGTACTACAGGTAAAACTGCTCACGACCTGGGGTTCAATCCCAGGTAGCAGGCTCAAGGTTCACTCAGCCTTCCATCCTTCCCAAGGTCGGTAAAATGAGTACCCAGCTTGCTGGGGGGGGGGGCAATGTGTAGCCTGCATACTATAATGAAACTGTAAACCGCCCAGAGACTACTTAAAGTGGTATGGTGCGGTATATAAGCAGAACACTTTGCTTTGCTTTGCTTTTGCCCCAATTCTGTTTCTTTTACTGTGAGGTGCGGGTGGGCCACGGGTGGCCTCCCAGATACTGCGGGATGGACTTCATCTCTCATTGTCCCTATGGGCTCTGCTAGCCTGAGCAAATGGGAGTTCCATGCCTATCAGCATTGAGAGGGCCGCAACTTTCCTGCCCATTCCGTCAGGAACAGAACATCTTTGCTTTTAAAGGCAATCAGCAAATATCCAAATCATTTTATTTGCTTGTTTGTTTGCTTTTACCCTGCCTTTCTCCTTGGAAAAGGACCAAAGTTTGCAAGCTATCGACCACTCCCTAGTCTTCATCTCCAGGCCTGGGAACTAAAAGAAATAATTCACTTGACGCTTTCCCAGATGGCACTGTGTGGTAGCTGTTGATACTTATGCTTCGGCTCATTGATCTTCCTTGTTTTCAGAATCCAAGAAGTCACAGGAGCAATGGGAGAGCGGCACCAAGGTAGACCCTGCCTTTTCCATTCCGCTCCTCATGCAGAACCGCGTCCCCAATGGCTATGAAGATGGAGAGAAGGTGGACGTCAGCCTGCGTCCAGACTCGGTAAGAGCATCACTGCGTCACCAGGGATGATCAGTAGAACTCCCCGGTCAGAAAACCTTGATTCATAATCCTTCTTTCTGTTCTCTCTGCTCTTTCCTTCATAGTCGAACGAGACGGATTATGAAGAGGTGCCGGTGGAAGCTTACGGTCTTGCTATGCTGAAGGGCATGGGCTGGAAGGAAGGCGAAGGCATCGGGCATACCTTCAAGCAGTAAGTGTCCTGAGGTGGGGAAAGAGAGTCACCTCGGAAATAGCAATTTTAGCCAGCATCCCATTAGAGCTGAACTGCTCAGGCAGTGAATATTGCAGACGCGGTTTGTTGTCTTTCCTGTTGTCAAGGAGGCCAGTGGCTTTAGATACAAGCATGCCCAAACTTCGGCCCTCCAGATGTTTTGGACCCCACAACTCCCAGAGTCCTTTGTCATTGGCAATCTAAGCTTAGAATTCTGGAAATTGTGGTCCAAAATATCAGGAGGGCTGAGGTTTGGACATGCCTGCGAATCAGCCACTCTCGAACAGGAGGGCTCCTTGTTTGCATTGTCAGCCAGGTAGTGATGAGTAGTAGAAATGTTATAACCACAACATGGGGCTTGGTCAGAGAAGAGCTGAAGGAAAGCCTACGATTGGATGATTACTTTTTACCTTTTGGCTTCCCATTGGCCAGGGATGCCTGGCTGACAGGCCTTTTCCTCTGCTGGCCCAAGAGCAAAGTAAGGTCATGGAATTTGCTCCTTGGGTATGGTGGGACCTCATGGCCTCCACAAGGGAGGCTTCTGCCGGCTTGGGCAGCAAAGCGATGGAGCTCACCTGGCTGCACAACGCCAGGCCCCTGCTGGAGAGGCAGAGGAAGAGACACTACATGGCCTTCTGGGATACTGCTGAGATGTCATCCTCAAGCAAGGCGTCTGGTTAAATGCATAATCATAATACATGGGCAAAATGTTTTTGTCCAATGGGTAGGATGACTGGCTGTAGCACAGGTTTTGACAGCTCTTTTTTCTGGACAAGCATGAATTCCAAGGGCCCAACTCTGCATCCTGCTACCCATGTGTTCAGTGAGCATAAACAATTCACAGATTTTTTTTAAAAAAACATAAGATGTATTTACAAAAATTACAGTTTTCCTGTTTAAATTTTGGAAACATGCTAAATAGTACATTTGTGTGGGCGAACTGAAAATTGTTTCTATATTGCTAAAGCTGTGAAATAAGCTTAACTTGGATACGACGGTCGCTGTAATAGTTCAAGTTTCCCCCAACTGCTCATGTTTTTCGGGGGGGGAGTTGGAGGAAAAGTGAAACAAGGAGTTTTCTTGGACCTTCAACATTTTTAGAAGTCCTAAATCTCCAAACATTTTACCATCATTGTCGGTTGTGGCTATATGACCTCTGAGGGCTGGTATTGTTGGACCGCAGCTCCCATCGTCCCTAGCCAGATCAGCCAGTGGTGAGAGATGATGGGCGTTAAGAGGCCCATCTCGCTTGCCATGTGTGCTCCATTTCTGAGCGAGGGCTCTCTTTCTGTTGCACTGTGTTGGTTTATATGCATGATGGGAGGAATTTATTTACATGCATGCATGCATGCATGCATACACTGCCCATCTGGCTGTATGGCCCAGGAATGCTGGGTCTCATCCCGGTCAAAGTCCATGCTACTTTCTCCTTTTCCTCACCAGGGATGTGAAACCTCTTGAAAACCGCCTTCGGCCAAAAGGGCTGGGCCTCGGAGCGGACCGTTCAGCAGCTCAGGAGTTGGAGCCCTCGGGACCCCGGCGGCCCCTGAAACCTGGGGAGGTGCCCCCGAAGGGCAAGGAGGAACCGTTGGGATTGGTTGCAGGGGCTGCCGTCTTCATTGAAGCCGGTCCTCACAAGGAGCTGTATGGAAAAGTGAGTTGCTCTACTATGGCCACGGGTCTCCTTTCACTTTTGGCTCAAGGTCTTGCAAGGACCTCAAGTATTGAAACCGGAATGGAATGTTTCTGAGGGAATTTTTTTTTTCTGTGGACATAGGAATCATAACTAAGGAAGGCATAACCAGCACTGCCTTGATTCTTGACGCCCAATTCTGTGTATGTACATTTTCAGCCGTTCAGAAGGGGGGGGGAAGGAATCCAATAATTTTGTACTGCATGACACATCAAATGATGCCATCTCACTAATGGATAGACTAGGCACTGGCTTTGCAAAGTTTTATTGCTTCCCTAGGTAGAGACAGGGTTCGTAGGCCCAGTACAGGCCCTGGCTCATCCTTCCTTCTCTGGAAGCTTTTTGATGCATTTTTTTTGCCCTTGAAAGTAGACTTGGTGGCCTACCAGACTTGGAACTGTATTATAAAGCCTGCACTCTTATTTGGATAAGGGAGTGGATTTCTTGAGCGAATCAAAGAATTTTAGAATTATAAGGACATGACTTAGGAGTGGGCTGGCATACATTTGATTGGTGCAGAAAAACTAAAGAACAAAAACACTTTGGTAACCACATGGTTAGGAAAGCACTCTGTTGGGTCTGGGAAAATACCCAGAAAACAAATATGCAGAAAGATACCCGGTGGGGTGTCTCCCATAGAAGCGTTCACTTAACCAACGCTGACAGGTGCAAATAAGTTATTGAGATACCAAGATATACAGTACTAAAGAATGAAGGGGAACTTAAGACAGAGGAAGAACTCAAAACCCAAAATGTGATACTAGACTTCTGGATGAGGTCGCAATTGACCTTGAGGTTGTCTAAAAAAGAAAGCTTCTATGCCGAAATGACTGAATTTGATAGGTTATCATCAGGGACAGAAGAAAACTGATTAAGAAAATGTATAAATATATGTTAGAGCTTCAGACTAAGGATGAAATGAAAGACTGTGGACACAAAATATAGGGCATAATATTGGGTTAATATAATGTATGTGTGAAAAAGTGGGCCTAGGACATTAAGTCACACCATATGTTGTTATCCATATTGGCATGCCTTGTTGCTTATCTGAAATGAGACTTTGTTCTGTAAAACCTTCATACTGGCATGTGGTTCACCCAGGGTGTTCTGGGAACTGTAGTTTTTTTTTTTAGTGCATTAGCTATTCTGGAGAGCCTGGTTAAACCTTTTTCTTACAGTAGAGGAGGATGTCCTGAACAAACGGATTGATGACCCACTGCTGAAGATGTCCTTCTTGTACTACCGAAAACAGACTTATAATGGAGAATACTAATGTCCTTTTTTGCTGTAGTGGAGTTTGTTCATCTGATTATTCAGGATATCTGTCTCTTTCTCCTACAGAATAGGGATTGATCATGTTAAATAGCAAAGTCTGTGGTTTGTAGTAAAGGCATTGCTTCATTTGTGATTATTACAGATTGCCTTCCGGCAGTTACAGGCACTCTCTCCCTTGCCGTTTCTTGACTTCTTTATGGTCACTGAGCACTGGCCCCTTATCTTCCTCAGATTGAAGGTGTTGACGGAGATAATGCTCGGGTCATGGTGAAGTTGGCCATTGGTGGGAAAACAGTGACCGTGAGTCAGCATGGCGTTCGCCCTGTGACACAGAAGGAATACGATAAGCTTGCCAAAGATCTTAGTAAGTGACCCCTTTCTTCCTCCAGGGAATCACACAAATCCAGGAAGTCGTGCCATTGCCCGTTTTCTTGTTTTGGGAATTGTTGGAGAAAGCAAAGCAAAAAGCATGGATAGCTGCCCCATAGTGCTTAAACTACTTTCTGGCTGGTTTGCAGTTTAATTATGCAGACTCCACATGGCCAACACCCCCCCACCCCCGGCCCATGAACTGGGTACTCATCGCTCACAACCTTGGAAAGCTGACTCAACCTTAAGCTGGCTCCTTGAGCCCAGGACTTAAGTCTGGTCATGAGTAGAGTCATCACTGCAGTACTGCGGTTTAACCATTGCAAGCCGCCAGCACCCTGGTACAGATCCCTGCCCTTAGCCCTCAAGACAAATGAAATGAGAATCTGTCGTTGCATACTGGGGGATTGAGTTGAAAAATCTGCTGAAAGCCTTTACACCTCAGGCCAAGGGTCGTCCTGCCATTTTTGGCTTCTATATCCACAGGCCGCCTCAGCAAAGCCCATAAAGAGAAGGAAGCCGAACAACGGAATGGGAGCAAGCTTGATGCAGAGAACAAGCCCTCTGAAGACAAAAAGGGGGACAGAGACAAAAAGAGGAAACACACGGCAGGCACAGAACGGTAAAGTGCCTGTGAAATGGGTGGACTCCAGCCACTGTTTTGTTTTGGCAGCTGGACTAGCAGGGCCCCCTCCCCTTGCCAGCAGCTGCATCCAGGCTCAGTCGCCTCTAAAGCCCATGTACCTGCTGGCCAGAGATCTCCGCCAGAGCTGCCGTGCGTGTAACTTGGCTGCAAGGAGATGTCAGATGAGGCAAAGCAGGCAGGCGGGCAGTGTGGTTTCACTGCACACTCCGTTGTGTTTTAGAATGCTTGGAAATGACAACCATTGTGTAGTGTGTGCTTAGAGCTGTTAAAGAATCTGGAAATAAATGCCCCAAAGCCCACTGCCTGAAACCCTTTTAAGCTGAGTTTCCCACCCACCCTTTCCTTTTCTCCCTGAGGTGCCCTTCAGTTTTTTAAATGTCTTACACCTAACACAAATTGTTTTCGCACCATTTTGAAAAGTTTTTGCAGCAATTTTTTGGAAAATTTTAAAACTTGTTTGGTGTATTTCTCAAGCGATGCAGAGGTAGAGAGACCTGATCCTTGTGGTATGCGTACCTTTAAAATCCATTTTGTATTGAGTTTGCAGGGTGGGGGCATTGCATCATCTTTCAGAACCTGATCCTCTCCATGTGCATGTTTTTAAAGTCAGTTTTGCAAAGGTTGGGGATTCGTGTTTTGCAGCCTCGTGACAGATATTTGTACCTGAATCATGGTCATTTGAAATTCAAATCAACTATAATTACAGTTGTACTTTGGTTTACAAGCATTTTTATTAACGAGCAAACATTTCTGAACATTTTTGCCTTATTAACGAGCAGTGTCTTGATATACTAGCACTCTCATGTGTGTCACATAATCAAAAGTGCTCTAAGCCAATGGCATCTCCCTCTTTCCACCACTCCTGCTGGAAGTGGGTGGCAACAGCGGCAGCAGAGATGAAGGAAGGGCGATAGGCTCAGTAAAAGTATGAACAGTTGCCACCCCCATCAACCCCTGTCCCGAAAGAGGCCACCTCCGTGGGGCCTCTCCACACCGTCCCTGCCACCACCACTGCAACCAGGAGACACCCACCCCCATCACCCCATTTTAAAAACAACCCCCTCCACGGAGGATTCCCCCCTCTGTTCTAGCTGGAATTTCCCCCAGTGCTCCATTTTTTAAAAACAGCCCCCTCCATGGAGGCTTTCCCCCTCTTCTGTTCTAGCTGGGATTCCCCACATTGCTCCATTTTTAAAACAGCCCCCTCCTTGGAGGCTTCCCCCCCCTCCTCTGCAGCTGCCACAAAGGTTTTCAAATGCAGGTTATTGTTCTTTGGACTGTACTGTATTGTGTACTTTGTACTGTACTGTATTTTGTGTTTTATTTAGTACCTTGTATTACATTACAGTGTTGTAATCAAATATTTTGGGCTGTGGAACAAATCATCTGAGTTTCCATTATTTCCTATGGGAAAATTTGCTTTGATAGGCAAGTGTTTTGGTTTTAAGTATGCTTCAGGAACGGATTATGCTCTTTAACCAAGGTACTACTGTACATGTGTTTTCCCTAATGGGGTTCCCTTCAGTGGTTTAGCAATATGTACTTAAAACTTTATAACTACTACTCAACATGGCTGAGACTAAAAAGAAATTTAGACAGTATAGCGTATATTATTTGAAGTTTGACTTCATTCCATCCCTGTCGGGCAAATGTGCAACAGAGTTTTAAACAAGGATGCTATGAAACCATCCAAGCTGGAGGATCATCTGAAAAGGTGTCACCCTGAAAAACAGATAAGGATTTGGCATACTTTAAAACACTGAAAAGAAAAAACTTCAGAAGAGGACCACGGTGGATATATCTGCCCACAATGGTTTGCAGGCATCTTACACTATCTCCCGACTCATACCAAAATCGGGAAAACCTCATACTATTGGGGACGAGCTGATTTTACCAGCTGTTGAAGAGGTTTTAAAAACAGTTATACACAAGCCTTCATATGATATACTCAAAAGAATTCCTTTGAGCAACAACACAGTGCATGAAGCACTAATGAAGCACTATTATTGGCATATGTTCAGGTTTTTTTATGGACCAAGAAATCCATGAAGGACCGCTCTTTGAGAGAACTTTGACAACAGACACTAAAGGCAAATCAATATTCAATGTTTTGAAAGATTATTTCATGGAAAAAGCAATCCCTTTATCAAATATATCATCATCAGCAGATGGAGCACCAGCCATGTTTGGGCGCTATCATTATAAGCCATTTAAAACAAAATGTACCGGAGGTGTTTGCAATTCACTGCGTCATTCATTGACAACATTTAGTAGCTAAAAATCTGAGTGCCAGATTGCATCAGTCTCTTCAGTTTGTCATAAACACAGTAAACAAGATCCGTATCAACACATTGAATTCTAGGTTATTTACACAGTTGTGTGAAGAAAATGGTGAGGACTTTCATTGATTACTCCTTCACACTGAAGTATGATGGTTTGTGTTTGACAAGATTTTTTTTTCACTTTTTGAGACGGTTTTGGAGTTTTTGGATGCTAAAGATCCCATTTTGGAAGAAAATTTAATCAAATGGAAAACAGACATTGCTTATTTAACAGATTTGTTTACTAAATTTAATGAAATTAACTTGTAGTTACAAGATGACAGTCTGAATTTAATAAAAACAAAGTCCATCATTGCAGCTTTTCTTACCAGAATTAATCTAACGAAGCAAAACATTGGACGGCATGAATTTTCCCAGTTCCGCAAATGTCATTGACAAATATCCAGGATGATGACATTTTGGTCTACGTTCAACATTTAAGTGTCCTTCACACAGACTTTAAAACCAGGTTTGAGGATGTTTTGACTATGGAAATACCACAGTGGATTATCAATCCATATGGTGACATTGAAGAATTGGATGTCCCATTACAATAAGAACTGACTGGAATAAGCACTAATGAAGAATTTAAGGTGCAATTCAGAATGGAGTATCAGCAGTTCCAGCTTCAGAAAGATATACTGTTGCTTATCCTGCATTATGGACTGTTGCAAGAAAGTTTTGATAGCTTTTCCATCTTCATACCTTGTGGAAAGGGGGTTTAGCGTGGTTGCCAATCTTCTTATGAAAAAAAGAAATTGACTGCAAATCACTGAACGTGGAGATTTAAGACTATACCTCACTAATTTGAAGCCAAATATTGAGCAGTTGGTATCAGAGCATCAGGCTCATCCCTCCCATTAATAGCGTTATTTGTGTATTAATTTTATGTAAGAATTTTACTAGGTTATTTCTTTCATTCAAAATCCAAATAATTACTTGCATTTTGTGTCTTTTCAATAAAGGTATGAGTAAAAATTGTACATGTTTTTCTTTTTTTACAATTGTTCATGCTACAAAAGCCCCCATCAAAGTGAGTACTGTAGCACTGTGTCAGCTGTCAAAAACACTTTGAAGTTAATAAGTTTAGGAAAATTCAATATTAGGTGAGCAGGGGGGGTCTACAGAAAACAAACAAAAAATTGGCAAGTGGTGTACGGGGCGAGAAAAGTTTGGGATTTAGATGGTGCTGGGATGGGTTTTGTGTAGCTTTGAAACAACATTTTGTGGGCCTCTGCTGACGAATCTGCAGCCACCTTCTAAATGATAGTGGCATTCATTCCTTGTTTCCAAAAGGGCAACAGATATTCCACTTTGTGGCCTCCCAAGGCTTTTTTTGATATAGGTAGACACACCAAGATTCCTCTGTGGCACCGAGGGACACTGCTTTTGCCACTGTATTTTGGTGGTGACCACAGATTAAGTGAGGCACAGCTTGTTGTGGATCCCAAGGATGGGTCCATTGTGGGCCCTGTTACTGTATATCAGGATGTCGCTTGTTCTTGGTTTTGTGCTTTTGAGTTGGCAAAGTGTGTCCCATGCATAATTCGGTTGTAACCCTTACAATAACATGCAAGGTAAATCGGTTGTTGTTTAGCTATATTATAGTTAATTTATATTATATGATAATATAGCTATATTATAGTTTAATTTATGCAGTTACGTAGGTTTTTTTTTTTTTTAGCTGTATGGCTATCGAGCCTTTCGCTAGAATGCCAAGGGTGCCAGAAGTGTTTTAACTTGTTGTTGATTGTTATTGTTTTCATTGTCTAGTGCAGTGCTCCCCAACCTTTTTGTCCCCACGGACCGGTAAATGTTTGATGATTTTTCCGTGGCCCAGGGGTGGGGGTGGGGGGGTGGGGAGGGGGGTGGAGATGGGGGGTGTGGGGGGAGGGGGGGGGGGCAGGGGAGGGTGTGTGTGGGGGGGTGGGGGAGGGGGGAGGGGGGAGGGGGAGCGGGGGGGCTTGGCGTGTGTGCCTTGCGGGGGGGCCACGGGAGCGGCGGCGGCGGCGCTCGCCGGCTGGGGGCGTTGGGCGTGCTGCTCCCCCCCGCGCACACGGGCGGGGTGGGGGGGAGCCCGGGGCTCCTGGGCGGGTGGGCCCTCGCCTCCTCCTCCTGTCGGCAGCCGCGCACGCACACTCCGGTTGGGGGGAGGGCTCGGGGCCCCGGCCTCTCTCTCTCTCTCTGTGTGTGTGTGTGGGGGCAACAGCCCCGTGGCCCCCCCCGGTGCATCCTCCTCCTCCTCCGCCCTCCTCCTCCTTGCCCTCCACCACCACCAGCAGCAGCAGCATCCACGGCGGCGGTGGCGCGTCCTCCTCCTCCTCCGCCCTCCGAGGGACAGAGAGCGCGGTCATGCGGCTGCTGCCCCGGGCGCCTCCGCCGCCTTCGCCTTCGCCCCCGCCGCCGCCGCCGCGCTTCGCCCTGGCCCTGACGGTGCTGCTCAGCACCGCCACCGCTGCCGCCTCCTTGTCCCCGTCGTCCCCGTCGAGGTCGGTGCTGCTGCTGCCGCCGGCGGGAGTGCTGGAGGCGTCGTCGTCGTCGGGGCCTGGGCCGGGCGCCGAGGGCAAGCCGGAGGAGGGGTCGCCGCCACCGGGCACGACGCCCTCAAAGGAGGAGGAGGAGGCGCCGGCGCTGAGCAGCACCGTCAGGGCCAGCGCGAAGCGCAGCGGCGGCGGCAGCAGGCGCGAAGGCGAAGGCGGCGGAGGCGCCCGGGGCAGCAGCCGCATGATCGCGCTCTCTGTCCCTCGGGCGGCGGGCGGCTCCTCCTGCGCTCCTCCAGCCTTCTTCTTCCATTGGCTGCCCGTGGGAGAGAAAAGGAGGAGGAGGAGGGCGGCGGAGGAGGAGGAGGGCGCGCCGCCGCCGCCGTGGCTGCTGCTGCTGCTGGTGGTGGTGGAGGGCGAGGAGGAGGAGGAGGAGGGCGGAGGAGGAGGAGGATGTGCCGCCGCCGCCGCTGGCGGCGGGCAGAGGAGGGAGGCAAAGGCAAAGGCGGCAGCGGCAGCTCCTCCTGCGCTCATCCAGCCTTCCTCCTCCACCGGCCGCCCGCGGGAGAGAAGAGGAGGAGGAGGAGGGCAGTGGAGGAAAAGGAGCCTCCCCGGCCTCCCCAGGCGGCCCGGTGCCGACTGGTCCACGGACCGGCACCGGTCCGCGGCCCGGGGGTTGGGGACCACCGGTCTAGTGTACCTGCTATTGTATTTTGTACTGACGACCACTGTTTGGTCTGTCCACTGGAAGCCGCCCAGAGTTCCTCCGGGAAGATGAGCGGGATATAAGTTAAATAAATAAATAAATAAATAAATAAATAAATAAATAAATAAATAAATAAAAAAAAAGTTGCCTAATGCTACCCAATGACAAGGTGTCCGCTTGGCCAATGTGTGAACAAAGCAGCTCCTTGATTTTCAGCTCAGTTTATTTTCTGATTTGCCACGCTGGCATCTGATGAACCATTGAAGGCAGCAGAAATGGAAGAGTGATTCTCCTATGGGTGTTCCCCCATGTCTTGTCTTGAGATTGCCTCTGTATTGGAAGCTTTGAAAGTCTTGGCCAAATTCTTAAATTTCAGCATAATTAGATATCACTTAGAGCTGTGCTTCCCTATCTTGGGTCCCCAGATGTTCCTGAGTTGCATCTCTGAGACATCCTACCCAGCACAGCTAGTGGTGAAGGCTTCTATGAGTTTTTAGTACAAAAACATCTGGGAACCCAAGGTTGAGAAGCACAGCTTTAGAGGAAAGTTCATCTCTCCTGTCAGTGTGAGGTGGTATCAAGTCTCTCCTGGCTTCTGATAAACCTATGAATGAGTGACCACCATAATATCCTATCATTACTAAACCCTCACCTCTTGGTATGTTTTGCCTACAGAGATGAAAGCACTGGAAAGCAGAGTAAGCGTGAAGGCAGCAGCAATTCCTCCAACAGAACACCTCACTGGCTGCGGCGGGACTTGAGAGTTCGCTTTGTGGATAAGCTCTACAAGGGGGGCAAATACTACAATACTAAGGTACTTTGAGCAGTTACTTTTACATCATCTGTTAAGCTAGGAGTGATGCCTGGAAAATGGTCCAGGGTGATGTGTGTTCGAGATTTAATTAAACAACAACAACAACAACAAACAACTAGAAACCTCCCCTCCCCCCAATTAACATGGCCAGTCAGATAGGAAGTTCAAACCAGCAACTTTTCTAAATCCGTTTTAATTCTCTAGCATTATCAATGCACTTTGCACAGGAAGCAACAGACCTATACCTGCCTTCAATGGCTTTGCTTGACTAGTCTGCCTGCCATCTGATGCCCTCCTAACGTTTTTGACTACAGCTCTCTTCATCTCCAGCCAACTTGGCCTGTAGTCAGGGACGACGGGAGGTAGTCTAGACAGTATATTTGTGAGTGGCTGGGTGTGGGAAATGAAGATAAGGAAGACCAATGAAACACGAAGAATGTTGCATTGTGTATATAACTGGCAAATACAGCATAATTGCCTGTGTTTGCTTAGTTTTGCCTCCTTTTGCTTCTAAAAGGAGAAGGCAAGGTATTTTTAAAAGAACAGAAAATCTGTCTAGGCCTGGCATCAGTTTACTTCAGGCTGATTCCTAGAAGCCAGCAAATAACATGGGCGGGGTAATCTTCCCAGCCTCATGGGACTTTCCTCCGCATAGACCTGTTGCATCCCAAGTAAAACGCCCATGTCGCTGCAGCCATCTGTCAGTTGGGCCTTGTCACTCATTCCTCAGTGCCATTCTCAAGGCTGTGGGCCTGCCATTTTCCAGCCCAAGGCTTGGTGATTTGGAGGCAACCCGTTTGTAAGAAGTCGGTCTCTTGTCCGAATTGCTCTTTCCCCTCAGAAGGAAGGAAGCCCTTTGAGGGAGCGAACCCTGTGTAGAAGCCAGGGGAAGAGAATGTTGTCAAGCAAAGTGACTCTCCCAGTTAAAGCCTGATGTGGTCTATCCCAGGACACCTCTGTGCTATTTTTTGGACTGTGAATGTTGAGAGACACTCCAGTGAATTCACATCCACCCCATTCACATTTCCTGCCTACCCAAGACAAACCATGCCCTCAGCATGGAAGCAAAATGGCATGACACCTTGAATTGGCCTTTCTCCCCAGATGGTGATTGAAGATGTGCTCAAGCCAGACACGTGCGTTTGCCGAACAGAAGAAGGTCGGGTTCTGGACGGTGAGTGTGCTGCTGCTTTATCCTGGCTTTCCTTTGGACTTGAGGTAACCCTTGCATAATGAGGTAGTGGGTAGGCATGCTCCCACCCAACCCATTTCCCTGCCTAGAAAGGTCATTCCTGCCCTGTTGTTTGTTCAGTCGTTAAATCGTGTCCGACTCTTCGTGACCCCATGGACCAGAGCTCGCCAGGCCTTCCTATCTTCACTGCCTCCCGGAGTTTTGTCAAATCCATATTGGTTGCATTGATGACACCTACCCTCTAGAGACACTATGTTATTTTTTTTAACCACATTCTTTCCAGAACTGTTTTGGGAGCCTTCTCCAATACCTAGACTTCCAAATAATTCTGATTTTGAAAAAAGAAAAGCCCTGGGACTATTCAGGGAAGAACCCACCAGGTGGCCAAAGAACCCCATGTATGCCCCACAGGGCAGAGGCCTCCTCCAAGGGTTGGAGTGTATCCACATGTAGCTCCTGAAGCTCTGGAGGTTTTCCACCTCAGGAGAAATTTCTCCTCATTCTAAGAGATAAAGAAGTGCAAACTGCTGGACAAAGAACCTCCTAAAGGAGGATAAGGAAGTGCCTGTGACACGGCCATGCCTTTAGCTTCAATTAAGATTATGTGGGAATGATGTTCAAAGAGATTGCTCAGTATGATGGATGAATTTGGGGAGTAGGTAAAGGCCCAGGTTGAGCTACATCATCTTTTAGTCACTTCTTCTGTATCTTTTCCACAGGGATCCACGAATCCATGTTGGAGACCATTATCCCTCGCAGTGACTCCAACCAAGTCATGGTGGTACTGGGGGAGCATTCTGGCCAGGTGAGTTAGACATCCACATGGCTTGATATCTGGCTCCTTATTCGGAGAGAAAAGTGAGCCCAGTCTTCTGTTTGCAAGGGTGTCAAAGGCATGGGGGTCTGTCTGAAAGCAGAGCACTTACTGCAAGTACCTTGGAGAGGTCGTGGAGCAGCCAGAGCAAATTGGCATGGAGCCAGAGCTAGAGACTCTGTGCTTCTCCTGATGATGTTGGACTCTAGTTTCCCATCGTTCCCAGCTAGTCTAGCTAATGCTAAAGGATGGTGGACGTAGTAGTTCATTAATATCTAGAGTGCCACAAGTGCTCTAGTACTGTGGCTGCTGTCTTTCTTGTTTCACTGCTCCGTAGTGGCTCAGTGTGATGTCTGCAAAATGCACAATGGCACCACCACTGCACTGCATGAAGGGATTGGAGCTCTGGGAGTTTTCATGGAATAGGCAGAGGTTTTCAGATTGGAACAAACTCCTTTTTTTAGCACCATTGTACAAGAGGCTCCAGTGGACTGTACCGGTTGGTGACCTCTGAACAAAGCAAATGCCATGGCATGAAAGGAGACAGCACTGCTTACTGGAAACTTTGAAAGCAAGAGAAAAAGAGGACTGAAATATACCTGGGTACTAATATAGGCAGAGGTATACAAGGTATATATAGAGAAAAGCTTAGCTGTCTAGAATGAACACTGTGGTCTTCCAATTTTGCAGGGTGTGTGTGGTGGTGGTGAGGTTACAGGGCTGACGGAAAGTGTAGTCTAAAAAAATTGAAAAGCCACAATAATTCCTTAGCAGTTGGTGATTCTGGTGAGGGCTGATCAGAATGAGAAGATCAGCCCCACCGGAAGGTTCAGAGGTTCCTCCTCCCACTATGCATGACAGAGCTTTTTCCCTAGAAACCTGTGAAAGCAGTGGATTGACTTATTTTTCTCTCCCGTTAGGTGGGCCACATTTTACGCCGAGATAAGGAACAGAGCCGTGCTCTGGTGCAGCTCCAACAGGATGAGGAGAAGCTGCTGTCACTCGACTATGATGCTGTCTGCCAATATGTGGGTGGTTCAGAGGACGAGTGAGCTTCTCGGCCCCTCTGCAACGTGCGGCATCTGCAGGACAGAAGAACTCCTAAGACCTAAGATAAAAGGGTTAAAAAGAATCCCAGCCTAAAATTCTTCATCATCAGAGAGGGAGTTTCAGAAATACTGAGAAGAAGAGGCTAGGACTGTGAGCAGAGGAAAAGACTGCCTCCCTCTTCAGAGCAAATCGTCTCACATTTTTGTTTTTTAAATGAAGGCAAAGAGTGAGATAACTTGGATTTTTTCACTGGTAACAGTACACTAAATTCTGGTTTCTAAACCAGTTACCTAGTGCTCATGTACCTGACGATCAAAGGCTGCCAAAGGCAGGAACATACACACTGAACAGAGTTTAGCAACAGCTAAAAAGTTGCAAGCCAACTCTGGTTCCAGGACAATGCACCTTGCAGTGGTCCGATTCGGGTCCAGCAATCCCTGGGTCTCCTTAGTAAGTGGGACATTTGAGTCTGGATTTTTAGCCCCTCAGTTGTGATCTTAAAAATAGCTGCTAGTGCATTCTGTACGTTGAAATGCAGGAGAAAGACTGGTGTGTGTGCTTGTGTGTAAGATATTTTGCTCTTAAAATAAAGGAGAACAGTGCTTTGAGCATTCAAGGGTGGAATCTGTGTTTCTTCCTCTCTGAATTATCCCAGTTGGCACAACCATTATTTACTAGCGTGTCTGCAATACAAGATCTTCCAGCAGCTAATGAGTAGAAGAGACACCTACTGCAAAGTTGATTCTCTTTCACAAAAGATGATGGACTATTTAACCTGGCATGACCAAAATAAGGGTATAGCACGTTAAGAGAATTTGAGAGTCTGGACCTGCACAAGTATGGGCATCAAACACCATACCTGGTGTATCCTGTTAACTGGGTATCTGTGCGTTCTGAAATCTAGAAAACTTTGTGTCAACTGCCATCTCAAAGCAGCATGTGAGAACATTAACTTGAAGCTCCAAGTCTTCATTAAATCAGCTTTTTGAGATATTATGGGTGGAATTACTTTTTTTTACATTAAATTGTAACAGACTGTAAATAAACACCTTTTTGCTCCTCTCTGTGGTTATTTGGCTTGATCTGAAGTGCAACAAATTGCATAATTAAGCTGTTCCATCAGTGTGAATCACAGTGAATTTGATTCACAAAGGCAAATGGTCCCCTTCTACCAATTCTTTTACATAATATATGATGTGCTAGTTTGCTGGCCTCAGTACAGTATTATTTTTTAAATCAGGTTTGGCTACTTGACATGTTTACCCAGGCCATTGTGGTTTAGAGCACTATATGCGTCACATATATCAACTAGTGAACCATGTGTGCTGCTTCCTCATTCTTTCTGAATTACAGCACAGAGGTGTTTTTCCCTAATTCCCAAACCAGGGCAAAAATGTGCATGTAAATATGTTGGGTGAGTATGGACCTTCGGATATTCTTGCACTGTAACTTGAATCAGCTCTGTCTAGCAGGGATTATATGGCTTGCATTCTGAGATTTGAAGAGCCATAATTGGTTGTCTGTGAAGCACTGGAGGAGGTAATGTGGGGTAAAGGGGCTGTGTGACTTAACCAGAAACCCTTATAACATCCTTTCCATGAACAGAAATCTGTCTCAAGCATTCATCAATATCCTTCATTAGTCTGAGGAAGGATTTTTATCAGATTGTGTCCTAACAGTTCAGTGCTTCAGTACTGCCTGGGTTGTGTGAATGGGGAATGTGCCGCCCACCAGAAATGGTTGGATTGCGCCTGCCACTACCTATCACAATAGGTTTGGCTCATTAGGGTTGATGGGAGTTGTAGACCCAATGACTTCTGCAACAAGTTCCTCACAGCTGTACCAGGATAAATGGAAAGGCTCTAAATAAAAGGAACCATACTGCAGTCCTAATGTGATTTACTTGTGGCACCAGCGGGTTTAAGTCTTTGGGAAGGTCCACAAAAGCTCACATTTCAATAATATATGGTAGCTCAGTGGTTTGGGTCTCTGGCTGTGACACCAGAAGTTGGAGGTTCAATTCTCTAATGTGCCTCCTTGCCAGAGGCTGGGTTTGATTATCCATAAGGGGGTCCCTTCCAGCTCTGCAGTTCAAAGGTTATCGTTTGTCTTGAAGGTGCCACAGCGTTTTTGTCTCTTCTCATGCCCCTTTTGTTTTGTCTGACATACTTTAGGAGGTGTGCCTGGTAGGTCCTTGGGGTAGTTTAGCAGGCTTCCCACTGTCTCCTAAATTCAAAGTCTTATCTCATCCCCCGATTCTGTTAGGGCTAGAGCTCCCATCACCTTTTGCTTCAAGGAGGCCTTTGCCCGACCTTGCCCTGCCTCCCACGAAAGACCATCGCGTCGATGGATGGGAGACCAATGACACTCCCTCCCCTTTTCCTTGGTTGAGCAGAAGCTGCTGTTTCAAAAGTAAAGCTTCCTTCGCTCCTTACGCCGGTTTTTTTTGGGGGGGGGGGGGCGGGTCGAGTGTTACTCTATCCCGTAAAAACAAGTCAGGGAGCCGTGTAGCCATCACAAAAATCAAATATAGTACAAAAACAGACCAGGTGATACATTTTAGGCTACTAGAAAAAAAATCACAAAACAGTTGCTAATATTTCGAGGGCAACACCCTCCTCCTGCTGACATTTCCATCTTTGTCATGTTTAGAATTTTTGGTACAGCTGTGAGGAAGAGGGTGTTGCCCTCGAAATATTAGCAACTGTTTTGTGATTTTTCTAGTAGCCTAAAAGGTATCACCTGGTCTATTTTTCGATCCCGCAAGGATCTCTCTCCTCTTTATGTAGCTAAAAAAAAAAAACCCCTTTTAATTCCCCGCCAGCTTCCAAAATGGCGGAAACCAATAAATGGATGATTGAAACACATAGGTGCCCGTTTCAAAAATGACCACTTCGTGGTCAGGCCGCCTTCCCGCAGGTGGTGTGGATGGAGGAGGAGGAGGAGGAGAGAGGATGGAACCGGCAGCGAACTTCCGCCAAGCTTTCCCATTCCAAGCATGGCTGCCGAGGCTTCAATGCGTCCTGGTCACATGATCGGGGAACGCTCGACGCCTCTTCTCCGTAATCACCCAGACAGAGAAGTCTGGGCAGACGTCTGGTGTTTACCTTACGGACCAGAGGGTTCGATGTAAATAAGGGGCAAGGGAAGAAGAGGAGGGCGCCCGGCGCGTGTGTGTTATGCGTGTTCCTCCGTGTGAAGCGAGGACACGAAGACGGAGTGAGGGGGAAAAGGAGGTGGTGTCAGATTTGGGAATCAGAAGTCCGTGTCAGATGAATTTTTCTGTGTGAATTAAAGGTGGGTCGAGTTGTGTACTGTACAGTATATGTAATAGGATTTGGGGAAAGCAGGTGTGTAGGGCTGTAGATTTATACTGGTATAGACCCTGGCATCGTGTAGTTTGTGATAGAAGGGATTGGTGCAACCCAGTAAGATCTAGTACCACAAGACTAGGGGGAGGAGATCTATTTGAGAGGTGGCTGACCGTGGAGTTTGCTGGGGCCTAAACACTAGGACCATCTCTTGGTGTTATGTGCCACCAGAGTACTTCCAGTTTATGGGGACCCAATGAATTAATGACCTCCAAAAGGCCCTGTCATTCTTCTGACCTCGCAGATCAAAGGCACTGACTTTCTGGAGTGGGTCAGACGAATTTTGAGTAAAGGAATCAAATACTGGGGCTTTACGGGTTATTGAGGACAACAAAAGGAATTGTGGATAAATACAATCTAAAGGGAAAGAGGACTATTAAGAATACCTGGAGTTTGAATGCAGAGGGACAGGATTTAAGGTCTATAGTTGGGTTGGCAACTTGGGGTTATTCCAGATGTTATTGGATTGCAGCCCCCTTTGGGGGGGAGTTGCACCAACTTTGTTTTTGTTGACTCAGGCTGGTGGGTGTTGCAGTCCAGTGATATTTAAGAGGCAACAAGCTGCCCATCCTTGGCTTGTAGGGCGAGAAAGTGCTCCGTGGCAATAAGTCACTGAATGGAGGAGCACTGAGGCTGATTGCTTTTCACTGTTGTTAGTCCACTGGTTTGATCTGCAGTTCTGTCTCCTTTCTCTCCCTGTTGCAATGTCATTGTGGGACAACAGAGACAAGAAAAACCCAAGTGCTGTGTGCCTGCCCCAACTGAGGGGTATTCTGTGAGGATTCTAATGGCACAGCAACGCGGGGTCAACAGCTTGCGCTTCAACCAAGATCAAAGTAAGTGATCTTCAACCTGATCACCAGTTTGGATCCTCCAGTATTTGTTTGACTAAAGAAATGGACCTTGAGATATTAAAGTTCACCAGCAAAGGAGGAAAACAAAAAAAGCCAAGTGCTTAGATAGATGTGTTGTGTGCAGATCATCTGATGGCAGTTTGCAGTTCTGATGGGAATGCACTCTACATGGGATTAGAGACATGACTTATCATCTCAGCTGCTCTGAGGATGGCCTGTGCCTCCTGGTTTAGACATGCACCTAGAGTGCTCTATTGTTAATACATGTTAAAACAGATTTATTCCTTCTCTTCCACAATAGGCTGCTTCTGCTGTGCTATGGAGACAGGAGTTCGTATCTACAATGTGGAACCTCTCATGGAAAAAGGACACCTTGGTAAGGAACAGAGATGGCCTGAATATGGGATCAAGGAATGTCCTTTTCTGCCTCATATGGGTTTTAATGGCATCTCTTGTTCCTCCTCCTTTTGCCAGATCATGAACAAGTGGGCAGCGTGGCTTTGGTGGAAATGCTACACCGATCCAATCTCCTAGCCATCGTAGGTGGAGGTGGCAACCCGAAATTCTCTGAGATCTCAGGTTTGCATCCCTTAAAAAAGGGAGGGAGGAATTCAGGGAAGGCAGTGGGGCAGAAGAAAGGTATCTCCTGCTGCAGTCCCATGATCTTGCTTCAGTCATGCAACGGATACCTAGAGAAAGTAGTATGATTCCCCCCCCCCACAATCTCTGAAGAAGAGAAAGGCTAGCTCTGTAATACTTCTATATGGTTTTTTTCATTTGTTCTAATGCTTCCATTGTAGTCTTGATCTGGGATGATGCCCGGGAAGGGAAGGAAGGCAAAGACAAGCTGGTGCTGGAGTTCACCTTCACCAAGCCAGCACTGGCTGTCCGCATGAGGCACGACAAGTATGTTTCCGATTTCTTTCATTTCTACCCATCAAAAAAGATTGATATAATAGTTGTGAGGCTGAAACCAAGACAGACAAACAGTTGCGGCAATACATTTCTCCTAATCTGGATGATGATGATGATGATGATGATGATGATGATGATGATGATGATGATGATGATGATGATGATGATATTCCCAAGGCATTTTGAGAAACTATTTTCTATAGGGAAAACAATTTCGGTGTTTTCAGTCCCTTAAGAAACTTCCTTCCTTCCTTCCTTCCTTCCTTCCTTCCTTCCTTCCTTAATGACTCTTTCTGAATGAGTGTTTTGAAGTCAATGAAGATACTCACATTGTGGGCACGGAGTTCCAGATGGTGACATTCTGTGTTTTTGTGGTTATTTGTTGATTCTCCCCTTCCAGAATAATCATTGTGCTGCGGAACCGAATCTACGTCTACTCTTTCCCTGACAACCCCACTAAGCTCTTTGAGTTTGACACGCGGGACAACCCCAAAGGTACTTACCTACACGTACATGTTTCATTCCTGCTTGCTCTGCCCTTTTTTTACCTCATGACACTGAGTTTGCCTCCTCTCATCCCTATAAATGGATTCATAAGGTTCAAGTCCATTTCTGATTGCAGCTTCTCTCTTTTCTTGGATTTCCCCCCCCCCTCTACTCCCCATTCTTTCCCAACCTCAGGGCTCTGTGATCTCTGTCCCAGCATGGAGAAGCAACTTCTGGTTTTCCCTGGACACAAATGTGGCAGCTTGCAACTAGTGGTGAGTATGCGAGGAGGAGGAAGAGGCAACATGGAGCAGTTGGCAGGCAAGAACCAGCAGTCCTTCAAATTTGGCTTGTTATTACTATGATTTAATTTTAGTACAGTACAAGAATGAGGAGCTCATACCTTCCAAATATTGTTGGAGTGACACTCCCTGAAGCACCATTGCCTATGGTGGTTCAGTCACAACACCATCTGGAAGGAGACGTGTTCTCCACCTTTGATCTACTGATCATATCATACCAATAACCCTAGAGTAAAAACCTCTGCCACATCTGTTTCCAGTGTCAGTAAGTTCCATTCCCATATCATATGTGCGATGGAGTAGCAGTCAAGGGCATGCCATCATTATTACTTGAGATCAGGAAAGTTCCTGAAGGAGAGAGATGTCTTGACCTGTCTTTTAAAGAAATATAGTTAGAGACCGAAAGGCTTTTTCTTGACTCTGCATGGTTGATTCTATATTTACAAGTTGAGGCATTTTAGTATTAACAGATCTGGAAGATTTCAGAGAAGAGACCTGTGCCTTTTCTTTCTTTTGTTAATGTAATCCTTCCTATTCCCAGATCATGGCTATACGATACCATCTGTAGAATAGCAGATCTGTGGCGTGAAATCCTGTGGTGCAGCGTATATAAAGTAGGCCCACTGGATCAATGAGGATTTGGTGAGCCAACACCTCATAAGTTTAACTGCTTCAAACTCGAGTTGCAAATTACTACACTTAGCAATAGGATTTCAACCATGGAGCTTGAAAAGGGTTGCATCTGGGGTACAGAATCCTGCCTTTGAGCCATGACAAGCAACCTGTTTGTTCAAATGTTTATTCATAGGAAGCTATTTTGCCTTGGTTAGGTTTATGCTGTGGACATGGGCATAGAGCTGCACAAGGTACCGACTGCCTCCTTCTGGAGCAATAGGGGATCTTGCTCAGGCCGGGCCCAACAGTGCCGGGCCACAGGTTGCTGAGAATTCATCAGTCTGCACCTCCACGTTCTCAGACCAGTGCTCACAAAAAAGGCAGTCAGAAAGCCTCCTGCATTCCCTGTGCTTATCATGCACAGAGGTTGATGGGGCAAAGTGAGGTATGGTTCTCCTTTTTCCATTACAGCTGTGAGAAGAAGAAGAAAAAAGGAAATTCCCCATGCATTTACCTCCCCACTCCCTGTCTCCCATTTTAGGTACTGGGCAGAACAGAATGCAAAAGTATTCTGTTCCCTCAGAGCAAGTGTCGGGAACCTTCGGCCTTCCAGCTGTTGTTGGACTAGAACTGTGGGGGGACCCTCCCCCACATCCGTTATTATTGAACATGCACTCTGGGGCTTCTGAAAGCCCAGAACATCTGGAGGGCTCATATTTTCTCACTATGGTCTAGACTGGCCCCAGTCCACATGTTTCTGTACTTGAGCCATGTATGCCTATTAGCCCTCTTCTGCTGTCTCTCCTCTCCCTGCTGCCCCTGTGGATTCTCTCTTCCTGATGTAGCCTAGTTCTGTTTTGACACTACCGTTGAACTGGGTAAACTCAGGATTGTTGCAAGTGAGAACTGGTAAGCACCTTCCAGTCTTGGTTTTGTGTTGGCTTTTATTTGGCAGTTACTGTTGTTAGGTACCTGGAGTGCTATTTTGAGGGGGTAGAAAGGCGAGACAGAAATTTGGTAAGGAACTTCCAACTTGCAGACAAAGCATGGCTTGTGGAAAACAGGAAGACGGGGAGGGAATTTGGATCCTTGAAGAGGATGGTTAGAAAATCAAGGAATGTCATCTGAACTCACTTCTGCATTTAAAAATGCTCTTTTTTAAAAAAAAAATACTTGTCCTTCTCTAGGATCTCTCCAGCACCAAACCTGGCACCTCGTCTGCCCCATTCACCATCAATGCCCATCAGAGTGAGATTGCCTGCATCTCCCTCAACCAGCAAGGCACTGTGGTGGCCTCAGCCTCCAAGAAAGGGACTCTCATCCGCCTCTTTGACACTCAGACCAAAGAAAAGCTGGTGGAGCTCAGGAGAGGGACCGACCCAGCTACCTTGTACTGGTGAGGACTCCCTCCGCCTTAACAAAACACTCGTTGTCACTATCAGACAGTTCCGCAGAGACCCCTTTCCCCTGTGTGTGTTAGTGAAATGAGATCCACGTGCCTTGCACGAGCACCTGTTCCTTCACGGTGCTATTGCCCAACCACTGCTTTTTTATAAAGTAAAAATAGTGTCCTGGCCCGGGCTACTGCAGCTGGAGAAAAGGGTGGGTAAGAGCCCATGTGGAGGGAATGAGCAATAGCAGCTTCAGCCTGTCAGAGCTTGTCTCAGGATACTGCCCTTGTCACCATCGCTGTCCTCTGGTTTTGGAAGCTAAGGAGCCCCAGGCCTGATTAGTACTTGGATGGGGAGTTGTGGGATCAGGACGTTCAGTTATCAAAACAGTATACAAGTTTTAAAAAACATTGAAAAGACACTCCGGATAACAGAAATTAATGAGGGAAACGTTCTTCTCACCCTTGAAAGCATCTGTACTGAGTAGTCATTAGGAAGTGCCCTAATGGCACCCAGATAAAAAAACTGGTAGCCATAGGAAATGCCCTGGCTGTAAACCCTGATAGACGTCTTCCTGGCTGACAGCGGAGTCGGCCTGCTGAACTGGGTGACTCTTATTACTGTATACGTATTGGACCCTTCTTGTGTTTTTATGCCTGTGATTTGGGACAGTCCTGTCCAGAGCTACTCAGGCGATAGATTGGTTCCAGTAAAGCAGGCCAGGTGTGTCCACATAGCCAGTGCTTTTGTGTTGTTATGATCTTGTGCTGCAGGCCGCTCTTGATGCCTTGGTTACGGTCTGAATATTACTGCCTCAAACAGTTCATCATCAGAGAACACCACAAGATTCAAAAAGGCTGTTTTTTGAAACAATGACAAAATACCCTTTCCGTAAGCACACAGTGGGTTCAGATTAATTTTCTGGGAGAACCGCTTCGGCACCTTTTATTGTACTGCCTTGCCTTGGCTGCTCCTCTGTGTCCTGCCCTTCTCAGAGGGCGTTGCCATTTTGTGGACATACAGTAGGGTGATACACCAGGAAAGCCTGATGCACCACGTCACCCTTCTCCTTCTGCCCACAGCATTAACTTCAGCCACGACTCTTCCTTCCTCTGTGCTTCCAGTGACAAGGGAACAGTGCACATCTTTGCGCTAAAGGACACCCGCTTAAACCGCCGCTCAGCGTAAGTGGCACCGTTCACCCTTTTCAGGAGGAGGGCATTGCTTTCCGTGCTGTTCTGACCTTCTCTTCCTTCGCCCCCTTTTGTAGATTGGCACGGGTGGGAAAGGTTGGGCCCATGATCGGTCAGTACGTGGATTCCCAGTGGAGCCTGGCCAGCTTCACGGTGCCAGCTGAGTCCGCCTGCATCTGCGCTTTTGGCAGAAACACCTCCAAGAATGTCAACTCGGTCATCGGTGAGTGGCACTCTCTGTTTCGTGGCCCACGTTGGCCACCTGAAAAGCAGTTGTCAGGCAGCTGCAGCCACGACTCACAGCCAGCCCTGCTGCCAATCAAGGTACAATGGGCTGCCTTAGGCAGTAAATTTGGGGTGCTGATTAAGAGCCACTAATGGATTGTAGTTTTTATTTTGGATCTCATTTTGGAGGTTCCAGCTCAGAATCTGTTTTTTTTTTTGGGGGGGTAGTCAAATTCTCAGGAGCCCCATTACTGTCTTTCTACTCCTACAGCAATCTGCGTAGATGGCACTTTCCACAAGTACGTCTTCACACCCGATGGCAATTGCAACCGTGAGGCCTTCGATGTGTACTTGGATATATGTGACGACGATGACTTTTGAGGACAACTCAACCAACCACGGGTCGACAGAGGCCTGCTGGATTCCAGGAGCGTTTGGGAGTGCTGCTTAGCTGTGGTTATGCTGAGTGCCTCGATTCAGGAAGAAAGACCTACAGGGAATTTTGCTGAACTCTTCTAGAGAGAGAGGATTGAGGGTATTCAGCGAGCACTTTTACTCGTCATTTCCCTCTGCTGCTACCTTGAGTGTCCTGTTTTTACAGGTGTCTCTCCTCTGGGACCACAGAGAGTTGGGGTTTTGCATAAAAAGAAAAAAAGAAAAACTTCTCAAAGCCTTATTGAGCTTAGCTTTTGGAAGAAGGAGAGGCAACATCCTTGCAACCGGGTATGTCTGGATGTTCCCCAGATTTTGATAGATATTTTTGTGGGAGGAGAAGGAGGAGGCAGTTTATTAAAGTTTCAAATGTGAAATGAGCCTGGTGTGTTTTATTGCCAATCTGGGATCAGTGAAGGATGGGTGACAGATGTGTTTCAACAGAAAGGTGAATACTCTATGTGAAAGCAGACTAATTAACACTCCTGCATGGCAGGAGGTTGGTCTGGATGGCCCTTGAGGTTTCTTTCAACTCTATGATTCTATGATTCTAATAACATAGTAAGTAGAGAGTGCTGTTACTCACTTAAAAAAAGATGACCATTCACAGGTTACCTTAAATGTCATTGGGAGTTTTTAATGTGAAAGAAGCTGGAAAATTTTTACAGAAATTCTGAATGAGTGAAAAACATTTTTTCACCCCGCCCCTCAAAAAAAGACCCAGAAATCTGGAGTGAAATTGCAAGATACTTAATACTTTTGTGTTGGATAGGACATAAAATATATCATGTCTATTTTAGCAGAATATTGTATTGTTCAGTCTTTTGAGGAGTGTTAGAAATATAAAAGTGTTTTTATTCAAATAATGATACGTGTGGGTGTGGGTGTGGGTGTAACCATGTGGGAAATGGGGCATGGAGAAGGAAATACAATGGAAGTTCAATATCGGAACATCAGTTTTGCTACAGTTAATAAAAATGAGGTTTTTCATCCAGATGTTGAAAAGGTGAGTATCAGCATTATCAGACAAAAACTAATATTTTGAGAGGGAATATGTATAAATGGCATTCATACAATATATTTCCGGTTGTGGCAGGAAATTTGAATTAATCATTTTGACGTTTAATGATATATATACTGTGATAGATACCAGATCAGCCCAGGGGTTGCATTCAGTTTCAGAATTTGGAGAAAAGGATGGACTTCCAGTGGAGGGCAGTGCCAATGGCAAATAGGTGGGATTAAAAAATACCCACATATTTTAAATTTCCTATTGCCAGTAGCCTTTTAGGATGATGAAAAGCTTGACCAAAGCTTTGCAGCCACAAAAGAAGAGTGTGATGAAGAAAAGGGGATGGCAGTCTGGGAAAGCTGTCAGAGACAGAGATGCCTTGTCTGCAATGTACGCTACAAAGGAACACTTCAGCTGCAGTTGTAAAGCTAAGTAGATTGATTTGTTGTGAGAAAAACCTGCTAAGCGTTCTGCTGTTAATTGAAATAAGTGGCATTGAACACCTTCCCCTGGGCATTGTTTCGTCCTGTAGAGCAGGGAACCACAACTTTATTTCAGCCAAGGGCCTCATCCTTCAGAGGGTGGGGGTGGCATATAAACATTGGATGAGGCTTTAAAGAAAGAGCAGTGCTAGAGCAAAAACATGGACCCACTCCCCACCCCTGTACGGAAATGACCTACATGGACACAGGGTTGGGTTCAAGTGTCAGGCCGCCATGCTCTTCTTCTTCTCCGAGCAGGCTGCAAGGCACACCTTTATTAGCTGTAAGAGGCGGAGTTACAGGTATCGTGTGGTGTCCTAGGTGTCAGCCTGTCATTGGCTTGATGGACTCCCGGGGAGGGCTTTCTGTGACGTGGACATGTCCCCTAGCAAGGGATGGTAATGATTGATACCCCAGCAGCTTGCTATCCCATCCCATGACATGAGGGTAATCATTAATGGTCTGTTTGTTCCTTGTGGCCAGAATGGAAGGACAAGATAGTCAGTTATCTGCTTCCTGCATCTTAATCTTAGGGACTCTATTTCCCCTCTCCCAGGGCTTTCCCGTGCAGGAGAAAGAGTCAATAACGCCCCCCAGAATGCTGTGCAGGAAGCTTACTGGATCATTAATATCTGTGCATATTAATATCTAATATCTCTCAGGAGACATCCCTTCACACCCCCCGGTCTCATTCTCTCTTTCCATATACTGTACTATATACGCACAGAATACACCACAAAAAATCATGGATCCTTTGTCACGTGGCTTTGCAGGGGTGCAAAACATGCATCCAAGGCGTGGGTCCTCATGATTTCAGGATTTTGTGATACAGTCTTTCCTAAACCTCTGTCAGATCATAGCTCCCATTTTCACCCTCATATTACACTATAGAACACATGGGTCCTTCAGCACATGATTTGATGTAGTTGAAAAACAGCAAGCCAAGGCAGGGATCCTCATGAATCCACCTCATTTTTATGTGGGATCTGCCTCCCCACCACTGCCCACTTGTACCCACACTCAACAAGTTCCATTTGTACCCGCAGCCTACAACATGGGGATCAGGGGTCCTTCAGAGCATGCAGTGGCACAAAACATGTATCCTAGACACAGATCCTCAGGAAGCCACACAATTTTGACGTAAGTTTAACTCCAAACCACAGTCCAATCAGAAAGCTCATCTGTGCCCACAGAAATTATGGGCCAAATCAACATTTTCTCTAATTTCCAGCCCTGTTAACAGAACTCTCTTCCTCATGCATGTGACTTCACCTGTGTGACATCCCCACAAACACACATGACCTCTGCTGCAATCAATACAAAAACTTGTCGTGGGTGCAGAGGGGAGGAAGAACCTTGAGTGTGTGTGTGTGTGTTGGGGGGAGGCAAGCAGAGTCAGCAAGCTTCAGACTCTGGGAAGGGAAGTGGGGATACAGTGTGTGGCTTTGGAGATGGAGAAGAACCTGGATTATTATGGATTTGCATGATTTTTATGTGGCCACAGAAATTAGGAGGCTTCTTCCCTCGAATAATAATAGAAGGGGGTACTGGAAGGCATGGGGGTTCTCGGAAGCTAGCAACTTAGGATCTCTGACCCTTGGCCCTTCTGGTAGGAATTCCTCTCAGCCCAGCCCAGATATCCAAGACCAACCTGTGTAGTCTCAGGAGGAACTTTCATTCTCAGAGATTGATATTCCCGGTGGGCTAGAAGTGAACATTAAAAAGACGAGCAAAGTGGCCCAAGATGCTGAGAAGGGAAGCCAAGAGGAACTGGTGTTTTGAGTTTGTGAGAAGTGAACATGGGCCTTAAGCAACTTTGCAGATGTTCTAAATGGAAGACTTGGCTACTACCTTAATACCTGGATCCATTTCAATCTGGCTTCAGGCCTGGCCATGGAACTGAGACAGCACTGGTTACATTGGTAGATGACCTATGCAAGGAAACGGATAGGAGAAATCTGTGTCCCTTTTGGTTTTACTAGACCTCTCAGCTGCTTTTGACACTATAGGCCACAGCATCCTCCTGACTTGTCTCTCTGAAATGGGAATTGGGGGCACTGCATTAAAGTGGCTCCAGTCCTTCCTGCAGGAAGGAACGCAGAAAGTGGTGTTAGGTGATTCATGTTCAACACCACAGCTACTAGAATCCCCCAAGGTTATGTTCTGTCTCCTATGTTATTTATCATCTACAGTACAGTATATGAAACCACTGGGGGGAGATTATCAGGAGTTTTAGGGTTAAGTGTACATAATAACTGTACTTGGGATTTATACTCTTTTCTTTAACTGCTCGCGTTCTCATTTAGTTTTAACGTTTCCTTTTATTGCTGTAAGATGCCCTTCAATTCCCTGTTCTCAAACTTGAATATGTCTTAATTGCACTGGACTGTATATTGTCCCTCATTACTGTAAGCTGCCTTGGGTCCTTTCCAAGGAGAAAGGAGGGGTAAAAATAGTCAAAAATAAATAAACTAAATAACCAGGCTGCTGCATCTAGGCACAGGAGCCAGGTCAGGAAAGCAGTTGGCAGACCAGCCTACATAACTTCCACTGTGCACTGTGAAATCTTAGTTTCCATTCAAAAACTGATTGTTGTTTTGCTGGATTACAGAGCTGGTCTGTTTATGTGGTTGCTGGAGCAATATGGTTCTGAGTCAGCCCAGGGCTACGGGTCATTCATGCCTAGCCCAGGGCTACGGGTCATTCAGCCCAGGGCTACGGGTCAGTCACTGACTCTTCTGCTGGTGGCCCTTAGTTGGGTGTGAGGGAAAACCTCTATAAAAGAATAGGAGTTAGCCATCCCCTCCTTCAAAAACAGAGAAGGAAGGTGGCAATGTAAACATCTTCCAGAATTGGACCGGCAGGGGGCAGAAATGGAGAAGGAAGAAAAGGCCAGAATGGTAGAAGGTTTCCTAGCAACAGAGGGGGAGGGGGTTGTCTGGGAGGGAAAGGTGGGTTTTGTGAAGGACCTGGCAGACAGAGGAGTGGAGGTAGAGGTGGATGATGTTGAATTTGTAGAAATGATGGGCTCCCTTCGCCCAAGAGGAAGGGAACCACCCCCCAGGAAACCAAAGAGCAACGGATGACTGGGACCAAGGGGAGCGGAGCTGTTTGGGACAGGCACCCTTGTTATGGAACCATTTGTAAGGGAGGGATCGGTTCCCACAAGGAAACCGTAGGACCACGAGTGTTTCGGGACTTATCCGTCTTAAGCGGAGAAGAAAACAAACCAGAGTGTGTTGCTGATTGGAAACTGATTGTTGAAGACAAAGTTAATATAAGCCTAATGTTGAAACCAAAGTTGAATTGCGGTGGTTGAATAAAAAGTTGGGTCTCTACACCTGTGATTCCTATAACTGGGGCTGACTGGGAGGAACCACCAGTTCCCAAAACCTATCACATGGGGCAATACTTTTGTTTCAACCAAGCTCTCCAGCATCAGCACATCATGGCACTGAGAAGAATGTCCAGAGTGTTCAGATTGAGGCAGAGTGGAGGGCAAGGGTGGGCATCATTTCACTCCTAGCACCTGCCTAGCAGAGAACACCCTTAAATAGGAAGAGAGGCCAAATGATTACATTCAGGTTTTATTGTTACTGAGAGAAAAAATATCATTTTATAAATGCAAATATATACACACACTCTAAAGAGGAAAAAGACAGGGCAAGCTCCTAGTCTATTTATTATTTATATTTATTTATTTTCGCATTTATATACCGCACCTATTTCCCTCAAGGGGACTCAGGGCGGTTTACACAGAAGTAAGATATAACAGCTAAAACATCCAAAAAGCAAACACAGAATGGCGGGCGATCAAGCAGGCCAGGCAAGGGGAGGGAAGGGAAGGGGAAAAAAAAAAAAGAGAGCTGTATCCCTAATCAGCGCCGAAGGCATCCCGGAAGAGTAAGGTCTTTAGATTTTTAGTCTAAAGATTTCAGTCAAAGCTAAAACTGAGTACTGACGTTTTAACAACCAAGCAACTGAAAACGGACCCCCCCCCCAGTATAGAAAGGAACTCCCCTAAAAAAAAATGTCTACTTAATATAAACACTATCAAAGTCCAGGCAATTTTATGGTTTAATGTCTCAAGGTACCTGTGTCAGAATATGCCTGCTGGGTGACTGGCAAAGGGTCCCCAATCCCAATGATAATGCTGTACAGTACTCACATAGGCAGTCTGGGCTTTTAAAAAAAAGCCACCCACGGTTTACGTAGAAAAATTATCCCACTGCTTGTTAGGATAGGGGAAAGGAGGCGCTGCGGGCTACTGTCCACAAACAAGCATCCAAAGGAGAGGGAAAAGAAGGATCAAGTTCAACTTCGCCTCATCCTACCCTCCGGGTCCAAATCTCCTACTTCAGGTTGGCAGCAGCTCTTCAAAATATTCCCTGCCAAGTTTTCCAGATACAGTACTGTATTTAAGTTACAGGATTTGATGAGCGTGGGAACCTCAGAGAACAGACGGAACAGCCTTGGGGACTTGGTTTCTGACACTCTATCTGCTTGAGAAATGTGATTCAGCTGAGGAACAGAACTGGGGGGGGGGCTGGTTTGGCCCATATACACGCCCATATCCCCCCCCCCCCCCAGCATCAGAGCTATGGCAATGGCTGGGATTATCCAGCAAGTGCTCTTTGATTTCTGACCACTTTTCTAGTTCCATCACTGGAAAGATTATCTGGCATTTGGTAAACTTCATAATGGCTAGCCTAGCAGGTGCCACATCTAGCCAGTCAATGTACAGTATGTGGTAAGAAAAGAGAGCTCCTGCCTTCAGAGATAGTCTACCCTTGGAATGAAGATTGCATTGTCACGTTCCCACTGGGTTCATTGGGGATTACTGTGGTATCTCCACTTCAAGATTCACCAGTCCATCATCCAAGTCCCTATGTGCTGATTCAGACAGGCTTAAAATTGTGTCTTTTCCCTCACACATAGTCTGTTGCACATTTTGAATTTCTGGAAAAAATCTTTTTGCTATGCAATAGAAGTACAGAGATCCACAGAGGAAAATAATTACAAGTTCCTCAGAGTCCATCCCTTGCTTATTAAATGACACTTATGGTATTTTTCCATTACAGGTATAAGACTATATTTTTGTCTTAAATTGTTAGACTAAAATTTGAGGGTCGTCTTAGACATGGAAGTAAGCCGAGGAGAGAACTGTGCATTTGCAAAACTATAATTTTGAGTTGTAAAAGCGGGGGTCATCTTATACATGGGGGCAATTTATAAATGGAAAAATACGGTAAATGCCTCAGTAATTCACTCTGAGACATTTGTAGCAGAAATAATTTTTTAAAAGCCTGTTTACTTATAGTTGCTTGAAATTGTAAACTTGTGTATGGTATTTTCTTTCTGCACACATATAGAACCAACTACACAGATCAACTGGCAAACAATAATGTGGATTTGTGACTCAGGGCTGTATTTTTGTGCCACTGCAAAGCCATGTGCCAAAGGATCCATGATTTCTGGGGTGTCTATGATGTGATAGTGCTTTTACCCACATAAAAATCATATGGAATCGTAAGTATCCATTCTTGATTTCATGGGTCCACTTTTTACCCAAACCCTCATTCAAAGCCTCAACATTAAAATTGGCCAGATGTGCTGCTTTGATTGTTTGCCTGCTGCCCTTTGAAGAGCTGGCAGGAATATTGGCACACCACGGTCTTCTCCACTCTGTGAGTGCCAGGCCAGCTATTTTGAACATGGCACTATGGTGCTTATCCTAAATTCACACATCGACAGCCATCCTCCAGAGACGTTGGTGAACTGCAATTCCCATAATCCTCATCTGCTCGCAGAGGTTGATGGAAAGAGCAGCCAAGCAACATGGGGCGGAGGGATGGTGGTGGTGGTGGAAACACATGATACACTATTTCCCATCTTCTTGAAATGAATCACCGCAGCCTAGCAGCAACGCGGCGCCATTTCAACTTCAGGACGTGGGAAAAGGAAAGAAGGGAACAAAAGCACGACACGCCTTCCTCTTTCCCGCACAGCAGAGCTAGTCCGACTCCAGAAGTGAAACAGATATATTTCTGATTTTTTTAAAAGAATTCCAGGCAAAATCAAAGAAAAACAAAACAAAAGACACAAAAACACGTGGGCCTTTAATAAAGACTAATAACTTTCATAATAGGAGGGGAGGGGAAATGCAAGCTCGCGTGGTCCCTAGGACTGCATTTCCCATCTTGCCCCGCGGCGAGCTCCCCGCTGCACAATGGGGGTTGTAGTTCGCTCCCCTCCCCAAAGACAGCGAAGATGTCCGAGGTGCGGCTGCCCCCGCTTCGGGCGCTGGATGATTTTCTGCTGGGATCGAGCCGGCTGGCTTTCCCGGACGTGCGGGATCTCCAGCGCTGGCATAACCGCGTCATCAATAACCTCCTTTACTACCAGAGCAATTATCTGCTGGGGCTGGGCTTGGCGCTCCTGCTGGGCGGGTAAGTGCCACGGAGGCGGAGGCGGAGGCGGAGGGTGGGGTGGGTACCCTTGGGGTGGGTACCCTTTCCTTGGAAGTGTGTGTTTACAGTCCTGACCGACTCTTCGTGACCCCATGTCCATGGAGTTTTCTTGGCAGGAATACTGGAGTGGTTTGCCAGTTCCTACTCCAGGTGCCTACAGCACCTGGTATTCCAGGCCTGCCCAAACTTCGGCCCTCCAGATGTTTTGGACTGCAACTCTCACAGTCCTTTGCCATTGGCAATCTAAGCTTAGAATTCTGGGAGCTGTAGTCCAAAACAACAGGAGGGCCGAAGTTTGGGCAGGCTTGTGGTATTCCCTGGTGGTCTCCCATCTAAATATTAACCAGGGCCGACCCTGGTTAGCGCCTTGGAAGTGGGGGAGCACAGAAGGAGCGTGTATTGGGCATAATGGTCAGACAGCCTGCCCAGCCAACCCACCCCCCACCCACCCCGCTTGGGCCGGGAGCAAAATGGGGATAGGAGTGGGTTTTATTTAAGGGAAATGTTATGAGACCTCAAGACATGAAGTTAGCCTGCTGGAAATGTGAAATTTCATCTCTCCAAAATCTACATTTTTATACCATGCACGGGCGAACGGTTTTTTTTAACGCCTCAAAAATCCACGTGTCTTTCACAGCAACTTTGTAACATGGCCAGATGCAAAAGGGAAAAGGCTTTCTCATCTTTCCTTGCCTTGCAGAAGAAAGAATATTAACCTATTAACCTGAGGAGGTACATGAGGTGACATGCCCTGTTCTTTATCTACCATATATAAGCAGAACACTTATATGACTATGAAAAGCACAGCAGCCCTGCCGTCTTTTGCATTTGGCCACCCTAAGTGCCCAATCAATGTTGTTTTTACTGTATTTTTTTTACTGTATTTTGATTTTTTTTTAAAAAAATTGCTTAGTTACTGCTTTTGTTCATGACAAGAAAAACTTTGCCCCTTCCTTCTTTTAGCCCAGTCTACTGTAGAAAATAAGGGAGCAGTCCCACTTCAGGGGTGTGGTGTGGAGGGGAGCAGGAAGCAACCGGACTGAGTTCTGTTTGGCTACCTGTAAATCAAGTCAGGGGGGTTGTTTCTAGAAGTTGCTGATGGCAAGGTTCAACCTGTTCCCTTTTCCTCTTTTCTTTCCTCTCCGTACCTCCCCTCATTTGGGTTATTTTGTCAACTGCATGACAGATGAATAGATCCGCTGGTTTCCTCAGTCAGGAGCTGGGGCTTGGCTACCTGAAACAAGGCAACAAGTGCAGAGTAAGCACCCGTGTACTCCACTTGCACTGCTTGTTGCACTGAAAGACACGCGGGATCTGAGATCAGGCATGCTATTTTAGAACCTGATGCAGAATATCCTCATGTGTTTCTTCTCTATCTGTCTGGAAGCAAAATACCTGGATACGTTGAGAAATGATTAGCTACGGATTTGCTGTCGTTTCACAACACCAGAAAGCTGCTGCCTGAGGCAACCACTGCGATGTGCCTGATCCCGCAGCCAACCTTGGGAAGTGTGCCATTTACAATTGCTGGTGTGCCTCAACCCACTCTCAGGGTGGAGGCTATTAAACTCACAAAAAAGATAGAGCTTTGAGGCTACTGCGTGGGGTTACCTTGTGGGTGTACTTGAACCCTGACACCATTCTTTCTAGAAATTAAGGGTGCAGTTCTATGCCTCCTTGATTAGGGTTAAGGTTAGGGTTAGGCCATCACAAGGATGCTGTTTGATAAATTTTAGTGTTCCCTTTGGGTGGCAATACACTCAGCTTCCCTGTGTTCAAATGGCCTTATGATCTCTTCAGATGGCCATGGCAGGCCACATTTGCTGCCATGTGGGTGAGCGAGGCCTCTGCGCTCGTTGTGAACACAAGCGTACAACAGGAGTGGGAAACCTGGCCATCCAGATCCTGTTGAGCTGCATCCCTCACCGGTGCTGTGGTAGATGGCATTTATAGTCTTAACATCTGGAGAGTTCCGTATCTCAGAGATGGGAAGACTCTGCCGGACTACCCAGCCCCCAGAATTTCACAGTCAGCTTGGGTATTCTTGATTCATGGGGCTTTGGAGGATGTACCAGTTCCAAAACCCAACTTTTCCCTTTTCTACCCTGGACTTCCCAGTGGCAGCACGAGTTAGTGCAAGCTGAATTCAAGAGAGTGTGTTGTTTGTATGTTGTCCAGTCACTGTCAACTTATAGTGACTCTGATAGGGCTTTCAAGGTAAGTGAGATGTTTAAGGAGTGGTTTTGCCAATTCCACTCCCCCAGTGAGTTTCCATATCCCAGTGAGGATTTGAACCCTGCTGTTCTGAGTCCTAATCCATAACTCGATCTATTATACCACAATGAGTGTGTACTGCTATCTCAATAGCAGAACTTCTTTTTTCTCCACAAAGGGAGGAATCAGTGTACTGCCAGTGTTCTACAGTCACATCTGCCTTTAGGTCCAGAATGAGCTCTGATTAAGCCACTGATACCATGCAGCAATATCCCTGAACCATCTGACTGGGCTCTCTTTGGGTCAGCTGAATTGCAGTATATTTCCATGTATGACTATATTTTTGTCCAAAATGGTTAGACTAAAAATTGAGGGTCATCTTATACACAGAGGTAAGCTGAGGAGAGAAGCGTGTGGTTGCAAAACTGTAATTTTGGGGTGGAAAAGTGGGGGTTGTATTTTACATGGGGACGTCCTTATAAGCAGGGAAATACGGTATTTGCACAATTTGTACTTCTTTTACCTAGTTTCCCACCTGTGGTGTCTGTTAACAAGGCATGTTGTCTTTGGTGGATTCCTGGGTCCCACCATGCCCATTTCCTTGCAGGTTCTTTTGCCCTGGACTGACTCTGCTGAGCGGTGCCCTCATCACTCTGATCTTTGTGGGTTTTGTCTGGACAGCTGAGAACAGGGCTCCCGTGCGGCGCTTCAGGCGGAATTACCCTGGCACCTGTCTCTTCATTATCCTTGGCTTGGCATATTTTCTGGTGTCGCTCTTGGAAGGCTCTGCCACTTTCTTGATTTTCTTCGCCCTGCCCATAGTGTGTGAGTCCCCATAATGAATCGGGGTTGAGGGTGGGTATGGGGATATTGCACCTGTAGCTACAGCCTTGATGCATGTCAGAGGTGAGACTTCAGTGCATGCTCTTTGCTCCGAATGGTCTTAGTTGTCAGAAATGTGCAGGTGACTTTCTAACTTCCATATCTTGGGTTGGATTTTACATTGTGTACAGAGTTCTGTGTAGGCAGAAGATAAACTGACCTTTGGGCAACTGCGTTTTCTATTGCTTCATATACAACATATTGCATTGCTGGGTGGCTCTGGATCTTGGCTGGGAGCAACTGGCTGGTTGCATTGTTCCTACACCAGAATGGCATATTAGTCCATATTCCGTTCATGGCTCTTATTTTAAGCCCTGTCTGGAGTAGATCTATGAGCACATGTTCGACCTGTACTACAAGAAGTGCGTTACTGCATTCTTGTGAACGAATCAATACAGTGGTTCCCTGCCCTTTTGCGGTTCATATACTGCGGTCCCACTATGTTGCGGGACTGCAGTATCTGAAAAAAGGCCCCCTGGGGTAAGGGGGGAAGGCCTGTTTCAGGCCTCCTGTACTTACCCCAGGATCGGTGCTGCCCCGAACAGGCTTGCGAGGGCCTTTCCGGGCCTTCTGGAGGCCCGAAAATGGCTTCCTTATGAACCGGAACTGGTTCAGAGGGAAGCCATTTTCGGGCCTCCAGAAGGCCCTAGCAGGCCTGTTTGAGGCAGTGTCAGGCTGGGGGTAAGTACAAGGGGCCCCAGCTAGGCCCAGGCCCGACCCAACCTGCATCCACATATCACGGATTTTCAATTATTGCGGGTTGGGTCAGGTCCCTAACCCCTGCAATAGGCGGGGGTTACTGTATTTAGTGCCAAGATAACATCTCAGCATCAGGTTCTTTTCTGTCATATTCCCATGATACACTTATGACTGAACATGAACCTGCATATTGGGGCGGATGTCTTCCAGGGGCTCCCTAGTTGCACTTTTTCATGTAGCAATTTTCTGTCCTCCTTGGTTGACAAGATCAACGTAGAACTACGTGGGGAAAGCTATTGCAAGTTTAGAAGGAACTGCAGAGCAGCATGTGGAGGGGCTGGTCAGTAGGAGCTCCTGTGGTCTATTCTACCCTCTTCCAATCGCCCTGTGAGAACTGAACAGCCCCCACTTTTGCCCGAAATTTCTGCCCTTGATGAACTACTGTAATTGGTTTTTGTGAATCACGGGTTTCTTAGCAGTTCTGCACTATAGAGAGCCAGTATATTTTGGTTCTCACTCATTGGCCATGGAGCTCAGGACAATATATTTCACCCCATGATGACCCTGAGAGGTAAGCCAAGTTTAAAAACAGTGGCTGAAACCAGGTTGCTTTGTTACGTGTGTGGAAGACAAGTAATACAACCTTTGGTCGCTTCTTGCTGTCAATTAATGAGTCACCGCAGATTCTTTCAGTGTACATTCTTGGCTTGGCATACATTTGAGAATCCCAGCAGGGACTCATTAGTGGCTGGCTAGAAGTGAGTGAATGTTATCCTGTTTTCCTTTGGCAGGCATGATAACAAAGCCACGGGGTTTTAGCCAGTGTCTTTGTTAGTGGTGCATTCAGAGCCATATCTGAGCAGCGATTAGTCCTAAAGAGGCCCTACACCCTGCTGCAAATTGGTGCCCTCCAAGTATTCTGGATGACAACCCACCACAGGCAGCATGGTCATTTATCAAGGAACATAGGTGTTGTAGTCCAAAAGAACTCTTTGTTCTGGGCCATTGTCCACAGTGTATGGGAGTAGTGATTAAAACTCCCAGGTTGCCTGCTTCAGCTATATGCTCTTGACATGGAGCTAATTGAAGTATATTTGGAATATATCTGCAGGAGTATTTTCTACAAATGTGTTGGGGTTTGGTTTCTTTTTTTTTAAAACCTGATTACTGGGGAGCTGCATAAAAAAAGCTGGAGAGCCATAAAGGAGACACATTTTAGCTCTGCATTTCTTTTCCAGAGGAATGCACCATGCCAGGGCTTCCCCGGGGACTGCTGGCAGTGGCTTGATTCTTCCAGGCTTGGTTTATGAGGAGATAAATTTTTCTGTGGGCAGGGAAGTGCCTGTAGTCGCAAGGGAACATAATGGTTTTCTTTTGCCACTGCTGTCTCTATAAACCTTAATTTCTCCCTCCACTCCTTTCATTGCAGTGAGCCTCATCCATGCCTCCCTGCGCCTTCGCAACCTCAAAAACAAGATAGAGAACAAAATGGAGAGCATTGGACTCAAGCGCACACCTATGGGACTCCTCCTGGAAGCTTTAGGGCAGGAACAGGAAGCTGGGTCTTAGACAAACACCATACTTCTCTCTTCTCTCTGGAAACACACTACTTTCCTTCCTTCCTTCCTTCCTTCCTTCCTTCCTTCCAATTGATGGCTGATTCTCTCTCCTCCACCCTTGGCCTCTGTGCTTGTCTCACTAAAGCCAGTCTTATGACCTGGCTATGTTTTTAAAAAATGTACAGTATTACTTTATCTGAGTTAGACCAGACAACCTATGGAAAGCCCCTGCCTCAGAGTAGCAGTTAATGAAACTTCAGAGGGGAGTATAAGGGCAAACAAATCAAACCAAGTGCAAATCAAGGCAGTGCTTCTCATAACACTAAGTATTAAGTGTTTGGACTCCTACCTGTTTTTGTTTTACCAACAATAGACAAGGAGAAGCAGCAAGTCAAGTTAATGAAAGAGGAAACCATTAGGGACAATTGAGTGTAAAACTTTAAGTTTGTGAAACTCCTCTGGACAAGAAAAAGCAAGCAGATACAGATCATGACTTGATCCTAACACAAAGAGAAGCCTGTTGGCAAGCTGAAAGGCTGCTTAATTATAATGGTTTCAAGGGACAGTGTTGCTTGCAATAAGTAGTTCTACAAAGGATAGTGAAATTTAGCATTTATGTCCTACATTTATATGCTAAAAGCCTTGTAGGTCCAGTATGTCACTACAGTACTTACAGTGGCCCAGTGGTTTAGGTCAGTGCTATTTATCTGCACATTGGATGTGAAGGGGTGAGACTGGCAGTCAGGTTCTATTCCCTCAGTTTACCAAACAATTTCATAATAGAGGTAAGATTTTGAGTGATAGCATAATTCTATAATACATTTGCTCTGTAAAATTTCTGGTCTCCTGATTTTTATAGCAAAACATGAGGCAAAATTTCCTATTTTATTAGTTCATTGAGGAAGAGATAGCAGTATTGCAGAGTAGAAAATCATTACAAAGACAGCTGTTGTGAGTTTTTGGGCTGTTTGGCTGTGTTCTAGATGTTTTTCTTCCTTAAATTCCAGAACACGGCCAAACAGCCTGAAAAAAACACAACAGCTATCAAATCCCAGCCGTGAAAGCCTTTGAGCATACATTACAAAGATCTTACTAAGGTCTTTAACATGCATGATGGAGGTTAGAGATTCATGAACTTTATACACCTCCCTTAATATATGCTTTGTGAAGAGGGGAGAGAAAACTCCTGGAGAGCAGGCAGTGGCCAACTAACAACGTGGTAAATGATACATGACTTTGGAAATGAGAAAAATCCAGCCTAGATAATTCCTGTTTCATCTCAAGATTTACTTAGGTAAGCAGAACTTCCCTCATCCAGGTGTCAAATTAGGAAAGTTGTAAATGAAATTTTTTTATGGTATCACTTGTATTTGGTTTGTATTTAGACATGATCTAGTTTGAAACTAAAGCAAAGGGACCAAACTTATTGGAGTGTGTCGTTCTAAGCAGTCTAAAAGATGTAGCTGAGAGATAGTACATTTAGTCGTAAATCGGGGTAGGGAATCTTTGGTCTTCCAGATGTTTTGGACATATACTCCCAGAAACCTGCCTTACTCAGCATAATAAATAGGAAAAGGATTGTGGGAGTTGTCAAAAACAAAATCTAAATCACCAAAGATTCCGCAACCCTGTAATAAATGAAGATGATAGAAAATGTCTGAAGTGTTGTTAAAAAAGAGAGTACTTTGTCAGGAGCGCAAATACTGTGCCTGCCAATTTCTTTGTTTACACAGCTAGTATTTATGTCATTGAGAGATTTGTTAAAAATGGGCAAATTAATCTATTGCTTGATAAAGAAGTTAAAATTAGTTTTAAAAATCGGTTTTACAGGCAAAGGGACTATTTATTGCCCTCCAGAGTTTTTGGACAACAATGCCTATCAGTTCCCACCCATGCAAGCCTGATGGCAGGTTGGTCTGTAACGGTGAACATGTGTGTATAGCTGTTTACAGTATTAAAACTGTTTTTTTTTAAACCTAATTTACCTCAGGAATAAAGTACGGTATAAAGAGTGCTCTCCTCAGACTTAAAAGTGTGTGCCAGAAGCCTAGGCTGAAGAGGGAGAGTCCATCATTGCTGAGGTGATTCCTGTCAAAAAAGAGGGGGGGGGAGAGCATATAGGCATTGAAAGGGACACACCTTGTCTCCACACCAAGAGGTCTGGTGAGGAGCTGCAGGCTGAATCGGCAACCACAGTGCCATTTCCCAGAGATGCTAGCTGTGGAAGAAAAGCCCACCCTTTCCCTCAACCCTATGTGAGAGAAGGGTGGAACATGTGCTCCGAGCCAATTTCCAACATTGTGGCATTATTTTGAAGAGGAAAGAGAGACGCCTCATGTTTAAGAGACAGAGGGTTGCTCAAGGTGGGAGAGGTTGGGTTGAGTTGGCCATGCAGATGGTGCAGGGCTGCAGACCTCTTCAGGCAAGGATGGTGGACGTTGTGACCCTCCAAGCACAGTTTGGTCATGAGTTTCCCATTCCTGGGCTACCTCCACTGAGCAAACCCACAGAAGCAAACTAACATCCTGCTTCTCTACTCCCGCCTTTCTCTTTAGGGTTGGTTTACTCATTAAAAAGCAAAAGCAAAGTGTTCTGCTTATATACCGCCCCATACCACTACAAGTAGTCTCTGGGCGGTTTACAATTTTGATTACAGAGTGCAGGCTACACATTGCCCCCCCAGCGAGCTGGGTACTCATTTTACCGACCTCGGAAGGATGGAAGGCTGAGTGAACCTTGAGCCTGCTACCGGGGATTGAACCCCAGGTCGTGAGCACAGTTTTACCTGCAGTACAGGCATTTAACCACTGCGCCACCATCAACAAATTAACCATTTATTTCACTGCAGATGCATGCAATGAGATAGGCCGAGGAATAATCATAGCTGTAGATGGGTGATCAGAATTTATATACCCAAGGTGTGTTGAGCATCATTTTCAGTCCATATTATGGTTAGAAACTGTATGTCTGAAATGTATTTTTAGTCGGAGTGCAAAATGGGCACAAGCCACTACATAGCGCTTTCCAAGGATTGCACTCACCACGAAGCACCACTGCATGGGACCTGGTTTTGCCCGTCTTGAGGGCTCGTGCATGTCTGTGAACAGACACCATCAGAAAAATCTCTGCACAGCATGAAAGGTTTCAAGTGACAGCCACCACTTGGCATTCCTCTCAGCCGCTGAATATACATGGATGAATCCAAGCCTTTGGATTGAAGCCTCAAGAACTCAAGAGGGTTGTTCAATACTGTACTTACAGCTGCCACCTCAAGTGGAGATGCTCAGTGATATTCGTTTCCAGCTGAATGCGATGTGCATTACATTTGGATTGTTACTTCCTTGTGATTCAAATCTTTAGAGTAATATCTAAAATGTTGTGAACTGGGGGGCCCAATGATATTAGAAACTGAAGTGTCTAAATGTATATATTTATTTTTTTGCAACAGACAACTCTGGAAATTGATCCTTGTGTGAAAATCCCTACACAAAATTGAAGGGCTTGTCACAAATGTACCTTTCGTGTGTCTGAGTTTGTATAGCAAAAACATGGATCAGGCGAGACTACGAGACAGACCAGGGACAGCATGTGTTGAATTTTTTAAAAATGTTAGCTATCCAGTGCAATTCATTTATCATTCTTTTTTAAACATTTGCATTCTCTAAGTCTTGTGGACATTTATCATGTTATTTTGGATATACACTTAAACGTTCCACTTTTGGGGATGAACTGTTCTTTTTTGCATCTCCAGCAAAGCCTTGATGCCCCTATATACTGTAGTTGTCTAATTATGATCTCAGGGGGAAACCACATACCGGTACCAGCTTAAAGCTAAGAAGCAAAAGGATTTCTTGACATACTTGGGGGAATGCTGAAGTTTCCAGAAGTACCAATCCTCAAATAAAAGGCTTAAAAGAACAATATATTGAGTGCAATCACCCTTTGTCAGTAAACAGAGAATCGTCCAAGCTCATAAATGACAGGAAGGGCTTTACAATCCACAGGATAGTTTTTCTAGGCAGGTTTGACCTCCTTCCCTGCAGCACCATCTTCCCCTCTTTAAAAAAAAAAGCCCACCAAGAATCAAAAATCATGGTGGTGTTTTGGTAGACAAAAGGGTAAGTAACTCAGGAGGCAGACCAGAGGAGAACTGGTGCAGGAAGGTAAGCTGACTGGAGTGGCAGTGGAACTCTTCAATGCTGGCCATGGGTCAGTATCTTCTACCTCAGTGGTTCCCAACTCTTTGGGTCTGTGGGTGTTCATCTATTACATCTTCCAGAAATCCTGGCCAGCACAGCTATTGATGAAGGCTTCTGGCAGTTAGAATCCAAGAACACCTGGGGATTGTGTAGACCACTTAACTTGCATACCTGCTGTGTAACTCACACCCCTCTTCCACAATGCTTTGTGCCATTTCTCACCATCTGCGGTCTGAGATGCTTCATCTTCTCTAACGATACGCCCCACCTTGTTAAGTAATGATACTTCTGCCCAAGCCAGGCAGTCAGTGGGGCACTATGTTACTTTTCCAAAATTTTCTTACCAACCAGTTGGCTGTGAATTGGTTTGCTTCCTTAGCTAAAATACAAATTGATGGATTTGTGGTCTGCCCCCACCCCCCAACTTAAGAATGGAATGGAAAGGAATCTGAACCTGATAGATGAGTCATTGTACCAGGGTGCGGTAGTTGTTCCTGACTAATGCTGAGCAAAATGGAATACTGATGTGTACAGTGCAGATGAAGGACGATAATGACCCAACTTCCTTGATATGAATTGTCAAGCGCTGGCAGTGCTAGCCTGGCTAGTATATCTGGATGTGATTGGGGTTCAGCTATTATACTTCCATCTCCCCTCCCTTCCCCATTTCATTCTCACAGCAGCTATATGAAGTACTGTAGGCTAAAGCGGAGAGTGAATTGGTGATACCCAGTAAGGTCTTCATGTCTGCAGAGAAGGGTGGTGAGTTTTGACAGACTCTTCTAGAGCAAATTTTGGCGAATATGTGGAAGCAGGAGGGGAAACAGCTATCTGGTTGCATAGGGTTGGACTGTCACCCAGTGAGTTGACGGCAGAGTGAGTATTCACATTAAAGATGTGTGTGTGTGTGTGTGTGTGTGCTTGTGTTTTCTGCCAAAACTGTCCAGGAGCATGCTTTGAGAATTATGAGAATTGTTGTCCAAAACCACAAACATACACCTTTGACCTGTTTCTTCCAACCTCTGGCCTGATGTTCTCATAGTCAGGATAACACCATGTTGCTAATACTAGACACGGGAAGCTGGTGACGATTAAGATCTGTAGTGGTGCCACTGAGCTCTCACACATTGTACATCTTTACAATCTTTATTATAGAAACCTTTTCACAGATCATATGCACAGTGCTCCATTTTACATTCAGACCCCCCCTATACAATCGGTAGTTTAATGCATATTAAAATGACACACAAGACAGTGGCTCTGACATGTCCCTGGTCCCTTTACAAGGGGAGGAGAGGAGAAAGGTGAGAAGGGCTGAACCACCATATCTCCCTCCTTCCCCCTCCCCTCCAAAATGACTTGGATTCAAGATGGCAAAAGCAGAGATTTAAAGGAACTGACTAGTCCTTGCTATGAAGTTGTGAGGGGAAGTGGGGGAAACCATCACAAACCTGAAACATTTTGATTATTATTCTTGGAGGAGGTGGGTAGGAGGGGTTTGAGTAATATTAGGGCTATAAAGGAGAGAACTAAGGACATGAGTTAGGAAGAACGATGTGAGGAAGCTAGGACGGGTGTGTGTGTGTGTGTAGTGGTCTTTTATTTTAATCAAGCCTTTTTGGATGTCACCCTCATTCAGGGCAGCTCTTCACATTACAGCAGGTGGCGTAAACACCAGTGTTAGACCAACTTGCTGCGAGCTACAGGCCAAAACCATTTCAAGGGGCACAACTACTCTCTGTGGGCCTACGTGTCCACACAAAAATACTTCAAAAGATATATATATATATCCACTGTAATGTGAGAAGTCCCCACAGCTCTGATTCTGAAATGCTGGTATTTTCTGCAGACTAGATAATAGGTACAACTGCCCTCACAAGTTGGCATTTCAGTGGACAGGTTCTGGCCTTCTATTTTAACAGGAACCCAAACTTCACACACATCGACAGCCAGCCCAATGGTTTCCTTCATCTGAGGGCTGAGAGGGGTCAGGCTATAAAATGGGTCTGATGAATGGGCTTGGGGATTCTGTCCTTACCTTCTCCAGAACACAGTCTTTCCTCTTTCAGCATCTGTTAAGATTAGGATATGAGTATGAAGGGCAACCGTATTTAAGGTGAAGGGCAGTAACTCAATTGTTGGGGCAGTAGGAAATGTGTAGTATGTACTTTCCCTCCCTCCCACCCACCCACCCCCTTTTTTGAAAAATATTACTATAAGTCTTTACAGGACTGATGTTCATTATCAAGATGACAGGTCTGTGCTATTTAACATTTCACAAGAAACGCACATACACACATACAAACCTCCAATTATACATTCCAGATTTTGGGTTTAAAATGCCACACCTTAAACCCACAGCACCAGGGTGCCACTGCTGCATGCCCTCTAAAAACCACCAGAGGGCACAAGCCACAGCAGCCAAACCCTTTCCGTGGACTTGGGATAAAACACATATCTCAAAAATCTCAAAGAGAGAAAAGACGTTAACAATGTGTAGGAAGAACTGGGGATACATTCCTGCCCCCCAGTTTTGTGGTCCAGTGTGACATGCAACAATCCACTTTTTTTTTTCTTCAAGTCTTCCTCCCCCCTCCCCGTGTCACACACACACACACACATACATACATACACACCCTGCCAGCAGGGAGTCCCCACCCCCTCAGCATAGGGTATAACACACACAAAAAAGAGGCACCAGCGAGGAGAAAAAGGAAAGAAAAGAAACAGAATTCCAGTTCCCCTTGGGGGAAAAAGCAAGGGTCAGACCAGGGTGCCTGGATCTGGGTGCTCTGTGGAGTCCAAGCTGTAAGGGTCAGCAGAGTCATCCATGTAAAGCAGCTCCCCAAAAGGCCTGAAGAAGGCAGAGCGAAGGAAGGAAGGAAGGAAGGAAGGAAGGAAGGAAGGAAAAAAGAGAAAGAAGAAAGGAAAAAAAGAGAAAAAGGAAGGAAAAAATTAGATGTAGTTAGATTTCTCCCCTTCCTGCATTCCTGACTCCCTTTTATTTCACCCCAGATTCACACACTCACCCACCTCTGCTCCATCCCCCCTAAGCCACCAGAGTTGTTCTTCAATCAATTAACAAATGGGGAAAGGGGTGTAAGATCAGGGTATAAAATGACAGCCCTCCCTCCCCAATCCAACAATGCTGCCTTTCCAAAATGGGTAAAATAAAAGACAAAAGCAAAGGATTGCCTAAAATGGTCAGCAACCAAAACCAAAGAGTAAAAAAGCAGGAGTGGAGCAAACAAGGGAACAAGCAAGCATGAGAGAGAAGCGAGAGGTTATCGGGGCAAAGGATGGAATTGTGCTCCATACCTGCCATACAGAGGCTGCCCGGCATAGCTGACCGAGTGGGGCAGACCACCTGGCCCACTGTAGTAGCCCATCTCAGGATTAGAAGGTGCCACTTCATAGTAGCCGCGCAGAGGCTGGTGGACAGACTGAGATGGACCCCGTCTCTCTGGTGCCCCCCGTTGAGTGACTCCAGCATTGCGCAAGTACCAGTCCCGGAGTCCCTCCAGGGCCAGTGCTTTATGGAAATTGCGGTGGGGGGCCAACGGAGTGGCATATCCAACCTCTCGGGACTGGGGAGGTAAGAAGGGGCCACAGGACTTAGTGCGGGCAGCTGGCCGGGCTCGACGTGGCAGCGGGCTCTCTGGAAAGCTCCCCCACTCCAGCTGGGGAGGCCCATCCCGGCGTGAGAGATGCTCCCCGTTGCCGCCGCCACCTCCCCAGCACCGCCGCTCAAAGTAATAGTCCAGGAGGAGGTCGTTGTAAGGGGGGCGAGGGTTTCGGCCAGAGACGGAAGGGTTGAGGGTCTCAGCACTTTTAAAAGGAGGCCCGGAGGGCAACAGGGGGTCCTCCGAAGGGGCCCGCTCTATCAAGGCCTCCGAACTGTTACTACGACGGGTCCGAGCAGCAAAAAGGGAAGCCCGATCAGCACTGGTGTCACGGCTCGGGGGGCCGAGCTGGGAATCGTGGCTACCTGACCACTGACGGGGGTGGAGAGCTTGGGTCTCTGACCTGTGAAAGAGAAAGCAAGGGAAACAGATTACAGTGGTCCCTTGTATAACAAACGGTATAACATAAAATCTGTGCAACATAAAAAATTCTGGAGTTAGGTGAAATGTGATGAACAGAATTGCCTATAGGGCAAATCCGTACAACATAAAAATGGTCGCAATTTGGGATTACTCTGTTTTCAATGCATTCCTATGGGAAATTTGTATAAAGGAAAATTTGCTTAACAGAATTTCATTTGGAATAAATTAATTCCTTTATACAAGGTACCATTGTATTAAACAATAACAAAAAGCAAAAGTGTTCTGCTTATGTACCGTCACAACACTCTCTATTTGATGTGGTCTTATGTCCTTTCAAGTCACTTCTGGCTTATTATGCCTACTCTTTCTGTTTTATGAAATATCCTATTAGTAGCAGCCCAACTCAGGTCTTGCAAACTCAAAACCTCCCATCTCGTATCTGGCTTAACTCTTTTCCTGTTGCCTCCAACTTTTCTATGTTGTCTTCTCTTGATGCTTCCCCAAAGTTGACATTTAAATTTCATTTTTTTCACTTTTAGAGAAGCTTAATTTGATCTAGGATTCATTATGGGTAATCTGGCAGTCCATGATGTCCTATATCCAAGATACAAGCATGAAACAGGACTGAATTGCAAATATACACACAGAGGCAAAGTCAAAGGTATTACCAACCAAAATCTGCAAAACATCAGATAAGACAGATGGGATAAGCAGAAAGCAACTCTGCTGCCACACTCCACGGTTCACAGGATCTTTGAAAACTGATCTCCTTATTGCATCACCTCCCACCAACAGTTCCTCCAGACTTTGCTTTGGAATCCCTGTTGCCACACAGATTCCAGTGTTGACTTAAACCCTCAACGGAGTATAGGTCTATGTAAATTCCTGTCATAGTCCACTGCTTATAGAGTACCTCAAATTGCTAGATAATGTATCTCATTTTTTACAAAAATAGATATGAAATTAGACCCTGTCGGTAAAGATACAACATATATTAGGCAGAGGCAGGGACCTTCTCACTTTAAAATCACTCCTGTTCATCTCAAAAAACTGTATAGAGGGGCAGTCCAGTGAAAGGATGCATCACCTGGTCTAATTTTTAAATATTAATTTTGTTGTTTTTTTGCCTTTAATAATGGCATTAAACCAATATGGACTTTGGAACTTTTCTTAGAAATAGCACGGCTATATTCTCTTTCTGTGGGAATGGTAATGAGTTTAACCAACACTTGCTTTTACAGATTTACCCTTTCTGTCTCTAACCAGATAATAAAAGTAAAGCTTAACGGGGCCTGGCAGACGGGTGCAGAAGAGCAGGTTCTCCTACCTGAACTGGTGGCTTCCGCTGCACGCATTTCTGGCTAGCACTGGCGTCGCAGGAACGCTCCGGCCCTCAAAACTGGACACACTCCGAGGAAGGGTGCGATTTGGGCTTTGGAACAGAGGGAGATAAAATAATATTGAAGGACAATGGTCAAAACAGTCCCACCTCTGTATCTGTGAGGAACCCTTTTGCAGCCAGATGCTCCAATCCATTCCTACTGTCTTCCACTCACTGACCCTCTTTTCTCTTGCTGAGGTATGCACAGGGCCTGTCTGCCCTCTGCTCAAACACAAATATAAGTCACAGAAATCTGGCACCTTGATTTCTAGAAAACATGAGCCAAGCACATCCCAAGTGGTTCAGCTCTGGTTACCTTGAATGCCATAGGGCACATCCACCGGTGGCCATTTTGTCACCTCAGACGACAGGCAACATTTTACCTCATTTCTCAGAAGCAACCTGGAAAGGCTGTTGAACCCCCCTTCAAGGCTGGCATTACCAATCATCATCACTCTCCTCCACACATATGAAGGCAGCAGGTTTGTTTAGGGAGTGCGAGAGAGGCCAGGTATAACAGTTACAGTACCACAGTCAGATCCCTCAAATCTGGGCCACTTAGTTTGCTATTATTCAAATGATTGGCATGTTATGTGAGGTAAATGGTGTGGAGGAAGAAAAGGTGGAGGGGACAGTATAGGCAGGACAAGGCAGAAGGGAAGGAGGCAGAAAAGGTGTGTGTGTATGGGGGCACAGTGGAGAAGGTGCAATTAAGTGAGGCAAAGGAGGGTGGGAAGCAGAGAGAACACAGTGAAGCACCAGTGGTGCTGGGGAGGCCCTCGGGGAAGTAGAGGGAGTGGTGCACCAATTCCTGTGGTCCACTTTCTTAACATATAATGGAATTTCTTCTTCATGTGCCATGTCCTTGTAGAACGTTGGCGATCAGTAGCCTGAACTGGTTTCTATCTAAGGCTATTTTAAACAGAGCAGTAGCTGTGCTCACTGCGGACCATTGGCTTACGTTCTTAAGCCAGAATGTTCTTCTACGCCCCAGGCCACGCTTCCCATCCATTTTTCCTTGAAGGAAAAATAATGGAACGGTCGCTTATGATAAACACACAGAGACACACTTGTCCCTCGCAAAACTTGACTCATGATCAGTCTTAGGGCTCTTATAGATTTGGCTCTGGGTTCTGGTGGTTCTAATAATTATTGAGCTAATCAACAAAAATAAATTCTATCCCCCAAAAAACTTACATAAGGGTAAGTGTTGTTATCAGCAATGATGCTATATAAAAAGCAGCAAGAGAATTAAACAACACCTTTCACCTGAGAAAAGGAAAGGGATTTGGTCTTCAGCAATGGCTCTCAGGACTGATGGTCTCTGAATGTGCATGGCAGCCTTCTACCTCAAGCATAAAATCACTTTCTTTTTAAAACAGGCAGCGAACAGTCCAATCCTATACCATATAACTCAGAAGAAAAATATTCTGAGTTCTCTGGGGCTCTCACCTGATAACCAGGTGCAGGGTGGATTACAATCTGAAAGGCAAACTGAAAGGGGGTTCTTGATCTGCTGGAATGAGCATGAAACCTCTTGCACAGGGAGACAGAACTTGCTGTGCCTCTCAGAAACAGGGTTGTGTGTATATTTGCAGCACAACTATAACAGGCCACTCCGAAATTATAAATCAACCTAATTTGGAAAACTTTGCCGCCTTCAGTGAGAGGCTAAAGACATAAGGCAGGAGTAGCCCATTTGCAAAAAGAGGGCAAAATAAAGATTGCAAACCAGGCTCTACAACAAGTAGAAAGAGAGATTAGGTATACGGTTGTTAAAAGGTCAGTGGTGAGCCCTACATTACGAGACAGAAATCCCCAATCTGTCCAGCTGCCCAGAGCTACTTTCTCACCCACCTGGTAGGGCTGGCAAGAGAATTCCTACGGTCCTTGGTTTCGTTGTACAGATCTGGCTGCAAAAGCCGCCATCCTGGTCGGCGGTCTGGGCTGCTGGAGATGGCGCGCAGGTGATCCCGGGCCTTGGGAGGCGACGAGCGGTCCGAGAAAGTTCCCTGGTGGTTGGAGATCTTGGAAGAATGGACGCTGTGGGGGTCGTCTGAGGACAGAGCACAATGTACAGGATAGAAGCATCCACATACCCCTACCTCGGCAAAGATACAAAAGAAAATTAAACACGGATAGTTCAGTAGTGGTCTCTCTCTCTCTCTCTCTCTCTCTCTCTCTCTCTCTCTCTCTCTCTCTCTCTCTCTCTCTCAACTAAAGGTGAACTTGAATCATGGCAAAACACAGTCCAATAACTTCTGGAAGGCGGCTCTTTCCCCAGGCATTCTCATTCCATCAGATTGTTCTTAGACGGTATACATATTACATTAGCCTCTTCTGTGGCCTGGTGGCCCCACCCCATGGGGACTTGATATAATGCTGTACACCGCACTGCCCCACACCCCTTTCCATCCATTGGTTTTAAACCAAAAGGCATGCCGTGCGAGCCAAACCTCTTTTGCCTTGAGGTATGTGTGCAGGATTTCTGTGCTGCCTTCGCTTTGCTATGTAAATGTGGAGCAGGGAGACTCAAAAGTCCACCCCCAGCCCTCCCTTCTGCACTACCCCGAGCCTGGATTCCATACTTAATCCATGGCTGACTAGAAGAATTCATGTTCCAGATCTCAGTTTTATTTCCACTTGGCCCAAGAGCCCACTCTTTTCAATGCTATGAAAATACTACTGTGTTTTCATTGAAACTGCAACCTCATTCTGCCACATGCAGGCCTTGACGTTAGCACTCTGGCTGTCTTGGAGCATAGAACCACAGGCCTTGCCTACCCCCCATCTTCCTCCTACGCACAATGAGGACTAGAATTGGAGGCCTTCCGGGCAAATTCCAGTCTTCGACCTAGTTGAGTTGAGGAAGCCAACACTGGCACTCAACTGTTGAAAGAAACTCCACCAATCATCCCTCTTTGGTTCTGATAAGACACCCAAGGGCTATGGCACCAAACTTACCATTTTCATGGCTGGCCGATTCTGAGAGGGAGCTGCTCTCGGAATGAAAAGCCTCTTCTTTTTTTTATTTTTGAGGGAGAAAGAGTGAAGAAAAGAGGAATGGATGAGAAACCAGGGTGTGTAGATTAGCCAGGGGTGTGTGTGTGTGTGAGTACTGTATCGTGAAAGTCAGTAACCATCAGCCCCTCCTAAGCTAAAATACACTTCCCAGAGTCCCTCAACTCGCATGACTGGCGGCCATGCTAACTGAGGAAGGCTGGGGCATGTAGTCCCCAGCCTTTCCCCCCCTCCCCTCATCACATAAGGAACAAATTCTTGACCTATAGTTCAGAAGTAAACACAGAGAGCCAAAGAGCCACTCCTCGTCTCCTTCAGACTGCAGCCCCCTAGATCTGAAAATTGCGTGTCCTTCCCTCTCTCCTGCCCTCCCATTTAGGTTTTATGGAAACACTTTTTTTAAAAAGTGTAATCGCTAAGCAGATGTATGGGACAAAGGCCACAGGAAAATCAAGTGGAAGAAAGGGGGAGGGGGGAAGGATGACAATAAAGAGACAGAATAGCAGGGACAGACACGGGGGAGGAAGGGAAAAGAGAGGAAGAAAAGCAAGAGGTGGTGAGGATGAAAGAGAGAAGAGAAAGAGGAGAAGAAAGAGAGAAGAAAAGCAGAGAATGTGTGGGAATGTGCCCACGGATGAATAGAAGCAAGATTTGCTCCAAGAGGGGGAAAAAGGAAAAGCCAGAGAAGGAGAGCAGACAGGTTCCCAACACCTCCAGTTTGTTGCCTCTTGTCCCGTTTTAAGCATGGCCTCCGTCCTCACCCCACCTCACCCCTTTTCAACCACGACCCTTCGCAGGAGAAATATTCCCTACTCGGTCTCTACTGCCATAGGTGATGAGCCACCCGGTGAAGTTGTCTCATCCCTTGTGCTGAAGAACCGCTCAGAATTGGTAATGAATAAGCTTTAGAGGGAGGAGTGGAGAGGATCAGAAGGGAAGTGACAGTCCGGATTTAGGGATGCTGAAGGCAACTGGAGGGACCAAGGAAGGAGGCAGAGGAGAAAGGAGAAGATGAGGACGGCCGAGTCCTAACTCACCGTGGTTGACCCTCTGGAGAGGTCCTTTCCCCAGCCGCATCCGGCACTCAGCTACCTGCACCTCGAGCTCCCGGAGGCGCTGGGCAGCATCCGCTTGGACCTGCCTCCGGCGACGGCGCTGTTCGGCCGTTAGCTCCGGGGCCATGGCCAGCCGACGTGCCGCCTCGGCCATTTGTTGCTGCAGGGCCAGCTCACGGGCCAGCTCCTCCAGAGAAGGGACTTCCTAGGAGATGAGAGAAGGCCCCTGAAGACGGTTCCCTCAGAAGGCTCCCCGTTGAGAAGGGAACCTCCCCAGGAATGATGGGACAGGATTCCCCATGAGACCCGGTGGTGGTAAATGAGTTGAACAAAGGCACACGGTAGGCCCAAGGGCACGCACACAGCTCTGTCCCCAAGAGAGAGGAGATGGGTCAGGGCCGCAGGAAGAACGGGCAGAGTGGAGTGCTGCTGTTATTCTGGCCGCGGCCACCCTAATGGTCTGCTCCTTCACTCTCCCTAATGGTTAGGTCAGCTTGGTCCTCAAACCCCCCTACTCTGTGCTCTGTTTCCTTCACACACAAACACTGTTTTGACACTCACCTCATTTTTAAGGGCAGGGGGAATTCGGTAGGCAGACACGACCCTCCTCCGCACAGGCTGAGGCCTTTCGCCTGGTTCCAGAGGGTATTCTGGAGGAAGTGTTCCCGTCAGTTCCTTGCAATTGGGAAGGGAAGAAAGCCACATTCATAAGTACTGCCAGGGTGGAGGAATCCAGTCATGTGTGCACACATGCAAATTAAACAGCCTGAAAATTAAATTTTGTACACGCACATCCAAAAAACCCACAAAATACAAACAAACATAAAACCCACTGATTTCCACTGCCTATATGTCAACCTGATGAGAAAACTGAGCACCTGTTTCAGGAGGTGGTTTTTCCTATAAATTAATCCACGTGGTGCCAGATCAAGGAAATAAATCTTGCTCCATTTATGTTCCTTTATAAACCACACAGTCTATCCCATGGGCAAGGCAAGGCCTCTTTGGCCACAGAACCTGCCTACGTTGAGAAAGTAATAACCCTCCAAGGAAAACTCCTTGTTCCCTTTTTTCCCTTGAGTTTTCCGTTGCAGGACAAAGTCCAGCCTGCTTTCCACAACCTTTACAGCTAATATTTGTACCAAAATACTTGCTGCCCATTCCATGGCCAGCTTTTTATAACGTTGCCCCCCATGTGTTAGTGAAGGATGTTAATGAAATGGAAATTGTCCACATCCTGGACAGTGGAAAGCGTTCTAGATCCATTGACTACCTAGCGCCCGTGGCCCTTCTGATGGTGCTGAATGGCAGCAAAGGCAGTCTCCCTGTGATCGGTGAGCCAAGGCGGATGGGAATTGTGATCCAGTGGTCCAGGGAGCTGTCCGCCAGCTTCTACCTCCCACCCGCCCACCCTGCTTCTGCCGGGAACACTCACGGCTTCCTGCAAGCAAACACGGCGCAGCTCCTTCAGACGCAGGCTGAGCACCTGCTGAAGGGCTCGCTGCTTCTCCACCAGTTCTTGCACCCGCTCCAGCCGTACTCGAGGGCAGAGATCCCGCTGCAAGGCCTCTGCAAAAAGAACCACACCGAAGGGTTAAGAGCCGGAGGATACATGAGAATAGGTTGCTGGGGGGGGGGTGTTGCGATGAGAGAAAGTGCCTGTTTGGGCTACAACCTCAGCATATCATAGCCTGCATGGCCAGTGGCCAGGAGCGCCTGGGAACACTAGTCAAAAAAGCCTCTTCTCCCAAGTTCTGCTTCGCAGAGATCAAGTTCATGGGCAGACAACAGTCAGGCAGAGTGTCCAGAACTGGTGGAAGGTTTTTTTTACAGAGCAGGCAGAGTCAGCTCAAAGCATTTGGTTTCTGAGGCAAGAGGGTGTCGACCCTTTTCCCCCTTTCCCTAACTGCACGCTCACAAAATCCCACCAGACTGGCCTCCTTATTTCAGTATCTGTGGCAGGACAATGTCCCCCCATTACATCTGAGGGCTGCTGGGATAGTCAGAGTAAGCCTGGGACTCCGACACTTACATTTCCGTCTGAGGCAACTGCCTCGCTCTGTCTCATAGTTGGGCCGGCCCAGGAAGGAAGGCAAGGCGAAAGGAAGTTACCTGAAGAGCTGTAGCTGGACGAGTTGATCAGCTGCCCTTTCACTTCCATGTTTAGGGAAGATCACGTCTGTCTCTTGTTTCTTGGGGGGGGGGATTCACTCTGATCCAGGAGCCATTGGGCATTCCCAGAGGGAAGACCTTGGCTGGTTACTGTAAGAGAGGGAGACAAAAAAGAAGTGCATGTAGAGCTGAGCAGGTAGGGTGCGGGTGGGGAACTGCTTCTGCAGACAAAGGCAGGTGAGTCATCAGTGGAGGGTGTGATGCTGCAGAAAAGATATCCTTCAGGAGAGGACACTCCACACCACAAGGAGAAAGGAGAAAGTGGTGCCCAAAGGAGAAGACTCACACATCAAAGAGAGGTGGCTTCCCAAGGAGGCAGAAGGAATAGACTCTCTACCTAATGCAGTAGTGGCCAAACTTCAGCCCTCTAGATGCTTTGGACCGCAACTCCCAGAATTCCAAGCCTGTATTGCCAGTGACAAAGGACTGTGGGAGTTGTGGTCCAAAACTTCTGGAGGGCTGAAATCTGGCCACCACAGATCTAATGCCTCTTGACGGACAGGAATGTAAAGCCACTTATGGAAAGGGTTCAGGGAAGCTTTGCTATTCCTTGGGCCGGTTTCTTCCTTTATATCAGGAAGGGAAGGGAAACTCTTACATCAGGCATGTCCAAACTTCGGCCCTCCTGATGTTTTGGACCACAACTCCCAGAATTCTATGCTTAGATTGCCAATGGCAAAGGACTGTGGGAATTGTGGTCTAAAACATCTGGAGGGCCGAAGTTTGGACATGCCTGTCTTACATTCTCAGGAGGAGCAGGTGTGGCTCCTCAAATGTTGTTGGGCTGCAACAACACCCAACCAGAATCTGGATATGTTCTTTGTTGGGATGGGCACTTCCAGGATTCTCCAAAAAGGGTGATATTTCTAAGCTCAGCTCCTATCATTCCCCCCACCATCATCTATGCAGAGAAGGGCCTGCTGATGGCTTCAGACCAACCACCTCTGAAGGGCCCCGAATCCCTCCACACGTGCTCTGCATATGCTGAAGAGTTTCACCTACCCAGGAATCTACTCTGGGATCTGGTTTTGATCACGAGGGTTGACATTTCTATCCTACGCCATGCCCCGTGACTGCGGATCACAGAAAGCCTGAAGGGAATTCCTATGTTGCAGTGAACCTTTATACCTCCAGCAAGCTTTCCCATCAGCTCTGGCCCATCTGCCTTCTCAAACGGGGTTCTCTCTTGTCACCCATAGGCAGCACGGCTGCGAATGATGGTCAACGCATGCAAAAGGAACATGGCTGGGGAGAATCAGTCCCTCTAATTAAAAAGAAGGTGGAAAGGCTGCATGGTCCTTCTACACAGCCCAATGATAAACATGGATGCTATTTTTATAAGATTGCTTTAAAAAAAGTCACAGCATATAAGCAAGCTTTTCTCAGGCTGGGCAGTACTTAGTTGGAGACGTCACAGAGGAAAAATAAATGTGCCAAAAATCTATGGCCAGATGTGCAAGACAGGTTTTCTTTCTTTCTCTTTCTTTCTTTCTTTCTTTCTTTTCTTTCTTTTTCTTTCTTTCTTTCTTTCTTTCTTTCTCTTTCTTTTTTTCTTTCTTTCTTTCGAAACCAGCTGAGAGGTCGTAGGTTCCAGATTTCTCTTCTGGTGGTGTGGATTAGAATGTCACTCTCAATCAGTGGGTTTCCTTCCAGGCACTCTGCACCCTCTTTTCACCCTTCTCTTGAACCACATGGTTCCTTTTTTCAGGGGGCAGGACAAAGGAACACAGAACGATGGCAAACTCTCTATCAGAGAAGCTGGGAGATAATTTAGCCTAGACTCCCTAGGTCAGTGGATAGCAGTCAAATAAAATGTATTGCTGATCAACTGAAGAGTATGTCATCTCCCACTCAACAGTTCTGTTTGCCACCAAGAAAAGGAGCTAAACGTTATGGATTGGTGTGGAGTACTAGTTCTCAACCTGTGGGTCCCCAGATGTTCCTGGACTGCAACTCCCAGAAACCCCTTCCAGCACAGCGAGTGGTGGAGGCTTCTGGGAGTTGCAGTCCAGGAACATCTGGGGACCCACAGGTTGAGAACCACTGGTGTGGAGTCTGGCACCTTGCCTAAGCTATGGCAAAGCCGTGGCAGCCCCAGCGTATAATGTGGGTCCTAGTGCAACCTTCAAACTGAAGGCTGACGGAGGCCATGGTTTCCAACTCAACCTATAAGCCCATTCCGTCACCTTGAAATGACAGCGAGGGCAAATGCCAATCTGCCTGACCAAGTGTATGACAAGAAAAAGCTTGGGGAGCCCACCCCTTTCTCTTACACATCATTGGGCCGAGGGTAGAAATCAGTGTCACCTCTATGCTGTGACAGCCCTTCCCCTTGTTACTCATCTGAGCTTCTGCAGTTTCAGAGCCTCTTCTCCACATTAGACTGCCTGAAATGGATCAGCAAGGGAGTGGCCCCACATGTATCCACCACCCCACTGAAGTCGAAAGGACTGAAAACTGAGCAGTACATTTTGACACTACCACCAACTACCACCACCACCAACCACCCTGCCGCCACCACCACCACCAATAACAGCCTCTCCATTTCCTTCATAGAACCACAACAAACTAAATGGTTAGGAATCCACCACCCTTCTGATGACACTTAATATCTGCTGCCTGAGATGAATGCCTCAGCCGGTCTAATGGTAGGGCTGGACATGCTATTCAGTATTCACAACTGCCAACAGCAAAGCACAATGATACAGTTAAGATGGGGTCAGTCAATCTGCTTGACCTAGGATTCCCCAAATAATGAGTCAGGAACTGAATCCTAACCAACTTAGACTCCTGTCGCTAAAGGCAAGTGGGAGTTTTGACAAGAAAGGACCACACTAAACACAACAATCTAGGCTGTTCTGGTAGCTTTCAAAGGTATTTGCATGCTGGCAATCTTTGGGTGGTGCTGGGAATGAGATAAGTGATTAAGAACACTGAACGACTGTATCACCCCATTTGGACCACCATGGCTATTAAAGTCTTTTGGGGAGCTTTTAGGGTGTTGGAAAGGGTTGCATAGTTGGGACTTTCACAAACCCAAGGCTGTTGTACATCTAATGACCTTATTCAGGCCATTGTCCACCTAATGAGCCTATTCAGACCAGGGTGATGGGAAATCAATGTGAAGTATAAACTGGAGGACTTGCTACTAACTTTCCTCAGACTTACAAAGCTACTTGGATGAGTAGTGAAATGTTTTTATCTCACAAGAAAAAGAGGTCCAGTTGCCATGACTCAGCTTCCAGATAACCTCACCTGGATGACGGAGAATCTTCAGAGACATCTTTTGGGAAGGTCCTTCTCTCAGTCTTACCCGCCCCACTTTGGAGAAGGTGCTAGAAAGGGCCTTTTTAGTGGATGCTCCCAAGTTGTGGAATACACTCCCTCCGAAAAGTCTGGATTGCTGACCCTTCCTCTTTTCCTTCAGCTGGTGAGCAAAGACCTTCATTTTCTGTCAGGATTTTAAGTGATTTGCACGCAAAGGGGTATTAGGAATGCTACATTCACTGTACTCAGAAGGGTGGGGTTTTCTAACTTATTTCAATATGTGTTTTTAATAGTGGTTCGTAATATTACTGTGCGTCTAATTGCTTTTTAAAATTATATCTTACAGTGGTTTTAACTGCGATTACTGTGGTGTTTTAACTGATTATGTGCCTCCTTGAGTCCCTGTGGAGAAAAGAACAAAACACAAACACAAACACAAATGCGTGCGCGCGCACACACCCACCCCCTCCCCACAAGATCTACCAGGGGAGGATCAAAGCAGGAGTCCATCTAAACTGGACTTTTTCAACCAGGGTCTTTATGGATTACAACTCATACCAGCTCCTCCGGCCACCGCAGTCGGTGGTCATGGGTGCTGCTGATGTCAACAACATCTGGAGGGGGCATAGCAGGTGGGAAAAAAGCTGGCATAATATCGTGCTCTGTCTTAAAACAGCAGCCGGCAAGATGCCCCAGGGAAGCATGCAAGCAAAGGCAGATAAACACTGTTATCCCCACCGCTACCACCCTCCATTAAGTCGCCGTCTCCTCAGAACAACTGATTACAGGAATCCCGCCTCTTGATTATGGAGGGTGCACTTAGCCATTAGGTTTCAGATATTTAACTTCCTCTCTAATTGGCTAAATACGCTTTTAAAAGTATAGCTTGTCTGTCTGAAATGCTTTCATGGTAGCACTCTCACGTTTAAAAAAAGCAGCTGCATATGTTATGTTGAGTAATATTATTATACGAACAGATACGATTTTTAGAGTTTCCTTGATACAGAACAATTCTGGTTCTTAAGGCGGGGAAGAGCCATCTTGGGGGGGGAGGGTTGAAGTGTGTCAGACCCGTTTAAATGTGCACTATTGTGTCCCTTTCCTACCTACGTAAGGCCCCAAGCTAAGGTTCATTGTGGGAGTGAGGAAAAAGACACCCACTGGCCCACTCCCAGCTCTGCTGGGCCCTCCCTCTGCCCACCAGACCATCCACAATGGGAAGTCCGGGGGCAGCAAGACAGCTGGCCAGCTCTCTCGACATTGTTGAGCTGAGGCCAAATCCCTCAGCTGCTGCCCTGTGAGACCAGAGGAAGGCCGAGACCAGCTGCTGAGGCTGAGGCTGTGGTGGTGGTGGTGGGGGGGGAGGGGGAGGGAGCAGGAAACCTCCCCAGTTATGTAATTAATCTCAGCCACCACACGAGCTCTCTGCACAGCTGAGCTATGAATCATAGCAGGAACGCCGTCCACATCAGGTAGAACAGCCACAAGGAGCTTTTCTGTGGGCTCCAAGTCCGGCTGGCCGTGCACCAAAGAGTCTTCATCCTGGCTCCCACGAGATTCACCAACCTCTCTCTTCTTCTCTGCCACCCACACAGAGCACGGCCAAGTGCAAATTCAAGACAGTTAAAACTCTCTCACGCCCTATCCATTTCTGTAGCCAAATGTGAATTCAGCCGGCTAAAACTCATGCACAAACCCAGGTCCCACCCCCCACCCTCCCTGTACATGCATGCACATGAGGCGTAAAAATGCCTGCATACCTGTGAGAAGCTCAGTCCCGCTGTACCCCAGTGTAACCAGGTGGAAACAGAAGGGGAAATGGTAGCACAGGCTACCTCTAGCAATATTCCTCTCCTGTTCCCCAACCCCCAGCTCTTGAAACTCGGGCAGCCCATTCCTTTCCCATGACTGTTTAGTGTCAACACCTTCTTCTCTACCCCTCCCAGGCACTGCCGGGTGCTTGTTCCCAGGGGGAGGGGGTGGGTTGAAAAGTAAGGTGCTTTTCTGTGAGCCAGGACAGAAGACAGAGCTGTTGTATGAACCCTTGAGTGTGTGTGTGTGGGGGGGGGGGACAAGGAAGGAAGGAAAACAGCAACCTGTTGCTGAAAGCCAAAGTGGCGCACTGAGCAAACACTGTATAAACTAAATCTCTCTCCAGATATTTCACTGCTTTTGCACAAGTCACTCTGCTGTGTAAGATCTTTGGAGACAAGGGCCACAGGCATCCCTCTAGATATGGGGGTAGGGTAGGCCTTGGGGGGGGGAACCCTTGTCCAGACAGACAAGCGGAATGAATGGAGAGCAAGCCCCGGAGGTTCTGCTTCCCCAGGCAGGGCACCCATCCTGGCGTCTCTTTCCTGCAGCGCACACTAGGACAGGATCTGCAGCCCCCGAAAAAGCAGGGCTGTACCAGCCTTTCTTTCTTGTTGAAAGCTGCATCCCCTGGGACAGCCATGGGCATAATTGGTCAGAAGCAACATTTGCAGCCAGCAAGGTGAAAAAGGCAAGCCCGCCCCCTTTTCATTTTCTGATATCCCCTTTCTCCTCCCTATGCTTCCTACTCTCTGCCAGGGAAAAGGCAAACAGCTCTCACAGAAGCCCAAACAAGATTGTTCGCTGAAGGCTTTTAAAACCAAACTATGGGTTCCATGACATCAGGATATGGGCTGCATGCAGCATGAGGGTTGCAGGTTGCCAAATCCCATACATACTACCGAAATTTTAAATGGAAGCAATCTGAGTCTCAAGAGAAATAAAAAAGAAGCCCAGTACTGTACTTTCATAACACGGGCACGTAGAATATAATCAGCCAGGAATAGGGTACAAGGCCATTCTAAAGGAGGGATGGAATTAATTTTTCTCACTCCACTGAGTGGGGAGGAATTCTTACCCACTGCATCTTCCTCCATGGTCTCATAAATTAGCAAGTTGCCATAATTCCCATTTTACGTGGGGGAGAGGAGACCTTAAGAAAGTCACATTGAAACTGAACCTTTAATAATAATAATAATAATAATAATAATAATAATAATAATAATAATAATAATAATAATAATAATAATAATAATTATAATTATTATTATTATTATTATTATTATTATTATTATTATTATTATTATTATTATTATCGTCGTCACTGGTCCATTTTTGCAAGAAACGACTACAGAAGGAGAAAAGGAGCCCATTTGAAGGTGAAAGGAAGGCATTTAAAGAGCTGGGCTTGCAATCAATGGGCAAAGTTCAGCAGGTGCAGCCCCTCCCCCGGAAATCCTTGCAACACCTGGGTAACGTCATCTTTGGCTGGCAGCCTGAGGGGAAGGTTCACCTAATCCCCAGACAAGAGTCAAACTGGGCAGGACAGGACACATTTTTCTCAGAGTCAGCAAGGTAGCAATTTCCTGCAAACCTGCCACCCACCCTCCCTCCGTCTTGTCTCTCTAGAACCACTCATTTCCAGATTCAGAAACATTCCTCAGAGTGGAACACTCATTCAAGGAACTCCGGATTACAGTCAGGGCTTTCTTGGAACCCTCAGACCCCTTTTCAACGGCTGAATTTAATGTTGGTTCCACTGAGAGTCCACTGACACCACCAAGGAACTGATCAGCTTTCACACAATATGTGGGCCAAGAGCTTTCCAGCTCTATCTGCAAACTGGCTTATGCTTCGGGCTTCTTCTGCAGTAAATTACATATTATTTCAAACCTTCCCTGTGTTTTCAGTGTTTACTATGCCTAACTCTCTCCCCAAGCCTGTGTGTCAAACCTAGACATTGCAATGCTTTAATCAAGTTCAGTTGTTAAAGGAACTGTTTCAACATTTTGTGCTGGCAAATACTACAAAGCAAATCCCCAAACATATGTTGCTGTTTCTCCATCAGAGGCTCAGCCTGTTCCCCATTCCTTGATTTATAAGAACCCTATTTTATTTTTATTACATTTTTATCCTATCTTTCTGCCAAAAAGGGGTCACCCAAGTCAGTCAGCACCAATAAAATTCAAATTAATATTGTACAATGAAAACACAAAGCAGCAATGTATCTACAAAAAACAAAAGCTTCTCCCCTCAATGGAAACCCAACTAAGGGTGTTTATACACGACCCCTAAGCTCCGCCGCAAATGGCTGCAAGGTCCGGACCTTAAAAATGTTTACCCACCAGCTCCGGACTTTGCAGACAATTAAGTGCGACCCCGCCCACTTTAGCAAGACCAAACAGCAGTTTTCTTGTACCTGCTTTTTGGAGGTGACAAATATTTGATCCGGTGTAAGGATAGTGAGTGCGGGGCTCTCCTGGCTTCCGTTTGTTCTTTTTTTGGGCCCCGCCCCTTTTAGAGATCTGAATGCTGCCCGGAACAAAACGGAGGTAAGAAGGCATTCTTTTCTTTCTTTTTTCTCCCTCCCTCAGGCAGCCAGCAACCAGGAGGTGCCGAGGGGGTGGGGACAGAGGAAGAGCGAGGAACCCCTAAGATCTCTGGTCTGAATTTAAGTGGCCAGCGGATCTTAGGGGTCGTGTAAAAAGGCCCTAACTGCCAGGATTTGTTGTTGTTGTTCTGCGCCATCAAGTTGGAACCATCTTATAGCGACTCTAATAAGGCTTTCCATTTAAGCAATTTAATGAGCAGTTTTACCATCTTTATTCCCTCAGTGAATTTCCATGGCTGAGTGGGGATTCAAACCATGTTCTCCAGAGTCCCAGTCCATCAGTCTATCATTATGCCGCACAACGTGTACTATCTGGATGTGCCAGAGTACTATCTGAATAAAAGCATGTTGGTTTATGGGCATCAGGCCACCTGGGAAGAGGACAGTCTACCCTACCCTTTCTCAGATGGGAAATGCACAGCCTGCATGCAATCGTGGGGAGGACCCTTCTTTTATGGTTTTAACCACATGTGCCTCCAAAGGTATTTCCTACAATATGTTCAGGACAGGTGATATGGTCCTCCCTCATTACATCTGTCCCCATAAGAACCCTGTGAGGTAGATCTGGCTGCAGCATGGTGAAATGGCTCAAGTTCACCCATGGCTGAAGAAAGGGCTGTACAATAAGGTCCACCCAATTCTAACCCATCCCCCTCCAATGACTCTGTCATCACTTAGCAAAGACCCAATAATCAGAAATAGATGATGAATCAGAGGTCAATGATCCTTTTTAAACCATTAACTTATTAAATGGGTAGAATGAGATATTCTCAGTTTTCCACACTGATTGGGATGGGAAGGACACCGTGAAAGGGCTCTGAGGTGAACACTGGATTTTTACAGAAGAGTATATTTCAGGCTAGAACTTATACTTAACATTTACCTCAAATGTTTGGATAGTTCAAACACTTATCACCTCTTCACCAAGGGTAGGGAACCCTGGCCCTCCTGATGTTGCCAGACTCCCATTCCCATCAGCCACAGCAAGCACAGTCAGGGCTAATGGAAGTCCACCAGGTCAGGAATAAGTTGCCCACTACTGCTTTATTACTAACCAGTCAGACAGGAATGATCCATCATCCTCTTGCAAATGGAGGTGGCAGGTAAAAGGGGAGCCCTGGACAGAGCTGTGATTCAAAAAGAGGACTTTATGAATCACAGCCCAATTTCTATAGGCACTCTGCTTTGCCAGCCACTTAATGTAATATTGATGTAATTAAGTTTAGGAACACAAGTCGCGCCAGCATTACCTTATAAATGCAATAGCCAGTTTTAAATAGGAATGAAAAGAACCGCATCTATGTTTAGGTGCCCATATTCTGATTGCACGCTCATACACACACATACCCAAGAGAGGCTATAAATTATCTTTAATCAGCCCTCTCCGTCCTGCTGTCCAAGGTTTTCCAAGTACAGGACAGACGGGCTCCGTCACCAACCAAATTACAGTGGCCAGCCAGGCTTTCTTCAAAACAGGGAACCCCAATTCTAGACAACAAGGGCAGCAGTTATGCCAAACCACATGATGTTTTCCCTAGAAACCCTGCCAGCTCCTCCTAGACACCCTCGCTGAACTTGCCCGCACCTTAACCTACATCTCTGCAACAACTCTCAAGCTCTCTCAAGTTTGGAATCCGAGTTCACCCAATGGCCAACACTACTTCAATTCAAGGAGGGGGGCAGGGGGAAGGCACCCCTCCGACAAGGAAGGAAGGCGCCCGCCTGGCCTCTTGTTCATCTGGGGAGAGGCTCTGGTAGCATGGCTTTCAGGAGACCTGGGGGTGGGCAGAGAGAGTTCGCCCGCCTTGCGGCTGGAAGAACCAGGAAACAAAGCAGAGAGATTTTTTTTGGGGGGGGGGGGGTGGATTTGGAGTACACTTGGGAGGAACACCTCCCGTTTTCAGGTCTATGGGGACAGAAGGAGTTCAGAGGATCGGACCGTCTCCAAAACAAGGAAACAAACCCGAGTGACTTTTTAAAAAAACTAACTTTGGTGGCTACGAATTCCCGACGGGCGCTCGCCCACCTGGCGGGAGGTGCCCAGGCGCTCCCCCCCCCCCCACACACACACACCCCACACCCCGCCGCCGCCAGCTCACCTCCGACTTCCCCCACACACCGAGGGCGATCGGCGAGTCTCAAGGGCGCTCCGGTTCCCAAGAAAACGGCCCCGGCTCCAGGGTTAGCCAAAACCGAAGTGGCGGCGGTGAAACAACCTTCCGAGCAACAAGCGAATGGGAAGGGAGGGGCCCGCACCTTTTAACCCTTGCCTCGCCACCCACTGGCGGATCGTGTGCGTACACGCTCAGGCAAGAGAGCTGTGGGGTCAGCGAGCAAAAAGGAGTGGGATGGAGTTTAAGTTTACTCACACACACACACACACACACACACACACACACACACACACACACCACTCTTGAGATTGCATCCCTTCTTCATTAATTCCAAATGGGTGAGGGGCGACTGTGATCAACAGCGGAAGAAAAAGACACTCTTCACATGCTCAGTGAGCCATCAATCGTCTCGATTTGTATCTTCTGCACGGAAGGTGTGTGTATGTGTGTGTGTGTGGAGGGGGAATGTGCTTCAGAGTTTTGGGGAGCGCATTTTGGGTGGCGCATTAAGCCCCCACTTCACCCGACGTCCTCGCTTTAGGGTGGAGGCATCCCGTCTAACCTAGGACATCCACGCCCGTCCACGGAATGAAACACACACACACACACACGCACGATGAACACACGTGTAGCAGGCTCTATCAACCCACCAAACACAGAGAACTGCCCACCCCCGTTCCCAATCTGTGTGGATAAAGAAGCAACGCGTACACCAGGAAGTAACGCTTAGTGGTATGGCACATGCTTTAACGCGAGGGGGCCACACACGAAGATGCCACCCATAAAACCACATCATCATCATCATCCTGACCTCAACTATTCAAAAGCAAATCTCAACTCACGAACTCCCCTACAGACCACTTGCAGCATCAGACGGGGGGGAAAAAAACGTAACACCCGCCCTTTATTTCAACCCCAGATTAACACTCGTTTAGGTGAATTTGTAGTTAAAACAATTTGAGAATGAGAATAGTCAGGTTTCCCGGCACGTTTATGCTAACGACAGTTAAGGCAAATTTTTAAACTCATTTTCAAAGTCTAGCCCCAGTTATCCCGTGAAGTTGTTTGTAAATTAACACCCAGTTGTTAGTTGCTTGTATTTATTTTTATTTATTTTTTACATTAGAGTATTTTTACCCAGCCTTTCTCCTTGAAAATGGACTCAAGGAAGCTTACAGGATACAGTCCAATACAATTAAGACATATTCAAGTATTGAGAGCATGGAATTGAGGGACATCTTACAGCATTAACAGACAACATGACATTAATGCAATAACAACGTCTATAAACACAAAGCATAAAAAGACAAGATGGCATTAATGTAATCGCAAAGTCTATAAACACAAAGTCTATTTGATCATGTATGGGAGATTCCTATAAAAGTCACATAATAGGTAGTCCATCATTCCGGGAAAGCTTGCCTGAAGAGAAAGGTTTTTGCCTGTTTCCGTAAAGCAGGCCTATCCAACAGGTAGACCGGGGGCTACCAGTAGCCCGTGAAGGGTTCAAAAGTAGCCCGCCAGCCATCAATTAAAAAAGTGAGGGGATAAGTTCTCCACACTCCCTCCCCCATCCCAAGGACCACCACTGCCCCAGCAAAGCTCTGAGTCTGCCAGCCCACTGTCTCAGCCGAGCGGGGCAGTTCAAGGGCCATGGCACAGTCCCCTGCTTTCCCTACTGGCCAGATGATAGGTGCGCCACTGTCTCGTGACCAATTGAGTTGTTGGTGCAGAGCGGAGGAAGGGGAGTGGAGGGGACAGCGAGGGGCAGGGTTATGGGCGTGCCCACCTCCTTTGCGTGGTGACGTCCCCCTCTTCTCTCCCCCCCCCGGAAAATTCCTTCCTCCCATCCTTCCATCCTCCTCCTCCCACCCCCACAGATGCCTCACAGAGACTGTGACCTGCTTCTCCTCCTGCTCCCCTTCTGAGGCATTCCCTCCTCCTTGCACCACCATGGCAATGTGATTGCCCCTCTGCTGGCTTGGCCCATCCCAGCTGCACAGCGAACATGGCAGAGGTGAGTGAGAGCTATGGGTGGCAGCAGCAGTCACAGCGAGGGGGCTGGAGGGGAGAAGAGGGAAAACAGGAAGAGAAGTAGAGTCAGGTCAGGCCCCAGATGGGTTGGGAGGGAAAATGCACCTTTTTTAAAAAAAAAGTGTTCCGGCATCCTGGGCAAGCGGAAGGGGCAATCTGCACAAGCATGCACACGTCACCCTTGTACCCATCCACATTGGCTCGAGCGAGTGTAAGAGAAGTGTGTGCATGGTCAGCCTTACCATAGGAATGCATTGAAATATATTCCCTCCAGAAAGGATTAATTGATTTTCAATGCGTTCCTATGGGAAATCGCTGCTCTACTTACATTTTTTTTTTTACCTTATGAGCATATGCTCGGAACAGATAAAATTCATAAGTAGAGGTTTTAGTGTAGTAGCCCTCAGGCACTTTCGTCCGGAAGAAGTAGACCTCAGCATGTTCAAAGTTGGACAATCCTGCCATAAAGAAAACCATAGTACACCCATTGCCTCTTTTTCCAAAGGACACAAGAGGAACTAGCGTTCCTTGGTGTATGCACACAGTTTATTGAATATGCTGAATCCCAACAATTTTAACATCTTGTATGTTAACAAGATGGAGAAGCTGTATTCTCTATGCCAAAACAAAATCAGGAGCACACTTTAGTATAGACCATGAACTTCTAGTACAAAAAATGGAGTAAAGGTGAAGAACAGGGAACATAGTGCCAATATATAACTGAAATAATATTTCCAAACAATTTCAAGACCATGCAAAAAAAAATTCTATTACTAAACCCAGTTTACTATGAACCAGAAGAATTGTGAATTCACGCCAGACCAGAGAAGAATGAAAAAGGACTATTCCCACAGTCAAAATAAAAGAAAAACAGTGATGAACAAAACTCTTAAAATAGTTAGTGACAGATAAGAAGCAAAAGTAAAAAAGTAGTGGAAATAGGGCCAGAATCCTAAATTTAACTTAGGCTTTACACATTAGGACAAAGAAAAAACATTATAATTATACTTGCAAAGAAATAGAAGAGAGCAACAACAAAAAGAAAAGAAAAGAAAAAACAAGGGTTGCTTCTGCAAAGTTCAAGAAATCAAATGGAAATTTAAAACCTAATTTGGGACATCTGAAAGATCACTGGGGAATTTCTTGTGAGAATAGAATAAAAAGAAAGAAAGAAACATCTTTAAGAACTATTCAGACAACACGAAAATGACAGCTATCTTTAGAAAAGCACCTTTTGTAGAATCTGCCATTTTAGAAAGTGAAGTGAAAGCTGCTTTCAGAGTGACTGGAAGAACTAAATCACCTGGATTAGATGGGATATGAATAAAGCCATTCCAAGCTACAAAGACTTCAATCTATAAAAATCTCAACAAGAATATATGAACAAAAATTGAAATCAAAATAATTAACCAAAGATTGGAAGTATTCTAAATAGCAGGCATGTCCAAACTTCAGCCCTCCTGATGTTTTGGACCACAACTCCCAGAATTCTAAGTTTAAATTGGCAGTGGCAAAGGATTGTGGGAATTGTGGTCCAAAACATCTGGAGGGCTGAAGTTTGGACACGCCTGCTATATAGATTCCTATTTCAAAGAAAGGAGGTGCCGAAGATTACTATACTACCATCACATTAATTTCCCATGCAAGCAAAGTGATGTTCATGATTTTACAACAGCAGCAGTAGCAACAGCAGCAGAAAAACAACAACAACAACAACAACAACAACAAAACCCCAGAAAGAGCTAGAAATGCCAGATATTCAAGCTGTGTTGAGAAAAGGATGCAGGCACTATAAATCATACAGGTTATATTACAAATATACATTGGCTATTGGAGCATACCAAAGAATCCTAAAAGAAAATTGCCATCTACTCAATAGATTACAATTAAGCTTTTGACTGTATGCATCATGAAAAGTTATAGGATTCTCATGGCAGTGTAAAAATCCTATACTCATCAACGGACCCACAAAACTGTGCGCACAACCTGGGGTTCAATCCCAGGTTTCACCTGGCAAGGTTCAATCAGCCTTCCAGGCGGATCTCGATCAGGTAACTAAAGTGAGTACCCAGCTTGCTGGGGGGGGCATACCAAAGCCTGTGTAAAAGAAAATTGCAAATCTACTCATAGAGTACAATTAAGCTTTTTGAGCATCATGAAAAGTTATAGGATTCTTTTTTGAGAGATAAATGCCGTTTCGCTGTTCTGTGCTCACAAACTGGGCTTCATCGGTCAGTAACCGTTCAAGCTGTTCACTCAACAGCGAATCCTTCTATCTCTCAAAAAAGTGAGTCCAGTAGCCATGACTCAACTCCCAGATAAACCCACCTGGATGACTGAGAATCTGCAAACCATCCAGAGAGTGCTTAAAGCGCTATGGAGCGGTATATAAGCAAAACACTTTGCTTTATATTGTTCTAAAAAAATGAGTGCGTCACAACATTTGATTGTCTTGATGTACAGTATAACTTACACTGTAAATAAGAGGCTATTGGTAACACAATCAAAGGAGGAAAATAATAGTTTCCCATAAACAAAGGTATCAGAGAAGGGTGCAGTTTATCTCCTTGTCTGAATACAGTACAGTATTGGAATATAGAAAGTAAGATTAGATTCAGATGAAGGAGTGAAAACTGGTAGAGGAAACATTAACCATGTAAGCAGATGATACCACATTACTGGCAGGAAATGATGACTTGAAATCATTCCTGATGGAAGTTGAAGAAGAAAGTGAAAACGTAGACTTACACAGCTGTGCTTCAAGAAGATGAAAATAATGACTTAAATGCTGGAAATGAAGAAACCAAAAGCATTAAGATTTTCTATACCTTACTTCATCCAATAAACAATTGAAATGGAGAGTCCACCCAAGAAACCAGAAAAAGACAGTGACTTGAAAGAAAGAACCAGAAGAGATCTTTAAGAGTAAGGAAGTGTCAGAGAGACCAAGGCCAAGATCCATACTATTATATTCCCAGTTATTGTATATGGATATGAATGATGGATCTGTAAAGAAAGCTGACAGGGAGGGGGAAAAACCAAACCAAATTTTAAAAAGATTCATTTGAAAGGTAGTATTAGAGCATTATAAATTTGACAGACCACCAGAAATGGATTCTAGACCAAACTAAGCCTAAACCTCACAGAAGAAGCCAAGAGGAACTAAACCAAGACGACTGTGATTTGAACATATCACAACAGGAGCTACTAAAAAAGGCAGTAATGCTAGGAAAAGCAGGAGATCTATTACGAGACAGACTGACTCACTAAAGGAAGTTGTGGCCTTGAGTTTGCAAACACTGAGCAGCACTGTTAATGGTAGGATGATTCAGAGGTTATTAATTCATAAGGTTGGAGTATGTCAGAAGCAACAAAGGAGCACATAACAACACCTGTCCCGAGTTTAGCTCCATTTATTCACCTATACGACTCTAATTGAATCTTGGGGATAAAATCCTTTAAACATACAATATGTTTTGGAGTGATGAACTGCCCTAGGAGCCTTCTGGAAAGGACCACTTCAGACTGGAAGGGGAGCAGCATATTTCTAACTGAAGATCTACCACCAAATTTCCTTGCAGGAAAGAACTATATACAGTGGTACCTCTACTTACGAACGGCTCGACTTAAGAGCAATTCAACAAGAGCAAAAAACCATTGGTGTTTTAACTGCTGGTTTACAAATTTTTGATGCGTTCTGCTCTAACTGCAATTTTTTTTAATTTTTTAATTTTTCTTTTTTTTTCTCTTTTTTTTTAAAGATAGGGCTGCTCTACTTAAGAGGAACAGATTAAACTCGTAAGTAGAAGTACCACTATATATCAATGGGTGCATTTGTTACACAAATAAAGCTGCATGTTGTTACATACACTGAAAAACAAGGCTCTTATTTTCCCCACTGCAGTCTGAAATATTGCAGTCTAAAACTCTACCATCTCCTTGTGCACAGAATGAGGAGATAGAAAGAGAGAATAGTCATTTCAGGTTGCAATGAGATACACACAATCTGTCTGTCTGTCTGTCTCTATTTGCACATGTGGGTCTGGTTTACAGAAAAATGAAGTGGTAGACTACTCGGAAAGTACAGTGGACAAATATCACTTTAGGATGCAGACGTGCCATGTTTGAATGTTGTTTTGACATAAACAAAAATCTGATAAGAATACCAAAAACAAAGATGTCTCTGTTCATTCCGTTCTTTTTCAAATATTTCCCAATGTGTAGTTTGTTCTACACATTGGGAAATACAGTACTTGAAAAATGCCTCCCTGTAGTGATAGAACATACTTGGGAGACTGTAGCCAAGAAATCAGAATACTGAGACCCAAAAGGGCAGCCATGAAAGAATTAGAGATAATCAAGTGTAAGGCTATGTCACAGGAGACCAAAGCCAAGCTGATCCACATTCTTGTATTCTTGATCACCATGTATGGGTGTGAAAGCTAGACAGTAAAGCAAGCTGGCACGATGATTTATTTTAAATGTGGTGCTGGAGGAAACTCTGGACTGCCAGAAAAATGAACAAGAAGTGACTCCTAGATCAATTCAAGCCTGAACTTTCCCTGGAGGCAAAAACAATGAAATGGAGGCTGTCATGCTTTGGGCGCATCATGATAAGATGCACTATGGAAATCGCAGTAACAATGGGGAAAGTTGAAGGCGTCAGGACAGGGGGAGGCCAAATAGGAGATGGACTGGCTCCCTAAAGGAATCCACAGACAGGCTTGAATTTACAAGAGCCGAGTAGGGCATTTGGAAGGCTCCTCGTTGGTAGGATCCCTGTATGTCAGAAGGGATTGGACAGTGCATGACAGCAGCAGCAACAACAATGACGTGATACGATCTATTCTCCCATATGGAGACCCGACCTCTTTTTTTCTGGTGCAGATACTTACCCAGCCTCTGTTGAAAGAATTTTATATGTTGGCAGGTGTGAGGGGAACTTCTCCGGGGGAGAGAGAGTGACCCCTGCACAAACGCAATGTGGAGAGGGATGCATGGCTGGAGAAGCAGAAGAGCAGTGGGACACCCAAGGCACAACCCTCCCTGGATCCTCGGGACAGAACCATGCTATGGAAAGGGTTTTCTGATGTTCTTAAGATAATAGAGGAACAGAAGGAGAGGGAGAAGGAAGAGGTCTCTGGTGGGACAGGAAATAGGGGTTAAGAAAAGGCGGGAAAGTCCCACCAATCAGGAGTGGTGGAGGTGGGGTTTGGAGAAGTTAAAAAGGAAAGCCAAATGTCCTACCTCTAGATTGGGAGTGGGTTTGGATGGAGGATCCATGGATGGGAAATTGGGAAAGGATGATGATGCCCAAGAAGGAGGCGGAGAGTTATAAGCGACGTGTGCACAAACAAGGTTGTTCCTATTGGGGTGAGAGAGATGCTCGCGAATATAACCGCAAGAGGAAGGAGATAAGAAAGACACTGGAACTGGAGCAATGGCTGGCCAAGCTACGGTAGGAAGCCAAGGCCGGGAAGCTGAACACTCAGATGGACTTAACCCAGAGGGACGATTATCCATTCCGCTCCCGCCCACCGATACGCCCTGGACACAAGTCAACCTCGGAGGTTGGGGTACAAGCGGGGGAACCCCGCCTCTCTGAGAAGGAGGTTGGGATGCAAGTGGGGGAGCCGCATCTTTTCGAGAAAGAGGAGGGCACAAGTGGTGGACTCAACTATCCCCAGGTGGAGGAGGGGAATTTGATTTCTCTTTAAGGACTCCCAATTATGAGTTCAAAAATAACCCGTTTGTAACAGAAGTTAAGGACGTTGAAACTGTTGTGAGGAAGAAGAACCTCAGTTGTAGTTGAAGAACCAAATAAAAGTTCTGTTTATTCGTTTCAAGACATGCCTTCTTTAAAGTTGGAAGGGCGGAAAGCCTGGGCAAAGACAGAACCCTCACAGCAGGCTACAAATAGCAAAAATGTTTAACACAGACTGCAAGTGGTATTAACCAGAAAACCCATAGGAAGCCTGTTTTTCCAGGGCTAGACAGTACTCATAATAGTATGTAATACTATATATCCGGCAGCAAAGGTGGCTGAGGATCAGGGAAGCCGTCCTTGCGCTCCAGAGACATAAACAGGAAACCACCAAGGCCCCTGATATGGATCAATAAGTGGGAAAGATCCAGAAGATCCTACAGCTCATGATCTGTTTACATCAGCCATTCTCAACGGAGGACCTTGACACCTTTTGAAGGAGACCACAGACTGGAAACAGTTCTTCACACACCACCTGACAAGGTTCGTTATGCAACTTACACAATTTTGATCTGGGCTGCATTTTTTTTCATATTGTGTTTATGGCCTTGGGCAAAAAAAAGGGTTGAAAACTGGTTGAAATAAAAAGTGTGTGGGGGGGATTTTTTTTTAATGGCCTAAATTCTGGAGACACTGTGGAGGCTGAGAAGCAGAGGCAGGATTCCTCCTATTCATCCATTAGTCTATTTGTTTGTTTGTTTGTTGCCTTTCTTCCTATACACGGACCCGTGTTTGCACCACTCGCAGCTCTGACCCACCTTCCTTTTTCTAAGCCGGCTGTGTCCTCCCTTTCTAAATAAACTAGGTCGAAAGAACAGATCTTTACATATTCAAGTGACAACAGGCCATTGTTTCAATAGGTAATGATACTTCTCATCCCACACCAGTCACAGGAAGGGAAGAGAGGAGAAGGTCATGAATTGCCAGCCTAGGGTGCATTTGGTTGCGCTACGGGTAGTTATATTATAAACATCTCAAAAGCCTGCAAGCGAGCAAAAGCGGACGCACGTGGGGTGGGACCCGGTCACTTTAGCCCCAAAGGCGTGCGAGCGAGCGCAGCAGGGGTTAACTCCTTCCCCGCCTCAACCCCATCTGCCTGCCTGCCATCACCCCTCTGTCCCAAGCAGGATGGTACAGCCCAGCGCTAGGTGTACTGCGGCTGGGGTGTGTTTTGCCTTCGCCCGGGAGGAGATCAGATTCCGCACATTCTTGGCTCCCGGCCCTCCAGGTAGATCGAGGAGGACAGCGAGCGCCGCCGAGAACCGGCCCCGCAGCGTCTCAGAGTGACCGCCCCGGCGCCTCTTCCTTCAGCCTAGGACGCCCTCTCGTGGCTGTTCCACGCTTTCCGCAAGGAAGAACCTGGAGAGCCAGCTTCCCCCCTCCCCTTTGCGGGAGCATTCCTGTTTACACGGCCGTCTTGCATTTGTTACTAGTACAGTACGGTAGTAGACCCGCCTCAAGGTAACAAGAAGCCCTGTTCAGATGTCATATTGCCTGCAAAATAACAAGCAGGCCCTCCCACGTATGGCGGGAGCATCTTCGAGGAGAGCCCCATCCCCACCTTCATCATCATCATCATCATCATCATCATCATCCATAAGCAAAATCAGACTACAGTACAGTATTTTAATACCATATAGTGCATCTCACCCAAGTGAAAGACTGAGCAGGTGACCTGCTTCCAGATCCCATTTCAAGGCTCCCCATCTTCCTCCTTTCAATTAAGGCTCAGACTGGCCAGCCCTTCAAATAGCAAACACCTAAAAAAAAAAAAAGGAAGGCTGTCCTCTTCAGACAGACAGTTGTCCTTGGTAAAAGAAATCATGTGACCATAAACTCATTCACATCTGGGGGGCTGCAAAGTGCATGGGAGGCTTTGTTCTCCCTTTTCTGTAGCTGCTTGCACTGCATACATGGTTGCATGAAGGAGGCATGTGGGGCTGGACCTGCTCAGTGGGAACCTATGGGCCTGCACCCAAGGCACTCCGATGCCTGAGATGGAGAGGCATGGCCAGGTTATTTTGGCACCCGAGACATTAAATCAGTGGTGTCCAAACTTCGGCCCTCCAGATGTTTTGGACCACAACTCCCACAATCCTTTGTCATTGACAATACGGGATTGGAATTCTGGGAGCTGTAGTCAAAAACATCTGGAGGGCTGAAGTTTGGACACCCCTGCATTAAATGCACAAGTCCCCTTCTCTTTCTATGTCATCGGTCAAGATAAGATGAGATCGGTCAAGATAAGATGGTCAAAGCACTACTGGCATTCATGTAAGATTTTGTAACATATCACAGCTAATCTCTAACTGATGAGGTTTCCCAGAAGCTTCTCAGCTGTCTGATCAGGCACAGGTCCAGACACAATTGGTCAGGGCAAGTTATGCATATCTTACATAAACTCCAATGGCATTCTATCCATTAAATAAAATTAGATAACTAACCATTGGCTGTCTGTACTTGACACTCGGTCATGAGGTCTGCTTGAGGTGGTCGCCTCCCTCTTCCTCAAGGTATAGTTGGACCCCAAGCCTTGTTCACATGTTCGGTTTACACACACACACACACACACACACACACACACACACACACACACACACACACACACACACACACACACACACACGTAGCATCTGCATAGGGGCAGTGTGTGGCCCAATGAAGAGTGCTGTGTTTTAAGACTTGGGGAATTACAGATCTAAATCTCTCAGATACAAAACTCAATGGATGAAGTCCCCCCTCCTCTCTCTACCAAATCTATTTCACAACAAAAGAGGGAGTATACAATCTAAACAATTAAAAAACATCAGAAACTCTGTATAATTATGTGACACAGTGCAATGACTTCACTATTTATAGTCTCTACTGGCCCCTCAGTGACATTGGCCAAGCCAAGTGCATACATATACCAAACAGTCTTACAACAATAGCACATTCGTATAAGCATGCCAACCTTCATGTGTAATGTAAGTAGCACCCAAAATCACTGATATAGTCCAAGTTAATAATAGGTGGTGATTAGAGAATACAACTCAATGAGTCCTGAGCTTGTAACACAGTCCACTGACTCATTTTGTGCAGTAAATGTTCTCAAACACTCATCCTCCCGTTCTGTAGGTCCCTTATCATGTATCTGCTTGGAACATAAATGTTCTCTTCTCACTGTATCTGATGGTTCCAAGCAGATATGAAACCAGACAGTGGACTGCTTTACAAGCTCAAGGCTCACTGAGTTGAGTTGTTACGAACGAAGGTTGACTTGGTTAAATGTATATGTATGCATTTGGCTTGGTCAATGTCACTGAGGAGTCAGCAGACTGTATGTTTAGCTAGGGAAGTTATTGCACCATGTCATATAAATCCATTTCACACGGCTGCTGTGAAAATGGGAAACCACATGTGCCCCTCGAGCTCTTTAAAGGAAAGGTGAGATGGGACCAGTAGTAAATAAAAACAAAAAGTTCCATTCTAGCTGGTGCAACTTCAAGGTATATTATACCTCACTGTTGTCATCTAGTATTACGGGGGAGTGCTTGGGTGTTTTGTTTTTTAAACTCTCCTTTGCTGTCCACACTCCTTTCCCCTCCTTCCTTCTTTTGCTCCCGTCTTTCCAAAATGGAAGCAGGCACCATCATATTTTTATTGATCTGGACATCACTCTGGAGCTGTTCCAGGCAAAGAGTGGGATAATGAAAGCTTTAAATAAAATAAAGTATCATGTAACTTTTGTTTTCTGGGGCCAGAAGCCATCTCCCGGCACATTTCCAACCTTCCCTTTCCGTATTTTTTGGATGGCTATCAAACCTTCAGCGTGATCTTAATTCACAATGCCTTGAAAATTTAGTTTTGTTCAGTGTTTACGTGGCACCTCTCAAGTGTTCAAGGAGCCTCCTAAGCATTGCCTCCCTTGCATTTACTAGGGATGTAACAACATTAAAAATACATCTTTATCAATTAATCATGCAAGTGTTATAGTTAATTGACCCTGCCTTGTATTTTACAACTCACCCAGCAGGAATTTCATGTTGGCTATTGACTGGGCCAGCAACAGTGGGATGGATCATTCAGATCCTCCTACACTAGCCCACTGCATTATTTCCTTGGTGGTCGCAGGGGAAGACATTTTGTAGCTGATACAGAAACTTACCAGTAAGTCGACTGGAGTAGGGGGGACAAATCGCAAAACTATTCCTAGGCTGCTAAGTGGCTCGTGGTCATTGCTCCCAAACTATTTGCTAGTCTCTCAGCAAGCTAGCAAATAATTGTGCAGCCTATTCACTTATTCACAAGGCTGGATTAATGTGCCAGCTGAGTTGCATAAAAGATAGCAAGACAAATAGAGCTGACACTATAATCCGCATTTTTAGAAGGACACACATCTACTGGAGCAGTTGTTCTAAAGGGCATCATCACCTCTTGAACTGCTGGATAGCTCAGTGGTTGATGCAGCTGGGGTGGTTGGGATTTGGATTGCCCCCCCCCCCCCCGGTCTCCCTGACAGGGGCTGGATATACAGGGCCACCTCCAGCTATGCAGTTCCAAGATGGAAGAGTATTTTTATAGGAGATAAGAAAGGAGTTTTTCTTTAAGATGGTGCTTGCTGCTACTATCCTTCTAAATGCTTCTATTAAAAATAATATACTAAAATGTTGTTCGTTTAACATGGGGGGTGTTAATGACTTTTCCCCCTTAAATAATTTAACAAGTGGAGCAATTCAGCAGTGCAGCCATCATTCTGTTATGTGTTGTCCAGTTGCATCTGATGTATGGGTATTAGAGATGGGTGCTTCACCGTGGCTGGCTGGGGCCACCTACCAGGCCCTGTGTGCCAACGGTGCATGCAGTGGCACTCCAAGCAATGCTGGAGCCCTGGCAAACCCTTCCCCATATTATTATTATTATTATTATTATTATTATTATTATTATTATTATTATTATTATTATTATTATTATTATTATTAGTAGTAGTAGTAGTAGTAGTAGTAGTAGTAGTAGTAGTAGTAGTAGTAGTAGTAACAATAGTACTGTAGTAGTAGTAGTAGTAGTAGTAGTAGTAGTAGTAGTAGTAGTAGTAGTAGTAGTAGACAAGTGTTTCCAAGGGTATTTCAAACCCATGTCTCTTGAATTGTCACTTACTTCGTTACACCATGCTGGCTGTCAAATGAAGTGCTCTCCAGTAGGTCAGTATTATTGCCTCTATGTTGCAGATATAATAAGTAACATTTAGAGTACAGTAACCCCCTGCCTAAGGGACCCGGCCCGACCTGCGATAATTGAAAATCCGTGATATGTGGATGCTGGATTGGGTCAGGACTGGGGGGCCTGTCTGAGGCCTCCTACACTTACCCCAGGCCTAGCGCTACCCCAAATAGGCCTCTGATGGCCTTCCTGTGTCTGTTGGAGGCCCCAGAAATGCCTCAGAGATAGTTTTCAGCAATCCGGAAGTCACTTCTGGATTGCCAAAAAGCAGTTTTGGGGCCTCCGACAGGCCCGGGAAGACCATCGGAGGCCCATTCGGGGCAGCCCCAGGCCTGGGGTAAGTACAGGAGGCCTGAAACAGGCCCACCCAGCTTACCCCAGGGGGCCTTCCCTTTCATATACTGCAGTCCCACGATATACCACGACCGCAGTATATGAACCGCAAAAGGGCGGGGGAACAATGTGCCATCTTGCCTACAAAGGCTACCTACTAAGTTCACCCTTAAGATGATACTGAACCAGTATACATTACTTATGCATGGTGCATAAGTTCACCTTTAACGACCGCCTCGAGGGGGGTGGAATCTTTTTTTCCTGTTTTCCAAACTTAAATGCCACATTGGTCTCTTTTTCCTGCAAGCCTGAAGTCTGGCCACTCCTTAGGGCCAGTCCGCAACATCCTGGCGGCAGAGGGTGTCTCTCTGACACCCGCCCCCAAAGGGTAATGGAAAAGAACCCATAGTGGCAGATCTCCGGATGCCAAGGGCTGAGACTCTGGATGGTCTAGTCAGGAAGGGTGTCAGCAGAAGAGACCAAGGAGAGGAGGGAAAGAAGGGGGCAAAGGGAGGAACCGAGGCTGGCCTCATGAACCAGTGGAACCTCAGAAAGAAAGTGGGAGATGGAGTGATCCAAAGGGACAAGGAACTCAAGAAGCACCAGACCAAAAGGGACAGATGGAGGGCAAGGGAACGGGAGGAAAGAATGGGCAAGAGTCAAGGTTACAAGGCCAGAAGCTGCTGAGACTAAGAGATTCATCTGGTGGTTCACAATGCCAAGTCAAGTATTGGACTGCAGGTCTCTCCTCATCAGTATAGTGTCCTGTTAATGTAGCATTTTTTTCAGTTTCCCCCAAAATTTCCGTTTCTCCCCTCAAACCCCTGTGTGTGTGTGTTGTTTCTTAACCTTCAACGTTTTGGAAATTTTACATCTCTAAGCAGGGCTGAGCATGGAATCTCCCCTCAGTTCCTCTGAGTCTAACTACAAGCCCCCGAGTAACCAAGAGGGTTTTTCCTACCAACAGCCCTTTGGGAATTTTCTCTTTTGTAAGCAGGATAGTTTGCGGGCAGCTTGTGGAAGGACCCCTTGATTTTGGTGGGCCTCTGATTGTGGTGGAAAATTGTAACAACTGCCTTGTTGATACAGACTACTGTACCAGTGGCATGAATTTCAAGACGTTTTTTGGGAGTGCGGCAATGGGGTGAGTCACAACGAACAGCTGGGCTTCCACAGTAACCACCGTATTACTGCTCGAAATGCATTTCCATCACCGAACACCTGGATGCCTAGACTACCTACTACAAAACCTCCTCATGGCCTCCTCCAACGGTTCAGCGGGTGGGTGGGTGGGTAAACCAGAGAAAGGAAAGCCCAAAGAGAGTGTTGCTGCTACCACTTTGAAGACCAAACAGGATGGGGTGGGGATTGGGAGAAAGAAAACAGAACAGTGTGTGGGTTTTCTGAAATCCATGTCCTGGGACGCGCATGATTTTCCTTCAAAATAATGCATCTTGAAGGTGGTTCTGGACGAGCAGCATTCAGCAGATATTAGATGGGAAAACATCTGTGATTCTTGCTGCGTTGCACATTTCATAGGCGAACACACAACTCTTTTGCAGGGATGTAGTGTAGTGTACTTAGAAGCCATCCGTACACAGCCACTGGTTCCTCTCCCAATATTGAAGAACAAAACACCTTCTTCTACCTGGATTTGAAATTATGGTTTTTGTTTTCCCAGCAGAAAAAAACACAACACCAAAAACACAGGACAGTCAGATTGGCTGCCATATAATTCTACAAGTCTTGATACCTTTAATTAGCCTGGGCGGCAAAAGATGCCTTCGCTAAGGACAGCATAAGCTTTCCATTTGGCAAACCAGATTCTGATTTATACAGAGCTCCTTCCTAGGATGGACGTAAGCAAAGCAATCCTATGTTTTAATTATGCCGGGGGGGGGGGTGTCGGGGAGACAGGCTGCTGCTATGGTTTCTCCATCCAACACAGGACCAGTTGCAGCATGAGAGGAAAAACACCCAGCACAAATATTTCAAAGGGTCAAAGGCCTTCTCTTCAAGGCAACTGTGTAGCACTCAAAGCCACCACGTTCTTTGGGTTCATAATCAGAAAATCCCATAAGGATCTGTCCTTGTTTCTTACCATTAGAAACCGAATAATTACACTGTCAGTTACTGTCAATTTCCTGCCCTTTTAATAACACCCCAAATCTGCTCCCTGCCTCATTCTGCCTTATGGTCAGATTGGCAGTAGCACTGCCAGAAACACCCCCACAGCCCACCAAGCCAGACCCTACCGAATTCATGATGTTGCAGATACTCACCTAGCACCCACTCCAGCAATCTTGCCTCCACAATGCAAGGTCCCCAATCCAGTCAGGAATGAACCTATGATTACTGGGCTGGGGGACCTCCTTTATGAGGAAAGGCTACAGCATTTGGGGCTTTTTAGTCTGGAAAAAAGGCGCCTGATGGGGGGTATAATTGAGACGTACAAAATAATGCAGGGCATGAGTCAAGTAGGTAGAGGGACGCTTTTCTCCCTCTCACAAAATACCAGAACGAGAGGACATCCACTCAAATTGAGGGTTGGGAGAGTGAGAACAGACAAAAAGAAAATACTTCTTTACCCAGTGTATTGTTAGTCGGTGGAACTCCCTATCACTTCTCCTCTTGCAATCCCTTATTATTGGCCATTTTGGGTCAGGCTGATGAGAATCAAAGCCCAAACCTCTGGAGGACTATATATTTCCCACACCTGAATTAGGACGTGATATAAGTGGGCTCCTCAATTATGGGCCGCGAACTCCCTCCATTTTAGCTCTTCCACCCATGACTCAGAGGTGTTCTTGTCAAAATACCTGGCACAGTGGAGGCAAGGTCACTTAGGGTAAATTAGGCTTCTGCTGAATTCTACGACTCTTCCGTCAGTGATTCTGAACACTGCTTGATCAAAGGGAGACAGAAAATATGCTTCTGCCAGGTGAAATGGCGCTATGTTCTGCCATCTGCAGCCTGGTCTTAAGATGGGGGCTGTTCTTGCTTATGACAGGCAAGAGATTGCCCTGTGCCTTCCTCAAAACATGTTAGATTAAATTTATTTATTTATTTATTTATTTATTTATTTATTTATTTAAGAGTATTTTTACCCTGCCTTTCTCCTTGGGAAAGGACCCAAGGCGACTTACAGTAATGAGGGATAATATACAGTCCAGTACAATTAAGACTTGCTCAAGTACTGAGAACAGGGAATTGAGGCACATCTTACAGCATTAAAAGACAATATTACATTAAAGCTACAAGAGAACACGAGCAGTTGAAAACAGAGTAAAATTCCATGTAAGTTATGAGTGATGGAATCTAGCATTGAAAACATAGTCAGTGCAATCTAAGTGGTTATCAACACAGAGTCTATGTGATCATATGTGTGTGTGTGTGTGTGTTGTGTCGTTACAGTCGTGACCGACTCTTCGTGACCCCATGTCCATGGAGTTTTCTTGGCAGGAATACTGGAGTGGCTTGCCAGTTCTTACTCCAGGCGCCTACAGCGCCTGGTATTCCCTGGAGGTCTCCCATCCAAGTACTAACCAGGGCCGACCCTGCTTAGCTTCCGAAATCAGGCGAGATCGGATGTGCTTAGGGCATCTAGGCACCTATGTGATCATATAGGTTCATATAAAAGACACATAATAGACACATAAAAGACACATCATTCCAGGAAAGCTTGCCTGAAGACAAACCTCGCTATTTTGGGATGGAGAAGCAAATGAAGAAGGTCATCTGAAAATACCAAACCCGGCACTTATTTTGATCTGTGGCTCAGACTGTTTTTCTCTGTACCTGCAGGCTGGACGGTACAGAGAAAAACAGTGTCTCTAATTGTATGTGAAGTGGGTTTTTCCCTCTCCGTTTACAGGAGACAATGCCTATGGCTGCTTGTCACAATCTAATCTATCGGGGGAGGGGGGGAGGGGGAAACCTGCCCTATACACTTGGCAGGATGGGGAGGTCAACCTTAGACATTAACACTCCTTGAAGCACAATACCACCAGGTGACATTTTGATTTTTGACTTCCATCTCAACCTGCAACTTGGGATGTCCTACTGAAATCATACATATACTAACTCAGGGAGACATCTTCAGCTTATTTGTTGGATTCAAAAACATTCTCATTAGAAAACAGCACATCAGTTTTATCGCCCTGTATTTTTAATGTCTGCACACAAAGAAGGGTTTCTTGTAACAGCAGGACATCTGTGTTTTTTCAGATGCCAAACTGACCATCGACTCCAGACAACAAAACCAATGGCCAAGGATGATGCGGTCTATAGTCCCAACAGATTCTGTAAATCTATTCCCTCTCCACCTTTGCTCGACAGCAGTGATGGCAAACCTTTTAGAGACCGAGTGCCCAAACTGCGATTCAAAACCTACTTATTTTTCGCAAAGTGCCAATATGGCAATTTAATCTGAATACAGTGGTGCGCCAGGTTACAAATGCGTTGGGTGCTACCCTTCGGAAAAGCAAGGATCGAAGAGCAGGGGTGCTACCCTTCAGGAAAGTGATACAGGCTTTTGAATTTCCCACGGCCACAGCACTCTCACTGTGGCTGCAGGAAATTAAAAAAAAACTGCTCTTCGATCCTTGCTTTCCTGAGGAGTAGCACCCCTGCTCTTCGGTCCTTGCTTTTTGGATGCCCAGAGTGACGTGGCTGGGGAGTAAACTGGGGCTATGAAGGAGCCCACAAACCACTGCCTCCCCTTCACCTGGCTCTCTGCACGGAGCACAGTGGTGTGCTCTGAACATTGGGGGAAGTGCTGTAGCTGTGAGGGGGGTGATGTAGCATGCCCTCAGAAAGGACTCTGGGTGCCACCTTTGGTACCCATGCCATATATTTGCCAACACTGATCTACAGGACCAACCAAGAGGCTCAATGTCTGGAATACCATTTGCTAACAATGATCTCTTGTTATCTTCCCTTCTCATCTTCCCTGTTCTTGACCATCAAATTTTAAATGTTAAGCCGCTTCAGGCAAGGGACCACCATTTCTGCTTGAAGAAACTCTGTAAGTCGTTGTATACGTTGGTGGCACTGACCGGATGTAAAAGAATGGAAATACTGTAAAGGGGATTGCTAGTTCCAAGTAGAACAGATTGACTGATTGAATAAGATTTACGTAAGCATTTGGTTAACCAATCCTGTTCATTCAGTGGGCCTGCTCTCACTGGGATTTGCAAATTGATTTAGTCCAAATGATTAAAATGTTTATAACAGATAACTGCCTAGTCCAGGGGTGCCCAAACTTTTTGTAAGGAAGGCCAGATTTGATGGCTGAGAATGTGTCAGGGGCCGGTTGCTCCCCGACCCTGCCATCTCACTGCAAGCCTCATCCACTAACCCATAAGCGAAGGAGGGGGAGGGAGGGGCGGGCCAGCCAGCCTCGGGCCACTCAGAATGGCCTGACGGGCTGGATTTGGCCCCCGGGCCGGACTTTGGGCAGGGCTGGTCTAGTCCTTCAACAATTTCTTTATTCAGAGCGTTCATCACAACAAAGCAGAAACACATACTGACAGGTTGTATTTATGACTTATACCTACTTGCCTAGGAGTAAGACTGATTGTGAATTCAATGTGGACCAAAGTTCCCTGTCGTTAATTCTTGAATGTCTGCCTAATTAAAGCAAATTTTGGAAGCCCTGTATGCATACTGTGTTCTGCCCTATGCATCACAATATTATCATCACAATGAATTCCCCTCAATCCCTGGCCTTGGCTGAAAGTATATGTACAGTGGTATCCCCGTTTACAAAATTAATCCATTCTCTGGGACATTTCGTATTATAAAAATTTTTGTAACCTGAAGTGCAGTTTCCCACAGGAATGCACTGAAAACCAATTAATCCATTGTGGAAGTCAGAAAAAAGTCAGACCCCCACACACAGAACACACAGTAAAATGCATGCACAGCAGACCCCCCCATGCAGAACACACAGTAAAAGGCATGCAAACGACAAAGCTCACCTCCTTACCTTTCCACTGCTTGAGAAATGCACCAAAAAAGTTAGAAGTGGTCCAAAAATGCTGCAAAAAAATTCCAGAATGGCTCCAAAACTCGACGCAAAAACCACTCCAACGCAATGCATTCTGGGTCCACTTTCCCCCCATGCCTTATGAAAAAAATGTAAACTGAGCTTTCCCATACAACATTTTCATAAACGGAGGCATTGTATTTCCTATGGATTTTGCTTTCGCAAACCAAAAAATTTGTAAACCGAGGCGTATGTAAACCGGGGTACCGCTGTACTTTGTTCAGCAAGTTCACCGTATGGGAATGTGCGGTCCTCAAGAGGTTAGTGGCCACTCCCGTTACCCCCACCCAGCATAGTCAGTGCTTAGGAATCATGGGAACTGCAGCCGGCAACCCCAGACAATCTCAGCTTTGGCCAAAGTGCAGCCATGTAAGATTACTGGCAGAAAGGCAGTGGCTGCGGAAGCAAGAGAAACCAGAGCATTGTCAAAAACACCTCTATGTCAGAGGAAGACTCAATATGCTGCTTATGCTAACAAGGAAGTGATGGCAGAGACTGGCTTCTTCCCCACGTCAGCCCTGCAGGGACATGGAATATATTTCGGCTCTTGATTTATTCTTGGTTTGAATGAAGAAGCCTTGATCGTTTGCCCCGTCAAAGTTGGGTTGCAACAGAATACAGCTCCCTCCTGCATCCAGAACTGACAGACTCCATTAGGTTCAACTCACTAACGGTTTAATTCTAAGTTTCGGCATCACTGCGGCTTTTGAATAGGCACACACAGGATTGTTTTAGCAAAAAGGCCAGCCGCATGGCCCCCCCACATTAAGTGCTGCTCATCTATTCTTGTGCTTTATGAACAAAGATGTAATAAAAAAGGTAATTGCTAGACGGGAGATAAAGGCTACAATGATCTCAGTGAAAAAAGGCACAGAGATTATCATGAAGGGAGAATGCTGCAGATAATCAAATGAATCTCCTTCATAGCAGCAGTGGAATTCCATGGTGTTTATCTCTAGAGGGAAAGAAAAACAGGCCAACATGGGATGGACAGCAACCCTTTTCTTCAGCCCAACAGCAATCAAAACAAGCCCTCAAAACTTAACTTCAACATTTCTTGTAATTGTTGAAACCAGAAAACTTAGTGGCCCAAATCCTCTTACCTAATTAGGCTGACATAGTACAAATGGCGTAACTATTGGAAATGAATTCCCTTAAATTAAGAAATCACCATGGACATAACCTGCTGCATAACTATATGACTCAATATGTCACCAATAATGGCTTGGGAATTTCTGAATTTGGGGCAATTTGCTCCCAAAAGTTACATAATTTGCGTAGCATCAAGAAGTTGGCCACTGTCCTTGCTGTAGGGCTCGAAAGGTAACTAAATACCTAAAACACAAGTAAGGAACCACTTCCGGTCTGAAGACCAAATCAAATTCCGGAGGAACTCTCCGAGTTTGCCTTCCAGCAGCGAGTAGGGCAAATAGATCAAAAATACAGGTATGTTTTAGACTAAATCTCTCATTGCTAGCCAATGGATCCTGGGAGAAGCATTTTGATCTTATAAAACAAGGGGAAGCGTTGCTGTAGGCTGGGAAACAAGACCACGTGATGGTGTCCTGGAGAAGATAGGCTGGCCATCTTGGGAACCCCGAGACTGCGATTTCCCCAGTGGGGTGGACGCTCAGTGCCTGAGATGCCTCGCTGTTTATATAAAAATGACCTATTTTATTGGGACTTCTCAGAGCATGCAAGCCTTTTAAGTAGCACAACACTCTCGCAGTACAACTCAAAGAGCTCTGAGCAATTGTAACGTTTGCCTGGATCCGTCATGAGCGTCACCGTCAGATCAAGGGGGAAAAAAGTGTCACCTTGCCCACTTGACCCCTTTTAACACACACACACACACACACACACACACACACACACACACACACACGGGAGCATCGCTATGGATGGAGGTCAACTGTTCCCCCTTCCCTTGCGTGCTTGGCAGAAAAGAAACAATTGAAAGCTATTCAGCTGGGGAGTTTTTTTTTTTTAAGGGTGGAAAAGACCCACATGAAATCAGTCTTTCCTGGCTAATTCTCTCCATAGTGCACTGCAGCGATTGGGGTTTCCTGCCACAGGAAACTGGCTTCGTTGGCGTCAGGCAGAAGAACAAAGCCATCTCCGGCCCTTCCACCTAGTCCTCCTTCTGGGTCAATAATGGGAATCAGCACCTTCTCCGGTGGCTGTGCTGCAACCCAAGAGGCCGCCCAGTTCCCAGCGAGGGATTGCAGATATAAATAGCCACCTCTTCAGAAGTGGCCGCATAAATTATAAACAAACTCCAAGAGCACTGCCACCTCTCCCCTCTTCTTTGGAAGATCTAGTCCAGTGGTTCTCAACCTGTGGGTCCCCAGATGTTCCTGGACTGCAACTTCCAGAAGTCTTCATCACCAGCTCAACTGGCCAGGATTTCTGGGAGTTGCAGTCCAGGAACATCTGGGGACCCACAGGATGAGAACCACTGGCCTAGGCTTTTCAATGTTGGTGTGGTGCAGAGGCTGCCCCAAGGGGTGAGTAACCTGAGGCTCTGCTAGAGATGTAAAGTGCCTGGAAAGTTTGAAGGCACCCGGGGGAAAACTTTGGAGAAAATTTGAAAAATTGCGGGGGGGACGGACAGGCTCCCCCCCAATTGTCTGTGAAGATTCTCAGTCATTCGGGTGAGGTTATCTGGAAGTGAGTCATGGCAACAGGACTTCTTTTTTGTGAGCTTGAAATACTTCAGTACTCATCCATGTAGCTTCTTCAGTCTGAGGAAGGTTGGTGGGAGGCTTCCAATTTATACTTCGCCTTGGTTTCTGTTCACTTTGGTCTGAATAGTCTCATTAGGTGGACCATGACCTGGGATGTGTGGAAGTCACACCTATGCAATCCTTCTTCACATCCATTTAGGCCACTGTCCACTTATCGAGCTTATTCAGACTAGGGGATCATGAAACCAAGGTGAACTATAAATTGGAAGCCCTGCATCAACTTTCCTCAGACTGACGAAGCAACTTGAATGAGTAGTGGAACATTTCAATGTCACAAGGAAAGAAGTCCAGTTGCCATGACTCAACTTCCGGACTTTCCCCCAAAGTTTCTGGAAATTTTGCATCTCCAGGTTCTTCTGATGTCACAGGACAGAAACTCCCATCAGATTTCGACAATACTGTCAGTGTTGTGGTGCAATGGGAGTTGGCCACAGGTTCTTCACCAATGTTGGACAGAGTCGAATTAAAACCCCTTCGCCATACTGTAATGGATACAGGCCAGAGCTCTATTGATCATTTATGCTTCCGTAAGCAATGGCACCACATTGCTCTCAACTAACCAGGTGCTGGTTGTATTTCCTGTTCAGCAGCATACCTCGATAACTAATGGTGGTTAGTCATCATGGTTTATGTCATTTCCTTTTATGCCAGTATCAATCACCAACGAGATTCTAGCCGCTGTCTGTTTAATGGACTTCACTGATGTGTTTGATGGGTACCTAGGAGATAACTTTCTCTGTTGCTGCCCTCCAAGGAGAATGGCAGGATAAAAAACATTTTAAGTAAATAATAAGTAATATTGAGAGGGTGGGGGAAACCTAGAGCAACCATGGATGACACCTAAAGCCCACAGGTGGGCAAGAATCAAATGCATTAATATCACCAATCTGCAAGCAGACTGATTAGGACAAGAATAACTCCATAAATAGCTGTCTCCATCCCAGAAGCAGATGTAGCACAGCAGTACATAGAGAAGAATGGCATATCCTAATTTCAGGCAAAGTACCTATCAGACGGTACAATGGGGCAGGTATTTATTGTAAGCTCAAGGCAGACAATTAGCTAGATTATATGGATGTCGCTGATGGCAAAGGGGTCCCTGCAGCTACTGCCTGGTGGTACTTGAGGGCAAAGGGATCTCAGGGCCCTTATCAAGCAGCATGTGATAAATTTTGAAGCATGGGCACTTCACTACCCAGACCCCAAGGAGAGACCATCAGCTCAGCCAGCCTCATGGATTCATGTAGAGCAGCAGATCCCAACCTGGGGGTCGGGACCCCTTTGAGGGTCGAACGACCATTTCACGGAGGTCACCATGAGCCAGTGAAGAAATAGGCACAAATGGCTTGGGTCTAGAGGAGGAGGGAGAGGAAGGAGGGGAAGAGTGAGTTACAGCTTGATAGATTGGAGGGGATGTGAGTCAATGGCACTGGAGGCTGTGATTGGCTGAGGGTTGCATGTAGAGGGAAGTTCTCTATGGCACCTGCGGCAGTGGCCTGCCAAAGGGGTCTCGGGGTCTCTTCCAAGCAGGGCAAGGGGTCACTGCAACATGAGAAACTGCATTAAAGGGTTGCGGCATTAGGAATGCTGGGAACCACTGATGTAGAGTCTTGTAGACAAACCACATTTTTCACCTCCAAAAGCAGCAAGTTTTTTTAAAAAAAATCAATGACACTTCTTTTTTAAAATGATTTTTAATAGTCCCCCCCCCCTGTTAGTTTCATAACCTGAGATATGTCTGTGAAGATTCTCAGTCATCCAGGTGAGTTCATCTGGAAGTTGAGCCATGGCAACTGGACATCTTTTTCTTGAGAGATTGAAAAATTTCGCTGCTCATCCAAGCAAGCAGCTTCGTCAGTCTGAGCGAAGGTGTTTGGGCGAGCAGCGAAACGTTTCAATCTCTCGAGAAAAGATGCCCAGTGGCCATGACTCAACTTCCAGATTCATAACCTGAGAGTTTAATAATGAGTGTTCCGAATTATCCATCCAAGGCTCAATTTTGCTTTGCAGCAGCAGCAGCAGCAGCAGCAGCAGCAAGCCACAATACAGTACTATAGGATTGCTGATGAAATCTATGTCCATCCCAGCTACTGTGAACACTGCAGCTAAGTTCAGGAGGAACCAAGAGTCTCAACGAACAGAGAACAACATGCGAGATCATGGTTCCAGCTCATGAAAGAAAGCCAGTCCTGTATTTGAACCATGTAAGGCTGGGCTCTGGTATGCCAGTATTGTGGGCCCTGGTGTCCCTCTGTTTAAGGCAGTGGGAAAGCTTTTTTAAACACTATTTTTCAAAAAGCTCCTTTTAAATACTCTTTTCTGACTGCCTGTCAGCAGTCAATCCAGGAGAGTTTATCTGGTCGGTGACCTTCACCCTCCTACCTAGGAAAGTAACTGTGCCCCGCGCGCGCACGCACGCACGCACGCACGCACGCACACACACACACACACACACACACACACACACACCCCCATCACTTTTGACATCTCTCCATGTAGAACTACAACTGGGTGGAATTTTTGCCCAGGCTTTTCCTCCAACGGAGAAAAGGAAGATGTGGCTGCAACAGTAACATACATTTCCTGATACCTTCAGTTCTGAGCTAATTGTATTTGCAGTTTGTCTATAGTGTACTTGGACCTCTAATACCTATCTTTTGCTATTCTAGTCTTGTGTCAACAAATATCATCAGGAATTCTCTGTCTAAATGCAAACATACCCTGGGAAAGTCTGTGGATAATTAATTAGAAGGTCTGCAAGGTTACATCTCCTTGGAAGCGGAAAATGTGGTTAATTAAGACTTGGCTTTTCATCCCTGTCCAAGGACATGTGTCCATCACAAAAAGAGAATTAGCACGAAGATGATGCACTACTGTGACAATAAACCCTTTTAATCTGTCTGAAGCTTCACTGTACTTCATTATATATTGTACTTTATATAAAATACTTGAGCATTAAGTGGGTTGATCTATTACTATCAATCTATAATCTCTACAATGTAATAATAAGAACTATCTGCAATCAAGTGGATTCTGATTTATGACAACCTTCTCAAGAGTTTTAAAGTCCTCAGAAATGCTTCGCTGAGTTCCTCCTTCTAGTGGAGCTCAGGGACTTAGGTTGCTTACGCAGGAGAGCCACGTGATTCCACTAGGTCCCCATACGCCAAGTGATCTCCAGCGGTCCCTCCCTTGGAAGGTACATTAGGGACTTCAACTCCTGATCCCTGACACAACCCACTAAACTATATCAGCTCTGCAATTTGTTCATACAGATATTTTGATTTTGCTTTTCCCAGAAATTGTGCCAAAATTCTGTCCAATGCCAACAGTTCGGTCCAAAGTATATAAATTATGCCCAGCGTGTAAATATAATGACATCAACAACAATCTGACATTGAATATGGAAGTGTACAGCTTCCTTGTAATCTTTTTCAAACAATGTATTCCAACAATATGACGCCTTCAGAAGTCAAAACAGACACGCCAGCTTACTTCAACAATATTTTTCCAGCAACAGTCAGCCAAATGCCTCTTTGGAAGGACTGGGACGATAAAAATACCTCCCTCCCTCCCTCCCTTAACTTCAGAAGTAGCCCAAGAACATCCAAGTTCCAAGCCTGAACTAAACTACCTGGCTTTTCTCCATCTTGCCATGGACTCTACACCTAAGAAATAATTCCTGGCAAATCCATCTTTTTGCCTTGTTGTTACCTATTGGTACTGCTCTGAGGAAGGGGGCTTGCCCCCGAAATATTAGCAATGTTTTGTTATTTTTATAGTAGCCTAAAGGTATCACCTGTTCCACTTTTATATTTGCCAAATGCCTCTGAAAGCTTGCTAGTAGAGTGATAAAGGTGACTAATCTCTGATTGCTCTTTGCCCCCAGGATCTAGTGGTCAACCTTTGGATCTAGAGGATGCAAGTTTCTGAGTGGTGATGAAACAAATGTGATATTTTACTACCTGACAGAATTCTGATGATTTTGTCCAGTTGTACCAACCAACCTTCTCTAATCTGGTGCTCTCCAGTTGTTTTTGGACTACACCTCCCATCGTCCCTGACTATAGAACATGCCCATCACTGTAAGAGGAGGTGTCCCCCTAGCTTGCTTAGAAACACAGGTGGCCTTGAATAGGAGCAGAGAAGAGATCCACAGACATGGGGGGGCTAAGGATCCTTTCCCTTTATTTTGACAAGATTCATTGATTCCCATGCCTAGCTTAGGAGCAGGTGCCAAGAGTTCCAGAAGATTCTAATGGTTAGTATTTAAATGAGATAGGAATTATAAAATCAACAACAATGTTTTGGGGGCTAGGGTTGCCAGATTTTTTGAGCTGTGGACCTTGAGCCTCAGAGGACATGACCTTATGCTCTTTGATATCTATATGAGACCGCTGGGGGAGGTCAGTAGGGGGAATCGGGGTTTGTGTCATCGGTACGCTGCTGACACCCAGCTCTATATCTCTTTTCTTCCATCTGCAGTGGGATGCCATTTTGTCCCTGGATTGCTGCCTGGTAGGGATGGGCATGAAACGGAAAAATAAAGTTTCATTTCGTTTCGTTTCATGCTCATCCCCGTTTCGTTTTGTTTCTTATGAATTTTTTTAAAAAAAATTGAACGAAATGAAACAAAACAAAACGGCTACCCTGGGTCCTAGAGGCACCGGATTTGGTGCCCAGGAGCCGTTTTTAAAGGGCTCCTGCTGAACTGTTATCAGCTGGACCGCTTTAAAACTGGCCCAGTTGGTACCAGGGGGATCCCCTAGTACCAAATGGGCCAGGTTTAAAGGGGTACAGCCATTGACAGCTTGGCAGCTTCAGCCTCGGAAAATGGTCGGGAGGGCAGTTACGTGCCATCACAATGCCTACCCAACTGTTTTCTGAGGGCTAGTACTGACTGGGCCAGGTTTAAAGGGGTCCAACCAATACCAGCTCTATTGCTGTCATTGGCAATACAGGCTCAGAATTCTGAGAGTTGTGATCCAAAACAGCTGGAGTGCCGAAGGTTTGCCACCACGGCTCTAGAAGACCAAGCCTTTTCAGAGAAGACAGACGAGCTTGCCTACACAATCAATATCTGTTGTTGTTAAAGACATCTGGAGGCCCTCCGTCAGTCACTGATCTCCAACACAAAATTATTGCCCTTTTGAGAATATATTTATTACCACGGTATTGACATTGGCCGGTTAGCAAACGCTCTCTTGCAGAAACAAAGACACTGAGGCGGCTAGAAAATGTGAGGGGAAAAGGGGGGGGCAGCTTTAACGCTAGACTCAGCAAGAAAGGCCAGGCATGGGCCTAGTAGAAAACAATGACATTAACATCGACTCTCGCAGTCACCACATAAGGCACATATCAGGGCTGCCTCTTCCTTTTGGTTACCCTGACGTAATTATCCGCAAAGATAGCAAAGTTACTTTTGAAAACGTTTCTGTCCTTTTCGTGGGTCGGGAGGGACATTTGCAGAGAGGGAGAGGACTCAGGAGATAGGGTTTTTATACTGCCACTAAGAGGGGAATGGAGATTAGACAGTTAAGTGGTTTCTTAGATTCTTAGGTTCCCACTCATTTGTCATCCTCCCACTCCTTCATCTCCCATAGAAGTTGGGATTAGAAAAGTTTGCTGGAGAAGAAGCCGTCACCTGACTGGAAATCGGCTTAAGAAAAGAGAAACCAGGGAATGGCTGCAATAACGATTCTCTTTGCTCCTTCCCAGTTAATTCCCTTTTCCCTTTCCCTCAAAGAGTCAAGGGAGCCCCTCCAAAGCTCACGGTTGATGTGTCTGGAAGGATTAACTCTTTAAATCCATTCGTATATGCTCCACACGCAGACACAAGACAGAGGGGCTGAAAGGCTGGATTCATAATCTTCAGTTCTAGTCTCAGGCAAAAATCAAAGAAAAACAAAACAAAAGACACAAACATGTGGCACCTTATAGACTAACTTTCATATTTTAATGTAATGTTTTGTGGACTACACGTCCACTTCTTCAGACATATAGCAGCAGGATAAGGTGTGAAATATAATATGAAATGGGGTATACATTTCATACCAGAGTTCTAGTCTCGTCGTCTTCCTCTCCCAAGCATGAGAGAGAGAGAGAGAGAGAGAGAGAGAGAGAGAGAGAGAGAGAGAGAGAGAGAGAGGAGAGAGAGAGAGAGAGAGAGAGAGAGAGAGAGAGAGAGAAGATTATTCCTATGCCTCTCAGCCCTACCCTGTTCAAACCCAGGAGACTTTTTGAAAGGGGAAGGGAGAGTGAAATAATGTGGACCTTGTCTTCCAGCTCAGAAGAGAAATAAGGTGTAAGGAAGATCTACAACACACTTTGAAAAACAAGGCCTGTCAAACCTTTGGCCTCTGTGACACACATTTCCCACTTGATATGGGACAGGGACTGACCATCTGGTCTGTATGATATTTCCAACTCACTTCCCCTCCCAGTAATGGCCTAAGTAAGACCTTCTGCTGCCTGTGGTGAATCACATGATGACCCTCTTCCTGCCTAGACTGCTTCCAAAAGAAGCCGACTGGGCTAGCACTGCTTTGAACAGTGGCAACAGGACAATAGCCTCCATCACACCGAAGACAGCAGACCAATTTATGGAGCCAAGGACAAATATGTCATGCTAGGAAACTGAGGCAATCAGACAGAAGAGCAAAAAAAGGTGCCACTGCTGTCCCCCAGCATCTGCTGCCTGAGGCAGCCACCCCACTCTGCCTAATGGTAGGGCCAGCTTTGATTTGCTGCAGCTTCCTCCTTGGTGTGATCATCCCCCTTTCCCTATCCATAAACTTCCAGCCAGTCATTTTCAGGTGCTGCTGGCTAGGTTGCCTTCCAATGGTCTTCAGTCTGGACCCGCCACAAAATTAAAACCTTTTCTTCCTAAAGGGAACAATGCCAGATCTTGATTAGGTAATTTCCAAATGCTTCTCCCCTCACCCCTGCTTTCCCAGGAAAAAAACAGAAAACCTCAACAAAGGGGGATGCACAATGGGAAAAGCAAGCAAGCAAACTGTCCTGGAACACTTCATATCCCCTAATATTCCTAAACCTCTTCCATTAACCGTTAGAGAAAGACCAGAGACCCCAGTCTGGGAGATGGGCCCTGATTATAACTCTGATCTTAACAAGAAATGAGTGGTACACCCTTACTGGAAATAATCTAGGCCAGTGATGGCGAACCTTTTAGAGACCGAGTGCCCAAACTGCAATTCAAAACCCAGTAATTTTTTTTGCAAAGTGCCAATACAGTAATTTCACCTGAATACAGGTGGCTATGAAGGGGCGATGTCGGGTGCCCACAGAAAGGGCTCCGAGTGCCACCTTTGGCACCGGTGCCATAGGTTCGCCATCCTGATCTAGGCAGTCTCTTTTTTTAGAGTATTAGCCCAAAGTGACTACTGGTTCTGATTACAGGTACTGTAATTATTTGTTTTTCTATACTGCCCTTCTATACTGCCCCATTAGAGCAAAATATCCTTTGCAGGGCTTACACTGGTTCTGATTAGGCCATCTTTGCTTTGTTTTCACATGACAAAATCAATGTTTATGCGTTTGTCATTTTTAGTGCCACAGACCAAGATCTCTGTGCTACCTTAAAAACTAACATTTATTACGACAACTAATTTCATCAGACATGTTAGTTTTATAGAGATTCGATTTAGTTAGTTTTTAAAGTGCCACCCAGCTCCCTCCTACACAACAAGATCAAAACACTCTTCCAGTGTTTGCTTTTCAGGTACTGTATACCAAAATCCCATTGATTCTCCCATTGGTTGAAGGGGGGGGGGCAGGAGTGGGTGGGACTCACCACCAGCCCCGTAAATTAAACTAGGTCAGCCTGCCGCAGAGCTGTTTCCAATCTCCCTCTGCTAGGCCAGGGTCTGCCTAGCTCTTCCTTCATGATGGGAAACAGATAACCAGAAGTTCAAGCTACTAAAAGGTATATTCCACTTTGATCCTCCTAGGTATTATTTCCCACTGGGCAGGAAGCCTAGTCTTTCTTTAGTTACCTCCTCCAAACTTTTATATACCCATACACCTTCTGACCTGGACATCCCCAATAGTTTTGCCCCCAACTAGAGTGGTTCCCTTTAAATTCTGATTTCTGCTCTGTTTCACTCATTCAATATTTTAATCAGTCCCTGTGGCTAATTCACAGTGTGATACAAGGTGGAGTATTGGTGGATTCTGGGAGCTGTCAGCATTAGGTGACCTCGGATTTGGGGTTCATTCACATGGGGGTGAGGTGGTTTAGATTCCTAAACAAAATAGAAAATCAAGTTTGCTTTGTGTGGGTGGTGGGGTGGGTGGGATGAAGTCTATTGTTTATCCCCAGGGTGTTTGTTTACAGAGGTGTCTTTGTAGGGATAGCAGGAGATTTACAGTATCTTGTAATCCTTCACTAAGGTTTAGCTACTTTCTTTACAAAAGGAACAATAACCCTGTTTTGTGCCAGATGCACACGAGGATTTCTGGGAGGGTAGGAGAGGTTACACAGCATCCACTCAGAGATCATGCAAAGTCACTCAGATGTCATCTGTCCATCTAAGGAGGTCTCTGGCCTCTGTTGACACCAGGGGGAAAGTCCTCTATTATGTTCAGTGTGCCCCCACCTCTGCTGCCCGGTATGGCAGACTGATACTTAGACAGACAGCCATCATTTCTTTAATCATGCGCACACCATCATTAATTCTCCAGCATAGCCAAATGTGAGAGTCTAGACAGGCCTGGTGAGCCACTCTATAATAATAAACAATCATCCACTCAACAACACAACTCGGAAAGATTCGGTGGCAGAAGAAGGAAACAGGGGAGGTTTCTCAAATCATTATACAAAGTGCTGCTCTCTGTCTCCCATCCTGTGCACCCCAGCCTGTCACCCCCACTATTACTGTCCTTAGTACTTCTGGGGCCCGGGTTCAATCCAGTCGCCACTACATTGTGACGCTCAGTGCAGAGGTTTGGCCAGGAGCCAAGCCTGGCCACAGAGAGAGCCCGCCTTTCCTTATTGATGATTTATATCACCTGTAAAATGGGAGCAACGCTGGCTATCATACTACCTAGTGGCCAGATTATTCTTGAAGGGGGGGGAGCAAAAAACGCACACATTCATGTGGTTCTCCATCTTGAGAATCTGAAAGATGGTCTATAAATCACCCCCCACCCTCTTCCCACCCACCTCCCACGAAGCTCAGCAACCAGCCAGCAAATTCCAATGCAGGGCCAAAGCTTTCCCATTCCCATCCCAATCCTGCTCTCTTTTGTGTGTAGTTTTTCGTCTCCACCCCCCTCTTCCCAACCCCCAACCCACGGATGTCTGCCTGGCCCAGCGCCCAGGCGCGCGCGCTCCCCCCTCCCTCCAGGACCCCCACCCCCACCAACCCCCCCAAACCCTCTGTGATCAATAAGGTGAATGATTTCCCCACTGCGGCCCACCCGATTTCTTCCCCCCACCCTACAAACTTTTAAAATGGGCGAAGGGCGCCGCACAATACACACACCCGTTCGGAGACGAAGAGACGCCCCCAACCAAACCTGCCCTCCCCCTCCCCAATTTCCCCATCTCGGATTTCTTACCATTTTCTCTCTCCCTCTTCCCAAACGATGCTGATTCCCTCTCGATAATACAGTACTGTATCCGAGTTGGGTTTAGGATTTTTGTTTGTTTGTTTGTTTGTTCGAACCCAGGCAAACCAGCCGGGTCTTGGCTGGGAAGAGGCGGCGGAGGAGATGGAAAGCGTGACGCGTGTTTGTCTTGGGGTGGGTGGGCAGGCAGGCAGGCGGGGGGGGGGGCCGCAAGGTCTTCAGCCCCAACGGCGACCCCATCTCCAGAGGGGAAAGGCGGTTGTCTTCGACCCCATTTCCAGGGTGCGGGGAGAGGCGAGAGGGGTCTCTTCTCTGTGCCCACTGGGAAGACACCTTCGGGACTGGCGGGCGAAAGAGGGGCGCGGAAAAGGGATCGTGGATTGGGGGGGGGGCTGTTATTGTTTGTTTACCTCTTCGCGTCCAGCCCCCGACGGGTCATCCTTCTCATTCCCTCGCCGGGCGCGCGTCTCGGCTCCCGCTTCTCCATGCACGCACGCACACACACAGCAGTGAGGCGGTTGTTGTAGTGCAGTTGTGTGGCTCTTGGCCGCACACCCCTAACGTACGAGGTATCTCTCTCTCTCTGTGTGTGTGCGTGCCTATGTGTGCGCGCGCTTTCTTCGCCTGCTGTGTGTTTTAACCCTTTGGGCGCAGGGCTGCTGCTGCTGGTGGTGGTGGTGGCGAGTGTGTTGTGTGCTGCGCATCGGTACCGCTGCTCCTCGCGTGGGCGAGTGGTGGTCCTGTTGGCCAGCGGAGGGCCGGCCGGCCTCTCGTTAGAAAGCCAGAAGCCACCGCCTGGCTCCGGGAGAGAAACAGGCGTCGCGGTTCCACCCCTTCGCCACCACGCCCTCTTTAACTTGAAATAGCCCCCCACCATCTTCATCTCAAAGGCGATGAGAGGGAGGGGGGAGAGCGGAAGGGCGGTGCAGGGTGTGGAAAGAGGTAGGACACTGCATATGCTCAGGGGCACTCTCGCCTTTGTTATGACCTCGCGGAAGCAGGGCATTGAAAGAAAAAAAAGAGAGAAGCATCACTCGGGCAATGGGAAACAGTCCCGACCAAAATATTTTGCTGTCTGAGGCGGTTTGGTAAATGGTGCCCCGGCTAGAGTTGCTAGGTCTCAGGACACTAGCTCTGGGTAGTTTTATACCCCTGTGCTCTTCAGGTGGGGAGAGAAATCTGAAGGCGAACAAGTCAGATAACCTTTTTATGAAAGGGTGTGTAGACACAGCACTCATTTCTTGCTGGGCTTCAAGCTGGTGCCAGAGGTCCTTACGCAAAGGTGTGTAGTGCACAAAATATTAAGAGAGAATCCCAATTGATTCGTTCTCTCTCCTACTAGAAGTGTATGCACAGCCCTGTCCACATATTATTTTGCAAATTCTTTTACATTATTTTGCAGTTGTTACACAAAGGTCAACTATTTGTTTATTTGGCTGTTGTGGGTTTTTCCGACTGTTTAGCCGTGTTCTGGAAGTTTTCCTTCCTGACGTTTCACCAGTCTCAGATGCCAGCCACAGCCTGGCAAAATGCCAGGAAGAAAAACTCCCAGAACATGGCTAAACAGCTGGAAAAACCTACAAGAGCCATCAGATCCCAGCCATAAAAGCCTTCGAGAATACATATTCGTTATTTATTTATTAATTTATTTATTTGATTAATATACTGCCCATCTGGAAACAGGACTGAGGGAATTACTGGGACAGCAAACTATCTCAGGGGCTACAGTACCAAAGCCAGGCAAGTTATAATGGCACAAAGGGCAAGTGATCACACTAGTACCTCTCTTGATCTTGGGCAGTGAAAACACAACAATAAAGAAATTAAATACTGCCCCCTCCACACCATGCAAATAAGAATTTGGGGCACATGTTGTTAGACTGAAATGTCATCATAAATTGATTCTCATATAGGTGGACACAAGGTAATGGTTAGTGCCTGAGGAAGTGAATTGAATTCTGACTTGGTAATCAATTCAGTTTGGCATATTTAGGCGTATCACTAAGCTCTTGGTCTCAGTCTCCTGATAGGATGGGAAATAATAACATTAACCCTCTTGCTATGACTGCTGTCTGGGCCACTAAGGTGTGCACAAAGCAATCTGAACACATTTTAAATGCACCCGCTAAAAGTATTGTGATAAAATAGGCACACACAAGAGACAGAAGTACTGTACAGTGTTATGAATAGTAATGAGTAAAATAGAGAGGCGATAATAGACAACAGCAAAACACACAGAGCAACAGACATGGAGACTGGATGATGGACACACACGGTGAACAAGATCGTGTACACCCACACATTTACACGACTGCTCTGTTTCAGACCAAGGACAAGTGACTATTGTAATACCAGTTTTACACGTGAGTGGGAATTTAAATCCAGAACTTGCTGCTCTGAAAGGTGGAAGTGGAATGGAAATACTGTATAGGGGTGTACAATTAGAGATTACCAACCTAATGTGGACAGAGTGACAGACTAGGACTCAGGAGGCCTGAGTTCAAATCATCAGCCATGAAAGTTCACACTAGGCTGTGAAAGAGGTCAAACCATTCTTTACATGTCTAACAATCTTATTGCAACCCTGATAGGGCTTCTCAGTCGGTTCTGAAACAGCCATTAGATTAGAGATTAAAAGCAAAGCAAAGTGCTCTGCTTATATACCGCCCTATAGTGCTTACAGCACTCTCAGAGCAGTTTTACGATTTAATCATGCAGGCTATACATTGCCCCCACCCCCCCAGTGAATTGGGTGCTCATTTTACTGACCTCAGAAGGATGGAAGGCTGAGTGAACCTTGAGCAGGCTACCTGGGACTGAACCCCAGGTGCAGTAAAGCAATTTAACCACTGTGGCAGGAGGCTCTCTACTCTACCCCTTTAGAGTTACTGATGAACAATGACTCCCATCATGCTGTTCCTTTGGCCAGACTAATCAAGGATAACTGGAACTGGAATTCATCAACATATGGAAGGCTAGAGATAGCTCAGCCCCTTATTGAAAAGAAGGAGAGGGAAGGGGTCCTGAGGAACTTATCCTGACACACGGCATTTACAGCCAGTTTGCTTAGCTTTGTCTACCAAGCACAGGCACCCCTCCAAATACGCACACTCTGTTTCTCTTCATCTCAGTCAGCTTCCGACTGTAGACTGAGCTGTCAAGGAGGCCCCGAGAATCACTGGTGATATTTTTAGACCAGTGGCTGAGCTGCAATAAAAGCCCAGATATCTGCAAAGCATCCCATCACCATTTAGTAGGTGGTCAGAGAGGGAAGAGATCACCAGGTTGTGGCGACACCACCCCCTTCTGGTAGGTTTGGGAACTGCAGGAGCGCTCTATTATTTGAAAGTGAAGAGACAAAAAAGAAGAAAACGCAACAACTTTCCACACATTCACTATTACACCTTAGGGCACCGCTGGCACAAGATGTGCATTTGCCAGAAAAATTAGTGGGTGATGCGTCCTTTCTGCCTGGTCAGTAGCCCATAATCGGTGATTGACATTGTCCAGCACAGCGCTTGAGAGCATTACAGCATCTCCCCATCTATTAGACGCCCTCACGTATAAGACGCCACCCTTTTCCAACCCAAAATTACAATTTCACAACTGTGGGCCTTTTCACACGACCCCTAAGATCCGTTGGCCACTTAAATTCGGACCAGAGATCTTAGGGGTTCATCGCTCTTCCTGTGTCCCCACCCCTCCGCACTTCCTGGCTGCTGGCTGCGTGAGGGGAGGGAGAAAAAGAGAAAGAAAAGCATGCCGCTCACCTCCTTTCTGCCTCTCGCTCTTGCCAGCAACATTGCAGTCTCTGTAAAGTAGCTCTTAAAGGGGCAGGAGCCAAAAAAACAACAAACAGAAGCGAGGAGAGCCCTGCACTCACTATCGTTACACCGCATCAAAGAATTTTCACCTCCAGAGAGCAGGTACTTGAAAGGTGCGCTGGGAGGCACTAAAGTGGGCGTGGTCGCACCTAATTTCCTGTAAACTCCGGAGCTGGTGGGGAAACATTTTTAAGCTCCGGAGCTGGGAGCCATTTGCCCTGGAGTTTAGGGGTCGTGTATAAACTCCCTGTGCCGTTCTCTCCTCAGCTAAGACGACCCTCCATTTTCAGTCTAACAATTTTAGACAAAATATAGTTCTATGCATGGAAAAACACTGTAATCTACCTTTATTGTTCTTCTTTTTGTTACTAACCAGTTCTGTGTCAATCTCACCATTCCTTCAGTAAACTCAAGGTGGTTTTACATAGTTTGCCTCCTCCCACTCTAAAGTCACAACAGCCCTGTATGGCAGGTCAGGCAAAGACCGATTGGCCCAAGGTCACTTCGAGAGTTTTGTGGGTGAACAGGGATTTGCAACGAGATATCCTGAGCTGTAGACTAAATCTCTACCCATTACACTGTACCACCCATAAGGTTACATGACTTACCCAGGGTGGGTGGTGCTTGAGGACTGGGGAAAACTGAAAGGCAAAAAAAAAAAAAGTTGTCTAACCTGATATTGCTGCTTTATTTTCTTGTTTTCAGGACCAGCCTCAAGCCACCTTGCTGCCTAAAGTAGCACACCAAAGCATGTCCCTGTCCCACCGAAGCCAAAGTGTATTGGTGTAGGCAAAATCCCCCAACTTGGTTGGCTGCCCGGCAGAAAACTGCCTCAGGCATACTGGAAGTAGAAATATGTGTGTGTGTGTGTGTGTGTTGTGTCGTAACAGTCGTGACCGACTCTTCGTGACTCCATGTCCATGGAGTTTTCTTGGCAGTAGTACTGGAGTGGCTTGCCAGTTCCTACTCCAGGTGCCTACAGCACCTGGTATTCCCTGGTGGTCGCCCATCCAAGTACTAACCAGGGCCGACCCTGCTTAGCTTCCGAAATCAAGCGAGATCGGATGTGCTTAGAGGGCATCTAGGCAGCTAGTAGAAATATAGCAATGCCAAGTTATTGTTCTGTTTGGAATTTCCTGCCTTGTATGCAAAGCCATAAGTAGGAGGGCTGGGTGCCTGGGGCAAAGCTGCCCCGTCCGTGCTCTTCCATCAAGCAGCAAATGCCAGCAGGTGGGGTCACCCTTTTCTGACAGCAACATTTTGAGCCCTCTACATTTTGGCAGCCTCCGAGGCCCAACCTCAATTATGACGCTCTCCAGGTGTCACCCTTGGGGTCTTCTCTATCAAGACAGGGGAACAGAGAAGAGCCAATTGCTACATGGTGCAGCTAGATAATTTCAGACCCCAGGCGTCATGATGGATGGAGCAGGGTGGTGATGAGCAGTAGAATATCATATATAATCCTTCAGTTAAGGAGCAAAGAATGGAATTTCTTCCTATTTCTCTTCTCACCTGGACCCCACCATCAATAACTTTTACCTTCCTTATAGCTTTGCACACACAACTACCCCAAAACACACCTAAATACAAATAATCCATCCCAAGGGCTTGGCAATTCAAAACAGGGAAGACGTCTGAGCATGCCTAGTTGCCTTTTGTGATTCACATAAATAAGAGCAGTTTCATGAGTGCCGTTTTAGAACAGTTAGCCATGTTATTGATGCTAGAATGTCAGGCAGAAACAAAATAGAAAAACGAAGACGACAACAAGGTCGTGGTCCCCTGACAACAAACGGCTCTATTTTAACGTGAACTTTTGTGAAGAAGTCCATTTCTTTGGACGTGAGATTGAGGCTGCTTGGTAACAAATAATTCAAGGCTTCATGAATTAAGCAGAGTTTGGTTTTGTACATTGTAGGAAAACGGAGACTGTTTTCAAGTTAGGTAAACGGGTAAGTAAAATTAGCAACTGTATACAGATATAGGCCTGCATGGCAACCACTTGACTGTAAAACGTCAGGAAACCAAAAAAGGATGTCATCGTGACCAGAGCAAATCCTCATGAGATCACACAAATTGGCCCAGCCGCTGACACCAAAGCAAAGTGTGCTGCTGTTATGGGAGGAATGCCCCATAGATTGTGCTTAAAGTTCTCTCTGGGCGGTTTGCAATTTAATTATGCAGGCTACAACACCACCCGCCCCCATATTGAGCTGGTTACTCAGTTTAACCACTGGAAGCTGAGTCATGGCAACTGGACTTCTTTTCTTGTGAGATTGAAGCGTTTCGCTACTCATCCAAGCAGCTTCGTCAGTCTGCTTTTACATTCCGCAGACTGACGAAGCTGCTTGGATGGGTAGCGAAATGTTTCGATAACACACAAAAAGAAGTCCAGTTGCCATGACTCAGCTTCCCAGATAACCTCACCTGGATGACTGAGAATCTTCACAGTCAATTGAACAACCTTCAAAAGATGGAAGGTTGAGTCAACCTTGAGCCAGTTCTCTGAGCCTGGGACTGATCTCGTGTCATGAGCAGAGCCTTGGCTGCAGTGCTGCAGTTTAAACACTGCACTGCAAGGCTGCATGCTGGATCACCAGGGTTGCATCCTGGTACTCCTTTCATATGCCACTCACTGTGTTCTCACTTTCTCCCTCTCCTTGGCTGCTGACCTTGGAATTTGGAGCCAAAGTCCAGTTTTGGCATTTGCTGTTTTGCCTCCAGGTGTCTTGGGCCAGCCCTAAGTGTAAGAAGGCTTATTTTAATTTCCCTACAGTGGCAACTTTCCAGCGGCTATAGATGGATGTGTTTTCCTTGGAGAATGGAACTCTACAGTAGTTAACCTGGACTTTGCAAAGATCTATTAAATTGTGGTAAGAAGGTTAAAATTATTTAAAAGCACATAGTAACATCCCTTCTAGCCAGGTCCAAAATAATGTTCTGCACCATCTCGGTCCACTCTTTAAGCTCCTGTGTTATGTTTCTAGAAGACCATTTAGGTCTGGCATGGGCAAAATGTGCCTTTCTAGATGTTACTGGATTGCAGGTCCCATTATTCCTCCCACACATTGGTTATGTTGGCCTGGATTCTGGGAATTGTAGCCCAACAGCGTTTGGATGGCCCGCCTCTTGTGGTACCTCTTAAAAAAAATGCCTTGTAAGACAAAAAACTCGTAGGAAGAAAAAAAAATCTAGGAATAGGCATGCTTTGCATGACAAAATAATCCCCCATGGCAGTGGTTCCCAACCTGTGGGGTTGGGACCCCTTTGGGGGGTCGAACAACTATTTCACGGGGGGGGGGGTTGCCATGAGCCAGTGAAGAAAAAGGCACAAACGGCTTGGGTCTGGAGGGGGAGGGGGAGGAAGGGAGGAAAAGAATGAGTTACAGCTTGATAGGTTGGAGGGGATGTCAATCAATGGCACCGGAGGCTGCGACTGGCTGAGGGTGCCTGTAGAGGGAAGTTCCCTATGGCACCTGCATCAGTGGCCTGCCAAAGGGGGCTTGTGGCCTCTTCCAAGCAGGGCAAAGGGGTCCCCACAACATGAGGAACTGTATCAAAGGGTCACGGCATTAGGAAGGTTGAGAACCACTGCCCTATAGGATGCTTTGCAAAACAAAAAAACTGTTCCACATGTACCCAAGGAAAACCCCCCAGTTATTTTGTCTTTATTCTAGCCTCTGGAACAGATTAATCCATTTCCAGTGCATTCCTATGGGAAACCACATTTTCTAAGACATAATTTTTTTTTTGTAAAACAAAGCGACCCATAGCCTCCAGAATAGATTAATCCATTTTCAGTGCATTCCTATGGGAAACCACATTTTGTAAGACAAAATTTTCACAAAAGAAATTGACCCGTAGAACGAATTACATTCATTTTAAGAGGTATCCACTGTACTGAACTTTCTAGCAGAGGATTCCAAGAAATTGGCAAATGACAAATCCTAGGATTCCACCGAATATCATCGTGCTAGTTATGGTATACTGTACCATATATAATACTGTAGAAGAATTAATGCAGCAATCTATAAGAGTAACTTGTTTTTATTTTCCTTAAGTTTTTGTGTATCCAAGCACCATTTTTCATACAAATGCAGTTGTCCCCTCTTTGGGCGATAAAGCCTTTTTCCAGTCTTTTCACAAAGAACGCCACCAGTGGGTTAGAGTTGAGGTCAGGATGTCAGACAACCCTCTTCCAAAGTGTATATTTCTATTGAGAGCTTGTTGTGGGTGCTCAACTGCTCAAGGATACAATGAAGACAACACAAAAAGAATTTAATAAAGAATTTAAATGTCAGTTTGGAAGCTCTGGTTCAAAACTGAAGTGTCTGGTGAAATGCTTTCGAACAAGGGTCTAAAGCAGTAGTTCTCAACCTGTTGGTCCCCAGATGTTCCTGGACTGCAACCCCCCAAAACCCCTTCCAGCACAGCGAATGGTGGGGGTTTTTGGGAATTGCAGTCCAGGAACATCAGGGGACCCATAGGTTGAGAACCATTGATCTAAATAAAGGATGCTCAAAAGGAAGAGAGAAGCAAGCCAGCAAAGATGTAACATCTCAAAAGCCCAGGATTGGCTGACCTTCCCCCAATGTGTCCACTTCTTCTGGGCCTGTAGATGGCTATTTATGTATTTATTTAAAATATTTTATCCACATTTTTTTCCTTTAAGAAAGGACCCAAGGCGGCTTACATCATTAAAAGATGGCATTTAAAGGCCCCAAACAACAACTATAGAAATATTAAAGAGGAATCAAACACATACCACTCAAAATGGCAAACAAAATCAGCACCAAAACCAGATTCAAAGCAACAAGACATAACTCTTTATTTAAAACCCATCTTAGATAGCCGGTAGTGAAAGGAAAGCCTGTCTGAAGAGAAAGGTCTAGGTTCGCTTGTAGAAAGAGAGCAAAGAGACGGTCAGTCTGGCTTCCAGTGGTAGGGAGTGCCACAGTCTCGGTGCAATGACTGAGAAGGTCCTCTCCTGTCTCCTTCCCCGCAAAATGTACTTCTGAAGGTGGTGGGACTGAGAGGAGGCCCTCTCCTGATGGTCTTCATGCTGGGGTGGGCTCATAAAAGAGAGGCGTGTGTACTATTGCTAACCCTTAACAGCTTACTTTTTCTTTTGCCTAAATGGTGGATCTGAATCTGACGGAGTTCTCCTTCAAAAGTGAAGGACACGCAACAACAGCAGCAGCAGCATTACTGTTTCTGATATAAATTATTATTCAATTACATGGCTACCTGCCTACCTTGTGTCTAGCAAAGATATAGATTTCGATTGGTAGGGATTTGTTCATCCTGTGCTTCACAACATTTAGGCCTTCAACTATCTTGTCCTGTAGAGCTGGCATGTCCAAACTTTGGCCCTCCAGATGTTTTGGACCACAACTCCTAGAATTCTAAGCTTAGCTTGCCAATGGACTGTGGGAGTTGTGGTCCAAAACATCTGGAGGGCCGATATTTGGACATGCCTGCTGTAGAGGCTACCACCCTCGGAAGCTCTTGGCCAAGGTTCAAGAATTCTGTGAGTGGAAGTTCTAAACATCTGGGCAATCCTATGTTGAGGACCACTGGATTACTCAAAATGAGGTGGCCCTTTGCCTTAGTGAAGTGGAGCCGCTTATTTGTCTTTCTCAAAATCCAGGGTATCCAGAAAGTTCTCCTCCAGTGATCTGCATGAAAGGGACAATGCCATTATAAAAACCAAGATAAAATTCATACAATAGAGCAGTAGTTCCCAACCTTGGTGTTTTTGAACTGCAGTTCCCAGAAGCCTTTGCTACCAGCTGTGCTAGCTGTGGTTTTTGGGAATCGCAGACCAAGAACACCTGGGTGACACAAAGTTGGCAACAACCACAACATATGATAACATGGCAAAGAATCAATATAAGGGGAAATAGCCTGTGTTAAGTACTAGTGCCAATGGGCTGATTTAAAAAAAATAGTGTGGTGGGATTTAAACTACTGTACTACCCTCATTTCCTAAACAAGAAACTTACAGTACAGTTTCACACATGTCTGTTCAAAATTTCAGTGGGGATGACACCCAGGAAATAAGGTAAAGATAAGGAAGGTTTGACAAGTGGTCATAACAAATAAGAATTCATTTTCTATGACGGAGACTGCAAAACATATGCAGCTTTGGCTGCACATGTAATAGAATGGATTGTACAACTTCCAAGTTCAGGTGAGACTGTTGCTTGCATATCGAAAGAAGCCAGGAAAAATAACCTCTTAAATTTTACATTTACAAGTGAGAAGCACATACTGTACGCTGCGGCTTCTCTATTTTTACAATAGACATATGTCATCCACTCAAAAGGGAGTACAGTATAAGCTGTGATGCGGTGACATTTTGGCATTGAATGAAAAAAGTTTTTTTTTACATCTGGAGAAGTGGACTTAATCCAGGGAACCCCTCATTAAAATGCAATCATCTTTAAGGTGCCATGTTTTGGTCTTCTTGTTTTGTTTCCTCTTTGGACTTTGCCTGAGAGGCTTGCACAGACTAATGCAGGGGCCTTTTCTAGACAGCAATGGTTTGATTCTCTGATAGCAAATGAGTCACGTTCTCCTTCTTGTCCATCTCGGCATCTCTCCTCGCCGGCCCCGCCGGGTGCATCCATTTGAATAAATAGTAGCCTACAGTATGCTATTCACACAAGGCAGCCCTTCTGGGAAACTGACGAAGTTGCAAAAGGGAGGGGCGGAAGAAATGCTGAAGGAAAGCGCTTTTAAAAAGGAAACTCGCCTTTCCGTTACCAGCCTAGAAGTCTTAAAATTAAAAGATCCGGAGAGCACGAGGCAGGCTTGGGGGGTTTCACTCGGCGACCTGCAACCAGGGCGCTTGCAAACATCTCTTTCCCCCGCGCCAGCCGTTCTGCACAAGCTCAGAGGCACGCTTGCTATTCCCGTCACGTCCCTGAGCGGAGCGGAAATAAATAAAACAAAAGCTCTCCGGCTCGGAGATTTCTCCCGGAGCCCCTCCCGCTTCCCTCCGTTCTCCCTTCACCACTCCTCCCCACCTTCGACCAGAGGGTGGATCTCAGCCTGATGTCATTTCCCGTGGAGTTCCCCCCCCTCCCCCTGATCTCCCCCCTCTTTTTCCTCCTTGAGCCGGAAAATGAGGCAATACCCCAGCTGGCTGTTTTTCGCTAGCTTTGGGAGGGGACGAATCTCCTATTGATTTCGCTTCCGATGCGCTTTTAAACGCGCCTTCTCCCCCACCCCCTCTAGCGATCCTCCTGCCCTGCCCCTGATTTGGGGCTTCGGAGCCAGGCTGGGACCCTGACCGGCCTGCGGAGAGGCCTCGAGTGCATTCCGGGGAAGCTGCACTTTTTGGGGGGGGGGGTGGGGTGGGGTGGGGAATGATGTCCCATGAGACGAGCGAGAGGCCCCCCAACCCCGAGCCGCCCCCCGCCACCGTCTACGTCCTGGTGGAGGACCCACGCTCGACGGACGCCCTCCAGCTGCTCAGGTGAGACCGAAGGCGCAACCCTCCCACATACACACTTTGAAGGATATATGTGTTGGAGTGAGTGGTTGGGGGAGAGAATAAATATGATATCAAGAGATTGGGGGGGGGGGTTTGACGGGGATGTCATTGGAACCCGAGGATTGCTCCAGAGTAGGATTTGCGCGAGATTTGCTCACAAACTCTTGCGACTTTGAATGACAGCGCCGAGCGCAGGGTTTGGGATTATTATTATTATTATTATTATTATTATTATTATTATTATTATTATTATTATTATTATTATTATTATTATTATTATTATTATTATTTTCACTGCTGAAATAGAAGGGCGAAAGGTATCAGTGCCTATATTTTGCTCATTTCTAGAGCGATAATCCTTCGTGAGCACGGAGTATTTTGACGGACTGCTTTTGCCTTGCACCAATGGCGTCAAAAGCCCGGGTCTTCCCGTGGGCAGGAATAATGTGTCCAAAATATAAGTGTGAAAGAGGAAATGCAGAACTGACCGACTGTAGAGCCAGGTGAAGGGCCTTGGAGACTCCAGATGTGGTTGGACTCCAGTTGTCATCAGTCCCAGGCACCATGGTCAGGGACTGTGGGAGTTGTAGTCCAGCAGCCCCTGGAGAGCCACAGTTTCTCCCTTAACTTCTGCAGAGCTTTGGATAAGTTGGGAAGCAGGATTTCTATTTGGTTTTTTTTGTTTGTTTTTCCCTTTCTCTCCCTTCCCCCTGTAACTTCCCAAATCATGGAACAAGTGTTGTCTCCTGGTTAAAGAATTAAAGGCATAACTTGCAGGGATCAGTGCCCGCCTGTAGTTCCGTTGGGTGCCAGGCCAGCTGGATCTGCAAATGGCACAACTTTAATCTATCAGCTAATTCTGTATACTGTAATTCTTAATCTGTGTGTGTTGACTCATTCAGGTTCATGTCACATTGACAGAATCCTGGGACAATGGAAGTAATTCTGGAGTAGGGATAATATGATTTTGGGTATGCACCAAAACCATTTATCTTCAAGCCTTTTCACACGACCCCTAAGATCCGCTGGTCCCTTAAATTCGGACCAAAGATCTTAGGGGTTCGTTGCCCTTCCTTCCTCCCCACCAGAGGGGAAAAAATGCAGCTCACCTGGAGGAGCTTCCCAGAGCTCCTTTTCTCTTCCGTTTCTCTTCTGCTTGCTTTTTTTCCTCCCACCTCTTCTCTTAAAGGGGCAGGAGGCAAAAAAACCACAAGCAGAAGCCAGGAGAGCCCCGCACTGACCAGATTAAATCCGGACCTGGGGATATTCACCCACCTCAAGCAGGTACAAGAAAGTGCAGCTGGGTTGCGCTTAGGTGGGTGGGGTCGCACTTAATTGTCTGCAAAGTCCGGAGCTGGTGGGAAAACACTTGTAAGGTCCGGACCTTGCAGCCATTTCCTGCGGAGCTTAGGGGTCGTGTATAAAGGCCCTCATTAACTAAAATGGAACAGGCAGAGAAGATTCCTATTGAATCTATCCAAGGAATAGTAGGAATTCCCCTTATGGTAGAGACCCATTCTTGTCATGATTCCAAATCTAAGTCTGGCAGGGATTTGAAATAGACACACAAAAGCTCAGTGTATTTCTGGTCCCGGGTGTTTTCCAAGCCCCGTGCTTTGCATTTGCAGACAACCACAAAATCATCTCTCTCTCTCTCTCTCTCTCTCTCTCTCTCTCTCTCTCTCTCTCTCTAGGGGGAGAGGGATGGGGTGCTGTGAAGAACAGTGGAAGGAGTGCCTTCATGATTCAGTTTCCTTCTGTTTTGCTGACAGCAGTGCTTCTCTGTGGTGCCATTTTCACTTCTTGTTTTTAAAGACTTTCTGCTGATCTCAACTTTTACCTGAATCCCATCGCGGACTTGGGCTTTCTTGTTGACTGACTTAAAAATCAGTACCTCCCACTCTTTAGGAGAGACCTGCCTCAGGCTGAAAGGCTGTTATTTGTTTTATTTTTTATTTTTTTGCTGAGACATACTTTTTTTGGTCCCACCCTGCTAGATTTATCCTCATCCAGGCAGCCTGGGCATTTTTGTAGTTGGGTCTTGGTTGTTGCTCTCAGGCATAGTCATTTATTCTAGGGCAGTGAAATTGGATGGCTCATTGGAAGAACTATAAACAATGTTCCCAAGTTTTATCCAGTTGCCATGGAGTTAAAAAAACAACAGGCAAGAAACAAAACAAAAACCTATCAGGGACAAAAATTGTTCCCACAAATCTACAGTATTGAGTTTTGCAAAGGGTTCTTTTTAATTCTAGGCAGTATAATGCATTGGAAGACATAGTGTCCTGTGCCATTTTCCCACCTACTGGAATGGCAAAAAGCAGGAATGGCTTCCTGTTGTTGTTGTTGTTCAGTCGTTCAGTCGTGTCCGACTCTTTGTGACCCCATGGACCCGAGCTCGCCAGGCCTTCCTATCCTCCACTGCCTCCCGGAGTTTTGTCAAATTCATTTTAGTTGCATCGATGACACCGTCCAACCATCTCATTCTCTGTCGTCCGCTTTTTCTTTTGCCTTCGATTTTTCCCAGCATCAGGGACTTTTCCAAGGAGTCCTCTCTTCTCATGAGGTGGCCAAAGTACTGGAGCCTCAGCTTCAAAATCTGTCCTTCCAGTGAACATTCGGGGTTGATTTCTTTCAGAATGGATAGGTTTGATCTCTTTGCAGTCCAGGGGACTCTCAAGACTCTCCTCCAGCACCACAGCTCAAAAGCATAAATTCTGCGGTGATCAGCCTTCTTTATAGTCCAGCTCTCACTTCCATACATCACTACTGGAAAAACCATAGCTTTGACTATCCTGACCTTAGTTGGCAAAGTGATGTCTCTGCTCTTTAGGATGCTATCTAGGTTTGCCATTGCTTTCCTCCCGAGAAGCAGGCGTCTTTTAATTTCGTTGCTGCAGTCGCCATCTGCAGTGATCAAGGAGCCCAAGAAAATAAACTCTGTCATTGCCTCCATTTCTTCCCCTTCTATTTGCCAGGAGGTGATGGGACCGGTGGCCATGATCTTAGTTTTTTTGATGTTGAGCTTCAGCCCATTTTTTTCACTCTCCTCTTTCACCCTCATTAAGAGGTTCTTTAATTCCTCCTCACTCTCTGCTATTAGAGTAGTATCATCTGCGTATCTGAGGTTGTTGATATTTCTTCCGGCAATCTTAATTCTGGCTTGTGATTCATCCAGACCTGCCTTTCTCATGATGTACTCTGCATATAAGTTAAATAGGCAAGGTGACAGTATACACTATACAGCCTTGTCGTACTCCTTTCCCAATTCTAAAACAGTCAGTTGTTCCATATCCAGTTCTGACGGTTGCTGCTTGTCCCACATGTAGATTTCTTAGGAGACAGATAAGGTGGTCAGGCACTCCCATTCCTTTAAGGACTTGCCATAGTTTGTTATGGTCTACACAGTCAAAGGCTTTGGCATAGTCAATGAAGCAGAAGTAGATGTTTTTCTGGAACTCTCTGGCTTTCTCCATAATCCAGCGCATGTTGGCGATTTGATCTCTAGTTCCTCTGCCCCTTCGAAATCCAGCTTGTACTTCTGGAAGTTCTCTTTCCACATACTGCTCACAGTAATTTGGCCCCATTTGGGTGGTAATAGTAGATTTTTCATCAGGATGCATAAATTCAAGACTCAGTTACCCCATCCCTAATCCTTCCCATTTTCTTAAACCTTAGTACACTGCAATTCCCATGGGGTCAGAAAATACCCCAGCAGTCATCCCATGTAAATTTGTTTGTTTTGTGAGTGTTATGCCACCTCATTAGTGTGATGAAGAATAAGGACTTGGATTCAGTCTTCATCCATATCCCAGACATAGTGTATAACCATGGGTGAATCATTTCTGTCAGCTTCAGTTTTCCCCACCTGTAGAACTATGTTCTATTATTTATTTAGATAATAAAGACTATGTTCTATTATTTATTTACTATTTGCACTTCCTCTAGTTAATAAATGCAATTGGAGTACCTGTAGCAGGGAAGTAAAATGGTGCATCCCCAAAACATAGTTCACAACAACCATAATAATATTTACTGTATTTGTTTATTTGATTTTTATACCACTCATCTGGAAGCAGTTATCTCGCATAATACCATAGTAACCTAATGGGGGCCTCAGAGTTTGAAGTAATTTGCTTGTTGCAGTGATTTTAATTATTTAACTATTTGTAATGTTTGTTAGCTACATGGGCCTTGTTTTCAGTACATAGCACAGATATATCATCTATAAATAAACAGATGAGCAGTTAAGTAGGTTATCGTTAAACCTGCTGTTATGAGTTCTGCATTGCTTTTTTAAAGTACTGTATGTATTCTTTTTCAGTTGCCAGTTTGATGTCATTTGTCTTAGATAAAACTCAGGCAGCCCACAGCTTTGTTTAGGTAGGTTTTGCAGTACTTTGGAAGATACACAACCCAGCAGGACTTGGGACAAGGTGAGGGCAAAGGTGTTCTTCCTTTAGGTGCTATTTATTCTAGAATTGGCTTTGCTATGAAGTTAAACATGCCCATATTCACAACTTGTCAGAGTTTCAGACAGGTGTCTTTCTACACCTTCTGCCAGGTTTTATTTACAGTATTTTATTTTATTTCCATATTGTTCATCCTGTGAGAAGCCACTGCTCTGGGCCATTTACAACATAGTTAAAGCACAACCCCTCTCCAGTCATAATTTAAAAATCAAATTTAGACCAACAACAGAATAATAAAGACAGTGACAGTAAGGCCATGTGGCCAGAGCTGAGGTAAATGATACAACAACAGTCAAGGGAAAAAACCAAACACAGGCAATTAGTGTTGGCAAACCTTCGGCACTCCAGAAGTTTTGGACCACAACTTCCAGAATTCTAAGCCTAGATTGCCAGTCACAAAGGACTGTGGGAGTTGTGGTCTAAAATATCTGGAGTGCTGAATTTTTGCCACCACAGAAAGGTGAAGGATACCCCTGAAGGTTTTAATGAAAAGCTCTATCCTTCCAGAGATCTCCAATGAGGTTGCTTGGCAGAAGACAAGGCAAGGCCTCGTTCCTTGCTGATATCTCCTGGGCCTCCCTAGGTGTAGGCACCTGTACAGACAATGTCTGTGAGGAACAGGTGACATAGGTAGCAATTTTGTGGAAGAGATTTTTTTGACAAGTGTTAAACCTGGGACATTTGATTGCTGAATATGTGCTTGGCCTACCTCTATCACTGTGGAGGTATGGTGGACAAGAACACCACTCTCAGCATGATCTTCCCTGTGCTTTTGGGTTACAGCTCACATAATCCTTTATCTGGTGTGGCGGGGGCTGATGTGAGATGTAAGCAAAAACATTTGGACTCCCAGACTTGCCCAATCTTGTTTTAGAATGCAGAGATTTATTGTGACATTTTCTTGCTGGCCTCACTTAACACCATGCAGGACAGGTGTTGTTAAAAAATAAATTCTTCATTACAGTACTTTCTGTAAGAAAAAGAATTCCCTTATGATTACTGACCCTACTAACAATATCACATGTGGATTTTAGATTTTGCTTTATTCATATGGATCTTTCATTTTTGGAACAGTACTGGTGGCAGCTAATAAGAAGTAAATTATATAGTACAGTACTTAACAAGAAATTATAAAATAGATTGATCCGGACAGAATCAGGACAGGAAATAAGCTGAATTAACAAGAATATTTACTGATTAAACTTTTGGGCACATCAGATGAATAGAGTATCATAACTTTGTTGCCACTAGATATGGCTTTTTGGCACTCAGCTGAGCCAAAACAAACTCAGGATCAGAGTGTTCCCTTTATTCATCAAGTGTGCAAACAAGGTTCCTCTCACCAAGCGGTAAAGGGCACATTCAACAGGGATCTTCTGCACAGATTTATACTTTTAACAAAACATGCAATCATACAAAACAGCTGTCAAGGATATATGAACATCATTTGATTTTGTTTTTTATCCCTATGCTGTTAATCACCTGGAGTTCCTTTGGGAAGACGGACGGTATTGAAATGCATAAATAAATAAATAAATACTGTATGTGCGGTTAAGTCAGTTCTGACTTTTGGGGGACCCCTTTTCAGGGCTTTTCAGGTAGAGAAGACTCAGAAGGGGTTTTTCCATTCCCTTCTTTTGGGTGGGGGTGTCCTGGGACTGTGCGGCTTGCCCAAGGCTACACAGGCAGGCTCCTAGGAGGCCACAGCAGGGAATCGAACCCCCAACCTTATAAACCACTGGGAAATTAGAAGAAGAGTTGCAGCACCTTCCAAGACACAACCGAGTTCCCTGGGACTTGACGCCACTTCCTCCTCGGGCACGGTTCGAAGGACCAAAGGCAACCTTGGAAATAAATGGACATACAAGTGCCAATTTCTGCGTGTCGACCGAGCTGACCGAGCTCAGCGGAGCTTCCTTCCCGCTGCAAATGGCTCTGTGTCTATGGAATCGAGTTGCGTCATCCTCAGCCCTTCTCCCGTTAGGTCGCCCCCCCCCCCCAGGAAAAGAAGCCCGGGCGGCGGAATGCGGCGCGGGCCCTTTAAGGAGGTCACCCGACGGGGAGAAGGGGAGGAGCGTGTGTCCTCGGGTAAAGGGGGGGGGTCCGAGGGAAAGGGCTCGGGGCTGCCCCCTAGAGGCCAAGTGGACGCATGGCAGAGCCGCCTCTGCGCGCGTCCTTCTCCCTCCCCGGGTTGGCTATTAATAGCTCCAAAACAAGGGCGCCTGGGTAGCTGCGCAACGAGGAGCGGGCGCGCTTTCTCGTGGGAATCGGCAAGGGTGGCGTGGAGGAGGGTTCGAGGCCCGCTGTTGCCAGAAGGCAGCGCAGGGTTCCGGGGACTGGGAAGGGCGTCTTCGTCTTCGTCTGAATGTGTGCAAGCAGAGAGGGCGGGTTGCGCCGTGTTCTCCCCCTTCCTCCTCCTCCTCTTCCTCCTCCTCCTCCTCCTCCTCCCCCACGCATATCCCGGGATGCGCGGTTAAAATGCTTCTCCGAAATGGCTCGCACCAGGAAATGCACCGAGCGCGGGACAGAGGCCTAGGCACGGGGCCGGAAACCGGAGGCGCCCTCGGAACCCCGGGCGCACGGAGCCCGCCCAGGCGCAGCCGGGATCGCGGAGAAGAGCGGAGGGGTCGGGCTCGATCCCCTTCCCTTCCCTTCCGCAAGGCGCTTGCCCACGGCTGGGGAGTGGAGCCAGCCAGCAGGCACGCGGCGCGGCATCGCTGGAGAAGGCGTCCGGCTGCTGGCAGTGGCGAGGTGGTTGGAGGTGAGCGAGATCCGGGCTCGATCTTGGTTCTCACGGTTTTTTGGGGGGAAGCTTTTTCCGCTTGCTAACGCTCCCCCCTGTTTCCACGTTGTTCAATCGCCAGGCAGGCTAGTCCTCCTGCCAGGTTTCAGAAGAACTCTTTGGCAAAACCACGTCGGAAGTCTCGCCGTCTTTTTCTCTCAGCGAACTGAGGGGGGTTCCTTTGGAGCCCCCCTCCCCAATCTCTCTTGGGTTAAAAAAAATAACAACGAGAGAACTTGAGTTGATTTTTATTTTTTAATGGGAAGCGTGGCTTGTCCTTCTGGAATGTTGTACCAATTTCGTTTGCATCATGGAAGACTTTTGTAACTCACTTTTGTAACTTCTTGGCATCCCGCTGCCTATTGCCCTTGCTGGGAATTCCACGTTTCAGATGTCACTTGGGCTCTAAAAAATTGCAGGCTGATCTTCTCTGTGGGAGTTCCGCATGCATGAAATTGTGCTGTAATTTTACTGTTTTGCTAGTTCCTATGGGCAGTTCTAAGCTGCCTAGATGCCCTAAGCACGTCTGATCTTGCCTGATTTCAGAAGCTAAGCAGGGTCGGCCCTGGTTAGTACTTGGATGAGAGACCACCAGGGAATACCAGGTGCTGCCTAGCCTGGAGTAGGAACTGGCAAACCACTCCAGCATTCCTGCCAAGAAAACTCCATGGTGATGGGGTCACGAAGAGTCGGTCACGACTGTAACGACGCAACACACACACACACACACACACACGGGCAGTTCTACACTGTGGACTGAGGAGTAACAAGTTGTATTGCGTATGGATGCTACCACAAGAAGATGATAAACTGATGTCTGGAAGGACATTGCTGAGGTTGTGTAGAAGATTAGGAAGAATGTTAACAGAATGTGGTATTTTGCTCCAGGACTGGATTAAAGCAATAGTCATAAACACATTTGCTGGGGAATGAGGAAAATCCCATTGAACACAGTAAGGATTCTATGAGTAAACATTGTAGGGATGAACTACTGTATTTGTCTATGGGTTTGAAAAGTGTTGTAGTAAAAAAAAAACTGA